>JARBWK010000007.1:87374973-88030116 GCA_030556195.1 Anolis apletophallus
TTCTTTGCTAACTATGGACACCATCCTCGTTTCTACCCTCCGGTAGACCCATCGGGGGAACTGCCGGCGGCGGAGGATTGGCTTCGTGAGCTCACGGCGCTTCAAGACTTGCTACGTACTCAATTGGACCAGGCTAAGGCGGATTACAAGCAGATGGCCGATCGGCGCCGCCAGGAGGGTCCTGAGATCTTGGTGGGGGATAAAGTTTGACTGTCTACCAAGAATCTGCCCACGCAGAGGCCCAGCCGCAAGTTGAATGCGAGATTTTTGGGTCCTTACAAAGTGTTGGAGAAGGTGGGGCCTGTTTCCTTCAAACTACAACTCCCCGCGGACATGAAGATCCACCCTGTATTTCACCGTTCCTTGCTCCGCCCGGCAAAGGGGGTGCGGCCTGATGTGACGCAGCCGCCCCCTCCTCCTGTGATGCGGGACGGGGAGGAGGAGTTCGAGGTGCAGGACATTCTGGATGCAGGCATCAGATACCGGAAGCTGGAGTATTTGATTGACTGGAAAGGTTTCGGGCCGGAAGAGCGTTCCTGGACGCCGGCTTGAGATGTCCACGCCCCGGACATTGTTGCTCGGTTTCACCGCAAGTACCCTGACAAACCCAAGCCTCGCGGGCGGCCTCGGAGGGGCCCTGAGGGGGGGGGATAGTGTAGCACAGCAGTTCTCGTTTGTGCCTGGAGGGCAGGGGCTAGGACCCGGGGTTCCATTGGCATTGGGGCCTGCAGCTGCAGAGACAGATTCAGAAGAGGATTTGGAAGGGTGGGAAGGACAGTTTCCCATCAGCGGGCCTCCTTCGCCCACAGAAAGTTTGGCATGGGAAGAACTGTGTTTTGGCCCTGACATAGACATAGATAACCAGGTGCAAATGGAAGACAGCGATAGTGGGAGTTATGAGCATCCGGGGGGAAGAGGGTCACAAGAACTTCTGAGTGAAAGCATGGATGAAAGCGGCTGGGAAGATTCTAGGGAGGACAGCTCTCATGTAGATAGTGACCCAGCTGCTGAGAGACAAGGTCGAACCTTTGATAGGAGAAGTAGCATTGAGTCTGGGAGAAGGGGATGGCACCGCAGCCTAGACAGGCCGAGGTCCGTCAGCAGAGATTGGAGACGACGGGGCCTAGAGCGTCGGGGACCTCGGCCGAACGATTAAGTAGAGCAGGCGTGGGAACACATCCCCAGTGCTTCGGCCACGTCTCTTTTGAGTAGATGTGAAGCGAAGCGGGTCCACGGAGCTAAGTTGGCTAGTGGCCTCCAAGTCTTGCCTTGTATTCACCTTGCCTTGTTCCTGCTTCCGCATTGCCTTGCGGAGCCTTGCTCAAGCCTTGCAATAGCCTTTGGATTATTTTGTCAAGCTGTTTTGGACATTGTTGCTTCAAGCCTTTGATTGCATCTATCTCTTCTATGGACAATTTACCTTTTGGGCTGTTTTTATATTCAATGAAGTAGTTAGCCTTCAGCCCGTCTCTGTGTGTGTGATTAAGGGGCCGGTCAAGTCCGTGCATCGTGACAGGTAGAGGATAAAGCATGGTGGGTGGAGAGATGCCGTCAGGGCAAGTGCATGGTCAGTAAGAAGAAGGGAGAAAAAATACCAGTACTGCCAGTAGAATTAGACGAACCAAACGCCGTCAGGGGAAGAAGACCTAGGCCCCCATTGAATGCGCCAGGGGCTCTAGATGCACCTGTAATTCCCCCTGTGATGGGCTCCGCGGTGGCACCCCCTATGTTGGCCCAACCAGGCCCCAGCGGTTTCCTTGTCAGTCCACCAGCTTACGAGGCACCGGAACAGAAAGAGATCCTATATCCAGCGGAGGAAGCAAGAGAAGTGGAAAGAAGGGGAAGGGAGGAAGCCCCAGTAATTAGAAGAGAGAGAGCCCACAGATGATTCACCAGCCCATACTAGGAGTAGAACACTAGACTCAACAGTATTAACAGCAGAGTCTCTTGGAATCATGGAGTTGCCATTACGACAAGTGCAAATGTTAGATGGGAACGAGGGCCTAGTGTGGGCATACCAGGTGATTCCTTTCACGTCTAGTGATATCCTTAATTGGAAAAATTCCACCCCTCCTTATTCGGAACAGCCTAAAGCCATGGCAGACTTACTAGAGCAGTGTTTCTCAACCTGGGGGTCGGGACCCCCAAAGGGGTCGCGAGAGGGTTTCAGAGGGGTCGCCAAAGGCCATCAGAAAACATATATTTCTGATGGTCTTAGGAAGCCCTTTGGCAGAGAAGGCTGAAGATCTCTCCGCTTTTTCTTCTCTTTCTTTTTGGAAACAGACTGCGAATTCTCCCACCTAAAGCTCTCCTCTGCTGTGTTTGGCAGGCCTCCCAGCCAAGGGGAGGGCTGTTTCTGAGACTCCAAGCAGGGAGGGGAGAGCAGGCATGCTTGGCGCATGGCAGCATGATGCGCATGTGTAAGTGAGGGAGAGTATGAGAGGTGGGATGGAGGCTCACGCCAGCTAGTCCCTTCAAGGCATGAGGGTTCTGTATAGGAAGTTTGACCCAATTCTATCATTGGTGGAGTGCAAGGGGCTCTTTGATTGCAGGTGAACTATAAATCCCAGCAACTAAAACTCCCAAATGTCAAGATCTATTTCCCCTGAACTCCACCAGTGTTCACATTTGGGTATATTGAGGATTCGTGCCAGGTGTGGTCCAGATCCATCCTTGTCGAGTCTATAGTGCCCTCTGGATGTAGGTGAACTACAACTCCCAAACTCAAGGTCAATGCCCACCAAACCCTTCCAGTATTTGCTGTTGGTCATGGGAATTTTGAGTGCCAAGTTTGTTTCAATTCCATTGTTGGTGAGTTCAGAATGCTCTTTGATTGTAGGTGAACTATACATCCCAGCAACTACAACTTCCAAATGACAAAATCAACCCCCCCCCCTCCCACACACACTCAAAAATACAGTTATGAAGTAGTAATGAAAATAATGTTATGGTTAGGGGTCACCACA
The DNA here is from genome assembly GCA_030556195.1 of Anolis apletophallus. NCBI lineage: Eukaryota > Metazoa > Chordata > Lepidosauria > Squamata > Anolidae > Anolis > Anolis apletophallus. Next base: position 87,377,940 of record JARBWK010000007.1, read on the forward strand.
ACATGAAGAACTGTATTAAGGGGTCGCAGCATTAGGAAGGTTGAGAAACACTGTACTAGAGGGAATCATTGCCACCCATGACCCCACCTGGAGGGATTGTAAACAGCTTATGAATGCCCTGTTTACTGCTGAAGAAAGGAGAAATATTGTAAATCAAGGAAGTTTAATGGCACAAGAGGGGCATGGGGCAATTGACCCAGTAATTTATGGAACCGCAAGATTTCCAGTGGAGGTAGACCCCCAATGGGATCCAAATGATGCGGTCCAACTGGCACGCGTGAGGGAATTCCAACAAATCCTCCTAAGGGCAGTGCGAAAAGGGCCACCCCAACCTTCAAATCTACAAAAAATTCAGGGAGTTAAACAAGAAAAGACAGAGTCACCAGCAGCATTTTTGGAAAGGCTGGAAGAGGCATATAGGAGGTATAGCCCATACAACTTAGAACAGGATGATGGAAGACGGGCTTTGACCCAATCTTTCATCTCGCAAGCAGCGGATGATATAAGGAGGAAGATCCAGAAACAACCAGGGTTCTTGGGAAAAACATTAAATGAATTGTTGGCCCTGGCAGATCAGGTGCACATGGCAAGAGAACAAGTAGAAGAGGAGAAGAAGGACAGGAAAAAGAAGGAAGGATATAAGGTGTTGTTGAACATGATGGATGATAGGCACAGAGGCAGAGGGGGAGGAAACATGAGAGGTAGAAGAAGCCTTAGACGAGGACAAGGCGGAAGAGGAGGTCAAGAACGTTTGGGATGGAATCAGTGTGCTAGGTGCAGAAGATATGGTCACTGGAAAGGAGAATGTGTGGAGGATGTGAAGGAAGATGATGTGTTGTGGTTGAGCAACCTGAGTCTGTAGTTGCTACAGGTAGTAATTGGGAAGAGGAGAGTTTGTCAGATATGTCCTTGGAAGAGGGAGGTTTGGGCGGGCCTCCTGCAGCTGGGAGAAAGAGGGCTGCAAGTGATGAGCATTTGGAAGAGGCAGAACATAGGAGGAAGGTCCGACAAATACTTAGGAGCCTACCAGTGATGAGACCTTTGAGGGGTTTGACGTGGAGTTACCCTCAGAAGACAGTGATACTGAGCTGGACTCAGCACTGGTGCAAGATGTCAGGAATGTGTTAAATGCTGAGTCCAGCGAAAGTTCATTTTTGGTTTTTCCAGTGATAATAGTTGGCCTAGTGGGAATGTGGAATTGGACTGGGGCGCTTTAACTGCAGAGCAAAGATGGGACAATTGGAGGAACACACCCAGGGCTGCAGCTGAGGGCACTAGGGCAGATTTGGGTGTGGAGTCTGATGACTCTGATTTGTAAGGGTATAACAGTAAGGCTTGGGGATTTGGGAATCTGCGATCGGCCAAGGTGTTGCTGTGGGTTGCTGGTTCCTGTATCTTGTGATTTTGTGGGTTCGTGTCCTGGTTCTTGATTCCCAGCAAGCTTGTCTGCCGCGTCCTGTTTGAACATTTCTTGTGTTGCTGTGAGTGTCTGGTATTGTATAGAGGGTGAAGGGGAGTTTGCTGTGGGTTGCGGGGGTTTTCATGTGTTTGTTTGCATACTCAGCTCCTGGAATGTGAAGCACTCCTTCTTTCCTTCTCTGGACGGGTCTTCGCATCACAGACTACAAGCCGAGTTACAGCTCAAGTTTCGTTTGAAGACGGACGTCTCATCTATTTTGCTTTCGGTTTTGGGTGTGGGTTTTTTGGAACGCCGGATCGAGGCTATGTTGTGTTAAAAATAAACTGTATATATTTTTACTAGCTTGGTGTTGTTTTGCCATCTGTGGGAGTCGTGACATGATGGACAGAATTTCAGTGGCGGAGGAAGAGGTAGTCAAGGAAGAGGAAGAGGTCGAGGAGGATACAGGCCATATCAAGAGAAGGAAGTGATTGTGGCTGCTACATTGGACGATGAGGAAGATGAGGATTGATGGAGCCAGGCTTTCCTTTTGCTGGACCCCGGAGAGCCAATGGTGACAATGGAAGTAGGGGGCCAGCCTGTAGATTTTCTAGTGGACACAGGGGCAGACAAGTCAGTAGTAAACACCAAAGTAGCCCCCAAGTAATAAGACAACCCGAGTAGTGGGAGTTTCTGGAAAATCCCAGAAGTGCCCTCTCTTAAAGGAGCGAGTCTGCAACCTGGCGGGGAAAGAAGTTGTCCATCAGCTCTTATATATACCAGAGTGCCCAGTTCCGTTGTTGGGAAGGGATGTGTTATCAAAGGTTAGAGCAAAGATACAGTTTTTGGAACGGGGGCAAATGGAGCTGACGATCCCCATGGAAGAGGAATGGAGGCTATTCCAGGTCAAAGAGGTTAAAATAGAGGTGCAGTGGCCATGGGAGAAGACTCCATTGGTTTGGGCAGAAGACAACCCCCCAGGACTGGCAAAATATGTGCCACCCGTGGTGGTAGAGGTGAAGAGAGGAAGTGGACCCGTAACAAGACCCCAATACCCCGTGAGCAGGGAGGCAGCAGCAGGGATTCAAATTCAACTAGATCGGCTGCTGCAACATGGTATTATTGTACCATGCAGCTCTCCATGGAATTCTCCTCTACTCCCTGTCAAGAAACCCGGAAATAATAAGGATTATAGAGTGGTTCAAGATTTGAGGGCAGTAAACCAGGCCACAGTTTGCCTAACCCCAGTGGTTCCAAATCCGTATATAATATTAAGTCTCATCCCAGCTTCAGCGAGTTGGTTCACCGTTTTGGACCTGCGAGATGCGTTCTTTTGCATTCGGCTAGCCCCAATATCCCAGCCCATCTTTGCATTTCAGTGGGAGGTCCAGCAGGCAGGACAAAAAGCTCAGTACACATGGGCACGTCTTCCTCAAGGGTATCACAGCAGTCCAACTATATTTGGCAAGGCCCTTGCAAAAGACTTAATTGATTTTGTAATACCAGAGGAGGAGGGGACATGGCTTCAATACGTTGATGATCTGTTAATAGCTTGTACAACAGAGGAGAGATGCAGACACTACACTCTAGAAATGCTAAAGGTATTGGAAGAAAGGGGATATAAGGTATCCAGGAAGAAGGCACAGTTATGCCAGAAGAAGGTTAAATACCTAGGATTTGGACTTACCAAAGGAAGCAAGATTTTGGAGGTAGAGAGAAAAGAAGTTATTTGTGCAATACCCACACCTGCCACTAGGAGGCAGACGAGAGAGTTCCTTGGGTCTACAGGATATTGCCGCCATTGGATTCCTAGCTATGCAGTACTAGCCAAGCCATTGTACCAGGCCACCAGAGGCAGCAGACAGGATCCATTTGAATGGACTAAGGAGTGTGAACAATCATTCCAGGCCTTGAAGGGAGCATTAATGTCATCCCCAGCATTGGGCCTGCCAGACCTAGGCAAACCGTTCTTCCTTTTTGTCTCTGAACGAGAGGGAACCGCGGTAGGAGTGCTCACTCAGAAGTTAGGCACATGGCAGAGACCAGTAGCTTACTTATCAAAACAGTTAGACACAGTGGCTCAAGGGATGCCGCCATGCCTGAGAGCAGTGGCGGCCGCAGTAGATTTGATAAGGAAAGCAAGCAAATTGACCTTAGGACAGCCACTGACAGTGAGGGTGCCACATAGTGTAAAGGCTCTGTTGGACACAAAGGGACCACGCTGGCTCACAAATGAGAGACTGACCAAGTATGAGGGAGTGCTGTGTGACAATCCTATGGTGACCCTGGAGACATGCTCCACCCTGAACCCTGCAACTTTGTTGCCGGTTCCGGGAGAGGTGACGGAACACCAGTGTGCCCAAGTAATGGACGAGGTATATTCCAGCAGACCGGATTTAAAGGACGTGCCTCTGGAGAAGGTAGACTTAACCCTTTTCACGGATGGCAGTAGCTTTGTGGAGAATGGGGTGAGGCATGCCGGCTATGCGGTGGTGACGGGGGAGGGAGAGACGCTGGAAGCAGGGTCTCTGCCTCCGAGAACCTCCGCCCAACGAGCCGAGCTTGTGGCCCTTTCTCAAGCACTGCAGTTGGCAGGAGGGAAAAGGGTTAACATCTATACGGATTCGAGATACGCATTCACTACGTTACATGCTCATGGAGCATTGTACAAAGAGCGAGGCCTTTTGACCTCGGCTGGAAAGGGCGTTAAGCATGCTGATGAGATTGTCGCTCTCTTGGAGGCCGTGTGGAAACCAAAAAGGGTGGCAGTCATGCACTGTCGGGGCCATCAAAGGGGAGAAGATCCAGTCACTAAGGGAAATAGACAGGCAGATTTGGCCGCAAGAAAGGCAGCACTCGAGAGTCCATCGTCAGTGATGGTGGAAACCACAAGTTCAGGCCCACAGATAGAAAGATGTCAATATTCCAAAGATGAGGAGGAGTGGGCCCTGAAGGAAGGGGGAGAATGGAAGGAGGAAATAATTGTGATGCCAGATAACCGTGTGTATGTCCCTAAGAGCATGGCATGGCACATAGTCCAACACACTCACCACAGCACTCGCCTAGGGAAATCTGCATTGGCAGCCCTACTGGGACGGCAGATGTACATGGATGGCCTACATGGTTTGACAGCTGCTGCAGCACACCGGTGCTGGACCTGTGCAAAGAATAATCCCAGGGAAGGATTATTGAAGCCACCGGGAATACAACATCAAGGGAGTGTACCATTTGAAGCACTAGTGGCAGATTTCACAGGGATGCCACCGCAAGCAGGATTCAAATACTTATTGGTTTTTGTGGATACTCATACTGGATGGCCAGAAGCTTATCCAACCAGAACAGAGAAGGCAACGGAAGTAGTAAAGGCTTTGTTAAAGGACATAATTCCAAGATTCGGCATGCCATTGCAGATCGGGACTGATAATGGCCCCGGATTTGTACATCAGGTGGTACAAGGGCTGAGTAAACTGCTAGGCATTACCTGGAGATTGCACTGCGCTTACAGGCCGCAATCGCCAGCAAAAGTTGAACGCATAAACCGAACCTTAAAAAACAGCATGGCAAAGATTTGCCAGGAGACTGGATTAAATTGGACATTAGCTTTACCTATGACCCTACTCAAGATCAGATGCACACCTCACAAAAAGACAGGACTGTCCCCTTATGAAAGGATGTATGGGAGACCCCCATTAAATTTAAAGGCTTTAGAGGGACTGTCTTCAGTAGGCATGAGAAAAAAGTTATGAAAATAAAATGATTCGTAAGAAATTTGTAAGAAATGCTACTTTTGAGTATTTCCGCATCTGGAACGCCAACCAGGAAGTGGACTTTTTTATAGAACTGGGGCCAGGATTTTCTTAAGTGTCGTTATTAGGTGGCAAGGCAAGCCCTAACCCTCCCGCCTCCCTTGCCAATAAGTATTATGGCAAGGCAAGCCCTAAAGCTCCCTGGAAAGCCTGGAAAAATGTAAACAGAGAGGTTTACTCAGAAGTAAATCTGCAAGGAGGGCACTTTGGATGAAGTGCCCTCCTTGTGGATTTACTTCTGAGTAAACCTCTGTTTACATTTTTCCAGGCTTCCCTGCCTCCTGCCTGCCAGGATCTAAAGCATCAAAGAGTATTGGGGTGAGAAACCAACCTAATGTATAATAGAATGAATGCTACTGTAAGTGCCTAATATTATAAGTAATCCAACTGGTCATATACCTACATTCCATGCACATGCAATAATACAGCAGTAATAACAATGGGAATAAGAAGAGGTAAAATTCAAACCGAAGTATTCTGACTGTAGTCCCTCCTCAAGCGGTGCAAACTGCAAAAGGCTCTTCTCTATGAGCCCGGGAAAAGCCAAAATCCCGGCACAGCGTTTGCTGCCTGGGTGCACACACATACATATTCTTTGGGGGGGGGGGATTTGCTGCAGAATCCCGGGCTCATAGAAGTCATAGAGCAAACGTAAGCCTTACTAATTGGATGATAATGTAATTGCACCATAGAAATTAACCAATAGATTGAATGAGAGGGCTGAACTTAGAGATTGTATAAATATGAATGACTGGAGTCAATCGGGGTTCTAACCCTTTCAGCGCCCTGTTGCGCCAGGTTGGAATCTCTACAGCTGTAGAATCAATAAAACTGCTTTCCAGAGTAACTTGGTTGCCTGTCTTCTATGTTCCTGCTGCCTGCACGAAGCCAGCCTGCCTGAGGGAAAGGGCCTTTTTGGCTCTGCACATTTTCCAAGCCAGCCTGCTTGAGGGGACGAGCCCTCTGAATCTGCTACAAAACAGCATCCCATTAAGTGTGGCCTAGTCAGGAAAATCAAGTTAATGAAGCCTTACTGTCAATTCAGACCTTAAACAGCATCCCATTAAGTGAGGCCTAGTCAGGAAAATCAAGTTAATGAAGCCTTACTGTCAATTCAGACCTTAAACAGCATCCCATTAAGTGAGGCCTAGTCAGGAAAATCAAGTTAATGAAGCCTTACTGTCAATTTTGGGCCTGGTCTGTGATTTGTAGGGGTTTCAATGTTCTGTGGGAAGTGAATTGGGTGAAGGTACTGCAAATCCCATCATTCGTGGCCCATCCTGCCCTAAAGTGCTCCAGGCTGTAAAGTGGGCCATTGGGCCTCTGTTTGCCAGGTGTGGCCCTGATTGGTGTGGGCCACAATGCTCTAAGGAAGTGAGTTATAGTACTTCAAGTCCCATCATCCCTCAAATTGCAGCAGGATGTAGAGGAGTCTTGGGGGCGGTGTGTGGCAAGTTTGGTGTTGTTCTCTCATTGTTGGGGCGCGCAAAGTGTTTTGGCCTTAAACTGCCACCATGGCTGACTGCCTCATGCCTTTGGCTTATCCCCCTCTGGCTGTTTAGAGTATCGGAATGTTCGTGTTGGCTGGCCAATTAGAGCATTATGCAAATACTCCCTCACTGGCAACCAATCATGTTGTCAGAATGTTGAGGCCGGGAGCCAATCAGAATGCTGCCACATACATACATACAAACATACAAACCCACAAACATTCCGCTTTATTATATATAAAGAAGAGATAGAGATTGTACAACCCGGTTTTTACTGACTACTCCTTGTCCACATTATAAGTAGAGACTCAGAGACCTTTTCATTTTTGGATTGTACCCCTACTGTTCTTTTTGTTGTCTGCCTTAAGCAGCCGTCCCATTGTTCTTCTGCTTTTTCATCTCTTTAATCTGTCAAGCTTATTTTGAATTCTGATCATGTCCTCTGGAATATTGGCTATCCCTCCCAATTTGGTGTCATCTGCAAACGTGATGATCATGCCTTCTAACCCTTCATCTAAGTCATTAATAAAGATGTTGAACAGGACCGGGCCCAGAATAGAACTCTGCAGCACTCCGCTCATCACTTCTTTCCAGGATGAAAAGGAAGCATTGGTGAGCACCCTCTGAGTTCGTCCACTTAACCAGTTACAGATCCACCTAATCATGGTTTTGCCTAGCTCACATTTAACTAGTTTGTTTGCCAAAAGGTCATGGGGGACCTTGCCGAAGGCCTTACTGAAATCCAGGTACGCAACATCCACGGCATTCTGAGGCCCCTTCCTTGGGCCCTGAAGGAGGTAGGCTTGGGAGGCCTACAGTGCCTGCTTTGTGGCACACTCTCATAGACTATCAACTCTATCATTATGTCTGGAATTGCTCCAAAACAGAACAAATTTAGAATTGTTCCACATAAGCATAATCCATATTTTTTATTTTAAAAAATGGGCAGGGAGATGGGGCCCCCAACAATGAGGCCCTAGCACACCTAAGCACAATGGTAAATCTGTCACTGGGTTTAACTGCCTGTTATCCCTGGACATAAGGTTTGCCTTTGTTTAAGAGAGAAGGTGCACTTAGGACTGGATAAACCATATTTTCTGTTGTCCTATAATAAACCATACAGAAAAGTAAAAACAATTTCGACCGCTTGTAGGTTTATCATGTTTTCTCAAAATCCGGATGGGATGCGCAAGAAGGCAGGACTTTATAAAGTAACCTTAAGGCTTGTGAGAGGAGGGCCTCTCACAAGATCTCAGATATCCAGCAGTATTTCAACTCACACAGGAACTCAACATTCCATGCAAATCTCACAAGAGTCAAGCATTTTTCTGCTCCTATGTGTCAGTCCAATCAGATAGTGAGGACAAAGAGTGATGTCATGCCCAGTTGTGACCCCAGCAGACAGATTTCTGATATTTATTAGGTAAATCCTGATTGCTCCATATAAACAATCCGATCCTCATGTCCACAGGAGACATATTCCTGGACTTTGTGTGGATATATGAAACCATGGATAAATGCCAATCCAATTATTTTCAATGCAACAAATAACAGAGATACCTGTAAATGGTCTTATGTGAGGAAGTTAACAATGGAGAAGTGGAACCATACATATCAATTTTGCTGATATAGTTGTTCTACAGTACTAAATGCTTGGCAGTCATTCTGATAGTTCAATTAACATCAACTCTCAGATATGGAACTGAAGGTGTCCTATACAGGATGAAACTTTAAAACACTACATGTTAAAATGGGATATTTAGGAATCCTATACACTAAAACATTAAAAAAGATACTGATGGATAGACCTTTTTCCAAATGTGAAGAAACTTCGTCAGATTTCTGCAACATTGCCAGTGTCAACAGCTACAAATTAAAGGTCGTTTTCAACTCTTAAATGTTTGAAAACATACATAAAAGCACAATGGAACAAGAAAGACTGACTTAACTTGTAGTCTTGAATGTCCACCGAACTTTATCAATAGAGCCTGATTTCTGTCAATGTGTATTGACACAGTTTTCACGTGTTTCCAAAGTCATGTTCAGTTTTTTTTAAAAAATCTTGAAACTTTGAAACTGAAATAGAAATTTGATTTGATTAGGACTATATAAAATATAGAATGTATCATAGAATTGAAATTGTTTCATGTTATGGACCCACTCTTCATGGTTTGCTAAAAATATATATTTAAACCTCTCCCCCTCCCCGACATTTTTTTTTTGTTTTCTGGCTATGGGCCTGCTGAAGGTACAAGAGACTTCTGATGGTTGAGCAATGAAAGAGGATGGGAAACTTTGATGGTTCCAATCACAGCTCTTTTTAAAGATGTGAGTAAAGTGTGATAAGAAGTAGGAGCTCTGAACTTGATTGCTGGCCTATGTTCAGAGTTCCTCCTTTCAGGACATTGCAGCCTCTTTTCAACCGTGGAACATGTGATGAGCTCCGTGCCTCTCCATGCTAGAAAAGAGAGAAAAAATTCTCAATGTAATGAGGTTGATTGCCAGAGTTTCCTCCTTTCAGGACACTTCTGCCTCTTTTCAATGGACAGCTATGCATGACTGCCAGAAGTAGTTTAACTCATATGATGAGTTCAGTGCTTCTCCATGTTTGTATAGAGGCTGAAGTGTTCTAACGCTAGGAAATTTCTCAGTGGGATAAGATGGCTAGTTCATGCACACAACACAAACACACAAATATATACCTTGCCATGGACTGCTTCAACAAAGCAATTCCTATCGCCTATCCTGAGCATTCAGACACAACTTCAAAGTGCTAATAAACCAAACATTTATTGTGATGTTTTCTTGCTGTTCTTCAGGATGCAGTGATTTGCCCCTGTGAAGAGGCTAAAATTATTCCACTATACACAATTGATTCATGTAGTTCAGTCATCTTAAATGTAGGCAGCATTGCTTTTTCTTTCTTTTTTGTAACTGCTTAACATTTTATTCTACATAAAACGCTGCTGTTTTCAGTAGATAGGTTCACATGTAAAGAAAGGCAAAAATATATCTAAAACAATTAAATAAATCAAAACACACCCATTGTGTCTCATAACCAGCAGGTTTTAAGAGTATTAAAGGAGATGCAGCCAGAGGAGTCATTTTGTAACTGATATATTTCTCAGGTGACTGAAATGCGTAAATTGAAATTCTAATGCTACAAACTGATATCATTATTTTAACAGATGTTGTTAATAAACAGCAGTTGGGTGATAACCAATATCATAGCATTGATATGCAGATAAAGACATACATATTTGGATGAAAGGCATTTGTCTATTCAAATTACAAGACATAAAATATTGAACACTAAAAGAATTCTGGAAAGAGGAGGATGTAAGAATGTAATTTTAGGACCAGAGAACAAACTCACTCAATATTGTATGTACATATGAACACTTGATTAAGTGCCATCCATAAAAACCTTATTCCAAATAAAAATTGTTAGACTTTAATGAAAGACTAGATCCTTTCTTGAAATATATGGAGATACATCCAGGAGTACTGCCATGTTACAGCTTTATATGCAAGTTTCTCAGAGTATAAACACATAATCTTTGTGCTTTCTGTCAGAAAACAGGTTGGAGACTAAATACTGATATAGAAAGCTGAATATTTCATCACCTACTTCATGGATGGTTCACAAGTAACTAAAATGTAAATGTAGTCATTTATATCAAAGAAGAAATACAGTGCAGTGTTGTGGTTTGAAAGTTGGATTAGAGCACTGGGAGACCTAACCATGGAAACCTAGTGGGTGACCTCGATCAGGTCATACTCTCTCACCCTTAAGGGAAGGTACTGGGAAATTCTGAACAAATCTTGCCAAGAAAAGCCCATGATAGGTTTGCTTTAGGGTTGCAATAAGTCAGAAACAACTTGAAGGCACAGCATAATAAATATGTGAGAAACTGTTGAAATCCATTTTCTGAATTAATCTACATTTTATAGTCTACATTATTTCTCACGTTTTTACCAAATTTCTTCCCCATAACATTTTCAGTTGCAAAAATAATTTCTAACCCAAAGGGACATTGTAAACACTGAAAAGGAAGGTACTGATTATCAAACTGAAGCTCTGAATCACTAACTGGAACAGTTTTAATATTCTCACACATTCAATTTCTCACATCTTTTTTCTGTATTTCAAAAAAATTGACTTGTCTACTTATTTTTCAAGAAGAAAAAATGTAAGAGCTTTTAAATATGAAGTTTCTGGCTTGAAATCCAACTATACAGGGTCAGGACTGAAGGAGTACCACTAAGGATTTCTTCACACAGGCTGTGCCATTGCCGGCAAAAGGGAAGGCACACGGGGCAGCTTGTGGCATGAATCCATGCTCAGGCAAGGAAACCCACTGAACTACTAAATATTTGTTTTACTGTTTGATTGTGAAAACCCTAGCACTACAGATCAACAAACAGGAGCATATGGCAAGACAGTAGTTTGAATTGTGACAATTTTGTGAGATGAGGATACATATCCTACCCAGTGGGTGATCTTGAGCAAATCATACTGAAAGGAAGGCAAAGGTAAATCTCCTCTGAATAAATCATGTCAAAAACACACACAACAAAATATCCTAAGGCATCTATAGCAATGTACCACACACAGAAATCTACTTTCACAGGATTGGTGTCAAAACACGACCAGGAACCATTAGAGGGCTGTTCATGCAAAACTGTGTAAGCTTAACATCACATTTGGGAGAAAGAACAATTTAGTGGTTCAGCAGCAATTCCCATTTAAGCTGTGAGATATTCTTGGTGTGCAGTACATACCTCAGTTTATATTCCAGTGTAAGGAGGACAATGAACTTTATAATTATCTCCCATGTTTACATTTTATTACTGGTTGAATATGGATGGAGGCATGGCTAAAACACTCTAGTGGATAGCCCAATCCTCTGCCCATATTCATGTCCAGCAATCAGCATCTCCAGCACCAACAAGCATTACAAAATGCTGTCAGCTTATATAGCCCAGTTCTCTCCACATCAGAATTGTTCTGTCCTACCTCACTGCCTCATACTATAGCTTCTGAATTTTACTTTCACAGCTGCATTATTCTTAGCTAAAGAAGTTTGGAAAATATTTGCCCTCTACTGTTCTAATTAGCATTTTTTTCCAGTTCAGACTATCCTACAGTGGTATCATATTCAAAACACAGTAATGGTCCTATGGAAATATTGTTATTGTTGTTGCGTGCCTTCAGATCATTTCTGATTTTTAGTGACCCTAAGATAAGGGGTGGGGCATTTATTCAGAGGAGGTTCCTCTGAGACAGCATGATTTGCCCATGATTTCACAATGTGTTTCCATAGCCAAATGAAGATTCAAATCCTGGTCTCCTAGTGTCTTCACTCAACACTCACACCTCAGTGGCTTTCTCTCCAAATATTTACTGTATGTTTCAATGCCTCTTTGAAATCTTGAAGACTGTGCTCTGTTATTGCTTGAGGCAATTAGAAGGGCTAGCCTTACAGAACTGTGATCAGGAAATCCACTGTAATATTTTATCCCATCAGATAGGGCAAATTCACATGGTTGTTTGTGTATGTATTCATATGGCCAGAAGCTGAGGGTGTTTTCACACTGCCCCTATAGCACTACGATTCTTCTTCATATTTTTATACCACTATGATTTCCTTTCTACTGCAATTGCAACATCCTTGAATTTTGGAGAGGACTTCTCTGGCTACGAATTCTAAATAGCTCTCCTTGAGCAGCAAATTCCTGGAATCCACAGGATGGATCCATGGCAATTAAAGTGAAATAATCATATAGGAGGAAAGGGAATTTGTAATGCTGAGTTCACTTAAGAGCAATTATCGTGGTGATACCTTGAAATGTACATGGCACTTTCTCTCTCTCTTGTACACTGTGATAATTCTTCCATTATGTGAGCAACACAGGTTGGCACAGTCTCTCCTGCAGGGAAACAAATGGTTAAAGATGTGTTGGTTTAAGTTACATTTCTTGGGAATCGGTATCTTGGAGGAGCAAAAGAGATAATGAGAGACAGTTGCTCAATGAGGAAGACCAGTTTGGTGAGAAGTGTGAAAACGTTGAGATGGCTCCAAGTGAGAGGTTAAAAAACCTCAGGGTCTCATGAGTGACAAAGGGATGACACTTTGGGACTGATGGAGATGTGCAGGAGCACTGCCTGCCTCACTTTTTCTAGGGAAGTTTAGTTGTAGGCTGGACAAAAAGAATCCAGAATCCCATGATCACCCAAGACCCAAAATGCCATGAGTATTGTGAGTAAAATAAGAATATTCAGCATCATATTATGGTTCATTTTTCTTTTAAACTGATTTGAAAATGTTCCAGGGTGCATCTACAATATAGAATTAATACAGTTTGAAACCTCTTTAATGGCCATGTTCAATGCTAGGAAAATAATGATAGTTGTAGTTTTATAAGGTTTTTAACTGCCTCTACCAACGCTGGTGCCTCACCAAATTCCAATTTCTATTATTACACAGCCAATCCATGGCAATTAAAATGGTGTCAAACTGCATTAACTCTGCAATGTAGATGGCCCCAGGCTGCTTGCAACTTTGTAACAACTCCTAGTTAAGACATGAAGGAAGGTGCCTTCATGTATAAGATAATATAAGATTGATTTTCCTTTAAAAAATCTTTTCTACACTGTCTTCATGTGCATTTGCTCTCTCTATGTGTGAGTATGTGTGTAATATTCTTGTCTCTTGCAGGGGAGAGGAAAATATCTCTGCAGAGGCTGAGGTGAAAAAAGCAAGGTAAACCCTCAGTAACTTCCCACGGAGTTGTTGAGTCACGTGGGATAAATCAGTTGATGATGGGAGCTAAATGATCTTCAAAGGTCCCTCTCCTCCTCAAGAGCTGGAGAAAAGGCCATTACACACACATGGACTAATGATGAAGCCAGTTTGAGAAGCAGAGACCCAGGTCACAGAGAGAAGTGGAAATGAGTGCACAGAAGTAGTTTAGTAGAGAAATATAAGGTGATGCTATTTTGTGAAAGCACTTTACAGCACTTTGAAAAATAACAGCAGTCTCAGAGGATTCCTGATGGAGCAGTCTCACATTCAGTAATTTGCTCTGAAGGCTCTCACATATGTGCAGAGCCTTAAAATGGCACCCCACCCCCCACCCTTGCTCTCTCAGGGTGTCCAGCACAGCACCTGGGGGTATGGAGACATCTCAGTGCCACGCAGTTCTTTCCTGGGCCACTTTCCCCAAAGACAAAATTCTTTACCATTTATTATTTTGCTTCTAACTAACATTGCATTCTTGAACAGGTGACTTCCATATGTCACACACATTTTAGTGGGGCTTATTGTCACATAAATGACCACAATCTGGTGGAGAATTTGATATATTTAAGCATACCAAAATCACCCTAAATCATGTTTTCCACCAATTTACCTGTGATAGGAGTTGGTGTAACTGACAAGTCTGTAATTTCTTGGATCCAGCTCTGAGCTGAATTACAGCCAATCTGCTTAAGCCTCTTTTTCACTAAGAGCAAATAGTCTGGTGATTAACTTTATGTGATCAATCGAATTAGTATTTATGCATTTTGCTGGCTATATTTTTTCCATTTTGATTATCCCATAATTATGAACACACAGCTGTTTGGAAATATGGCTTGATGAAAAGGTGTGGAAGCTCCAAAGGGAAAAAATAAAACCCGCTGCCTTTTAGGAAGTGCTGTAGCTCAGTTACAGAACACATGTTTGTGTGTAAAAATGTCCCAGTTTCCATCTCTGACATCTCCAGATAATGCAAGTGGTAAAAGTATGATAGCCGGGCCCCAGTGCTGGTAGCACTATGCTGGTTGCATAATGTGGCTCTGAATTAGAGAAGGGAACATGTGCACGAGACAGTGCACTGAGTGAGAGACACTACTGCGGCAGGATACCAGTGAAGTAATGTAATGCAGGTGGGACAGGATAGCAGTAGGATAAGGTAGCAGTTACTGCATTTCATTCATTTTTCACCACTTCTCGTATTTCTCCCCTCCTTTCCATTTTTCCTTGAAATGCAACAATGTTTGTGAACGTGTTTGGATAGGATCTCTGGATAGGCGACATGAATATGCTTGGCTGTTTCCCCTCCCCCTTTCCAGCGAACTACCTTGTCAACTCTGTTGCAGCTGCATCTCTCACTGCATGCGGTCTCTCGCACGCATAGTGCTGTGTCTCGTGCACATGTTCCCTTCTCTAATTCAGAGCTACGTTATGCTACCAGCATAGCATTACCAGCATTGGGTCCCAGCTATCATACTTTTACCATGCTAGTGCCGTATTGGGAAACAGTTCCCACTTTGCCCATCCCTGGGGATGAGCAAAGTGTGGCCCCGGCTATTCCTACCAGCTCTGGTCCTATTATGAAGAGCAGTCCAACATCAAGAGGGATATACTTTGTCCAATCCAGTAAAGTAACTAACTTAGACCTAAATATTTTAGAATGTTCTAGTAAAACTCAAACATTTATTTATTATTTAAAGCATTTATATTCCGCCCTTCTCACCCCGAAGGGGACTCAGTGCAAAGCACAGCATAAAACAGCAAATATTCAATGTCGGGACATAAATAAATCATACTCATACACAAGCATTAAAATCATTGATCTCAACATCAAAATCCACTGTAAAAAACTGTCTTATCACATCCATCTGATTGAGAATCTGTAGAGACTATTCACATTATGCAATTATAGTGCTATTAATCCACTTTACCTGCCAACGGTCCTTGGATTTATAGTTTGGTAACGCACCTGAGCAATCCGACTGATACTTTCAAATGCCATTCCTTAAGCTGCAAATACCAGAGTTCCATAAGATAGAACTGTGAAAATTAGTGGACAAATAGTTTCATCATTGTATAGCGTAAATGGGCCTGAGATTTAAAAGTGGCCACTCATCCATAGTCCTCTTCAAACCTGTCAGAATTAGACCAACATTGTGAAGACAAATAGGCAAAAACTGCAGGATCCGGATGCACAGAGCTGATGTTTTAATTCTAAATTTTAATTTTAAATGTCTGTTTATGTTTTATGTTTAAGATGATTTCAAGGTTTGATTTATATGTTATTGTTTTAGTTATTATGTTTTGATTTAGAATATATATATTGGCATTGAATCTTGTCATAACTTGTTGTACACCACTTTGAGTCCCCTCATATGAATGGAGTAAATAAATAATAAATAAATGGGAAGAGGCTTATCCAAGAAGACTCACAGCAGTAATTGCTGTCAAAGTTGATTATAACCACTATTTGTTATAGCAGTGGTTCTCAACCTTTCTAATGCCGTGACCCCTAAATAAAGTTCCTCATGTTGTGGTGACCCCCAGCCATATTTTCGTTGCTACTTCGTAACTGTAATTTTGCTACTGTTATGAATCGTAATGTAAATATCTGATATCCAGGATGGATTTTCATTATTACAAATTGAATATAATTAAAGCATAGATATTAATCACAAAAACAATATGTTTTGGTGAGTATGGACAACAGATGATGGGATTTGCAGTACCTTCAACAATTCAGCTCTGACTTCCACAGGCCAGAGTCCCCCCAAAATGACAGACCTAGACCAAACTTGGCACACAGAACCCCCATAACCAACAAAATATACTGAAGAGGTTTGGCAGTGATTTAGGGGAGATGTAGTTCACCTACACCCAGAGAGCAAATGTGAACACAAACCACTATTTATCTGGACCTAACTTGGCACAAATATTCATTATGCCCAAATTTCAATACTGGTGGAGTTTAGGGAAAATAGATCTTGACATTTGGGAGTTGTAGTTGCTGGGATTTATCGTTCACCTACAATCAAAGAGCATTCTGAACTGCACCAACAATGGAATTGAACCAATATTGGCACACAGAACTCCCATGGAAAAAAAGAAAATACTGAAGAGATGGGGAGACCCTGACATTTGGGAGTTGGAGGTACTTGGATTTATAGTTCACCTGTCATCAAAGAGTATTCTGAACACCATCAACAATGGAATTGAACCAAACTTGGAACACACACTCCCATCACCAACAGAAAATACTGGAGACGTTTGAGAAGAATTGACAGTGATGTAGGGGCAGTGTAGTTCACCTACATCCGGAGAGCACTGTGAACCCAAACGATGAACTACTGGAGTGATTCCCAACCTTTGTTCCTCCTGGTGTTTTGGACTACACTTCCCAGAATTCCTAATGGTTGGTTGTGATGGCTAAGGCTTCTGGGAGTTGAAGTCCCAAACTGATGGCGGAACAAAGGTTGGGAATAGACAACTCCCTAGCAAGCTCCCTTCCAGCTTTCTTTCCCCCTCCCTCTCAAACTCTTCCTTTCCCCCTCCCATTACAGACTGCAGTATGCAGGCACACACCAAGCACGAGAAGAGAGTTTGGGAGGGATTCGGCTCCAGGACCTTGATTTCGCTTCTGAGAGAATAAAAAGAGACCAAGAGGGAGGAAAGGCTACTGACTATTTCAGCATGACAGCAGGCTTTCTCGTGCATTTCCTCAGTTTTAATGGCAATGGGGTGATAATAAATAAGGGCCACTTCGCAAGCAGGAGGGGGAACTGATCGTCAGTCTCAATGTGATGCAAAAGGCTTGTTTGGGAGCCACCTGTGTCTGAAGCTGAAGGGGCGCCCCCTTCTCCTGGCTCTGCCGAGGTTTAGGCTGTGAAGTGTGGCTCCCGAAGGAAAGAGAGGGGGGAAGAAAAGGAAAGAAAGGGATATAAAAAAGAAGGAAAGGAGGAGAAAGGCTGAGAAAAAGAGGGAGAAATAGGGAGAAAGGATGGGGGGGGGGGAGAGAAAAGAAGGGACAGAACATGAAGAGAGGAGAAAGGTGTAGAAAGAGCAAGAGAGAAGGGGAAGGGGAAGGGTTTCCTGGGAGTTTGCTACGGCAGACGAGGAGAGAGAGGGCCTTGACTGCTTGCCTGCCTGAGGGCCCCTATTGAGGCTTTCCCCCTCAGCCAGGCCTCTTAGCTGCCCTCCTTCTCCTCGTCTTCCTGAGCATGACGACCACCCCGGCCTTGCTGCCCCTCTGTGGGCGCCGTCTCCAGCCTCCAGGTTCATCCTGCTCAGCAATAGGAGGAGGAGGAGGAACACCTTCTGCTGCTGAGCACTGGCCTGAACCGGGTTCTTCTTTTTCCTCTTCCTCCTCATCCTCGACCTTGCTGCCTCTCTCTGGGCCTTGCTGCTGATCGTCATCGAGGCCAGCAAGAGGAGAAGGAAGGGAAGCCCGGCTCAGGCCAATTCTCGGCCGTGGAGGAGTCGCGAAGGGAAGAGGCCGTCATCAGAGCAGCTCCCTCCCAGGTCGCAGACCCCGGACCCACGAGGCCTGGGAGGGCTCCGGGGCAGCCACACACAACCAGGGAGGAGGGGCAACGCTGTGGCCTCCTGCCTGCGACCAGGCCCCTCAAGGCGGGCAGCAACAGAGGCACCCCATGATGAACAGAAAATACTGGAGGGGCTTGGGGGAGGATGGACAGCAGATGATGGGATTTGCAGTACCTTCAACCTCCGCTCCCCAAGTGTTTGTGATTGGAGGGTTGCCACACGGCAGTCCTTCTCTTTCCTCTCCCTTCTCTCTCCCAATCCTCAGCTCGCCAAGGAGGGCCCGGCACTGCTGCTACGGTGGGTTCAAGTTACCTTGCAGCGGAATGAGAGCCCAGAGAGAAGGCGCTCCAAGAACCACGTGGCGACCTGGGGGAGGCAGGGTCAAAGGAGGAGGCGCCATGACCCCTTGGCAGGGGGGGCCTTTGCTTCTAAGCTCCTCTTCCTCCTGACTCCCTGCAGCCCTGTGGGAACAGGAGGTGGAGGAGCTGACCTGGAATGCCGGGCTGTTTCCCTGGCACAGGGGCTGGCAGCCATTTTGAGGAGGCGGAAAGGGCCGGGCCAGCCCAGGCACCTTCGCGACCCCCAGAAAATGGCCCCACGACCCCTCGGGGGGTCGCGACCCCCAGGTTGAGAACCACTGTGTTATAGTTCATTTCTTAAGCAACAAGCAGTAAGTGGTGCAAAGATCAAGGCACCAGGGAGTGAGAGCCAAACCACCTGGCTAGCATTGTGTGGTTACAGTTGAGGAGGGGCATCTGCTAGAGGAATAAAGGAGCAAAAGTACTACTCCTTGCTGTGGATTGTTGGAGACGTGTGGAGAAGGGCGGTGCGTTTGGAGGAGTTTGGTGGAAGAGTTCTACAAGGCTTGTGTCTTAAAGAGAACATTTGGAATATATATAATCATTCATTTTTCACCACTTCTCGTATTTCTCCCCTCTTTTTCATCCTTCCTTGAAATGCAACAATGTTTGTGAACGTGTTTGGATAGGATCTCTGGATAGGGCAGGGTCTTCAGTGTAAGTCACATGGCATCGTGTGATTACTGGCATGGCACTCTGTCCTCAATACAGGGTAAAAGTGTCCTAGGATGCTAAAGTTATTCTGTCTGATGAGACCCCTTGATTCAGGGAAACATTCTTTTTGATTTTTCTTTAACAGTTCCAGTCTAATCAATGATGCTCTGAATAAATTGCACACAGTTGATATTGTTCCTTGACAGTTTTATGACAGGTGAAATGCTGCAAGTCTTTGCTAATGTTAGATTTAGCTAGTGAGCACTGCAGTGGATATTGAGACAGCCACTGGATACTTCTGCAATATAATTGCCTGTGCTCCACTAATATGACCACTCTTATTAGCAATGCCATCATAACCCTGTCCACACAAGTATTGCAACTTCCGCCTATTTTTTCCAGTGTTTTCAATATAATGTCTGCAAGTCCTCCACCCGTCATATCATTTATCTTCACAGCACCTATAATGTCTTCTCTTTTTTTTCATTTAAAAAAAGATTTTATTGAAAGTATGACACAACATGTATAACACCATACAAGATAAAAACATATACCCTACCACACCGTTCCATAGGGTAGTCAAGATATCCTATATAACAACATACAGCAAAATCCAGCCAAAAGCGTAAAGAAAAGAGATAAGGGATGAAAGGGAGGGGAGGAATAGGATTGGGTCAGGGGAGAGAGGGGAATAGAAGGGGAGGGAGGTGAAGTGTCAGGGCAAAGGGCCCTTTTGAAATGAAACCGTTACGTGAGTGAAAATACATTAAAAGACGTAGAAATGTTGACTTCACAGCTCGAGGCTTGGGCAAGTTAAAAAATATTCTGGAACAAATCAATTCTTAAATTATTAAGCCTTTTAAATTAACATTTTTCTTCTCCTTAATAAATTCGACAAAGGGGTTCCATGTTTCATCAAAAAGTTTTGTTGATTTGTTTCTTAATAAACATGTTAGTTTGTCCATTTCTGCCACTTCTAACATTTTCTTAATCCAATCATCTTCTTTTGGCATTTCTGTTGATTTCCACAGCTTGGCATAAGTAATTCTAGCTGAAATAATAAGATAAGTTAAGAGTTTATCCATGGCCTTGTTTTTTAATCGACCTGTGATGTTTAGGAGATATAGTTCTGGTTTTTTCGCAATATCGGTTTGGAAATTTTTTTGGATATTTTTATGTATCATATTCCAGTAGGTGGTGGCCAATTTACATGTCCACCACTGGTGAAAAAATGTTCCTCTTTCTTTTAGACATTTCCAGCAAGTGTCGTTGTTATTTTTGTAAATTTTGGAGAGTTGGTGCGGAGTTATATACCATCTATAAATCATTTTATATAGATTCTCCTTTAGACAGTAAGCATAGGTATACCTCTGCTTTACTCTCCAAACATTTTCCCAATCTTCTATTGAAATATTAAAGCCCAAATTTGCTGACCATTTCGTCATGAAGTCTTTAATGGGATTTTTTTCATTTTCAGTTTCCAACAAAAATTTGTAAATCAAGCTCACAGTTTTTTTTCGGAGTATAACCAAAGTTTTTCTCCTTTTAATGTTTGCTTTGTCCATCCTTCTTTTAAGTCCTCTTTGTATCTTTTAAGAACTTGGTTGTATTGGAACCAATTAAAGTTCCATATAGCTAGCTCTTCTTGACTTTTTATTACAAAATTTTGGCCCTCCTTTTTAAGAAGTTCTGCATATTGTCTTCTCTTATTCCTGCAGCTTCAACATCAATGTATCTTACCAAGAGCAATAACTGTTCTGAAGTACTCCTATCCAAAGTTTAATCTGCCAAAACAGAGAAACACTGTCATGCATTGATTCTTCAGAAATATTTTTGACTATTTTGTCAACACAGCTGTCTATTAGTTCATTCTGCAGGTCAGTGTCTCCTGATCTTGCACAAGTTCTCAACAAGGCCCTGAAATAGCCATAATTGTGCAAACGTTCTTCACAGGTAATAAGTCTTGAATTGTTGCTCAATCTAAAAGCCAGTTCTTGTCAGCCACAAAGCACACTAGTTTTATCAATTGACAGAAGTTTCTTCCTGTTTTCTTCTGATTTCTTCTTATTTTCTTTATCATGATAATGAGTTACATCATGACATTTTCCATTGTGCCTTTGCTCCTCTTCCATGGTTTCTTTGACAGGGCTTGGATTAGATCAGTGGTTCTCAACCTGTGGGTCCCCAGGTATTTTGGCCTACAACTCCCAGAAATCCCAGCCAATTTACTAGCTGTTAGGATTTCTGGAAGTTGAAGGCCAAAATATCTGGGGACCCACAGGTTGAGAACCACTGGATTAGATGAACCAGTGGTAGACACCTCAGTTTCCAGTTTCCTCCGTTTTCACCTACAATCTAGGCGTGTATGTTCTGGGGCCTTATTCAACCCCAGCTGCTGCAATTATTCTCAACCTACTGCCTTCTTGATCTTCAGTATTTGGCTTTTTCTTTTTTCCATGAACTCAAAAATGTTCAGTTGCTAGTTTGATAGACATTTAGACATCTTCTGAAGTCACACGATTGAATGGAAACACTAACTGCAATTAACAGGGCTTTCAGTCTCAGCCCCTGACAGACTTTAGAACAAAAGCAGGCTCACAAAGGATGGTCTCTGGAAACAGCTTTATTGTTCCTTCTTGCCAAGGTGAAAAGAAAGCGAGTACTGATCATTTCCTGCCAAACCGGTAGTATATCATCTATCTAACCCATGATCCCCCTCCCCTCCTATCTACTTGTAATGGCTACATTCCATTCCTACAGAACATGCTACATCCCTCAGGTTTCTTCCTCCCAGTCCAGGTGGCTCTTATCAGCACTCCCAATACTGGCATGGAGTGGACAGTTTTAGCTGATATGGACACATCCTGACACACAGAACAGCAACTTAAGCTAGCAGACAATTGCACAGTAAGAAACTGTGTTTGCAATGGCTCACAGCTGCTTTCATGCCTTCCTTTTATGCCCCAGTGGGAGGAGCAGCTTTCCTTTTATCACAACAGTGTAAGAAATACAAACCAATCACAGAGCAGTTCACATTACACCTCAGCTGTATAAGAAAGGAAAGCTGAGTTGTGATTGGTTGCTATTGGCATACTACTCATTCCGACCAACATAGTGTTTGAGTACTAACAACTACAATTTCCAATATGCCTTGTGTTTGCTATGACTATTAATAAAGCATAGGGGTAATCTTTGCAAGTGTGTGTTATGAATTTATAAAACAATTGCTTCTCTCATGGACATTTATATGTCACATGCTCAAGAGTCTGTAAACCATCAGATCTTTATGCTTATGCAGTAACTGGACAAACCAAAAATATAGTCAATCCACTAGCTTTTCTTTTTTATATAATAATAATTTTTATTATATTTTCCATACTAAAATACAAAGGAGCACATAAATATACAAGGCCCTATAACTACAACTTACAATCAACTTACTGACGTATAATAGATATAACAAAACAATGAATAAAATTTATAGAAGAGGGTTATCCCATGGGAAAGCCCATAGGTATGAGAAACACAAAGAGATATGGGGGAGTGTGGAAGGGAAACAAAAGGATAGTGCACAGGGGTGGTCTAAGGTAATTTTAAATGGTAAGCGAACATTATTTTTGCCCCCCCCCCAAAAAACCATTATTTTGGCACCCTCCTCATTGGGGGCTTCTTCACAAACCAGATTAGCAGCCAAGATTGGGGGAGAGAAAGAACCCTTGTCTGCTTGAGGCAAGTGTGAATATTGCAATCGGCACCTCTACACTGCTGAATGAATGAATGCAGCCTGGCCTTGCTTAACTGCCACGGGGTCCTGGGAGTTGTAGTTTGGAGAGGCACCTGCCATAGCCTAAGGACCTTATGGGGGGGGAAACAAACTCCCTGGGACCCCTGAGTCTCGAGAAGGGGAGAAAGGCCCGCCCACCCCATCCATCCCTTTGCTGCTGCTCTTCCAAGAGAGAAGGGGGTCCTGGAGGGAGCCAAGGAAGGGAAAGAAAGCAAGCCAAGGGAAGGGAAGGGAGGCAAGCCCCGCCTGGCCTCACCTCCTCGCGGGCACCCTCCACCGCCTCCACCTCCTCCTCCTGAGGCACCGAGGTGCTGCTGCCTCTCTCGCTGCTGCTGGCCAGGGCAGCCAGCGAGGCTGGGGGGGACATGGCGGAGGCAGCGGCAGAGGCGGCGGAGGTGGCCGAGGCTGGGGGAGGAGGCAGAGGCGGCGGAGGCAGCGGAGGTGGCGGAGGCGGCGGAGGCGGCGGAGGCGGCGGAGGCGGCAGCAGCAGCAGCAGCAACTCGGGGCCTCTCGGGTCCGCGACTCGCATTATTATGACTAGGAGCGAGGAGCCACCTTGACGCCCTCATGCCGTGGGCCCCGCAGTCTGAGCGGGTGGCTTTGCGCCTTCGCCCGGCTGGTGGCTTCCCTCCTGAGGGGCTGCTCTGGTGGAGATGGCCGGCCGCCCACAGCCCAGGGACAGCGAGGGGGGCGCTGGTTGTGCGCATGCTCCGGGAGAGGGAGAAAGGAAGAGGGAGGGAGGCCGGACGCTGTCTGGTGGGTGGGGAAATGTGTCCTTACCCAGATGGCGCCCCATGCAGCCGCTTCCTTGGCCTATCTGTAGGACCGCCCCTGATAGTGCATGTATCTTTGTGGAAGATGAGGCTTATTATAATTATCTGACAAGCATTTCGGGTTCACCTGATGATCAATCCACTAGCTTTTCAATTCAATAAAAATGATTTCTGGGGGGGGGGGGAGAAACCCTCTTTTTCTCAACCTTTCATTCCACATAGACATAGCAATGCTAGGCAAAGTATAGAATTGAATGGTGTGTTTTCTCAGAGAATCTATGTTCGCAACAATACTTTTATTTACTACCACATTCATTTCATACCAGACTGAGCCACAGTGATGCATGGTCAGGTTTAGCTAATATTTGATAATTTAGGAGAAATTAATGGTATAAACTTTTAAAGCAAGCACAAATTATCATAATTGTAATATACCCAAAAACATTGTGAATTGTATTTAAACTTAAGTTTTTCTTATGGAGTTTAGACTGGGAAGTCTGATTCTGATGTCAGTTTCAGTGGATTATATCGTCTTCTCACCGAAAATGTTGACTAAACATCTTTGACATCAAAACTTAGTTGCTTATACTATGTCAGCTATTGCTGCTATTGCAAAGTAAATTAGCAGAAAGGTAGGTAATGATAGTGTAAATAAATTATCAAAATTTGAGCTAGTGCATGCAGTTCTGGAGGAGCTCTAAATTTGCTTCTCATAGACTTAGCATGAGGATTTGGTTAACCAGTTAAAATGAATGAGTAAACCAGGGGGGGGGGGGGGGGTTAATGAGAAAAATAGAGGGGGGGTTGAACCCATCAACAGCCCCCTTGGCTACGGACTTGTCTCTCATATATGTGGTGTTTGTTCACATGATTGAATGGTTCCCCTGTCTAAATAAAATTGCCAGACAGTTCATTTCCATAACAATGTATAAAATAATTTATGTTCTCCTTTTTTGTACAAATAGGGCCACCCATCATTTTATTTCACTTATCTGTTATTATTTTGTAGAAATTCTACTTCCGGATGCAATTCAATGTAATGTCCTTTGTGCATAACACCGCATAGAATCTCCCACTGGTTGCAGTATACTAGTCATCTTCTAGCTGATTTGGAGAGTGAATTCAATATCATTTACTGCTTGCATGACATTATATACTGCATCATAGTGCTTATTTTTGTTGCCTCTGATTTACATTAAAAGGGAAGGATAACATGGTTAAAGCTCTCAGTAGGTCACTGTTAAGCTGTAAAGTAACTGGAGTCAAATACTGGAATAAGTTCCAGATGGCTGCTTCTTTTAAGTTCAATAAAGAATGACTGCAGTGATAGCAAATTGATCATCTCCTTTCTGGGGAGAGAAAAAGATACTGTATTATGTGCTGTTGCTAATCAACAGCACCACCTTCTGTCTGCAATGAGCCAGAGTGCATATAAAGAATAATTGCACTGTTCAATATTTTACTTTACTGTATCTCTATGGACTTCAGACAAGCAAAATCTCTCAACATCTTAATTTTTGCGTGTGAAGTCCGAGCATAATGTATTACTCAGAATATCCGAGCTATGATATCTTCTCAAGTAATAAGTGAAGTAATAGTGTATTTAGAACTGAAAATGTATAATGTTGATCTGTCTATTCTTACCATTCCTTCCATGCAATATAACCCTAATACTGAGGTACACTTGACCCAACTACATTGATATGGAAATGAAAACAATTGGGTTTGATAAATTAGTTTACTTTGGAAACTTTATAATAGTAGGATCCAGCAATACATGGAGAGAAGGTTGCCAGATGTACACGCTGGGTTTAGAAAAGCCAGAGGAATGAGAGACCAAATTGACAATACCTGCTGGATAATGGAGGAAGGCAGGGAGTTTCAGAAAAAAAATCTATTTCTGTTTTATTGACTATTAGAAAGCCTTTGACTGTGTGGATAAATTGTGGCAAGTTCTTGATAGTATGGGGATACCAAGTCACCTTGTCTGTCTCCTGAGGAATCTGTATAACGACCAAGTAGCAACAGTAAGAACAGACCATGGAAAAACAGACTGGTTTGAGATTGGGAAAGGGGTACAGCAGGGCTATATACTCTCATTTGACCTATTCAACTTGTATGTAGAATACATCATGCGATATGTGGGGCTTGACAAATCCAAAACTGGAGTTAAAATTGCTGGATATTAGCAAGCTTAGATATGCAGATCATACCCAGGGGCGGTCTAAGGTAATTTTATATTGTAAGCAAACATTATTTTGGTCCCCCCCCCATGTAAAACAAATATACAATTATAATATCACAATATCATTAGCAGTATTATATTATATCAATGTATATACAAAATATTATAGTACATACTCATACTATATTATATCATAATTATATTATACTACATTACAATATAATTATATTATAATATATTGACATAATATAATATAACATTCTATTATATTATTATTATTATAAAATATTAAATAAAATTATTTATTTAAATAAAATTATTCTCTACTAAATATTTTCATTACTCCTATAAAACTCAAATAACCCAAAATAAAGTAAAATAAAATATTATATATTACTATTTGCCTGCGCAGTTGCGCCTGTCTCTCCTTGATGCTCCTGGCTGGCACGCGCACGTGCGCGGGGAAGTGGGTGGGTGTGGTAGGGTTCACACGTGATTGGGCCTGGCGAGGGAGTTTGCCTCAGTGTGCGGTGGTGGATGTCAGGAGGCAATACGTCGCCAATACCCCTTTGGCTCCCCTTCCCTCTCCCTTTGTCTCCGCCCCCTGCCTGCCCAATTGGGTCACCGTATTTGGCGGCAGGGCGGAGACAAAGGGAGAGGGGAAGCACTCCCTGCCTGTCCGATAGGGAGTGCTTTGCTTACAGGCTTCTGTGCACAGGAGCTACTGGGCATGCACGGAGGTTTTCGCACATGCGCAGTTGCTCCTGCAGAAGCAGCGTCAGAGCGCACAAGGCCAGGGCCCAAAAGCAGGCAGCCGCGGCACTGCCTGAGGAACATAGGCAGGGCCAGGACGCTGTCTTGCACCAGTGCCTGGCAGGCGGGGGAATTCGCCCCTTCCCAGATGGCGCCCCATGCGGCCGCTTCCTTGGCCTACCTGTAGGACCGCCCCTGATCGTACCACTTTGATGGCTGAAAGGTGAAAGAAGAAATTGCAAAAGCTGGGTTACAGTTAAACATCAGAAAACCAAAATTATGGCAACCAGACTGATTGATAACTGGCAAATAGAGGGAGAACACATGGAGGGAGTGACAGACTTTGTATTTCTAGGTGCAAAGATTACTGCAGACACAGGCCGAAGACATTTACTTCTTGGGAGGAGAGCAATGACCAATCTCGATAAAATAGTGAAGAGTAGGGTCATCACACAGGCAACAAAGATCCACATAGTGAAAGCAATGGCATTCCCCATAGAAACCTACTGAATATGAGAGCTGGACCATAAGGAAGGCTGAGTGAAGGAAGATAGACACTTTTGAACTGTGGTGTTGGAGAAAAATTCTGAGCGTGCCTTGGACCACAAGAAGATCAAACCAGTCCATACTCCAGTAAATAATGCCCGGCTGCCCAATGGAGGAAAGGATATTAGAGGCAAATATGAAGTACTTTGGCCACATAATGAGAAGACAGGAAAGCTTGGAGAAGATAATGATGCTGGGGGAAATGGAAAGAAAAAGGAAGAAGGGCTGACCAAGGTCAAGATTGATGGATGGTATACTTGAAGTGACTGGCTTGATTTTGAAGGAACTGGGGTTGACCATGGCTGACAGGGAGCTCTGGCATGGGCTGGTTCATGTGGTCACAAAGAATCTGAAGTGACTAAATGAACAAACAACAATAATAGTTTACATTGTAATGATCCTTTATCCTGAGAAGGGGTGGATCAGTTCTGTGGCAACTGCATGATCCATGGAGCTGATTCAAGTTAACTCAACCTTGAACTACACTAACCAAAAGTTGTGGGTTGTTATAAACCTCCCCCAAGAATCATGACTTTGAGCTTGTGTAAGTAGTTTTGGCCAGTTCCAAGATGGAACAAACTGCAACTGTTGGCACTGTTGTTCTGTATTGTTTGGTTTTGCATGGCCATGGGTAGCACTCACCGCCCCCTCCTTTTCTTATTGTAACAGCCGAGCACAATATGGTTATTGTCCATAACTGGAGTGATGTTAGCCAGAGTGCAAGAGCAATTAAAGAAGGGGAGAAGAAAAATACATTTTCTCCTCTTCCACATTATTCTGGAGCCCCATTCAACATCATCACTACAGGTAATGAGTGGTGGACACTAGCCATGTTGTGCCTGGTGATCACTACTATAATGAGAACAGAGGGTGGTGAATGGTAAGGATAGCCATTTAATAGCACTAGACCAGGGTCAGTACTCCTGGATGATCAGGAACCCTAACGGCTGTACTTGAAGAACCACATTTTTTAAGACTAGGTGGTTGTCATTAGTTTTAAAAGCGAAGTAGGAGGCACCACAGTATTTTCTTTATGACCGAATGCCATACGTGATACATTTTTTCACCTCTCCTGCTGGAGATAGAATATTCAGATAGTGACTGAAAATAGCAACAAGAGTTGCTATTTTTTCAAATTTAGCCATATTTTATTTTAGTGGTGAGTTGGGTTTTTTTACATAGTCGTTTTGGGTATTTCCCTATTTGGGTGAGGGGGAAAAGGAAAATTGAAATTTTTGAATAAATAAAAATGCATATTATGCTTCATTCAGAAAATAAGCATTTAAAACAACAATTTAGGTTATTGTGTTTTGTGAATGAGGACATTATTGGATACACAAAACAAATGTGAGTGACTGCAATTGATTAAGTCTAAAGTATAACACTCCATGATAACTCTGTTACATATGCCATGCTTTGCATTTGGTGTCCAATGCTGAAGTGTCAAAACTATGCACTACAAGAATTTAGGAAGTATGACTGTGTCTGTCATCACTTCTTGTCTCTTTCCTCAGAGTACTTTCAATGTAGGTCATGGTGACTATTGCTTGTGAGCAAGAAACCAGAGATAATACAGATCAGCAACATGCCTGAGATCCATGTGTTTTAAAGCTGGTTCGAAATGGCCCATGAGCAACATGGATCCTTGTTCTTTTTCATGAATGATCTGCAGATCCTTTTGAATTCTATAGAAGTAACAACAGAAGAGAAAGAGAAAATAGTAAGATATATAGCTACAAGAAAAAGTGTAATCAGAAAGAAAACTGGGTCAGTTTTTGTGATGGGAGGAAAGGGGACTTGAAGAGACAGTAGAGACTTGCAACGCAGCAGCAGTTCAATATTGAAGCCAGAGAGGGAATGAAAGGTAGAAGTGCACCAGCTTCCACATTTTGACCTCAATAGCCTCTGAAATTCCCTGCTGGTCAATTGGGAAAGTGTAGAAGTACTGTCGGAACATGAAGTTAGCAGGGCTACGCCTGAATCTATTCTCACAATTAGCATGTATGGAGACATAATGTGAAAGTTATCATTTAATTTAGTAAACTGTACATATAAAGTCATAAAACAGTCATTCTCATATATATATATATATATATATATATATATATATATATATATATATAGTCTCTCTTTAAAAGACTGGCATGGTTGTAGCTGTCCTACTTATAGGCACAAGTGAATCTGATAGTAGCTAGATTATAAAGCTATTTTTACAAAAAGTCTCTAGGGTAGAGGAATTAGTGAGCTTGCATGATTGATATATTATTAAATCTGTCACTCTCTGCATTCAACTCTTATTATATAGTCCCCTAGAATAACATTTATAACACTGCCATTTCCCTGCTTACATTAACCCTTCCTCAATGGTTATTGCTGTCATTAGTGCCTGCTGAAGTCCATCTTGCACGGATGGTATTATTAATGGCAATGTAATACCGAATTTCACTAAAGGGTCACAAATGACCTCAGCTCCTTTATACTGCTTAATGTTTTTTTAGAGGACAGGGAAAATCTTCCTTGCCCTAAAGAGCCGCTGTCAAAGGAGTACTACACAGTGCAGATTTCTCCAGTAACTAACCAGTTATTAAAGTAAAGATTTAATAACTGACCTCTGTGATGCAGTATGTCCATACTGATTTATTTAAATGATTCTTCCTGTTAATACTTGAGGAGCCTAAAGTCCCAGGTCTCTGAATATTATATTTCCCTTGCCAACTATTTGCAACAGAGACTGTATGCCAAGGACCTAGAAAATGTCCTGGACCAGTGAGTTCAAATATGTATGGCATTTCCAAAATCGAATTATCCATGACAGAATAACTGTTTTCTGCAAGTAGAAAAGGCCCTCCAGAAGTAGCATCTATAACAACATTGTAACAGTAAGTATTATCTTTAACAACATAAAATAAAGTCATGATATCATGACTTCATGCCACCTGGAATTTGCATGAGTAAAACCTCAAAACCACAAATGAGTTATTAGGCTTAATTGGGATAAATTATAAGTTCACTAGAAGTGCAAGCCTGCACACTCTCCAGAACTATTTATTAAGGTGGATGGCTAAAAAGGGGTAAGGGGCATAAAAGACTGAAGCATTTTCCTTGGATGCTTAGACCACTGATGTCTGCAATTAAAATCAATCTCAAAATAGACAATAGGGTCTAAATGAATCACAGAAGTAAGAGGATATCATATGACCTCTAGCAAAGTTCACTGAGAAGACAATGTGATGGTTCCTTGGAAATAAACAAAGAGAAGTAATTTGGGGAGCACCATATACTTCTTCCAACCATTTGCTACCAGCTAGCGGCCTGACAAAGATTTCTAGGAAACTCAACCACTTGCCGATATTGCTGTCAGATACTACTACATGTTTTTAAGAGTTAAATCTCAGAGTGTTTGTTTGTTTATTTATTTATTTAAAATTTTTGTACCCTGACCTTCTCACCTCCATGGAGGGACTCAGACCGTCTTACAGCAAAATTCAATGCTATACAAATTTAAAACATCTTAAAACAGCATATTAAAATACATAAAAACAGAAATACATAAAAAACACATTGCCATTAAAACCACATTCAATTATTATTTGAAATATTGTTGGAACATCTGCCTAATATGATTATTGGTATTACCAACTGTCTTCAATAGTCAGAACGGGAAAGTAGCAGATAAAATATCAATGACATGTTGCTATCTATTTGAGCAAACCTAGTTTGAATTATGGATATAATTCTTCATACATTTTCTTCTTGAAGAAAACAATTTTCAGTATTCCAAACAATTTTCATTGTTTGGAATACTTATTGTTTTTGCAAACTGTGCATCCTTGAGGACTGTTTGCAGTTTGGGACTTAACTGATACAAAATGTGCATATGGTATTTTTACACCAATACAGCATTTTCAACAAAGGAAGCAGCACCTCTTGCAATATTATTTTCTGTTTTAAAAGTAGTGTTTCTTGTGTTGTTGGGAAACATTCTGCACAACATCCTCACGTTTTGCATAGAGATAGCATTTTTGTGCAGGTAAGAGCATTTTCTACACATAAAATGCTCTTACCTGCACAAAATATTATTCTTTATGCAAAGAATACTATTCTCTGTGCATAAAACCCATTAATGTGCAATTGTCACGCAGAGTAAATTTTGAACTGCGAAGATGCTTGTCAGTCCAGGAGTCGCCTTATCAATTTTTCCCAACATTCAGAAAACATTATTTTTATAATAACAATAATAATATTTTATATATTTTGGAAAAATCTTTCCATTTCTATCTCAAATGAAGGGTAATGTCTATCTCTAGCTTTAACTTTTACTCTCAAGTGCAATTTTAATATTCTTGAGTTTGTAACAGGACACTCTGGTGTTTGTAACCATGCTTGTGGTACTAGAACAAATTGCTAAGTAGTGAAAGATCATAGAAGAATGTGTCTGTAATAAACAGAGATTATGCCATACTGAATTTCAATTTATTAACAGAGTTATAAGCAATCAGCTAGGTGAATGAGTCTCAGTGTTTAATGGATCAGTAGTCAAAGTTTAAATAGATGACAAAATATTATCTGGCATTTTTCAAATGCCTGAGAAAATGGGAAACAAATTATTCTAAGGCACATGTGGGAGCTCAAATAATCCTTTGGAAGGCATCTTAGCACATAATGGAAGTGTTCACTATTCCAATTTCACTGCTATACTAGGAAACATCAATATTAATTGCCCCACTAATACAATGTGTGCTGTATAGTTAATTCAGGGTACAAGAGTAACAACAAATCTGGAAGCCCATCAAAGCATATCCTATTTTCTCATTGGCAGAGAAATGCTTATGTGTCACAGCTGTACAGGCGCAACCTGGAGTGCCTTTGCTTTTCCAAAACTGTGAATTCCCTTTGAAGACAGTTATTAAATAATGGCTTTCCAAATATTCTATAAGCTGTTCTTTATTTAATGATGGGATATTAATGGAAGTAGTGTTTATTATATTCAATGCATCCTAGGAAATTTCAACCATATGCTAAATATTAGATACCTCAAATTGTGACTTTTTAAGTTCATGCCAGCTGTCTAATCATACTGAATATAGTTCTGTGAAATAGTTTGATCAGGCTTCCAGCACTGTATGCCCTGCCATCATTTGGCTGGCATAAATATAAGTTTATCGGCAACGAAGCAGGTAACAACAACTCATCTGAGACCATATCCATGATTTTTATAACCTATCACAGCTGCGAAAGATTTCATTCAAAAGTAAGTCCAGTAATTTGTCTTGTTTTGCCTTTTTTAGATGTGCAAACTGTATCCTACAAATACTACATCCCATTTCACCATTCACCTCCATTTAACCTGCAACAGTCATGTAAACTACTGATAATTTCTTCTTTGTCTTGTCAAATACACATGCAGCCCAAATTACACATTGGCAACTCATCCCTTCAGAAGTATTTGGTGGATACTGCTCCAAGGAACATATGGAAACCCATACTTCTGTACTTCCATGAATCACCATGAAGAGGAATAAGAGAGTTGTTTGCTAAAAGTTAACTGACACTAAAGCCTCAATCAGAATGGAATTGGAGATAATTTGTACCTTGAAAGACAGCAAGAATTCACAAAATTACTAAAATACATATCCACCATTCCCACCTCACCAGAGAACTGCAGAGCATTAACTTTGTGGTTTGCCCACAAGTTTCCTCAGAAGCTGCATTCGCTTTATAGGTCAAAGAAGCAATAAAAATGACAAATATTTCTTGGGGGGTGGGGGGGTTCTCCAACAAGTTTGCAGAAAATGGTCCCGTCATTTAAGCTGCAGGTGAAACCTCATTGAGGATGTTTGCCTATGAAGGCAAGTAAAATCAGAAACACTATGAAAGAGAGAGATTAGCTTCAGAAGTCTGTCAGCTAATCTTCAAAGACGCATTACCAGCACCCACAAAAAGGACACATGATTTTAGTTACCTGTTCAAGGGCGCTGGGCTGTTCCAGAATAAGGATGTGGGTAGTTCACCTATACTGTAGGGCATCCAATTACTGATCTGACACTTATACGCTAGGCTTGGTTAATTTTTAAAAATGGTTCAAAACTCCATTCAAATGTAGTGGCCACTGGTGGTTCAATTCTAAAGTCACTTCCAATTTTTGTTTAAAAAATTCAAAACTTTCTGAACTTTCCAAATTGATTCGTTAATGCAGACGTGCATTCACAGTAGGGAAAAGCAGCACTGGCACTGGGGAAACTTCAGGGAATTCTCTGCCCCCCCCTCATTTTTAGAACACATGGACCACTGTTAGCTCACCAAATTTCATAATCTTTCACTTATCTCACCGATTTTTGTTGAATTTTAAACGTTTTTATAAAAATATTTTTAAATAATAAAGAAAATCTGTACCTAGTTTGAAAGTGTTATTTCCTGTTTCATTGGGTGGACTTTACTTTGAAAGTAGTTGTTCTACTACAGAAACTTTGTGTGGCACAAATTGTGTTAAATTCGTGAAGAACAAAAATCAAGGGACATCTAGACTGATCCTCTTCTTCTGGGCAGAAAGGCACCATCCAAACTCTCCTGATATCCATTTGCTTCCTCTACTGATTTGGAAGGGACACTCACGACACATCCATCCATTGCAGATGCAATCACTCATTTTATTTTATCATTACTTACTGACTGTAAAGGGCTGCCTGGCAGTGGCTGGCTACCCCAGTGCTTTGTTTAAAAGTAAAATGATTGGTTTTCAAGCAGTTTATGTTTTCTTGGCTTCGCAAAAGTTGCTTATTGCTTTGCTGCCTTCTTTAGACTCCTTTGTATATTAGATAAGTTTATTTTATATTTAGACGAAGACTGCTACAGACACCTATTTTCGGGTCCTTCGGCCATTTTGGCTAATGAACAGTCATGCATTGTGGGAAATGTAGTTTAATAGCAGGGCCTTTTGTAATCTCCACCATTGGAGGCCTGCCCTTCACAAACTACAGTTACGATGGCTGTGATTAGCCATGCCCACTGCTTCCCACTGCTTCCCTTCTTGCAGCACCAGCAGAAAGAATGAGATTTTAAAAATTCCCTTGCTTTTACCAAAGTTGCCAGTATATGTACAATATAATGGGTACATTTTTATTATTTTATGTATCTGATTTTAACTTCTGAAAATCCAATGATAATCTTAAATCTTGCTTTATATCTTCATTTTTTCAGAAATTAAGTTAGTCTTTCCTATGTAGAGGGAACAGAAAGCTACGGTTTAATAAATCAATAAAGCTGGGTACAGGAAGAAGGAGGAAGAAAGCACTGATAAAGACAATGGGCATAAGGTTCATTCTTTGTCTATTAAAATATGGTTTCTAACAATAAAATTATGAGATGTGAGCTTTTCTGTTGTCTTCATATTTACTCAAATGAAAAACGTTAATCTTTCCGATAAAATCTACTCTCCATACTCAGGATGGCATTTCCTTCCTATTTTACACAGCAAATGGCAATTATCCTTACGTTCAGTCTCAAGTGTATACACATACTATTCCAATCTTTGCAAAAAGCTGAATGCATAATATATTCACAGAACAGCTATATTTCATAGAAATGTGTATCTTTGTAGATTTCATTGTCACAGGAAAGTATAATTTTACAATTATTCTCACTGTAGGGAAGTAATAAAACAGCACTGTTTTAGGGACTGTTCACAGTTTGAGAATTAGTTTTTGCAAAACCTGTGGGTTTTTGCACAGAAAACAGTATTTTTTTGCAAAGAAAATATTTCTAAACAAAAAAAGAGTTCCAGCACTGAAAATTGAATTTTCTACATAGAATATTTATTTTGCAAGCATGTTATTAACATTTTATTTCCTGTACAAAAAAACCTGTGTGCAGGAATCTTACATTTTCCACATGGAATAAGTTTCAAATTGCACATTTTCTTGCTTTTATGGGAGTCCACACATTTCCTGACACCTGAGAAATACATTTCCAAATATTTTTCCATTCATCATTTGCTTTTCTGACAATGGGGTAGTTTACATGGGATGTATCTAGATCATCATTATACTGTCCCCCACATGTTGGCTAATGGTTTGCAGTGAGTAGATATGAAGGAAGGCCCTCAGAGAATGCCTGGGAGCACAAAACTGAAACTTGGCTCTGACAGAAACCAGCTAGGGTAAAAAGAGCATAGAGCTTTGTAGCACAGCAGTTCTCGTTTGTGCCTGGGGGCCAGGAAACAGGACCGGGGGTTCCATTAGCATTAGGGCCTGCACCAGCAGAGATAGATTCTGAAGAGGATTTGGAAGGGTTACCTGAAGGAGCGTTTCCCATCACTGGGCCTCTTTCCCCCACTGAAAGCTTGGCTTGGGATGAAAGTTGGCTTGACCCTTATGCAGACATAGATGATAACCAGGTGCAAATGGAAAGCAGTGATAGCGAAAGTTATGAACATCCGGGTGGGAGAGGCTCACAGGAGCTTCTGAGTGAAAACATGGAAGAAAGCGGCTGGGAAGATTCTAGGGAGGAGAGCTCTCATGGAGATAGGGACCCAGGTGCTGGGAGACAAGGCCGAACCTTTGATAGAAGAAGTAACATTGAGTCCAGTAGAAGGGGATGGTACCGCAGCCTAGACAGGCCGAGGTCCGTCAGCAAAGATTGGAGACGACGAAGCCTAGAGCGTCGGGGACCTCAGCCGAAAGATTAAGTATAGGATCCGTGGGAACGAATCCCCAGTGCTTCGGCCACGTCTCTTCTGAGCAGACGTGTAGCGAAGTTGGTCCACGGAGCTAAGTTGGCTAGTGGCCACCAAGTCTTGCCTTGCTTTTACCTTGCCTTGTTCCTGAATCCGCATTGCTGCGCGGAGCCCTGCTTAAGCCTTTGGATTACTTTACCAAGTTGTTTTGGACATTGTTTGCTTCAAGCCTTTGGATTGCATTGCTATTCTTATGGACAATTTACCTTTTGAACTGTTTTATATTCAATAAAGTAGTTAGCCTTCAGTCCGTCTCTGTGTGTGTGATTAAGGGGCCGGTCAAGTCCGTGCATCGTGACAAGCTTTGGGAAAGTTAGCCTAGAGACAATGTAATAGGGAATACTGAGGAAGAACCGAACATTGTTTTGGGGAGCAGTGAATTATTAAATAGTTCAGATGTAATCCATTACATATGTTAATGAATTTATCCTTGTTTATTATGTTTATAAATAGAGAATTGCATATGGCTGATTTTACTAAGGTTGTTAAACAGTAAGCATGGTTAGGTTTGGTTGGAACTTTCATAATGCGGAATAAATTCAGAAAGATTTCAAGGTTTTTAAGGAAATTGGAAGTCCTTTTGTCCTTCCAAAGCTTTTTCCACCATTTCTGTTATGAAGCAGTAAGTGAGTCGGAAATGATTCAGCGTTTCCCTGTTTCTGGTCCCTGGCCTCGACTCAAGCCTAGAAAACCATTTTAAAGCAGAGTGGATGTATTCCCTCCCTCTCCTATCCCCTCGCCTCTGTCTCGATCCTGGGAAGCATCTTAAAGCAGAGTGGATTAATTTCCTCCCTCTCCTCTCCCCTCACCTCAGTCTGGGTCCTGGGAAATATTTTGAAATGGAGTGGATGAATTTCCTCCCTGTCCTCTCCCCTCGATTCTGTCTGGATTCTGGGAAGCGTTTCAAAAGAGAGTGGATTAATTTCCTTCCTCTCCTCTCTCCTCACCTCTCTCTGGATCCTGGGAAGTGTTTTAAAACAGAATGGATGTATTTTCTCCCTCTCCCCTTGTCTCTATCTCAATGCTGGGGAGCATTTTAAAGCAGAGTGGATGAGTTTCCTCCCTCTCCTCTCTCTTCGCCTCTGTCTGGATCCTGGGAAGCATTTTTAAACAAAATGGATGAATTCCTCCCTCTCTTCTCC
Organism: Anolis apletophallus; assembly: GCA_030556195.1. Lineage (NCBI taxonomy): Eukaryota > Metazoa > Chordata > Lepidosauria > Squamata > Anolidae > Anolis > Anolis apletophallus. Next base: position 87,414,904 of record JARBWK010000007.1, read on the forward strand.
CCTTGCCTCTGTCTGGATCCTGGGAAGTGTTTTAAAGCAGAGTGGATGAATTTCCTCCCTTTGCTTTCCCCCCCCACACACACACACACACTTCTGGAGTAAAACAATTACTTTCAAAGTAAAGACCAGCCAAAAAAACAGGAAATAACACTTTCAAACCATTAAGGAAAGGATTCAGAAGTCTCGGTAGTTTTGAAAAGTTTTGAACATTTTTTTCTATGAAGTTTGGAATTGACTTTAGAAGTGAACCACCAGCACCCCCTACATCCGAAACGGGTTTTGAACCATTTTTTTTTATCAAACAAGCCTAATAAACAGTCTGGTCACCCTTACCACAGTCAACCCACAGAATACATTCACTGTATTCACCTTAATCCAGGGACGTATTAAGAGGAGAAAGAAAGCAAGGTGACTAGCAGGAGCACAATAACTATGGGACTAGTCTGGAGACAGTGAACTGTTAAGTTATATGTTTTCTTTAGTATTTCAAGCAGGTTATTTATATTTTCCCTAATGGTTTATGCTTATCTGGTGTCTGCTTCAAATAGCAAGTGCTATAGCAGGATCCTGGGGCTGAAATCTGTGTTTTCCTTACTCCTAGTCAATGAAACTAGTAGAGGCCCTAGTAGGGTGCTTAAAGGATTGGTACAATGTGTTATTTGTGTATGGGGTTCTTATGGTTTAATATGGTTAATGGTTTTAAATGGTATTTTTATGCGTATTGTTTCTAGAGGTTTTGTGTTATGTTTTGTATGGTCTGTATAATGAGGCAATGAATTTTTGCCTAGATGTATATTGTATGCCACTCTGAGTCCCCCGAGGGGTGATAAGAGCGGGATAGAAATGAAGTAAATATAAATAAACCAATCCCTTCAAGCAAGCTGTGTCCAAATCAACACAGCTTGCTAGAAATTTGACCTAATGTCATTCTGCTCCATTTCGTACTTGCACAGTATTTTTCATTCTAGGCACACTGTACAAGCAATTGCAATCATTGCAAAGGGGAAATGATAGCATATATATGCTATCATTTGTCTATATGTCTATATATATATATATATATATATATATATATATAGAGAGAGAGAGAGAGAGAGAGAGAGAGAGAGAGAGAGAGAGAGGTGGCAACAATTGAGACTCATGCACTAGTCATCCTGGGAAGAAATGGGATAACACTCCCACAAATGGTGCCATAAGATAGGTAAGGGTGGTAATTTATTATGCAAAAGTGTCTTTCTTCCTTCCTTTCTCCTTCCTTTTTTTCATTCAGCACAGAAATAATAATGTTCTTCATAAGCATGCATATATAGCATAACTGCTATAAAAGCTGAACTTGTCAAAAAGTTAGTATCTTTTGTTAGTGACAAAAGTCATTTGAGGGGCTGTGGAGCAGAAAGGCACAGCTAAGAGCCACCATGTTCTCCTCTTTTCTCAATTTTCAGAAGATTGTGTTCTTCTGGCAGGATTTGGGGAAATAGATGTTGGATTGTCTTCTTTTGGGAGTGCTTCAGCTGTTCATTCTTGCATGGCATAGAGTTTATTATGTGTAGCCCCTTCCAACTCTATGAGTCTAGTTTGGAGAAATCCCTTTACATTCTTGTGATGATTTCCCCACTCATCAGGACCCTCTGTGATGCATTTTCAGGGAGCTAAAGTGGCTGCTCTAGGGAAAAGGCCGCAAGAAAGTTTGGATAGCATATGGGAAGCAAAACCTTCTCCCATCCAAGAAGTTTTTTTAGTATAATTTTTATTCAAGAAAAAAATCCATATACAGTAACCAACAAAAACATATGCAAGAAAAAACATATTGAAATAGTATCTGCGTTGAGAAAGTACATCATAGTACAAAGTTTTCTTAATGTATTTATAAGGTCAAGTAAAGTCAACAAATATATATATAAACATAAAATAACGATAGATATAATAACGTAAAGGTAAATGTTTTCCCCTGACCTTAAGTCCAGTCGTGTCTGACTCTGGGGGTTGGTGCTCATCTCCATTTCTAAGACGAAGAGCCAGCATTGTCCGTAGACACCTCCAAGGTCATGTGACTGACATGACTGCATGGAGTGCCATTACCTTCCAGCCAGAGTGGTACCTATTGACATGTGTTAGAACTGCTAGGTTGGCAGAAGCTGAAGCTAACAGCAGGCGATAACCCTGCTCCTCGGATTTGAACTGGCAACCTTTTGGTCAGCAAGTTCAGCAACTCAGTGGTTTAACCCACTGCACCACCAGGGGCTCCAGAGGTAATAATAAAAAGTAATCAATTTAGTTTAAAACTTTTCCCATCTAAAATATACTGCACTTATAGTTCCAATACAGTTTTTTTTCTAATTACTTGAATATGTTTACCTCCCCACCCCACCCCCACCCCATCCCTTTTCAATCTCGTTTCAAGGATTTAAGTCTTGCATCTCTTCACAGGTTTAAATATTTTTGACATATAATGCTACTCCATCTCCTCTCTTATTTGGTCTATTTCTCTGAAATAGGTTATACCCCTCAATTGCTACATTTCAATTGTAGGATTTGTCCCACCCCCCACCAGTTTTCAGTTATGCCTATTACATTGTAACTGTTTTATCACGCTAAGAATTCCAGCTCATCTTGTTTACTTCCCATGCTCTGAATATTAGTGTAAAAACATCTAAGCCTGTGGAACATTCCCCTTAGCAGTTTATTTGAGATGTTTGTCCTCTCTCTGCTTTTCACTTGTCCAACCTTCTCTTTAGCTTTTTGGCTGTTCAATCCAGGCTTTGATTAATTACCGCTCCCAAAGATATTGTCATCCTCCCCCACATAACCCAGTTTAAAGTCTGCCTGAAGTTTCTTTATTTTCTCTTTTTAGAACAGTGGTTTCCCAGCCTTTGAGCCTCCAGCTGTTTTGAACTTCAGCTCCTACAATTCCTAACAGCTGGCTGGGAGTTCTGGGAGTTGAAGTCCAAAACACCTGGAGGCCCAACGGTTGGGAACCAGTGCTTTAAAATGATCAGTAGAATGTGAATGTGATTTCTTGAATGAATACCAGTTATTGTTGAGTCACTGATCCACCTAGGCTGATGCCTTGGCAAAATCAGCAGTCAGCATGCATCTCCCTTTCTTTCTTGATGGTGGAAGAGCCACACTTATAAATACATGTAAAATGTTTATTAGTGTACTTATCTATTACATTTGTATTTTGTCTAATTACCCCAAGGGTCTTTAGGAAGTCAAAACTGCTCATGTGGTCTTCAGCAAATCCACTCACAAAAGATGCCTCTACACAATCTTTAACACCTGAAGGGTCACCATGTAAAAGTTTAATCAAGCTTATCCCACTTGGTTTTGACACGGATTACCTTTTTTGTGATCTATTATAGTGCGGAGCATCGGCTCCGGGATTACAATACAAACCGAAACTTCTCCTTCAGAAGCACTGGCTTCTTCGGGCATTAGCCCTCTCTACTTTTCAGGTGGAGTCTTGCAACATTGTTTTGTTTCACCTATTTGGATGCGGGACACTGGTGCCAAGATTATTAGTTTGTTTGGGGCATCGGCTCCGGGATTACAGTTTGTTTTGATTCGATCTGAGAGCATCGCCATAAGAATACATTGGCTTTGAGAAGAAATAGCCACAAGTCATCCGCCTCTTCTGCTTTATTTCACAAACAGAGCATCGGCTCTGGGATTACAACTCCCATCCATTTGGTTTGTACATTTGGATGTACGCTTGCAGCCTATGTTTGGCCACATATTTGGCTTTGAGATTTATTTTGAATTTGCTATCAGCTATTTAAAAGGACACACTGCAGGAGACTGAGATTTATTTTGTGTCCAACATTTAAAAACATACCACAGGAGACTTATCCGCTATTTTCATTTATCTATTCACCTTATATAGACGTTACGATATTTTGGGCATTTATCCCATCAGCTACTGAGCAATAAAGATATATTATTTACATGACATACTATTTGATTGGCTTCATCTTTTGACTCGGGAAACTAGGACACACGCCTATGGATCAAAACAACATGGAACGGATTCTCTCTATATATAGGGGGGGGGGGGGGAGATACTAACTTCATGTGCCAGTGAATAGTCTGCCTCAGATGTTGGTGGACTCTCCTTGTTTGAAAGTGTTTAAACAGAGGATCCTTGTCCTTATTGGCTAGTTTTCCAGGGAGGAGATGCAATTCAATCGCAAATACAACACATTAATAATGCATCCCTTGGAGAGTGTGACTTTCCATCCTGTTTGAAAGAAACACTAGTTAAATCACTGCTGAAAAAGTCCTTCCTGGATCCTTGGAACTTAACAATTATAGACCAGTCTCCAACTTTCCTTTTTGGGACAAGGTGATTGAGAAGGCAGTTGCACTCCAACTCCATTTAGTCCTGAATGGCACATGCTTCTTTGACTCATTTAAAACTGGCATCAGAACAGTGTTGAAACTGCTATGGTGACTTAGTGCAGTGTTTCTCAACCTGGAGGTTGAGACCCCTGGGAGGGGTCACAAGGGGCCCAATTCTATTGGTGGGGTTCAGAATGCTCTTTGATTGTAGGTGAACTATAAATCTCAGCAGCTACAACTCCCAGATGTCAAGGTCTATTTTCCCCAAACTCCACCAATGTTGCATTTGGACATATTGAGTATCTGTTCCAAGTTTGGCCCAGATCCATTATTGTTTGAGTCCACAGTGCTCTCTGGATGTGAGTGAACTACAACTCCAAAACTCAAGGTCAATGCCCAACAAACCCTTCCAGTATTTTCTGTTGGTCATGGAGATTCTGTGTGAGAAGTTTGGCCCAATGGTGGAGTTCATAATGCTGTTTGATTGTAGGTTAATTTTAAATCCCAGCAACAACAATTCCCAAATGACAAAATCAACTCTCCAACACACACACACACACACACACACACACACACACACATCCAAATATTCAAATTTGGGTATATTAGGTATTTCTGCCAAATTTGGTCCAGTGAGTGAAAATACATCCTGCATATCAGATATTTACATGGCAATTCATAACAGTAGCAAAATTACAGTTATGAAGAAGCAACAAAAATAATTTTATGGTTGGGGGTCACCACAACATGAGGAACTGTATTAAGGGTATTAGGAAAGTTGAGAGACGCTGACTTAGTGGATGATCTCCACCTTTACACTGACAAAGATAGTGTGCCCCTGTTGGTGCTTTTAAATTTCTCAGCAGCATTGAATACTATTAACTATGGTATCCTTCTGAAATACCTGAAGAGATTGGGAATGAGAGGCACTGTGTTGCAGTGGTTCCGGCCATTTCTCTCAGACAGGTTCCAGATGGTGATGCTTAGGGATGGCTGCACCACAAAAAAACCTATTATGTGTCATTCTACAATATGCCATTTGTCAGGATCATGAAATCTGAGCTGGTGTTGCTCTGATTTCCTGACCTGCCTGCATTTGTTCTGGTCTCTTGACTCTGCTCACGAGATAAGATATCTCCAGGTGTTGGCCTTGGGAGGCTTGGGCCACACCACACCAACATGAGAAGCACTGACATGAACATTGCTGACTCAGGAAGGATATGATGAAATATCCACTGGACATTGGGACTGCTGGGTCAGAGGGGATATGATGCAACCTCTGCTGGGCATTGCATGCCAGGGGGGTTGGGCCTTTGGGATGATGGACAGGTGATGGGGGTGTGTTCTGTATATAAGCTGTGTTTGTTCCCTGTGATGCCAGTTCTGGCATCAAAGGCATTATATCTACAATAAATCTTGTGGGATCAAGTTGCTGTTCGCGTGGTCCTTACGGAGTATTGGAGCGTTCCTTGCAGAATGCCAGAACTGCTATACTACCTATCGTAGAAAAATCTACTGAGGGTATTGGAAGCCATCTGCAATGTTGAAACCCTTCACAGGAGTGGAGTGGGTGAGTCCTGAGGAGTTCTGGGACGCGGATGAAGATGGTGCCGTGACGGGTGGATGGAGCATGACTGCCTACAAGCTCTGCGGACCATATGGGGAGGTGAGGACAGAAGTTGGTTTGTCCCAGCCTTCCTGGAAGGAGAGTGATGAGATTGTGGCTGGTCTGAAGCAGCCAGGGGCCAAGAGCCAACGCCGCCGTGGAGGAAGGCGTAGCAGAAGTAAACCTGCCAAAGCTGGTAAGAGCCATGATGATTCAAGAGCCCCGAGTGAGGTGGAGCAGCAGCAGGCTTGGCTGATCCTGCACCGGCTGTTCCCTCACTGGGTGATGGAAGGATCGTCGGATGGTGCCCCTTCTTGGGAGAAGAAGGAGGAAAAGGTGCCCAGAGAAGTGGACTCACAGGAGTTCGCTCAGGTGGGCTATCAAGGAGCCAAGAAGGGCTCGCCCAGAGAAGTGGATTCGCAGGAGTTCGCTCAGGTGGGCTATCGAGAGGCTGAGGGGGCCTCGCCCAGAGAAGTGGACTCGCAGGAGTTCACTCAGGTGGGCTATAGAAGGTCCAGAGAAGATCCCAGAGAAGCAAAGTCTCAGGTGGAGTCTCAGGTGGATTGTGAGAGTGTGACCATTGGGGCTGCAGGAGTTGGAGAGTCAACTGTGCAGGAGGAAGCCCAGTCCGAGAATGAGTTGGACTGGGAGATGCAAAGAAGCTTTTGTGAGCTGCAAGAGTTGAAGAAAGCCCTGTATTATGGGAAAGAAGATGTGAGTACACTTCGGAGGAAAATGGATGCTTTGGAGGAGAGAGTCCGAAGGTTCCAGGAGAGGATGCCATGTCTCCCAGCCGAGGAAGAAGGGCGTTATGACGATGCTCTGGAAAGGGAGGAGGAGGAGGGCCCGGAGGCCATGCCGGAGGCAGAGAGTGTGCTGGTGAGAGAAGAAGACACCTTTGCCCTGGAGAAAGAGGCCCAGTCGGTTGCCTTGGAGACCGAGCTTCTTGAGAAAGGAGCGGCAGAGGAATGTATGTCCTTTGATGTCCCGGCCTGCAGTGGAGAGGAAAGCGAAACTGGTGTGGCTGCTTTGCCGGGAAGAAATGAAACCGAGTGGGTGGTTGAAGCCATTGGAGAGTGCCCTGCGGAAATGGAGTTGGTGAGTGTGCAGAAGGCTTCTCCTCTAGTGGAGGAAAAGGGGGAGCTACAGGATCCCTTTGTGCAAACTGTTGGAGTTTCCCTGGCTTGGTCTGCTGCTTTACTCTTTCTGTGCATGGAAGATGAGAGGGAAGAGAATGCTGCGGAAGGAGGCCAGGTTGTTTGTGTGTTCTCCGAAGTGGAGGATGAGAAGGGGAGGGAGAAGCCCCTTTGCGAAGAGTGTGTTTCAGAAGAGCCAGCAATGCTTCGAGAGTCCTTGCCAGAAGGGGAGAATGATCAGTCTGGCCAAGTTACCGTGGAGACGAAGCTGCAGGGTGATAAGACTGGAATGCCTCCCGTCCTGGAAAGTGAAACTGCCAGGGAGGGAGAAAGTGAACAAAAGGCTTCTCAGCTTGCAGAGAAAGATGTGCCTGGGAAGTCTTTCAGCGTGTTCGGGCCTTCCAAAGAGAGCCAGTCGTCTGATGATCCCCAGCAAGAGCAGCTTGGCGTGGGGAGTGTTGCAGTGGAGGCCGGTGGTGATCTGGAAGGAGCGCCGCCCGAGTTGGAGAGAGAGCGGAACCCGGTGCTTTTCTGTGACGAGCAGTTGGCGAGGTCCATGATGGCTGAAACAACCGGGGCCCACCCGCCGGACGTTCCCCTGAAGGAAGATACTGGGAGTTCCCAGTTGTTGGAGGCTTTGCCTGCTGAGGTGGTGCTGGCTGATCTTGTTCGGAGTAAAGCCCCAGGGTTGCCCCCAGGGTTATTTGGTCTTATGGAGGGTTGGTTTTTGGGGTTTGGAAAAGGTCCAACCAGGAGGCCGATGAAAGAACTGTGGGCGAAGTTTCCTGAGTGGCCAGAACTTCGGAAAATGCTGAACCTTGGGGATGAACTGTGGGCCAGTGTTCCAGTAACCAGTATATTAATTTTGACTTTGGGAAAGAATGGCAACTGGGCTGTGTTATGCTTATTGTGGAAAATGTTGTTATATGAGGGATGTGTCCTTAAAGGGTTTGGAGCTGGGATGGTTTCAATATGGAGAAGAGGGGTCACTTAAATGTATTGCCCCAAATATGTGATAAGATGAGTTTATGGTAAATTGACCACGGAATGATAGATAGGTTGTGATATGATGTCTAGAGAGTTATTCATGCTGATGAGGGTAGTATTGCATAAGTTTAAGATGGCTGATAATGTTGATGCAATACTCACATGTGTTATGTAGATTATAAATTGGAAAGGGCAAGATTATTATTTCATGTATGTAATATGGTTTGAGAATGTTCAGACATGCATCTATTGTTAGAAATGTTAGATGGGGATGATATTTCGAATGTGTATTCTAGTTTAATGGTATAGATATGATATCTATTGTTTAACTGAGAGTGTCTTTTGAAAATGTATATTCCATTGTTGTATCGAGGGTTTTGTTCCTGGTACTTAGAAGGATAGGTACAGCCTTTGTCGGGGCCTGCAATGATGCTAATTGCGGCAGGAAGGTTGTTTTAGGTGGAGGATAGGCTTTAGAGTTGGTTCGAGCTGGGGTGTCGTCTCCTGTTGAATTTTCCAGGAGGGCAGGTTTGATTGTGCTTGTTGTTCCCTGGATAGATATTATGTTGGGGTAAGTAGGTGGCTGACTTAGTACGCAGTTGAAAATTGCCTGCGTGGGGAGTTTCGGTGTTGTTGGTATCTTTTTGCCAAAGTGTGGCATGAAGAGAGGGATGGCAAGAGGATTGAGTTACTTAGGAGGTAAGGTTTTGAGTTTGTGTCGTTTAAACTTTGATAATGTGTGTAGTTTGACACATATGGTTTATTCCTGTGTGAGGGTGTAGAGAATTATAGTTTTGGGTAGTGCCTCCTGCCATCATAGTAAAGGAAGTTGTAGTTTTTCCAGGCGCTTCCTGCTATGTAAGGATGGTGTGTAGGAATGAAAATTGGACGTGTGGATGCATGTGATGGCTAGGTAGCTTAGATGGCTGTGTTTTGTTGCATGAGAGATTGGTGTGTGCCTTTTGCCAAGGTGGCAAGGGTATTAGATTTCTTTTGTATGGTTAGCTTGGCACAGTTGAGTTAGTCCTGTGCAGCTTGTTGATAAAGTCAAGGTTGTGTGGAGATTTAGATTGAGTTATGGGTTGAGAAGGCACGGATGTGTTTTGGCTGTTTAGGGAATTGTAGTTTTGTACTTGGTATCTCCTGCTTCTGCAGTGGAAGGTTTTGGGAGTTATGAGGCTTGGAATCTTGATTGTGTGATTTTAGGTTTTCCTGGGAAGATGCGCAGTTGATTTATTCCTGTGCAATGAGTTGTCAGTTTGTTTAAGTTAAGAGAGTTTGATAGGTTTTGTAGTGGTTGATGGTTACATAGGAATTGTGGTTTTGTGGGTTAGTACCTCCTGCTATGGCAGTAGAGGGATGAAGGTGTTTAGGGGTTTTGGTAGGAGCAAGTGAGAGGATATAGAGTCTTGGGACTTAGATTGTGGTAGAAGGTAGTGAAGTTCACTTTGGCTTGTGAGAAAGTGATTTGTGATCGGTAGTGGAAGGCTGCATGAGTGTGCATTGGGAGATTAAGGTGCACAAGGCCCACATGTTTGGGAAGCTGAGTGTGGGAGCCGAGTGTGTCCTGGTTGATGGTGAATGCGGAATATATAGTTTAGCCCAAAGGGTGTTCAGATGGAGGTTTGGAGTTTTGGACCATGCAGTTGTTGAATGATGGGCATGGTAGTAGAAGGGTAGCGTGTAAAGAGTGCTTAGAGATGACTAAGGGTGGAAATTGGCCTTGAACAAGCTAAGCATTTGTGATAGAGGAATGTCTGGTTATCTGAATGTGTAGGAGTTCAGGGTGGTGTGTGGAGAGAAGCTCTGTCCCAGTGTGTGTTCAGCTGGAGTAAGGCTGAGGTGGGCTCACTTCGCCTTGGGAATTATAGAGCTGGTTGTGACTTTGGTGGGTGCTGGGATAGGATTTAGATGAGAGAGTAGGATAGCATTTTGAGTCCTCTTTTCCCACAGGGGGGAGGGGGAGGAGCATTCTGTCAGGATCATGAAATCTGAGCTGGTGTTGCTCTGATTTCCTGACCTGCCTGCATTTGTTCTGGTCTCTTGACTCTGCTCAAGAGATAAGATATCTCCAGGTGTTGGCCTTGGGAGGCTTGGGCCACACCACACCAACATGAGAAGCACTGACATGAACATTGCTGACTCAGGAAGGATATGATTAAATATCCACTGGACATTGGGACTGCTGGGTCAGAGGGGATATGATGCAACCTCTGCTGGGCATTGCATGCCAGGGGGGTTGGGCCTTTGGGATGATGGACAGGTGATGGGGGTGTGTTCTGTATATAAGCTGTGTTTGTTCCCTGTGATGCCAGTTCTGGCATCAAAGGCATTATACCTACAATAAATCTTGTGGGATCAAGTTGCTGTTCGCGTGGTCCTTACGGAGTATTGGAGCGTTCCTTGCACCATTTATGATGACTTAGTTCTTAAAATAAAGTCTGGAGGATTTTAAAACTAGTCTACTCGGATCGCTACCACCAACCTAAAATATGAATTCTAGGATTTTCTTATTAAAACCCACCCTTCAGCTAGGCTCTTTAATCTTCACCACATTAAACTAAAAGGATGCTGAGGTAAAACTTCTTTAGAATGGGGAGCACGAAAGATACTGGGACTGGAATCACACAGCTGATGGAAAGAGCACAACTGAGGCTTTTCTTTTAAAGTTAATAAGTTAAATGTTTATTAACTCAACAGGCACAGATCGTAGTGGTTCTTCTAATGAGGCACTAGAGCGTATGGTTAATTACAAAATGGTTTCAACAGCGTAATGGTTACAGCTAAATTGCTTCCTTATTCTTAGATGTTCAAATGTTACACAGACAGTGCGAAACTTGCCTAAAACTAGAACTCACTCCTACTAATATCTAAACTAGTGGTGAGCTATCTAATAAAACAGCTATCCTTGATAGTTCTCTTCAGAGCTTTGATACAGAAGCTCATTACTCTAAAACAGAGCTTTGATACAGAGGCTCAATACTCTAATGAGTTCTGACCAAGAGCTGTCAGCAACTCTCCACTCTCTGTGAGAGCGTGACACAAAACACTCCTCTCTCTGAGAGCTTGTCAAGAACTCCTTCTCTCTCTTGGAGAGCTTGTCAAGAACTGGCAAATAAGCCCTCTCTCGGCTCCTCCCCTAACTCAGAGCTCCTCCCCAGGCAGCTCTCTCCCTAACTCCTCCCAGGGAAGGCTCCCAACCACTCCCCCTTCTCCTGGCTGTTCTATCTGCGAAACTGCCAGGCTGGTCTGGGCCCTGCCTTAAATGGGTGAGTTCCTCATACCATTCTATCCTCAATGCTTTTTATCATTTACATAACCACTGGAAGATATCATCTAGAGCAGAATTTCTCAAACGGTGCCTCTCCAGATGTTTTGGTCTTCAACTCCCACAATTCCTAACAGGTGGTGAACTGGCTGGGATTTTTGGGAGCAGAAGTTCAAAATACCTGGAGGAGCACAATTTGAGACACATTCAAACTGCATTTACCCATGTTGCTGTTGTTGAAACAATCCTCATTTGTGAAATAGGGGGGGGGGGGATAACCGCCTTAGATAAAGATAATGTGTCTCCTCTGAATGAATGCCTGGAGGAAACAAACAGTTGGATGAATAAAAACAAATTGAAACTAAATCCAACTAATGTGTGTAGTCAGTGCTGACTCCAGATTTTACCAGTTAAGGATATTTACTGCAAAGGAGGGAGAGTGTGCTTGTTCATTCCCCTTTGCCTCAAATCAGGTGACTATTTATGCATCATCAGTTTGGACTCCTAAAGGGATATTGCTTGGGAGTTCCATATTTAAAAAAATCTGCACTTGAAATATCTAGGAAATAAGTAAACTGAAACTCTATAATTAAATTACAGTATACGGTCATTGTGCATCAAATATCTATTGATCATTGAAATAATATTCTCCCGAGGTTTCTTAAACACACACAGCATAAATTAATTTGCCATGTAATTAACTCAAAATGACTGCCAAGGGAAATTAATATTGGGGATTTCCCCCCTCTGCATACTGTGTAAATGGTAATTTTAATAACTCTAGTAAATGATGTGTCAAACAGATCTCATAACATGGTGCCTTTTAGGTAGGCTTGAGGAGGGAAATGGTTGTCCCCTGGGTTTCATATACACATGCAACACCCGCCAGGGCTCCCTGTAACTTGGTTTTTCTAGATGACTTTCTTAATCCACTGTGTGAAACTGTAAGTGCACTGTACCACTGTACCACTATCAATATCAACCAATGTAGCTTTAACATTTCTAGCCAAAGTAGGTTTCATATTTCCCTTATGCATTACTTGTTTATGTTTGAAATTTAGCAAGGCAAATTAAGATATGTTATCGCTTTAAACCTCTTGCTTTTCTCTATTAGCATTTGCCCTTCCCTCCTTCCCTACCTTACCAAGTTGTTAGTGGTTTGGATATTGGATGGGTACTTGGATGATTTTGGCTTCTGGTCCCCATTGAACCAGAAAAAGCTCACTGTGTGACTTTTGGTCAAACCAAGACAATCAGAAAGAATTAAAATATGGGAGTAGTAAGATTTCTGTTATGTATACAATCATGTTCTGAGGCCCTTAACGGCCTTGGGGGTGCTGCTTTGCAGTGGCTCCAGTCCTTCCTTCGGTCTCAGAAGGTGTTGCTAGGGGACTCCTACTCGGCCCCACGCCATTGTACTGTGGGGTCCCGCAGGGATCAGTACTGTCCCCTATGTTGTTCAACATATACATGAAGCCATTGGGGGAAATCATCCGAAGTTTCGGGGTGCGGTGTCATCTGCACGCAGATGACGTCCAACTCTGTTACTCTTTCCCACCTGCTACTTGGCAGTGCTTGGCCGCTGTAACAGACTGGATGAGGGCTAACAGATTGAAACTAAATCCAGACAAGACAGAGGTATTCCTGGTCAGTCATAAGGCCGAACAGGGTATAGGGTTACAGCCTGTGCTTGACAGGGTTACACTCCCCCTGAAGCCACAGGTTCACAGTCTGGGAGTGATCCTGGACTCATCACTGAGCCTGGAACCCCAGGTCTCAGTGGTGGCCAGGGGAGCTTTTGCACAGCTCAGGCTTGTGCACCAGCTGCGCCCGTATCTTGGGAAGTCGGACTTGGCCATGGTGGTCCACACTCTGGTTACATTCCATATAGACTACTGCAATGCTTTCTATGTGGGGTTGCCTATGAAGACTGCCCAGAAGCTGCGATTAGTCCAGCGCACAGCAGCCTGACTACTAATGGGAGCGGGATACAGGGAGTGCACAATTCCCCTGTTGTGCCTGCTCCATTGGCTGCCAATTAGATTCTGAGCACAATTCAAGTGCTGGTGTTGACCTACAAAACCCTATATGGTTCTGGCCCAGTTTACTTGTCCAAACGTATTCTCCCCTATGAACCGTCAAGAGTGTTAAGTTCATCTGGAGAGGCCTGCTCTCGGTCCCACCACCTTCACAGGTGCGTCTGGTGGGGATGAGGGACAGGGCCTTTTCTGTGGTGGCCCCCCAGCTGTGGAATTCCATCCCAAATTAAATTAGATCCGCCCCCTCCCTCCCGACTTTTAGGAAACGGGTAAAAATGTGGCTGTGCAATGAGGCCTTCGCAGAATGGAGGAGATCGCGAATTGACTAAAGTCCGGACCGAACATATGGATTGAGTTGGACTTGATTTTACTTTGGCGAAAGGCTTTTAAAATGTATTTATTGTATTTGTATTTGATAATTTTATTATACATTTATGATGTTTTTATATTTTAAATGTTAGCATTGAATACTTGCTGTTTGCTGATCTGAGTCCCTCTTCGGAGGTGAGAAGGCCGGGGTATAAAAGTTTTAAATAATAAATAAATAATAAAACTCTTCTTCAACTGCTGTACAATTTAAAAGCAGAGCTGAATATCTCTAAAATCTATCAAGTAGAAAATCAGAGCAAATAAAAAAATAAAATCAGCAATCCACATATTACAAAAAAGCTACCCTCTCTCTATATTTTTCCATTATCTGGGCAGAGACCAAAAGTGGGTACTAGTCAGAGAAAGATAGTCCATTTTATGGGTGGGGGGAGTTGAAGGAGAAAAACCATTTTTACCATTTTTGGTGGTTATTCCCCCCTTCTCATTTCACAAATGAGGATTGTTTCAAGCAACACGGGTGAAGGAAATAACAGGAAATCAGGAGAAAATTATTTTACTCCTTCAACCCACCCTTCACCCCCATAAAATTTGTTGAAAGTTTTATGTTACAAAATTATATTTGTACCTTTAAGTGTTTTCAATGATGTTAATTTCAGTGTTATAAGGTACAGTTGAGTTGCTCAACAATTAGATTCCTGGAGAAAGGTGGGGTCTAATTGCTGTGTTCTTAAATACTTCTTTCTATTTTGTATCTTCCCTTTGAGGCTCCCTTTGCGGCTTCCTTTGTGGTTTTCTTTTGTGACTCTCCTGTGTGGACGTTTTCTCCTGTGTGGAGTTTTCCTTTGTGGATGTTTTCCTTTGTGGATTTTCTCCTGTATGGATATTTTATTTTACTTACAATAAAGTAAGTTGATTTTATGCTATGGAGTTTTTCTCAATGACCACATTACTTCTGGGCTAAGCTGAAGCTGCTGCATTTTGTTTTACTCTGCTAAATTAGGTTTGTGTTTTATACTTGGAAAACCTACCCATAATCCCTGACAAAATTGACTATCCTCCTCTGACTAGTGCCCCATTTTGGCCTCTAGCCAGATAATTCAACAGTACCGAAAGCTGTTATATACACCATCCTCCCATGCCAGTGTGCATTCTAACTGGGGTCCTACCTCCCCCGATCCAATACTACTTTCAAATTCTTCACACTGCCAGAAGATGCTCACTAGGGATTCTGTTAAGGCTTTATCATATGATGCTATTACCCTATGCTATTTCCATAAAGTAATGTCGGTCTGAGTCCCTCAATAGATGTGAGAAGGTCGGAGTACAAAAGTTTTAAATAAATAAATAAACAGGGATAGCAGCAACCTACCACCATAGTGATTCTCATCATCATACTACTGCTGGCATTACTTTATCCATGTGTGGTCCTGCAGCTGTACTTCTGTGTAAGAGATGTAATTCTACTCTCCTGCAGTGCTGCTCTTCCTGTTTTATTACATTGTATTTTATATATGGTGTAGTATGGCATTTTTTTATATTTTATTTTATTTACGTAAAGACACTCTGCAATTCTGTGAAGTGGAGATAAAAGCATTTTAAAATGAAACTTTTTTTTACAGAAATGGGAGAATGAAAGAACAGGATAATCCTGCCCTTTGACATCACTGACATGCTGCTACAGAAGGACCAGGAATCATCACACCAAGAACATTTTAGGACTGTGTTAGAATCGGGGACTGTTGACAGATTTTGACCATCAATACTTGGATATGGTTTTGTCATAGGGAGGTGGAAGATCAGCAACTGATATCACATGGTGTGGTCTCATTCAGCATATAATTCATTTTAAAAAGAGTAGACCATTTATATTATTCCATTTTTTAAAAAGTGTGCATGGATGTGGAAAGAGCAAGAAGCAGCCGAAAGTGACATTAGATATACTTAACTGAATCAACACAAGTTGTCAGTTTGGATGAGCCATTTGATGGACAATTATTGAAACATTGAAGAACATGGGCACACAAACCATCCCAATCTATGGCTGCCTTCAAATGTACCATATACACTACTACAAAGCCCAGAAGAATTTCTCCCTTCTATTTGAAAATTATTTCCTCCTGCCTTTGTCCGTCAATGACCATAGTTATTTAACATAACTCGTCACCTCATCACTATGCCCATACGTTTTGCTTTTCTATGGCTATTCATATAGTCTTCTCATAAAGTTCTGTTCCTAAGCACTAGTTGACTTAAATGCATCTCAGGAAGTGGACTAAATGTACAAAAGTTTATGTTAAAACTTATTTCTCTCAGTTAGTCTGAAAGTTTCTACCTTTCATATACTATTTTATTTAGCTATCCATATTATATTTTCTTCAACCCAAAATATTTTTTGGAACGGCCTCCTCTATCAAGGACATTTCAGCTCTATGGTCCAGATCGGTTTAAATGAATCTGATATTTTTCTAAATGGAATGCATCTCACTTTGGCGGTCTGTTTATATTATTCCAAAATGAGCCAAAATAGTCAATATCACCAGTTAAACATAGCTAGTGTTTCCATGACAAAGAGTTAACAAAGGTCAGTTGAGGGAACAAGGTATTTCATCAATAAACCAAGATTCTTCTTATGCTTAACTAGTTTAATGTTGCTAAAAAACTTTAGCACTCAGGAATAATGAAGAATATAAAAGGGTTTTAAAAACTTGGAAAGCAATTTCTGAAATATTGTCTGAGTTCAGAAGAATTTGGAAATAAGCCCATGAATATGCAATTAAAATCAACATGAAAAGAACTGGGAAATACTTTTTCCTCTCTGTCCAGGTTCAGAATTTCCAGATCCGCACCATTCTCCAGAAGATACTTCCCATATGGCAAGTTATACCATCCAAGTCTTGAAATGTCCCTTTGCAGTTTCTGTTAATTCACTTCAGAATGGCAGTAATTCGTTTTGGTTTTGCTTAAATCTATTCATTATTTAAGCTAAAAGTTTTCAGGCATATGTGGGATTTCTTGATCCAACATGACAAAGGATGTGTGCCCTGTTAACAATTTCTCCATTGAAGACATGCATAACTTGGATAGGTTCCTTTTTCCTGTTCCTGCAAGAGGAAGAGGACAGCTGGATCTGTCACATGGTCTTTCATTTTTTATAGAACTATATGAAAGTATAAAAAGTATCCTAAATTTAATTAGAACATCATAAAATAGGCCATCAGTGTTTATGTGCCCCCTTCTGTGTGTGAGGCCATAGCCTAGAAGAGTTACTTTTTTAGATTAAAACTTCAAGACTCTCATAACCGTGCCAGCTGGGAGATTTGGGGAAGGGCACTTCAGGGCATAAGCCCAACTGCTAGTTCCAACAAAAATAGTTTTACTGAACCATTGGCTGAATGCTTACTTAGATCCCATTGATTCAATGGGTCTACTTAGCTGAGACATGCAATGGGATTAAGCAATTCCTTGTCTCCAAAATCTTTGTAAGACCTCAGATACACACCTTACCCATAGCCACAGTCTGTTACATATATATTGAACAGTATGTCATCCAAACAAATGAAATTAGTTTCATTATTAGCTACTCAAATTTAAAATGGAAAGCAACAGTACATATATTTCTGCAATGGCAATTAAAATCCTATAATTGCTATGTTTGTAGTCCCCTAGTCTCCTTATCACATCAGAAAACTATAGGTGATGCAGTATGCCTTCCCTCAACATTAACATTCTTAAGTAGGTAACCAATATTCAGAAAGCTAGAAGCTCATAGGTGGGCCAGATATTACTTACATACTTTTTTTTTTGCTTGAGGCAGGTCTCTTCAGATGCAGCCCCTATCCATGAAAATGCATAGGTGCTTCTGACCAGATGTAGGCCATGTACTCACTTCCCTCTTGACATCAACTGCCCAAAATCCAGGAGGCTGCAATTGCTGGTGGAAATTCCTGAGAGCCCTCATGATGAAAGCAGGTGACTGACAGGCACCTAAAAATGTGAGTGTGATGAGCTGGTGTAATACAGCCAAGGAAAGAAATTGTAGAACAAGGGTAGACATATGCCTTTGGATATTGAGCAGAAGAAACAGGGCTGTGGTTATTTATGCTCTATGCTCACTGGATTGGATTGCACTACCCTCTTCTTTGGCTTTTGTGTGTGTGCCTATGTGTGAGAGATGGAAAGAGAAATTTTAGAGGTTGTTTTAAAAAAAATGAAAATCTATCTTCTGTGAAACTTTATATGAAAGTACAGGCAGTCCCCAAGTTATGAACAAAATATATTCTGTGGGTTTATTCTTAATATGAATTTGTATGTTATTCAGAACAGGTACATTTTTAAGTGTACATATTTTTTTAGCTTTACATAAAATAGGAAAGAATTAATATCCCTGTGGTGTTTGTTTTGTTGTCTGTGTCCCTGTTCAGACGATTTCCCCACACTTTCTTCTCCTGTGATAATTGGATTTTTGGATAATTGGATAATTGGACAATTGTCCCTATTAGGAACAATTTAGGCAACTGGGTATGTTTAGTCTGGAGAAGAAAAGGTTAAGAGGTGATATGATTGCCATATTTAAATGTTTGATAAAATGCCATACTGAAAATGGAGTAAACTTGTTTCTGCTGCTCCAGAGATTAAGACATTGAGGCTGTAGGGAAACAGATTCTGCCTAAATAATAGGAAGACCTTCTGCACAGTAAAAGTATTTGACAGTTGTGTATACTACCTTGAAGTATGTGGAACTTCCCCTTTTGTGGAGGGGTTTATACAGAGGCTTCATGGGCATATTTCAGGACTGCTTCGATTTTGTATTCCTCTATGGTAGGGGGTTCAACTAAATGGCCACTTAATCTCTTCCAATACTGTGATTCTAATTAGGATATCAATTGAAGTGTCTATGCATAATAAAATTATAATATTGTTGTTGGTGATGGGCTAGAACAGGGTTTGGCATGGAGGCTGTAGCTGCTGACTTAGGAATGGCACATTTTGGTTGTCGAACGGCTGAATTTAAGGGACCCTTCCCATAGGGGGACTGGCCCAGGCCACCCCTAAAATGCGAGGATCAAGGCCCAAATCTGGATGATCTTCCCAGAACTACAAATCCCAAGGTAACCCAGATCAATGCTCACCCAGATTTGGAAGAACGCCAATACCGAGAGAAGAATCTTAATCAGCTGATAAGGATGAGATGCCACGCCAAGGTTCCAAAGGCAAAACATAGTCTTTAATGGGAATGCAGTCAAATATATAGAAAAGCAGTCATTTACATTTGAATCGGGCGCCCTCCCCTCCCACGTGTAGCTCCAGCTGATTGGCCGAGCTGTCAAAGTCAGCTGGGCCAGGAGGCGGCCGGCGCGCTTTAACCAATAGGAAAAGACACGCCAAGATTCGAACGAGCCAATCCTGGCCGGCTATGCAAGGCGGGAAAGGACACAAAGGAAAAACGGCTGGGTGAAGGAAGTAACCTGTGGCTAAAATGCCTTGCGGCCGGCGAGCTTCCGATGGGAGACTCAAGCCTTCCTGTCTATTGTTTGGTTTGAGTACCTTAATGGCAGTCTTTTGTCCTGGCCGAAACTCCTTTGTCTGGGAGTTTTGGCTAAGCGGGGAGCATGGTTTCTCAGTTCAAAATGGCAAAATCATAACTTATTGCAGCCGGTAAGCGGGGGTCCGAAGCCCACTTTGGTCCAGCTATGGTGTGGCTGAGTGACTTGGGGTTGCCAGAGCCCATGGGTCCCTTGGAGGCCAAGCTCCGAGGCCAAGGGGAGACACGAGCGGGTGAATCCAGGCCCATAATGGCGGAATCTATGTTCCACAGAACACCTGACCTTCACCCAATTATTGGTGCAAAGCATCATATGGCCAGTACAAAAATGTATCATCTGTTTACCAGGGAACTCTAAACAGCAAACTCTCTGGGAGTCCTGGCTGAGCTTGGAAGCATGGTTGCTCAGTTTAAAGTGGTCCTGAAAGATAGCTATTGGGGCTGGCTGCGAGGGTCCGAAGCTCGCATGAAACAACCATGTTTTGGGTTCTGATTATATGACCGTACATATTCCCTATCATTGGCCAAGCTCCGAAAATGACAGAGACATATGTGGGGAGTCCTGGGCATAAAGAGTGGGCCTCACCCCACGAAGAAACGCAACGTCCCTCCCAGAGGTATTATTTGTGCAAGGCAAAATGGATGGAAAAATGGGTTATTGTGCTCTGTTAAACTCTGGAACTCTCTGCTGAGGGCATTATCTTAACGTTACAGGGACACAAAAGGGAACACATAGGGGTACAATGTAGACAAGACAACCCAGATTTCCCCCTGCAATCATCCCAATTACATTCCCATGCAGCTCTTGCTCCCAGAGGAATGATCTTTAAAACAGGCAGCACAATGCTGCTTTCCTCCTGGGAGTTGTAGTCCTCCTTGATGTAACCACTGTCCTTGGGAACTGCAGAGCCTTTGGGGCTTGGGGTGCAAAGGAGTAGCAAAGTCATTGAGGGTCCACGGTGTAAAGGGGAGAAACAGGAAATGTCCAACTGAAGAAACGTCCTTGAGGAAACTATAAAGTTTGTGATCAGGAGAGAGAGTCTGAGGGTAGTGATCCTGGGTGTGCCTGCTTGTATGGGGCTGAGTTCAACGCAGTGGAAGTAGCAGTGAAGAGTCCATGATCAGTGTCCTTGGGCGAACTTCAGGTCCCAGCTCGCACAGACCCGGGTTATGAGTTCGAGGCCTCCCTACTCGCACAGATCCCTTCCCATAAACCTCCTGAAGGCGATCTACCGAGGCAAAGGCATCTTCCCTCCCCCCAAAGTCCATGGGTGCTCTTTTGGGCCCCTCTGACAGTTTCCAGTCAGGGAAGGATCTTGAGTTCGTCCAGGGAAAAAGGTGGCCAAAAGCAGAGAAAAATGAGCTCTGGTACTTGAGCTCCAAGCCCCCCTTGTTGGCAGAAGGCTTGGGGTCCCGTTCCCCCCTTCAGGATCCTTATAGTCCAAAATCGTTGACTTGCTGCCGGTTTTGGACTCACTATTGCTGCAGAGTTGATGGAACTTTAATGCGAGAAAAGGTGGGGGCCAATTGTCCTCAGATGAACTGAGCGCGCCAGCGGTAGAGTCAAGCCGCTGATTGCGAGCGGCTGCTTTCCCGGGCTTCCCCCAGGCATGGGAGGAAAAACGGGGAGAAGAAAGAGTGGAGACAAGATAGGAGGAAGGGGCAGAGTGCTTTGGGACAACAACGGGGCAAATCGGGGGAACTTTCAAAGTGTGGATACTGAATACATTGGTTCCTATGGAGATCTCACTTATCCGCGGATCGCTCCGCTCCTCGCCCCCACCCTTGGCAAGGGCCCCCACTTATTCCAAGATGGCGACGGGGCGGGCGAGTCTGCAGAGGTGCGTCTCGCCCGCGCGGCCCCCCTAGCGGCCTGAAGAGTCGGACCGGTCATAGAAGGATGGAAAATACGGTAGGGGGCAGTGGGTTGACTTTGGGGGGCTTGTTTATTGTTTTAAAAGTGTTTTGTTTGTTTTCTTATAGCGGTTGGGAGGGGGAAGGGCGTTTCGGCCCTAGTGGTGGGTGGTGGTACTGCAGCGGCCTTGCATAGGCCTGGGTGGAGGTTAACCAGGCTGTTGTGGCTTGGCAGGAGTGGAATGTATTTGTTATTTTTATGCGGTGGTCTGCCGATGGGGTTGTGAGTGTTATTGTAATATGTGGGGCAGGAGGATGCTGGGAAGAAATGTTCTTTTCTATTGTTTTGCAATGTTATGTGAAGTATAAAGGTGCTTGGGGATGTTTTGGTGCCTGGGCTCTGGGGAAGGGATGGAAATGCATTTTGGCTTTTGTCTTGCTGTGGGCTGCTTATGGAGTTCAATGTGTTATTGCCATGTGGAAGGTTTTGGTGGGTGCTGGGGGAAATGTCCTGGTTTATTGCTAATGTGCTGTTTGATGTTTTCTGTGTAAATGTGGTGCAGTTGGGGCAATGGGAGGCAATGGTGGCTGGGCTCATTGGGAGGGACGAAGTTGGTGCAGTGTGTATGGGAAATTGATGGGGCAAAAAAAGGTCTGGTACTGGTGCAACTTAGGCCATGGGCCAAGAGGAATACTGGGGACTCTCTGCAGTTAGATCTCCTGGATTTGGGGCTTCCTGATTCAACCATAACTTTCAGCCCCCTCTCTCCCCCCTGTCCATCCTCCCCCAAACATATTGCTTTTGTGATTAATCACTATGCTTTAATTATGTTCAGTTTGTACCAATGAGAATACATCCTGCATATCAGAGATTTACACTACGATTCATAACAGCATTTATTTATTTATTTATTTATTTATTTCAGCCATTTATATCCCATCTTTCTCACCCCGGAGGGGGACTCAGGGAGGCTTATAACCGGTAACCATTCGATGCCAACAACAATAATAAAAAGACAGATAAACATTAACTAAAACATCATCAAAAGTTACAAGACCATTTAAAAGAGACAGTAGCAAAATGACAATTATTAATTAGCAAAAAAAGTAATTTTATGGTTGGGGGTCACCACGACATGAGGAACTGTATTTAGGGGTCATGGCATTAGGAAGGTTGAGAACCACTAATTTAGGGGATCAATGTGGACAATGCTAGAGTTTGATGCAGCTATGAAGACAACTTCTGGCTATAAGCACAATAGCAAAAAGTGCCACATGAAACTTGGTGTCATTCACTTGCATGTATTCACCACATGTAGACATAGCAAGTACTTTTGCTATGCTGAACAGTTTTAGATATTGTAATGAAACTTTGTACAAATGATGTCTATCACTGGTGCAAAACTCCTGCTCTGATATCAGTGTGTGTGTGTGTGTGTGCGTGCGTGTGTGTTTCTATTTTAACTGTAAAAACATTTCTTCAAAACTTTATGGACCACATGTAAGGAAATTGTGGCCACTCAGGAATCCACAGACCACAAGATAAAACCACTGACCTATGTAATTTGGATATCAAGGAACCTCTCCTCTTTCCCTCTGCATTCATGAATATACTTCTTTGACCTTTATAATATTACCTCTCCTTTTGACAATTGTTTACATATTTTGATATCTGGTTGTTCCTTCTCTCCTTTGTTTTCTATTCCATGGTTTTCACAACAGATGTTCATGGGAAGGCCAACAGCAGGACATATGGGACACACCTCTCACAATTATTGTCCCCTGAGAAATGACATTTAGTAGCATAGTAGTGCTCCTAAATCTGGAAATTATAGTTTGCTTTCACACTTAATGTTGCACTGAGGTGGAGTAGTAGCCTTAATGCAACTGCAGAATATTCATGAGTCCATTTCCTTGATAAAGGAAAGTGTAATCCATACACAGTCACTTGTCATTTGAGGTTTAAATACACTTCTAATCACTCTATTGGTAAAGATCTTTATTGTAAAAAAAGAAGAAAGCCAAAGATGAACAACCTCATGCTGAGTAATAACATCTTTAAAGTAATCTTTCATCAGGAATGACAGAATTATAATACCAATTCATGCAACTGGAAGAATGGAGGAACACTCACGTGGAACTTCAAAAGACATTAATCCCATCCTAATGCCACAAGTAGGTAGCCTTTTTAATATTGTTATAACTCTCCTCTTTCAGATGCAGCATTTGATAGATTGCACTGGGTAGTGTATAAGCTATAAATCATTCTGTTGTTTAAACAGGGAGCCAGCAAAAATGTTCAGAAATATGTGAAACATTTCCTTCTGCCACTGTGACTACCACCCTTATGACTAGATGATTCTAGTTACACACCAAAGAGAAATATTCTTAGTAATTTATAAATACAGGAATATTTAAATCAGAATTTGGAACACTAAAATGTGCATGTGGGAAGCAAGTAGGGGAAATCCATCAACTTATGGTTTTCCTGTTAAGAGAAAAATGGCAAAGTCACATTTTGCATTATCTTTCCAGGCCTGAAATGTATCATGTGTATATGAGGAAGAAGTTTGTGTTTCAAAGAAAATGAAATGCCTGTGCCAGCATGCTTTATTGCTTTGGGACACAATTAGTTAAATAGTTAGTCAAGGGCCACAAAATAAAGCAGTGGAAAAATAAAAACTCAGGCCAAGCAATATTCTGAATATTTTAAAATGTGGGCCCTTTGAACATTTAGTTTGACCTGCCAGTACTTGTGTCTTCCTTCTTAATCTATATAAATAAATTTTATCTGGTTGCTTGAATCAACCTTCAACATGTCAGCAGCATCCAACTGCATCACAGCTACTAGGACTGTGCAATCAATTAAAAAAATCTTTCAAAAGTCCACAAAATTAGGGGGTGTTTGTGTTTTGTTTCTAAAGTGTTTCTAAAGTTAGTAAAAAAAATTGTTACTATAATGAGAGTAACAACATTTTGTTACTATTTTGTTAAAGTAATTGTGCATGTGGTGGAATTTCCGGGACTCCTTTCTCCCTCATTTTAGAGCTATTGAAGTAAAACTTGCTACAATGGTAGAACACATTTAACACTGTAAATCCACCCCCCTGCCCCAAAGTTTCAGAACATTTCACTCATCTATTGATTTTGGGGGAGCTTTTTAAAAAAGTTTTTACCAAAAACCTTTTTTTTAAAAACAAACTACAAGAACTATGTCATTGGATTTCTCAACAATTACACAACATAACAAAACTTGGCCTTTTTATTAGCACAATGGTGAATGTCATGCTGCCAGGACAGCTCTTGCAGCCTCTCAATGTCTTACACAAGAATTTGCCAAAACAATTTTTACAAGCTGCCCCACAGCCACGTGGCATGCAGCAGTGAGTGTCACGCTGCCAGGACAGTTTCTCCATCAACTACCTCATCTCCTCACCCTTTCCCTACCTCTCAGTTTTAGCAAGTTTTTAAAGAGTTCCACTAATTGTGAAGGATTGCAATGGAAAGAACACCACAAGTGTTACTTGTAAATTCTGTAGGATATCCACTAAATGATTACCTCTCAACTCTGACATGCACATTTGGGCCATAGGGCCATTTCTATTCTATAACTGGTCAAATGTTCCTTTTTGGCATTATTTTCTAATTGGTTGAAAGAAAACCACTTCCACCATATCCCAATGGAAAACTGTTTCAGGTTCTTAATAACCCTTCTCAGCCTGAAACCACTCCGCCAATACTTTATTTTACTGGATCTGCCCATTGATCTGTAAGACACTGTAATGCACTCTATGTGGGGCTACTTTTGAAGATGGCTCGGAAACTGCAACTGGTCCAAAGATCTGCAGCCAGGCTACTAAATGGATCCAGCTATAAGGAGCACACAATGCCTCTACTAAAGTAGCTCCATTAGCTGCCGATAAGTTTCCAGTCCCAATTAAAAGTGCTAGTTATCACATATAAAGCCCTAAACAACTCAGGTTCTGCCTACCTTCATGACCACATCCCCCCTCCCCCCATGAACCGATGCAGGTTATAAGATCTGCTGGGGAGGCCTTCTTCTCGGTTCCTCCACCGTCACAGTGGGTTTGGTGGAGACAAGGGAGAGGGCTTTCTCAATGGTGCCCCCCGGCTCTGGAACTCTCTCCCCAGGGAGATTAGACAGGCCCTCACACTGTTCTCCTTTCATAGGAGGGCCTCCCCTGAAGATCAAAGTGCTCGGGCTGGTTCATGGAGAGAGAAACGGGCATGAAGGTAGACGGATCCCAAACCATTTAGAGCTTTATAGGTAAGAACCTGTACCTTGAATCGGGACCGGAAAATGAACAACAGCCAACGAAGCTCCTTAAACAGGGGGGTTGACTGCTCCCTGTAAATCGCCCCAGCTATTAATCTGGCTCATCTTCAAGGGTACCTCCACTTAGAGTGCATTGCAGTAGTCCAGTCTAGAGGTAAATAAGGCATGGACCACCATGGTCAAGTCAGACTTCACGAGGTATGGTCGCAGTTGGCACACGAGTTTTTATTGTGTGAAGGCTCTCCCGGCCACCACCGACACCTGTGCATCAAGTGTCAGTACTGAGTCCAGAAGGACACCCCCGCAAGCTGCAAACCTGTGACTTCAGGAGGAGTGCAACCCCATCCAGTACAGGTTGCCACCCAATACCCCAGTCAGATGGGCGACTGAATTGGAGGACCTCTGTCTTGTCAGGATTGATCCTCAGCTTGTTTGTCCTCATCCAAATCATCACAGCGGCCAGGCACTGGTCCAGTATCCTCGGAGCTTCATTGGAATCTGGTGGAAATGAGTAGTGGAGTTGGGTGTCATCTGGGAATGACCCTCCAGGAAGGACTGGAGCCACAGGAGAACTGTCCCTACCCTGACTTGGAGCATGTAACAACAACAACACTTTATTTATAACCTGTCCTCTTTCCCCAAAGGGATTCAGGACAGTTTCCAAAGAATAATAAAATAGCAACATTCAATGTAGCTCAAGAATGGATGAATGTCAGGGATTATGGGTTTGCAATACTCTCCATGGGCCTTGAAAGGATTCACTTCCTGAAAAAATAGACCCTTGGAGAAAATAAATGGCTCTGGATGTCTGCATGCACTTTGTCTACTCATGATGCAGATCCTAAGCATGGTTGCTCCAATGTGACCTTTCATATAGAGATGTCACACTTCAGTTTGATTAAACTCTCCTGGAATACAGACAAACATCTGACCTCAAATAAAGAGTCTACGGTAACAAGATTTTTCTTGATTGTCAGCAGGGGCGGTCTTACCATTAGGCGGAGTAAGCGGCCGCGTAGGGCGTTGCCACCTGGGAGGGGTGCCGCCGCGCCGGCCACCCCGCCCTGCACCGCTGCGCCGCCCGGGCCTCGCTGCCAGGTGGAGGCGTGCTCGGGAGCGAGTGCTGCCCGCGCCGTGCTTCCGCAGCCGGCCATGCGGCCGTGTGGGACGCCGGCGCGCATGTGCACAGCCGCACAGGACGCCGGCGCGCTTGCGTGCAGGACGCTGGCGCGCATGTGCAAACTGGGGCGCTAGTGTGCGCGTGCAAACCGGGACGCCAGCGCGCATGTGCACAGCCACGCAGGACGCCAGTGCGCATGTGCGAACTGGGGCACCGGCACACATGCGCGGCGGCGTCCAGAAGCCACCGGGAGGGGGGCACCAAAATAATCTTCGCTTACCATGATGGGAGAGGTAAGACCGCCCCTGATTGTCAGTAAAGCCATATAGGAGCAGGATTGTCCTAACCTCTGACAAGTAATGCAAATCCCAATTGTTCTTGGAAACTTCTGCCCAGGGCTAACTTTACCATGGGCTGCTCAAACTGAAGCCTTCTGGAAGTACATCACAGTAAACTCAGACATTAGTTTGAGTTTACTCAGACATTATTTTAATAACTCTGCTTAAAATTACAGCATTAACTAGAAAACACTGAGGACAGAAGGATGAATTGTTCTAGCCACTTGCTATAATTTCCAGGCATAAATCACATGAAATTGGTTCAGTGGCCACATACCCTGGAACCTACAACAAAAATGGAAGAAACCAAGATAAGTTGTGTAGCTGTGCCCTTTTTGGAGGTGGCCAGAAATTTTCCTAGCAGGCAATAAAATCTACTGATTTTTTTCTACTTCAAAAGTATTCCTGGCTCTTTTAAATATTCATTGCAATTTACTGCTGAAATGACTAGTACATTTAAGAAGGATTTTTGGCAATATGTTTGATTCGGTAATTCTCTAAATGCCACGAGTTCACTGCAGCACATTTATCATTCGTTCCTAGCCCCCAGACCATTTAGTAAGGTAGCAAACATTGTATGTGGACTACAGTCAATGTCATTTCCTTGCCCCAAAGTAATCTTTCTGTATTTTCAATGAAATTTGGACAATATAATCTAGTAATAGGATTCCAAGCCTGCAAAGCAATATTACTCTGTGTTTTGACTCCTCTGGAAGATTGAATTGGTTGGTACTGATCAGTGCCTTTTATTTTAACACATGAGGGAGTAGGTTTAAAAGGAACTGTAGAATGAAAGATTGCCCAAAATACACTTTTTAATATAGCTTCCTTGAGGAAAAATGGTGCAATTTATTCTTTTTGATTATAGGAGCTTAATCACACCCTTGGCAAATTTCAAGGTAATTGACTTTTTGTTCCTTTTTAAACACCTGGGGGAATAAAATAACCTGCATTATGAAACAAATGCTACATTTTATTTTTGAATCAGGATAGTTTAACAGGGAGGAACAAAAAGGTTTATTTAGAATGGCAATAAATATGCAAAGAATTCAGCAGCGAAGACAAACATTTCAATAAATAACTTAATTGAACTCTGCATATTCAGTGATTGAAATCCGATTACTTTGTGGCTTAATTTGTGTACTGCTTGACTTCTCTGCAGTTGCAAGTAATTTAACAATGCCGAGAGTACATGAAGAAGGAATGTTAAACAATGACTTGTGCACTGCAAAAATTTCTGGTTTTTTTCCCCAAAGGCATGTATAATTACATGGGATACTGCCTTTTTTTTTGAAAAACTTCAGGAGGGGATGGAAATTGTGTGGTCCTCCAAATGATATTGGATTACCCTCCAGCATTCATTACCATTGGATGTGGTGGCTACAGCTATGGGAAACTGCAAATCAGTAACATATGGCTCTTAAACAGTGTTTTCTGCATTTTTATCTTTCATAATGTGTTTTAGAGGTATAGTATTTTAAAAAAAATAATTTGGGACTTTATCACATAAAGCTGATAAACTTCAATTACAGCAGGATAAAATGCATTTGGTTAGGACATATTATACAATATCATGTCTCTCCCATAGTTGCATTGCACTCAAATCATGATTGAATTATCTCTTTTCATTGATAGGGAAAATAGCAGTGAGACTGATATTACTGCTGTCCTAACACTATTTCTTTTGCAATATTTTTTTTCATCTGCAGTCCCAAAATAGCAACATGGAGGAAAAATACCAACACCATGTGATTGTGCAGTTGTGGCAAAACCGGAAAACACAGTCTCTATACACTGAGTAGGGTGAACATGAAGAGGAAGTAAGGCCTTGTGGAAAACCGATTGCCAAAGAGAATGATCTAGAGTTTTCATCTCTAAAGTGTCAGCATAGTGCAATTTCAATGGGGTATGAAAGTGGTCATGGCAGTAACTGTATTTTCCATTTGCTAAACAATGTAATTGCCATGACACAACAGATTGTTGTGATAAAGTCCTTAGTGAGTTGTTGTAGGTTTTTTGGGCTGTATTCTCTTCTGACGTTTTTCCTGCATCTATAGCAAGCATCCTCAGAGGTTGTGAGCTCTGTTGGAAACTAGGAAAATTGGGTTTATATATCTGTGGAAGGCCCAGGGCGGGAGAAGGAACTCATGTCTGTGGGAACTATGTTTCAATTGGCCACCTTGATTAGCATTTGATGGCCTGGCAGTTTTTAGGGTTTGTTACTGCCTGGGGGAATCCTTTGGTGAGAGGTGATTAGTTGTCCCTGGTTGTTTCTTGTCTGGAGTTCCCCCATGGTTGAGTGTTTTTCTTTATTGGTTGTTATAATTTTAGAGTTTTTTTAAAATACTGGTAGCCAGATTTTCTTCATTTTCATGGTTTTTTCCTTTCTGTTGAAATTGTCCACATGCTTGTGGATTTCAATGGCTTCTCTGTGTAGTCTGACATGGCAGTTGTTAGAGAGATCCAGCATTTCTGTGTTCTGAAATCAGGTGCTGTACTATGGCTGACTCCTCTGGCTGAAGTAGTCTGGAATGCCTTTCATGTTTGGGCATTGCTGCATTTGGTGGTCCGTATGTAGACTTGTCAACAGCTGTATGGTATACGGCAGACTCCTGCTGAATGTATCATATGTTGGATTTTCTTAGTGGATCTGTAGGTAGTTTGTAGGTTGTGTTTTTAATAAAATTGTTTATTGGTTGTTTTTTTTTTAAAAAAAACCTTTTATATCTTAGTTGTGTTTTGTCTTAATTTGTTGCACACCATCTCAGGTCTCACAACAACAGAAAAGGTATGTATAATTAATCAATCAATTAACAATGATTGTGTCGATATCATATTTTTGGCAAATTTCAAATGTGTGGTGTTCTAATATGGGCCACAATGGGAGCAAAAGATTTAAATGTTCCTTATACTTTTCCACCAAGCCAAAGCCAGTGAAAGAGAGAGTCTGTTTGCTTTTGAGAAAAGGAAAAGGTATTATTACTTCTTACATGTTAGAAGTAAAATGCAGTTTGATGCTCAGTTTCCTCCTTGTATGTTTGATTTAATACACCAACTATCATCTTCAGCAGCTTGCCTAAGAAAGAGATGCCAGCAACCCATCTTCTGTTCTCTACAGGTTAAAATCTCTAAGCAAGATGCACATCTTCTCTAGGTAAATGTCTATCTCTCCTCACTCTCATGATCACTAAACCACAATCCATTGTGTGAGCACAATTTCAAATATAGCAACTGCTGAGATATATTTTAAACCTTGGATTGGTGTCGAGAGTGAACACAGCCTTCCAGACATTGTTGTCAACATGGCTATAGGTGAGTAACCAAGAGAGTTGCAGTCCAGCGTCTGAAGGGCCACATGTTCTCCATCACTGCTCTAGGGTATGATATTGTGGAATTGTAATACTTTTCAGCAATATCATTAACCAAAAGAATCCTCTCAGCTAGAATTAAATCGGTGGAAGAGAAACTACTGCAGAGTCAATGAATATGGGAACAAACAGGTGAAGAAGAGCCTTCAGCAGTATTGAGAACAGCACACAGTGAGCACCTCTGACATGATTCATGTATCAGTTATTTATTTGATGACTTTAAAAATTAATATATCTCTCTTCAGCAGTACAGTTCCTATGGTAGCAAACGGCAAATACAAACCAACCTAACAGTAAAATCTCAAAAACCACAACAAACAATTGGATTGTTAAACATTTGCATCATTACAGCTGTTCTTTTTTGTTGCCTGCATTTTATATTGTATTTCAAAGCAAAGTAAAATCCCCTCAATGCAAAAATAACAAATATGCAAAAAGGGCATGAAAATGAAACTCAGTCAAACTTTAAAATGCCTTGTGATCCCTACTCCACCCTGCCTGAAAGTTTTTTGTCTTATAGTGAAAAGGCATTGGATTAGGCATTGGGGAGATTCCTGGGGGGGATGTTTAAAAATTGGGGCACCCATTCAAAATCTTGCGTGGACACATGCACATTTTCAAAATGAATCTCTTGTATCATCCCCTTCATGGCTTCAGTTTATTCTTCCATTTTCATATGAATCCTCCAACTGATCTTGGTCCCTTTGGTGAATAAAGGGGAACTTTTACTGTTGGGGGCCTATCTAGCATCCAAGTCAATATACTTAATTTACTCACCATAAAATGAAATTAAATATAAGGAAGTGAAGATATTTTCCATATTGGGAGGAGGGTGTGATATAAATCAAGACTTTATAATACAAATTTTTAAAATGTGTGTGATAGCTACTATTTTGCTCTACAACTAAAGCCAGGGCATAATAATGGTTCAATGGCTATTGTTCTCTTTTTCAGGAGTAGCAATGTATATGGAAAGAAATTTTGATTAAGGTAGTATTTTTGCAAGCATGGAGTAGTGGTATGAGCATCAGACTACTATTCTGGAGATCAGGCTTCAAATTCCTGCTTGGATGTGAAAACCCACCAGGTGATATTGGGCAAAATTGTACTCTCTTAAACCTCAGCAGAAAGCAAAGGTAAATCCACTCCGAAAAAACTTGGCCAAGAAAACCTGATGATAAATCCACCTTAGTGTCGCCACATGTCTGAAATGACTTGAGGACACACAAAAGGAACAACAACAACAACAACATGTTTTTGTACTTTTTAACTTGAGAAAACTTTACTACCCTTATGAGTCTTTCCAAGTAATAAAATGTGCACCAAACAATGGGCATATTTTCAAATGCTGATAGTTAATACACATAATTGAACACACTAATGGAAAAATGTGTATCCAATAGGTAAATTGCATAAACAAATGCACAGATCAGGGCAAATTATGAAAAGAAACTAATTTCATTGCAAAATAAATAATCTGAAGAAAATGAGAGTGGTATTTGGGAAGCTCAATGAAATCAAGATAAAGATATGCAAATATATGAAAAACTAAATGCTGGGTTATTGCCTTTGTTGATAATGCACACAGCCTAAGGAATCCCTGAAGAATTCCTCTTCATCTTGAAAAAATAAGTAAAATACCAAATTAATAAGAAGACCAAAAGGACAAGCTAGTCCATTTTTCTGCCACATAAGAATACAAAATGTTAAGTACTCCAAATTGATGACCACCCAGCTTCAATTTAAAGAACTCCAATAAAGAAGATAGAGTCTCTTTTCTTTTGCATTGGTGTTCTGGTCTGAAACAGCAAAAGCAAACTTGTTCTATTTCCTAAATGTCATCCCTCCAAATATTTAAAGTTTTGTCTTTGTCATGTTAAAAATGATCATCTTTCTGTGAGGTTGTTAGGACTTGGTTTCGAGATCTTTTACCACCACAGCCACCTTCCTCTGGGCACATTCAGACTTTCAATATCCTTCTTGAACTCTAGTGCCCAGCCCAGACCTTGGACAAATTATTCAAGGTGAGGTTTTGCTTGGTCATTCTCACATTTTGCCACCCACAAATAGAATAACCAAAACCATTTTCAAACAGTTCTTGTTAGTACCAAAATATACATAAGTGATTCATTGTGTAATAGTACCTAGAACACCTTTTATTATTTGAAACAACAAGTGTAATATTTTGTACATTTAACATTTAACATACTCAAATGGAGTATGGAATGAATAGCCACTTTTGAAATATCAGCACACTTTATTGGGAAGGAAATATTAGTTTAAAAGGATGGAGTGTTAGGATAGAATTATAACCACTGTGTTATCTCTGCTGTTACAAGTGTAGGAGTACATTCATATGAACATAAAGTAGCAATTCTGCTGCCTTGGGTTGTATCATCACTTATATTCAGGTTGTATGTTTATTAATAAAGAAAAGATGCCTTAATCCCCCAACTGTCTCTCATCCAAAGGATAGGATCCTAGTAGAAAATCTTGCTCCCAATGTCATGTCACTACTGGCAGACTGCCATAGATGTGGAAGGGACCTATCACAAGGTAGGTGACAGGAATATTACAGGAAGATGAGCTATTTACAGCTTTTTCCAGATGATTGGTTGTGGTTTTATGCAACAAACAAGTCACACGACTAGAATATCAAATTCTATATATTCATATCCACATAAAACACAGTCATGGGCTATACAGGTGTATCATATACACTCGGGTATGTCGTATACAGGTTTTACAGGAGGTTAGCATGGGATATACACCATCTCAAATAATACATAACAGATCACAAGCGTAACTCCCCAAAAAATAATATAGAAACTCCGAGGTATCAAATATAGGCTCCCATGAGCCGTGAAGTCCAAACGGCTGGTGATAAAGGGACCGAGGAGGCAAAAATAAGCTCCAAGTAATAAGTTCAACCTTTGTGTGTTTTATGTGGATATGAATATATAGAATTTGATATTCTAGTCGTGTGACTTGTTTGTTGCATTTGCTAACCCAAGACTCAGTGATTGTGGTTGTGGTTTTACCCATCAATAACTAGGAATAGGGACTCGCAGAGAGGAGACAAAACAGTAGCACACAGCATCATGTGATAGGTACCAACTGCAATGCCAGTTTGCCTGCCTTGTGTGATAAAGTCAACATACTCACAAACTAGCCATTCATATCACTAAAATGAGTGTCTCTAGTGAAGTATGCTTTCATGTGTATTTTGCAGGTGATTTTTCCAGCAACAAAGGGCAGTAGAGTGCATTATCTGAATGAGAACATGGAAGGGCTTGCCTTACTCTGCCTTTGGTATATCTTTCCTCTAACACAAACTGAAAAGATCACGTAATCTCTTCGGAGGCATTCTACTGCTTGAACAGACTTCTCTAGGGCACTCATTAGTCCTGAGGAAGTTTTTAGGAGTCCTGTACACCTTCTGGGTTCACTCACTAGATAATCTATGGGGAATGTCAGGTTTCCATTTGCCAGCTATTCTTTAAATAAATTTGCTGTCTCATCTGATTTTCTTGATAGGAAAAACACTTTGAATTATTCTACAGTTAGACATCCCTCAGGGCACCAAGAGGCAAGACAAAATTCTTGGTTGCAGTACCTGTTTTCACAGGATGTGAATGTTATAAAATGTCTGACTCTATAACAGAAGGGAGAGTTATACACCTATGTCTTTTGACATGGATGAACTTTTCAGATAATTGGTAATGGTTAAGTTCAGGCACCAGTTTTTGACATTTATTTATTTATTTTGAGGTTTATTAATCGCCCATTTCAGATGGCTCTTGGCGATTTACAATAAAACACACAACTAAATACCTAAAATGTCTAAACAATTTGAACAATCTAAACAGTTTCTCAGCCGAACACCCTCTCAAACAGCCACGTTTTACAAGTCGTGCAAAATTCTTTTAAATCATGGGTAGCTCTGATGTAGGGAGGGAAGGCATTCCAGAGTGATGGAGCAATCACCGAAGTGATTTAACAGGGTGAGTTGCAAAAACTAAACAAATCATATAAAGCCTGGAGGATCATAACCACAGTGGGGCACACTGAAAATGTACATTAATGCTAACATTGACATGGAAATACTTCAGAAAAAGTATATTTGGGGTAGCAAAACACAAAAAAATGATAGCTTAATTGGGTTAACTAAAAACTACAAAAACTACAAAAAGGTCAAACACAGACAGCCCTCAATTCATTTTTTGGATTAGAAGATATCAAATTTTATCACAACATGGGAACCTATACAAGAGGCAAGGGATTTGCACTTTACTCTGAGATTTCTACCTCCAAAAACAGTTCACAAACTTTATCTTTGTGCAAATAATCTAAATTTCCTTTCACAATAGATTTTTGTGATAAGAAATAAGATGAAAATTTAATAAGCTGTACAAGTGACAGAGGACTGTTGCCAATATAAAATCATCTGGACCAGCACTGCTATATAATTTTATGAATGAA
Organism: Anolis apletophallus; assembly: GCA_030556195.1. Taxonomy (NCBI): domain Eukaryota; kingdom Metazoa; phylum Chordata; class Lepidosauria; order Squamata; family Anolidae; genus Anolis; species Anolis apletophallus. The sequence goes on from JARBWK010000007.1 coordinate 87,449,609, forward strand.
ATAAAATGGTTACACAATAAAAAAATACCTATGACTGCATTATGCTTTATAGGTCATAACCAGAACATTGAATTGTGCCTGGAAACAAATTGGCAACCAGTGGAGCTGCAACAGGATTGTTCGTTCCCAGAAGCCAGTCCCAGTCAACAACCTGTTTGCAGCTCTTTGGACCAGTTGAAGTTTTGAAACACTCTTCAAAGGCAGCACTGTGTAGAATGCATTACAGTAATCCAAACAGGCTGTAACTAAGGCATGCATCACCATGACCAGATTCGGTATCTTGTGGAATGGATACAGTTTTAAATGTGCAAAGGTATTTCTGGCTATCACAAAAACCTGGAACTCCAGGTTCAATGCCAAGTCCAGGAGTACCCCAAAGCCGTGAACTTGTGTCCTATTCCCTGATCTGCCTTCCAACTTACCAGGACCACCTCTGTCTTGACTTGATTAAGTTTCAATGTATTTGCCTTCATCCAATCCATTCCTGATGACAGTTTTGGACCAGAATAGCTTCCTTGGGTTTGGGTGAAAAGGAGTAGAGTTGGCTGTCATTTGCATATAGATGGCACTACACTCTAAAACTAAAAATGACCTCTCCCAGATATTTCATGTGGATGTTAAACAGCACAAGGGATAAGATAGAGTCCTCTTTTTTGGTATACATTTTTATTGTGGCCTATGGAAAAAAACATACAATCTTCAAAATTCAACAATCGAGACATATTATTTCCCCAGTCCCACCACCTCCCCATTTCCACTCGTGAATCACCCCCCTATAAAACTAGTATCTAACATAACTCTGTCCTTAACATCTGTATCTGTATACCTTTATAAAGCGGAATGTTTGTATGTATGTGTGCGGAGGGCGGAAGGGGCGGGGGCGGAAAGAAGGGCGGATATGTGGCAGCCACTTTCACAGGCCACAGCGACCAGCGGGTGATGGACCTGCACCAAACTTGGTACACATAACCCCCTAATCCCCTTTACGTCCTGGTGCGGGTCGGGGGACATGACCCATGGAATATGGGATTTGTAGTACTTTCCAACACTTTGGTTCCCACAGACCACTGAGGCCACCAAAAAGGACCAATACAGATCACACTTGGCACACACAGCCCCCATGACCCACTCTACATCCTGCTGCAGTTTGGAGGAGGGCTGACCATGGATGATGGGACTTGAAGTACCTCTACTCACTTCCCAAGTCCGCTGCGACCTTTATCCAATTACTGATCGAGGCCAAACTTGGCACACATAACCCCCATGACTACCTTCACATCCTGGTAAGGTTCGGGAGGACTGACAATGGATGATGGGATTTGTAGTACTTTCACACCTTTCTGTTCCCACAGACCACTGCGGCCCCCAACAAACACCGATAAAGACCACACTTGGCACACAGAGCCCCAGTGACCCACTCTACATCCTACTGAAGTTTGGAGGGGGACAGAACATGGATGATGGGACTTGCAGTACCTTCCCTTACTTTCCAAGACTGCTACAAACCTAATCCAATGACTGATCAACACCAAACCTGGTACACAAAGCCCTCATGACCCACTCTACATCCTGCTGCAGTTTGGAGGAAGGCAGACCATGGATGATAGGACTTGAAGTACCTCTACTCACTTCCCAAGTCCACTGCGACCCTTATCCAATTACTGATCGAGGCCAAACTTGGCACACATAACCCCCATGACTACCTTCACGACCTGGTGAGGTTCGGGGGAGGACTGACAATGGATGATGGGATTTGTAGTACTTTCACACCTCTCTGATCCCACAGACCACTGCGGCCCCCAACAAACACCGATAAAGACCACACTTGGCACACAGAGCCCCAGTGACCAATTCTACATCCTGCTGAAGTTTGGAGGAGGGCAGACCATGGATGATGGGACTTGCAGTACCTTCCCTCACTTTCCAAGACTGCTGCAAACCTTATCCAATGACTGATCAACACCAAACCTGGCACACACAGCCCCCATGACCCACTCTACATCCTGCTGCAGTTTGAAGGAGGGCAGACCATGGATGATGGGACTTGAAGTACCTCTACTCACTTCCCAAGTCCGCTGCGATCCTTTTCCAATTACTGATCAAGACAAAACTTGGCACACATAACCCCCATGACTACCTTCACATCCTGGCAAGGTTCGGGGGAGGACTGACAATGGATGATGGGATTTGTAGTACTTTCACACCTTTCTGTTCCCACAAACCACTGCGGCCCCCAACAAACACTGATAAAGACCACACTTGGCACACAGAGCCCCAGTGACCCACTCAACATACTACTGAAGTTTGGAGGGGGCCAGAACATGGATGATGAGACTTGCAGTACCTTTCCTCACTTTCCAAGACTGCTACAAACCTAATCCTATGAAACCTGCCACACAGAGCCCTCATGACCCACTCTACATCCTGGTGCAGATCGGAGCAGGGTGGACCATGGATGATGGGACTTGAAGTACCTCTACTCCCTTTCCAAGTCCGCTGCAACCCTCATCCAATTACTGATCGAGACCACACTTGGCACACATAACCCCGATGACTGCCTTCATGTTCTGGTGAGGTTTGGGGGAGGGCTGACAATGGATGATGGGATTTGTAGTACTTTCACACCCCTCTGTTCCCACAGACCACTGTGGCCCCCAACAAACACCGAGAAAGACCACACTTGGCACACAGAGCCCCAGTGATGCACTCTACATCCTACTGAACTTGGGAGGGGGGCAGAACATGGATGATGGGACTTGCAGTACCTTCCCTCACTTTCCAAGCCTGCTACAAACCTAATCCAATGACTGATCAACACCAAACTTGGCACACAGAGCCCTCATGACCCACTCTACATCGTGGTGCTGTTTTGTGTGAGACAGACAACGGATGATGGGACTTGAAGTACCTTCACTCACTTCCTAAAAACAATGCAACCCTCATCCATTCACCAATACAGACCAAACTTAGCACACAGAGCCGCCATGACCCAATCTACATCCTACTACACTTTGGGGGACGGTGAACCAGAGATTATGGGACTTCCACTACCTTCAGTAATTTCATGATACCACTGCAACTCCCAATAATGATGGATCAAGACCAAACTTGGCACACAGAGCCCCCATGACCCACTCTACATCCTGCTGCACTTCTCAAATGACCCGGGCACCACCGGGTCCCCAAGCTAGTACCTTTATAAAGCGGAATGTTTGTATGTATGTGTGCGGAGGGCGGAAGGGCAGGAGGGCGGAAGGGCGGATATGGGGCAGCCACTTTCACAGGCCACAGCGACCAGCGCGGGTGATGGACCTGCACCAAACTTGGTACACATAACCCCCTAACCCCCTTTACGTCCTGGTGCGGTTCGGGGGACATGACCCATGGATTATGGGATTTGTAGTACTTTCAAAAACTTTGCTTCCCACAGACCACTGAGGCCACCAAAAAGGACCAATACAGACCACACTTAGCACACACAGCCCCCATCACCCACTCTACGTCCTGGTGCAGATTGGAGGAGGGTGGACCATGGATGATGGGACTTGAAGTACCTCTACTCACTTCCCAAGTTCGCTGCAACCCTCATCCAATCACTGATCGAGACCAAACTTGGCATACATAACCCTATGATTGCCTTCACGTCCTGGTGAGGTTTGGGGGAGGACTGACAATGGATGATGGTATTTGTAGTACTTTCACACCCCTCTGTTCCCACAAACCACGGTGGCCCCCAACAAACACTGATAAAGACCACACTTGGCACACAGAGCCCCAGTGACCCACTCAACATACTACTGAAGTTTGGAGGGGGCCAGAACATGGATGATGGGACTTGCAGTACCTTCCCTCACTTTCCAAGCCTGCTACAAACCTAATCCTATGACTGATCAACACGAAACCTGCCACACAGAGCCCTCATGACCCACTCTACATCCTGTTGCAGATCGGAGGAGGGTGGACCATGCATGATGGGTCTTGAAGTACCTCTACTCACTTCCCAAGTCCGCTGCTACCCTCATTCAATTACTGATCGAGACCACACTTGGCACACATAACCCCCATGACTGCCTTCATGTCCTGGTGAGGTTCGGGGGAGGACTGACAATGGATGATGGGATTTGTAGTACTTTCACACCCCTCTGTTCCCACAGACAACTGCGGCCCCCAACAAACACCGAGAAAGACCACACTTGGCACACAGAGCCCCAGTGACCCACTCTACATCCTACTGAAGTTTGGAGGGGGGCAGAACATGGATGATGGGACTTGTAGTACCTTCCCTCACTTTCCAAGCCTGCTACAAACCTAATCCAATGACTGATCAACACCAAACCTGGCACACAGAGCCCTCATGACCCACTCTACATCCTGGTGCTGTTTTGTGTGAGACGGACCATGGATGATGGGACTTGAAGTACCTTCACTCACTTCCTAAAAACATTGCAACCCTCATCCATTCACCAATACAGACCAAATTTAGCACACAGAGCCCCCATGACCCAATCTACATCCTACTACACTTTGGGGGAGGGTGGACCAGAGATGATGGGACTTCCACTACCTTCAGTAATTTCATGATACCACTGCAACTCCCAATAATGATGGATCAAGACCAAACTTGGCACACAGAGCCCCCATGACCCACTCTACATCCTGCTGCACTTCTCAAATGACCCGGGCACCGCCGGGTCCCCAAGCTAGTTATATTAATAAATTCCTCATAAATTCCTCATGCGACTATTTCAAAATGAATTTTGTCTTCTTTTTTAAAATACCCAAAGGTAAGACTCCCTTTTTTGACAGACTCATCATTGTTCCTTGTCTTTAAAGAATTAGAGCGCTTGAACATTTGAATATATTCAACTAATAGAATTCTCCAATCTTTCATAAGTAGTTCTTTTTTCCCCCTTCCAGGACTTTGCTGTCGTAATTCTCACAGTCACAAAACTATATTGGCAAATTTCTATATCATCTTTACTGATTTTCTCTTCAAACAAACCCAATAGGCATATTTCTGGGTTTTACTTCATCTTTTTATAAATCATTTTATTGGTTTCTTTCGTCACCTTTCCCCAGAAATTTTAACCCCCTTACATTTCCACCAAACATGGGAAAACGTGACTTTCTGCACTTTACATCTCCAACCTTCTCCCCTTTGGGTTTTGTAAATTTTAGCCATTAATCCAGGTATTCTGTAACTTCTATAGAACATTTTGTACATGTTTTCTCTAATGGATCCCACTACTGAAAATTTAAATCATTTACTCTATAAGTATTCCCTGTTATCCAGTTCTATATTTTTCTCTAAATCTCTAGCCCAGACAATCAATACTGTTTTTATTCAGTTATCTTCCAGATTATACCCTAGAATATATTTATATAACCTGGAAATCAGTCCTTTATTTCCTTTCTCCAAAATATTCTCCAAATCTGATTTCCTTTTGGAGAACCCTATTTTAACATCTTTCCTAAATTTATCCTGTCAGAGAGAGGAAAAGTGGCTGAAGTTAACTCTCTCGCACCCACGTCTTGATAAACAATTCCCAATAACATATGGTGACAACTGCCGTAAAACATGGCCAAACTTTAAACGAGACAAGGGAATGGGATAGTGTCATTAATTGTGGGCCATTGGGGCTAGATATTCTCAAAGGCTTGTTTAAACATCCAAGTGTTCAATTGTATATATTAGATTTGTGTATATTGGGTTTCTATACACAATTCTAGCCTTTATTCCTTTCCATATAAATTTAACCATGTCCTTTCCCCATTCATCAAAGACCTTCACTACCTGATTATTTGTAAATTTTGATATAATAACAGCATTGTTGGTGAAATGATCATTTTTTGCTCTGGCATTCTTCCCAACCAGGATAAATGGACCCTTTGCCATCAGGATAAGATACAGCCCTGAGGGACCACACAGCCCAACACCCAGTGGTTCAAACTGGAATTTCAAGCAGTACCAACTTCTGGGTTTGCCTCTCCAAGAAGTAATCGAGCCACTGTGAAATAATGCCTCGAAGTCCCATCCCAGCAAGGCAACCCAGAAGGGTATCATGTTCAATGATAATAAAAGCCAGAGTAGATTTAAGAGCCTCCCTCCATCCAGTAGGTCATTCAACAAGGCAACCAAAGCTGCCTGTGTCACATTTGACCTCTTGGAGCCCTTTTACCATGTTATAATATTTACTTTGGTAAATCATAGTTAGCCTACAGGCCACACAGACACAGGTTCAAACAGAATGATCACACACTGATGGATCATATCTTGAGTTACATATTTACATTCCTTTTTGTTTTTGGAATGTAGAAAATACTGTCACCAATACTGCTTTCAACCTCTTGGAGATCTTTCATACTACAGACCTATGCTGCTATAATTGCACTTTGAATGCCATAAGAGTATCCTATGGAGTTCTGGGATTCAACGTTTTAGGAAGGATGCTTAGAATCCTCACCCAGAGAGTTGCAATGCCTCCAAACTACAAACCTCAGGATTCCAAAGGATGCAACCATGGTAGGGCAAAGGTAAAGGATTCCCCTGACATTAAGTCCAGTTGTGTACAACTCTGGGGGTTGGTGCTCATCTCCATTTCTAAGCCAAAGAGCCAGCGTTGACTGTAGACACCTCCAAGATCATGTGGTCGGCATGACTGCATGGAGCGCCATTACCTTCCCACCTGTGGTACCTATTAATCTACTCACATTTGTATGTTTTTGAACTGCTAGGTTGGCAAAAGCTGGGGCTAACAGCGAGAGCTCACCCGCTTCCTGGATTCAAACCTGTGACTATGGTAGTTAATGTGCAATAACAGTGCCATAACTTTATAGTGTGAAAAGGCACTTGAGTTAGGCATTAAATTATCCCTGGTATCACCATTGTAAACCTCTCTTTAAAAATTAAAAAAACAACAACCCTGCATTCTAGAAAGTGGTGAAAATATCATTCTCACGTGTGCTCTGGCTAATGTGCTCAGTTTCTCCACAGATTGCAAATATTAATTCCTGGCTAATGCTTCCAGGCATTGCTACAATCATTGTTCATGGGTTGTTGTTTTTTTAGCTTCTAGCCAGTATACTTATTTACATCATTTTTACCCTGCTCTTCTCACCCTCGCAGGGGGACTCATGCATGGCACTTTTGTATTTTTTGTGTTGGTACATAGGAAGTTTTGAAATTCCATGCTTCTCCTAAATGTACCATTACAAGAAAATTAATATTTTATCACAACAATTTCTAACATTTATAATTAAATTTGTGCTGCAGTAAACATAATAGTAACTGCATAATTTCTATGAGTAATGTGAGCTAATAGCTAAAGCTAATAGTGTATATTCTCTGTATATTGTACAATCACAGTAACAAGGGATACATTAGGAGGATTTAAATCCTTTCCAAAACTAGCAAATTAAACAAATTGTTTTCTAGATGACTGAATATTGAGAATGCATAGTTATTTGCATTTTGATGTGTAAAAACCAGCATGGGCTATTTGAAGAATTTAAAAAAGTTACTTTTGAAAATAATCATTATTTCTGTTCCAAAACCCCCAGGACCAGTAAGATACCATTATAGATAAAATTTCAAATGTCTATGTTCACTTCCACCATTCTCAATAATGACTGAACTACTTAGTTTGAATCAAATTGTTAGTTCCAGTGCAAACCATTTAATCAATTGCCTGATACTAAATGAACTCATAAGTAAATTTCATTATTTCAATGAGACTACTCAAGCAGTAACTAGCAATTTGACTCAGACCTCACATTTTACTCATGTATTGTTGTTGTATGTGTGTGTATATATGTATATATCTATCTCTACACTTTATAACTGTGGTAGCTTGTGGTACAACCATACTTTCTTCCCATCCATCTTGTTGGTTCAGTGCCCACAAAAGAATATGGATTATTAGTAGGCCTGAGTGTTTCAAAAAAAGGTTCAAAAATCGTTCTGGGGGTAGGGGGTACTGGCGCTTCGAATCTGGTTGACTTCTGAAATTTTCTGGGGGGGAAACTGGAATTTTAGGAATTAATTTGGAAATTTCAGGATGGCTTCATTAATGGCAGACACACATGTTTTAACACAGTTTGAATGGGGATGTATTCCCTTTGCCTGGTGTGACAGCCACATTAAACTGGGTGGCAGCCATGTTAAACTTCCTAGATGAGGAAATCCCCGTCTCCAAAGGAAAGGTAAGAGAAGAGAAGGCAAGGAACTGGGGTGAGAGCCACACATGGAAGCGAAGGCCAGGGAAGAGAAACCCACCGATTCCTTTCTGAAAATGGTGGTGGTGGCTTCGAAATGGCAAATTCACTTCCGGGTTGCTTACATAGCTTCAAATCAGCTTCAAACGTGAATTTAATCCGAATTCATTCTGATTTTATGAGCATTCCGACGAACCTACCCAGGCCAAATTATTAGCAGTTGGATTATTTAATATTCTTTCTCCACTTTTAGGTGATAGTCACGTGGCTCTAAAATTTATTGTTACACACAAAAGGAGTGAAATTATCCTCCATTAAACTACAAGCAAACTGTTATATACTTATGCTTTCATTTCTGCAGGGAAAGAACTAATTACTAGGGATGTTCTTTTTGCTTATTCATTCCCTCAAGAAGGAGAAGGCATTTTAATTTTTTCTCTGTTGTAGGCATGTCTTCAATAACTGACAGACTATCATTTTTCTCCTGCCACTTCCCAGCCGTAGTAATAGCCGGAAGGTTTAGATAGGGGTCAGTAGGGCATTTTTTTATGTCAGGAGTGACTTGAGAAAATGCAAGTCACTTCTGATGTGAGAGAATTGGCCATCTACAAGGGCATTGCCCAGGAGATGCACGGTTCTTTTGATCTTTTACTATCCTTGTGGGAGGCTTTTCTCATGTCCCCGCATGGGGAGCTGGAGCTGACAGAGAAAGCTCTTCCACGCTCTCCCCAGATTCAAGCTTTCAACCTGTCAGTTTTCATTCCTGCCAGCAAGAGAGTTTAACCCATTGCATCACTGGGGGCTCCAGTACGATATTGAAGTTTTCTCATTAGTGGCCATTAGAGCCAGAGATGGAGGAGCTTCATTTGACTTCTTCCCCACCCTCTTCCTGCCACAATAGTCATGTAATGAGGAGGAGGAAGTATAGTTAATTGAATGAGATTCATTCAACTCCCTTTCATCTCAAACTGAATGGTTTGATCACTTTTTTACTACTATCATAGCTAGTGGACAGACAAGTCTTTCTCAATTTCCCAACTCCCAATCTCTCCCACCAGCATGGCCATGAAATTGCCACCACAAAGTATACAGGGCAACCAAGTCAGGGGAATCATCCATCATAGAATCATAGAGTTGAAGAGACCCCAAGAGACATCCAGTACAACCTACTGCAATGCAGGAACACCGCTCAAAGTATCCTCAACAAGTGGCCATCTAGCGTCTGCTCAAAAATCTCTAGAGAAGAAAACTCAAGCACACTCCAACACATTATATTCCACTGTCAAACAAGTTCTTGATGTTTGGGTGGAATCTTTTCCCCCACAATTTGAATCAATTGCTGAATGTCCCAGGGCCCGTCCAGACAGGACCTTTATTGCAGTATCTACCGCAATAAAGGAGGAGCTGGACAGTCCCAAATTAATTTGCTACAAACCAGGAAAACCCTGGTTTGTAGCAAATTAATTTCCTAGTTGATTTATTCTGCACATTCTTGGAAGGTGCAGGATTAATCCACTATTTCCAGTGTCTGGACTACAGTCCAGACATTATTCCCACAGTTTACCGGACTAAATAAGGCCGGTAAACTGTGGGAATACCCACCCACAAGCCCCTAGATTCCTTAGAAAAGTAATAAAAACGTACCCATTCTCCATTACCAGCCTTGGCTGGCTCTCCCAGCGCATAGAAATGATGTGCCAGGAGAGCCGGGGGGGGGGAGGGAGGAAAATCCCACCCAGTCTCCAGCACAGCAGAAGACAATCTTGCCCCCTCCTCAATGTGATGTGCTTCAAATATTTAAGTATGACTATCATGTCCCCTCTCAGACATCTCTGCTTTTCTCCAAGCTAAACATGCCCAGCTCACTATGCTGTTTTTCATAGGGCTTGGTTTACAAACTTTTGATCATTTTGATCACCCTTCTCTGGACATGTTGTAGCTTATCAATATCTTTCTTTAGTTGTGGTCCCCATAACTGGACACAGTATTGCATATGATGTCTGACCAAATAACATAATGGGACTATAACTTCCCTCAAACTGAATTACGTTCCTATTGATGCAGCCTAGAATTGCATTGGCTTTTTTAGCTGCCACATCTCACTGTTGACTCATATTTAACTTGTGTTCTACTAACACTTCTAGATCCCTTTCACATGGACTCTTTAAAGGACAAGATCTCTTCTCCCCCCCCCCCCCCCAATCCTATATCTGTACATTTTAGTTTTATACCAAAATGTAGTACCATACATTTCTCTCTTTTGAAATTCATTTAGTAAGTTTGGTTCAACTCTCTAATCTGTTAAGGTCATTTTGGATTCTGACCCTGTCTTCTGGGGTCTTAGCTATCTCTCCCAATGTGGTGTCAAGTCATTGATAAAGATGTTGAATAGCACTGGACCCAAGACTGAACCCTGTGGCACCCAACTGGTTACTTCTCTCCAGTATGAAGAGGACTCGTTGGATTATTGCACCAGGTAGATTGCATCATAGAGGAAGGATCAGGCTATTGATCTGTTCTCCACATCAATATCAGGGGATAGGTTTATCATAAGGACATGGCAGATTGGCAATGCATTACACATGGCATGGTGCAATGGGAATCATCACCATAGGTGACAGGCCTGTTGTTATACCAGTTTGCCACTTCTGTGCAATTTATTTATTGTGTCAGAAGTGAGTTGAGGGTACAGTTAAAATGCATTTAAAAACACAAAGAAAGCTTTAAAAACTTGACATTATGTTAACTTGCTGCTGTAAGTCGCCCCGAGCCGCTTGGGAGTGGCAACGCAGAAATGTAAATAAATAAATAAATAAATAAATAAATGTCCTTTGACCAGTAGCTGGGCACTTGGGGTGACTCTGGTGTTGCTATAAGAAGGTCCTCCATTGTGCATGTGGCAGGGCTCAGGTTTGTTTATTTATTTATTTATTTATTCGATTTAGTAGACCACTCTCTCTGGAGCCCAGAGCGGTTTACAGCATAAAACCAATAAAAGCACCAATAAAACAGATAAAACAACATATAAAACCAGCTAACCCCACTCCCAGCAATAAACCCCCAGGAGGCGACAATAATGCAGGTGGCAAGACGTTGCATTGTAGTAGGTGGTCTGTGGTTTGCTCTTCTCCACATCTGCATGTCTTGGACTCCACTTTGTAGCCCCATTTATCACACTTTTGTGTGATAAAGATCATAGGAACTTCATGCTGTTACATATAATAATATCTTATTTCATTGTAAAATTATTTCTCAGTGAGGAGGCCAAAGAGATTGACAGGTCATAGTCTTCCCTGTGAGACAGATTCTTCTGATATCCATTAATGAGGAGGAAATTGGATATGCCAGAGGAAACAGAATAAAAAATATGGCAGAAATGGAATTAGGGAGTGAAATCTTGGTAAGGGATTTAACAGGAACAGTGAAATTAATCATCACAGCAGACATTATGTCTAGAGTGGTCTCTTATGCATTGCTAGCAATGTAAATCTTGAGTTGATATGTCTTCACATGATAAAATTGGAAACTTGAAAACTCTCATTGACACAAGCTTCCATTGCTGCTTTTTTCTGTTTGGATTTTAGAGAAAATGTATGCATGTTTGCAAGTTTTTTTTGTGCATTTTTGTACATATTAGGATGATAGAATCATAGTTTGTTAGTGACCATAAGGGCCATTCAGTCCAACTCCCTGCCATGCAAGAAAACACAACCTCCCAACTCTTCTCTATTTACTTAAACTAAACTAAACACTAGCACTTGGTGTATGTGTCTAGGTCAGCCTATTGTGTTATCTGCTGTGCTTCCTGAATACCTGCACTTAACCTCACAAATGGAAAGATATCTATTTTGCACAGAAACAGAACTATAGTGCAACCTACATTTTATGCAGATTTAATAATTACAGAGGAAACACTGGCATCTTTCCCTTGCACTGAAGACAAGGGCTGAATTTCATTGTTTATGCCACTACTGTAGATCCATTGAATTCAAAGGGCGTACTTTTTTACTGATTCAATAATTGATTCAGCAAGTTTGATCTGATTGAGTCTAATCAGTAGGATTTAGGCTAAGACTTTTAATCTACTCTTGCTATCTTTGCATCCAGCCACACCACTCCCGGGCTTCTGATAGCAAGCAAATTTCTTACCATGTGCAGCTTTTTGTTGTAATAACTTTAATAGTGAAAATAAAGCTCTCTAAGGGTGTCAAGCTAGGTAAGGAAAAGAGAAATAAGGACTTGGTTTTGTTGTTGTGGTAGAAACATAAATTAAATGATGCAAAGAAAAGAGCTATAATGTACACTAAGACTATCAATCTACACTTCAGAAAGATTAGGAACAGTGAGTAAGACCATTGAATGCCATTGAAACCTATTACAACTACATTCTCAAATAGCGCACTATACTGCACAATTATAGCTGTTTGACACCACTTTAACATGGCTCAATGGTATAGATTTCTGGGACTTGTAGTTTATTGTATCATTAAAGCTCTCTGACAGAGAAAGCCAAACATCTACCAAAGCTACAAATCCCAGAATTATATAGCATTGAGCCATGACAGATAAAGTGATGTCAAACTGCTATAATTATGCAAGTGTAGCTACAATCTAAGACATATTTAATACTTTCAGTTCTGAATGGTGGAGCTCCCATTGGCGCAATGGGTTAAACCCTTGTGCTGGCAGGACTGTTGACTGACAGTCAGAGGTTTGAATCTGGGCAAAGTTGATTGAGCTCCCTCTGTCAGCTCCAGCTCCCCATGCGGGGACATAAGAGAAGCCTCTCACAAAGATGGTAAAACATGAAACATTTGGGCATCTCCTGGGCACCGTCCTTGCAGATGGCCAATTCTCTCACTCCAGAAGCAACTTATGGTTTCTCAAATCACTCCTGACACACAAAAACAAGTTCTGAATGGTGTGGCATTTCATAGTTATCCAATCTGTATCACCCCATTGCAGACATCCACAAGTGAAAGCAGACTTGAAGTACTCTCTAGAAAAGCAGTATGAAAAAGCAAGCTTGGACACAAACAACTATACTACTCGAAATAGTATAGTGTTTAATATATTATTCCAGGTTTTTTATAAAGATAATTGGAGTGAAATTGTGCTACTCTGTCTGAAAGTTGACATATTTAATTTACAGATGTACATTTTACAGTGTTCTCTCTAGAGAGAAGGCAGGTTGTATTGTGGGAGTGAATTTCCATTGTTCAATCCTGATTACATGCCAGAACTGTATATGTATGTGTTTTCAAGTGAACAACATGAATATCCACAAGTTAGGATAAATTTCCAGTGACTTGTTTTTGATCCATTACTAAGCCTTGATGACTCTTTAAAAAATTAATGGAGAGAAAAATGGTTGGCATAATTTATTTGAAAAAAATTATTTAATTGCATTTAGAGAAGGCTACTTTGTATAGAGATAATGGAAACCTGGGTGGGGAATTGCTGTTTAATACTTATTTTTCAAGCTGCTGTTTAATGCTTTAATTTCACATTGATTTGGCAGTGCATAATGCAATATTTCTCCTGCAGGAAAAGGTTAGCCACAATTAAAAATGATGATTGCCTGTAATTGATGGCATGTCTGCCCTTTTTTGCATACCGAGCCAAATCCAACGCACTGTAATAGGGCTTTATATTGCTTCTATTTCAGCATCATCCTGTGCTAGGTTTTTCAGCCAATGACATTCAGCAATGCATCTTTCCATTACAAATCCCTCAAAGCACAATTAATCCTTCAGAATTCTCCATGGCTTTGCCCTTATCTTTATCTCATCACTCCCTTATTCTTATTCTATTCTGTTTGTAACCTTTGCTTATCCATCTCCACCTCCTTCTGATTCAGAAGATCTCCTATTTCTTCCAAAAAAAATCTGTCCCCTTTTTGTTGTTGTCCCTCATTATACACAGGGCTGCTGCACCTAGCAACATGTCCTTACGATGCCAGACCACTAGTTTTCCTTCAAATTTGTCACTGAGATGCTCATTGAATGCACATTGATTTTTTAATTTGTGATATCAAACCTCTCAAATAGACTGCTATATCTTTAATGACTTTTTGTTGAGTAACTCAGCATGAGCCAGGGGACTAGGGCAATTAGGAGCAAAAGGATTTTGCCAAGTGACCTGAATGCAGGCATGTAGCCAGGGGGGGGCTAAGGGGGCTTCAGCCCCCCCCCTCCCAAAATTCTCAGGGTGGTCCGCGAAAAGGCCTTACTGGTACATTATTTAAACTGTTATGTTTATTCATATCATGATCTGATCACCATGCTCATTATATCCCACATTAATGGGGTTATTGGGATAACAATACAAAAGGTTTGCTAGGGTAGACCCTCTTCCACCCAGTCTCAGCCCCCCTCCCGAACCAAACTCAGCCCCCTGAATCAAAATCCTGGCTACGGCCCTGCCTGAATGTATTGCAGAATAAGTCATCATGTGAGTTTCATCTACTCTAACTCAAATGAAGAGGAGTCACCTGACCTGAGCATGTGCACCTATCAGTGAGATCATTGTGTTCCCACCTTAAAAGTAATACCTTGGTGGAACAACAATTTCCTGGCACACATTTTTATCATAGGATTTGATGTAAATGGATGCCCACCCAGTGGCTCCAAAGTCCACCTGAGGTTGGTCTGGTTTGCTCCTGATTCCTCATGACCCATTCTTGGCATTTTCTCCTAGCATATCTCATTCTGGCACTCTAGGGTTTGAACTGGAGGCCAGTTGCTACCAACAAGTGATATGGATTTTGGAGAAACACAAATAGAGGGCAAAGGAGAGAAATGTGCCAAGAGAAAGGTGAGTTGAGCAAACCCTTGTCAGGCTCACCTTCCAGCTGGAAATATATACGCTCGTTGTGGCTGTGCAGATCCAGAACAGGTTCCTACAGGCACTTATGGACCAACCTCCAAGACTGTACCCTTGGAAAACAATCATACTCAACCATGAATGATAACCTATGATGATGATGATATTGATGAGGTTACATAAAATTGTGACCTACTCAGAAGCAAAGGACATTATTACAAGTCTCATAAAGAGTTAACTCCATTGTATAAATTGTTGAAAGGCAAGTAAACACTTAGAAAAAAATCCCCTTTGTCTCTTATCAAGTGTAACATTTGGATTTAGGTAAATATACTTTTACTTTCTTTTCTTTTTTCTAGTAAAATTATCTATTTCATATGACCAACTCCGTAATTCCATTGAAATTTGTGGTACATTGTTGCATTCTGACAATATATACAATTTTATAAGTATATATTCACAAATATACTTGAAGGCCTGAATGTAATATAGCATCTCAGTCCACCTTGGCCTATGAACATAATTAAAAACATTTAGAACAACAAATAGGTTTAATAAAATAAAATTAAAATGCATCTTAAAATAATTAAAAACCAAGTTAAACAGCTAGACCAATTCCATGTGAAACAACACTATTTTAAATATCTGCCAGAAAATCCAAAAAGATGGCAGCTAGCCATCTCTTCTTTTAGGAGGGAATTTCACAGCTGGGTGCTGCTACTGCAAAAAACAGTCACATGTACCCACCAGTCTAGGCTTGTGAGGCTTTGATGCATGCAACTGAGTTTCTATTAAGGCTTTCAAATTTCAAGCAGAATCATATGCAAGAATGCAACCAAGAAGTTTCTGAGCATCCTCCCCACATTTTATTTGGTGAATTATATTTCTTCTTATTCTTATCACTGCTTTCAGAAACAGTCCAAAGGAATAGTGCCAAAGAATCCACCCTAATTAACATGTAATATATGTGATCAAAGAAAACATTCTGGCCAAGATATTTCATCAGATTGTATAGGACACAACACCTTGCACATACAGCCACAATATTCATGAAGTGCAGCATTCAAACCCTGAAGGAATGGCTGTTTACTGGCTAGTGAGAAAGCAAGCTCGAAGCACCCTTCCCAGCTGTAGTTCTGGGTTTGCTGGAGATCTGAGAAAATGACCTAATTTCTCATCCCATAACTGTAGAACTGTAGGTGCTCCTTGGTTGCCTCCCCACTGTCTCCTGCCAAACAGTAAAGAGCTATGGCAGTAAGCTCAAGCCATACAATCAGGGTATTCAGGTATTGTGTAAAGATCTAAGAAGTATCAGTCATATCTAGTCCAACATATTCACAAGTATATATAAACAACAGGAATTTACCTCTACACTTTGATTACAAGTCTTTTTCGTTGATTTTCCCCATTTTTGATGGGGGAAACAAGAATCCCATATTTGTACAGAAAAAGGTGATGAAACGAAAGAGAAAATTGCATGGTTACTATTGCTTTGTTTGGTTTCCGGGCTGCATGGCTTTGCTCACACGCCTTCCACATGCCGAGGAGGAGGAGGAGGAGGTGTCATATGGGGAGACCGCCCCCATCAGTGGTATCTTTAACTTCAGGTCTCCTCTACAGATCGAGACAAAGGGAAAGGGAATATTTTAAAGGAGATTTTATTTATAGAAAGAAAAAAATACCTAAAAATTGGGGGATGATCCAAATGTCATAAAACTAGGTTGACTAAGAGTGGTTGATGTGTGGTGATTTTTACCCCTCTTGTCCTAAAACTGAGGGGAAGGGGAACAGAAGAACAAAACAGCTCATTTGGAAAGACTTCGTTTTTGGAAGCATTGCTCAAAATCAAAAACAAGGCCTTACAAATGAAACAAACTGAAACGGACAGCGATTCTACACAAATTCACAAGACAAATGAACAGGCCCAGGTTTATTTTACTGTTTTATAGGCTGGATGTATACTGCCATGTATAAATTGGATTATTTGACAGTGTAGATCTAACCCCACTCACTCACCATTGGATTTTTGTGTTTCCTATGAGTTTATCTGCAATCCCCAAAGTAGCTGGAAGGGAAGTGGATTTTCTCAGTAACAATGCTTTAAAAAAAGATTAAAATGACATCCTTTCAGATTAACATTTAGCATATGTCCTCAGTCCAGTTCATCGAGTGCATGGAGCAAAGCCCCTGTTGACATACTGTATATAAAAATTGGGCTGCGTGTGTGAAAATTAGTGGAAATGCAGAACATGTTGAAGTAGTCATAACATTCATTTTGTTGGTGGAAATAAAACTTAGGCCCCCATCTCCACTACCATATGAAATCCAGATAATCTGCTTTGTATTTGATTATATGACAGTGTAGACTCATATAATCCAGTTCAAATTAGATAATATGGATTATCTGCTTTGATAATCTGGATTATATGGTAGTGAAAACCCAGCCATAGTTAAAAGACCAAAAGTGGAAGATGGATTTTGCATACAGGATATATACCCTGATGCACCAATCTTTTAACAATCACAAACTGCTGCTGGTACATGAAAGCTTATATTGGGAATTTATTTTTCAGAAGTAATCTCAAAGGTACTACGAGAGTTCTTTATGTTTTTTATATTAAAACAGACAAAAACAGCCAGCTGTTTAAATGCTTTTGTAGATTAACATGATGCTTGTAACTTAACCAAGGTAAGAGATGGAACATAAGAAATCAAAATATTGGAATATGTTGTGTGTGAATTGGTGTGGTCATTTTATGTAGAGTCAGACCATTGATCATTTATGTCAGAACATTTTTGAAGGGTTAGGCCATTTCACAGCACTTTCTTCTCCTATCCTTTTCAATGCTGTGGGGAAAGGCTGAAATCATTTTCACAGGAGATGTTAATGTCTGGACCTTACACTTTATAAATATGAAGTACATTCTGCGTCACAATGATGCGAGCTGTCATCTTGAAAAATTGCTGCTGCACTCAAATATGAACTCAAAAGAGTCTCTCTAGGAGCTAAGGCACATAGGTTCTAAGTTTAAGAAGCTATACAAAGAACACTAAAACAGTCAGTGGAGCCAAAAAGATTGGCCAGCAGCGCAGATAGAATCAGAAGAAAGCCAGAAGGAGAGTTCAGGCACAAATAGAGTTCAGGCACTATATTTTGGTCTGTGTGGAGTATGAATTATTATTATTATTATTATTGCCAGGAGCCATGAGAGTTGTGGCCTAAAAAGTTTTTGCCCAGGTTCTGTTCTGTCCAAGAGAGAAAAACACCCTGATCTCTGCCCTGGAAGTCTTCCTTGATGGACTATGTCAGAAGAGACCTATGGAACTTATGGCTCTTCCAGACAGGTCCTATATTTCAGGATCTGATCTCAGGTTTTCTGTTTATCCCAGATTATCTGACAGTGGGGACTCATATAATCCAGTTTAAAACAGAAAACCTGGGATCAGATCCTGGGATATAAGGCCAGTCTGGAAGGGCTCTTTGAATAATGGAAACAATACTGGGAATTAAAAGGCAATGCAGATTTTTCTGTCTTTATTCTTCCAAGTGGTGCACTCAAAGGGACACCACCAACAGAGGAAATCTAATGGGAGCCTTAGCTTTTCCTGAAAATAGAAAGCATTTCTGTGGTCCAGCATTGTCCGTGTCTTTGAGAAAGAGAATGTAAAAACTTACAGGGAGAAAGATTTTTGTCAGTACTTTTTCGATCCACTGAAAAGCAAGGTATGCTTGGATTACTGTGGCTGAGTCTCTCTTACTCAATGAAGTGATAAATAAACAAAAGGGTCATATATAAGTGGCAAGTTTGTAATCTTGGGTGTTATTTTGTTTTAAAGATACCTACTGAAGCTGCGAGGGAACAGCAGGTGGGAGAAAAACACAGCTTAGAGAGATGATTTCTACAAAACAACTTAGTGTTGATTTTATATAGCAATGCAAAAATGTGTATAAACAACACTGCAAATAGAATACATATCAGCATTATGTCATTCCCAGCAGGAGAATATGTGACTGATATATAACTCTAACATAAGACAGGAATTGATGGGAAATGTGAGGCCTGTGCGACTTGATCATCCCATTATCTCTCACCAGTGGGTAGTTCTGGCTAGAGTTGATGAGAACTATAGTCCAACAACATCTTTTGGTAGAATAGATACAGCAAGGCTCTATTTTAACAAAAGCATTGTCCAACAGCTCTGTCCTTCAGGGTTTGGGAAAGCTAGTTTTAACTACATTTTGCAAAAGTTCTCCAGCAGGATAACCATTGGACATTTCCAGGTTCCAGGGCCTAAAGAAGCATTTCGTCAAAGCTCTACCCTTGGTCTCCAAAGAAAATAATAAAAGCACAATCCTATCCACATTTATTCAGAAGCCATTCTTATTGGGTGTTATGGGCTTTGATCCCAATTCAGTAAGTGGGATTTCCAGTCAAGAGGATCCCAGGCACTAAGATTTCAGGGACAAAACCTGAGGCTGCTTCTGCACTACCATATAAAATCCAGATTATCTGATTTGAATTGGAATATATGGCAACGTGAAGTCATGCCATATAATCAGTCTCAAAAGTCAATACGCAGGAGTCCTCTTATATGCGGGAGTTGACTTATACACCAGGTGTCGTCTTATACGCCACAAGTCATTTTATAGAGCAGGTGCTGAAACTTCCAATAGCCAAGCAAAATATGGAGAGCAATATTTTGCCCATCCCTGATTTAGAATTGAAAACAAAGGAATGAATCCTTTGTTTTCAATTCTAAATCAGGGGATGGGCAAAATATTGCTCTCCATATTTTGCTTGACTATGGTACCTACAGTAGGTCTTTCTCAGCATTGTCTATGTTGGCTCGGATGAATGGGAGTTGCAGTTCAGCAAGTCTTATCTTATTCTAAAGCAAGCATCCTCAAACTGAGGCCCTCCAGCTGTTTGGGCCTTCAACTACCAGAATTCCTGACAATTGAACAAGCTTGTTAGGGCTTCTGGGAGTTGGAGGCCCAAACAGCTGGAGGGCAGCAGTTTGAAGATGCCTATTCTAAAGTATAGTGGATGCTCCACAATCAATGATTTTAGTGGCTCAGGTGCCATGAAGAAAGTTAGAAAAATGCAAATGAAAAAATAAAGTTGACCATAGAATCGCATGGAGGATCTTCGAATGCCTTGAGAAGTGTTCTTTTTAGGAATCTCTACATCCTGTAGTACAAATCTATAGTCAACTTTCATCAGATTTAGACATTCCTCAAGAACATAGTAATTAAATCCATGAATAATCATTTTTTAAAAAAAATGGAGATGAATGATCAGTTGTACTTTTAAGCAGGCACAAGTAACCTACACATACTTTGATAAAATAGCTTTCACACCTTCTGTTCATCTTATCTGATCTGAGCAAAATACTTGATATTGGCTAGAATTAGCTCTCTTATGTCCAAGTTTTGCTATTTTAGATTATGACCACATGATGGCAGCATGTCCCATACATTTGTTTGCTGTGTTTGAAGAATAAATCATTGGATGGAGTTTAAGCAGATTAATTATACCATTCTGGTGTTCTAAGTGATGGGTTGTGCTACCTTTAAAAATCAGTGGGTGCTATTGTGTTTGCAATAAAATCTTAATGTTTATATAAAAGTAGAGAAACACTATTCAACTACTACTAAATGCAAAACCCTAAGTTATGGACCTGGGAAGAGTAGTTCAAATGCTTTTTACCTTATAAACTGTCTATTTCTCCCTTTGTCAAAATTCAAATGAGAGACGTGTCCTCTGTAAACAGTCCCAAATAGACTGTGTTAGATAAATACATTGCATGTTATGCTTTGCTAGTAATAATGGTTCTTGTAGATATAGCCTCGGTGATGCTGGCTTAAAACTAGAAAAGTGAGTAGGAAAAAATCCAAAGAAATAGAAAAGTCCAGGAATCAAGTATCAATGAAGGCAAGAAAAAAATTAAAAGGAAATTAATGAACATGACAAAGTTGGTACTGAAACTGGGAGTTAAAGGAAAGAAGTTGTCAAGGGGAAATAAGAGTACAAGAGAGCTAGTTATCTGAGAAAAAAGATGAATGAGAAAAGATATGAAAATATTGCGAAGAGACAATGGGGACTGTGTCTGAATTTCAAAGACTAATTCAAACTACCCTCCCTGCACTAGGCTGCAGGCTTCCAGAAACCTGTGTTGTTTTACAGTTCTGCCCATAAGTTATTTAGACACACAATTCACAAATCTGGCTTTGCTTTAATATATTTTCTCCTTTCTCTTTTTATTTATTGTGGGATATCATGATGTCCTGGATTCAATTTTATTGCATACTACAGGGACACTGGCAACTTTAACTTCCCATTCCATACTGTCATCTTGTGGACAGTCTTTGCTATTACAGTGCACACAGATTAACAAACAGAGGCTCAACCAGACTGCTCAACATTATTTGTGTGGAAGACACACATTACATTGAATCATTTATTATTTTATTTCCCACTAAGTTATAGAGCCAAGGTATACCTTACCTTGTATTTTAAAGGGTTAGCTGACACCCTGTCGAGCAACTATGAATGTATAATTACATATTAATATCTGTTCATTATTTGGGTTTATGGTTGTGACATTTTTGCCATAATCACAAATGACACACACACACAAACACCTTAACAGCTAGTAGCTGCTGTTGGTGGGAGAAAGCTGCAAATGCCATTCTACGGTTCGGGACCGGCCTACCTTCGTGACCGGATCTTCCCCCATGAACCAACCCGAATCCTTCGTTCCTCTAGGGAGGCCCTTCTTTCACCCTTGCCAGTCTCACAGACGTGTCTGGTAGGCAGAATGGAGAGGACCTTCTCCTCTGTGCCCCCCCAATTCTGGAATTCCTTGCCAGGAGAGATTAGGAAAGCCCCCACTCTGGAAATCTTTTTTTTAAAAAAACATCTTAAAACCTGGCTTTTCCGCTGTGCCTTCAGAGAGTAATCATTAAACTTTATACCATTGCTCTCCTCAATGCCCCCGTTTTGGAGTCCACTCCCCCCCCCTATATGAAAGCCTCCTATAACCCATGTTATATGTGCTCTTCTACTCCTGTTATCTCTCCCTGAGTCGTTAACATTTTATATTGTGCATGTGGCCCACCCGTCATTTGTGATTTTAGATATTTTGCATATTGTTATTTTATGTATATGTATGTATTTTTATTGTGTTATTGTTCTGATTTTATTTTATTGTAATTTGTTGTTTGGGCCTGGCCTCATGTAAGCCGCTCCAAGTCCCCATCAGGGAGATGGTGGTGGGGTATAAATAAATATTATTATTATTATTCTATAGTGACCCATTGCTTGCTGCAGCTGCTGGCTATTAAGGAAGATTTGGATAGTCAGGCCAGGAGATTATGTGATGTAGGATCTTGGCCAGTATCATCTCCTTAAAGGAGCCCCCAGTGAAACAATTGGTTAAACCCTTGTGCCAGCAGGACCGAAGACCAACAGGTCGGAGGTTCGAATTTGGGAAGAACATGGATGAACTCCCTCTGTCCGCTTCAGCTCCACATGAGAGGACATGAGAGAAGCCTCCCACAAGGATAGTAAAACATCAAAACATCCGGGCATCCCCTGGGCAATGTCCTTGCAGACAGCCAATTCTTACACACAGGAAGCGACTTAGAGTTTCTCAAGTCGCTCCTGACATAAAAAGAAAATCTTCTTAAAGAAGATTCAAACTTCTGCCCTAATTTAGATTCACACACAGATGCTTTTAAAATCTCATATGATTTTTTCCCTGCTGAATATGCTGTGAAAGGAACACTTGACAATGCTGGATTCAAGCAGGATCTTTTGCTTTTGCAGGACCGAAAAGTAATCAAGTGAAAATGAGCTGCCTAACAAAGAATTCAGAATCACAAAGCACTATGAACAAGGCTGAAAACTGTGGGGTGTCAAATTGCAATGGCTAAGTGTACTAACCATATATACAGTCAATAGGATCTACAGTACACAAGAAGGCATGGGAACCCCAAGCCTATCAGGGGTTACAACTGATATGGCACAACTATATGTAATAAGAAAAACATAAGGTAATACAAAAGGCAACGTCCCGGGGGCTGTACCTCTACAAGGATGCCTGCCATTTCCATAAATCTTGCTCGAAGAATAACGCTCTTACTATGGATGCTGTAAAGTCTCGCGATATGAGCGAATGCAGTGCTGGTCACAACAGTCATTCCTGCTACAGGTAAATCAATATATCACAAAGGAGTCCTACTTACATGTAGCAGGAATGACGGATGTGCTCTTTTGAGAATGAAATAATGTAACGTCTATTTGGTGACAAATAGTGGCCGACGGGGCCTTGATAAAGCTATATACACAATCTATTGGCAAAATGAGTTGGTACCTAGACCCTCTGGACTTGATTTGTGCTCCAGGATACTTCTCGTCTGCCTTTTTGTGAAGTCACTTCAAGCCACGCATTTGAATGACTTATAATAAATGACTGTTGATTGATATGGAGAACTTTCTCTTTTATTGGGGACCTTACTTTGAAGTGTCCATCATCATTTAAACTTCCGTTGGGAATTGCCATAGCCAGGGCTACATACTTTACGGAGATTGGGACAATATCTACCATTTCCGTGTCTACAGCATACAGAGGGACTGGCGGGGGCACGATACATGGTGTGATTTGGTGCTGCCCTTTCATTAGGACTTACTATGAGCTTAGAGATCTCATCTCGGGCATTGGCTCAGGGTTGAGTGAGATCCTGCATTTTATAGCCTCTGAGGCTAGTCTGGGGAAACTATTTATTCCTACTGTTAGGTAAGGAAAATAAAATCCTTGGTTTTGATGGATCCAATCCAGATCAAAATGTGGATTAAGAGATTTGCTGGCTCTGAGAGACCTTGCAGCTGATTCTGTGTAGGCACTCCGGATCGAACTTGATCTCTTTAATCCACATTCTACTCCAAATTAAATGGCTACGTGGAAGGCTCCACAAAAGTGAACTGCTGCAGCTTCTCATAGTTTATATATTTATGTTCACATTCCTATATATTTTAGCCACATATGTCCTAATTTTCACCTGTGAAAGGATATGCCAGCATCAAAATTTTAAAGAAGTCTAGAGAATTTGGTGCACAGATCTAAAAAATTCACTGGGTGCTAAAAGACTCACAGTTCTCTTGATACTTGATCAACCATGGCAGCTTTGGATTAATTACTTCACACTGATTAAAATAAGAACATCATCAAAGAAAGAAGACATCTGATCAGGGAGGATGGAAAGGAATTAAAATTCCACTCCATCTTCTGTAGACACCTCAGAAACTATTATTGCCCTGTGGCTTTCTTACATGAAGAATCATTCAGAAAAAGTTGTCTCTACTCAGGGGAAGAAATTGTGACCATGAGAACCAACTTTCCATAATTTCAGTCAGCATCTTTTCGCAAGCATATACAAATGCAGAACAATTGAATACGCATGTATGGACAAAGCTGCTGTTACATCATTCTCTTTGAGGCTGTTCCCAATGTTGTGCTAAGAGCAGTTTCATACACAACAAATTTTATGCTCATAATTTTATACTTCTCTATAAATATTTCATGTATAAGCATGGATATTTTTCTATTTTGGTCATATTGCGCACATATTAGAAATTTTAAACAAACGTTTTTGCACGTGTTCATTGTGTGAGAACAAGTAAAAGAAAACTGCATAAAACTTCTTGTATGGAAAATGTTGCCTTGTGAGATACGCAGTTTGTCAAGCATGCGGGAATCCTGAGATTAGTTAATGAAAGACAAGAACCAAGGCAAGCCCAGACTCCCCCAACCAACATAATTGATTGTAAGATTCCAAAATAGGAGAGAAATTTTACAAGTCCTGCTCAGTACTTGGTACAAATGCTTCTATTGTATTTAGTGTGAAAGTGCTTAGGAAAAGATGCAAAAGCAAAACATTTCTGAAGACAATTTTGTATTTTGCTGGACAAGATTTCTCATGCCACCTCCATAGGTATGATCCAACCCTGCCCTCCAGGGAGCACTTTCAGGGTGTGAGAATATTTTATCTCAGTGTGCATCCTGTTCTCAGCTTACTGGTGTAGGCTTCCAGCCAAATATTTGGTTTCTCAAAGAAAGAGAATAAATGAGTGTTAATAGACTTTGGAATATGGACCGTTAACTTGCAAACCTGACTCCAAAATGGACCTGACCATTCTGTTCCAACACCACTTAAATTTCATAGGATGCATTTTTCTCCAATGCTAATAACAAGTGGGGAAGCTGGATCAGACTGCAGTATGGTCAGGGGGTTATAAGACCCACTATCTCAATGCCATAGCAAAAAAACAAATCCATTTCCATGGCTGAAATTGACTTTATATAAACCACCCTCTTAACTGGTAATTGCCTGAATGGGGTCTAATTTAGCCCTCTGATTAGAGCCTGAAAGTGGAGGAATAAATAATGGAAGATATAGCCAGATGCAGCAACAACAACATGCTCTGCCTTACACATATGTGATACACCTGTGTTGTAAAAGAACCAAGGCCTAGGGTTCTATCCAACATGACTAAGAAAAATGTTGGGCTCCCTTACATTTCTTGCATATCATCTTATTATTAGCAAAGTTTCAAATATCAGGAAAGGAGCAACTGTAAAGACCAAGGAAAAAGTATATGACCCATTAGAACAAGGATGGTTAATGTCTGATTCTGTGTTATTATTTTATGACTCCCATCAGCCTCCATAGCCCAGGGTGAGGTGATTAGAACTGCATTCCAAAAACATCTGAAAGAAGACAAGCTTTATTTAAAGTACGGGTGTCTTTGGAGGCAACTTGCAACACAGGCTATGCTGACCAGGTCTGCTGAAACTTCCAATCTAAAAACATAACATGTAGCATAGTCTCCATCCTTGCTTTAAACAAAGAAGAATGCAAAAAAGAATAGGAATCTTAAGTACTATACCAGGGCTGTCCAACTGGCGGCCCTGGGGCCGTACACAGCCCCCCAGCCTGTTGGCTCCGGCCCCAGCTATGCCCCCGGCCGCCATTTTTAATTTTTTTAAAAAATAATTTAAATGGCGGTCAGGGGGGGAGGGGAGGCGGGGCAGGGAGGAGGAAGTGAGCCAGCTCCTCCTCCCTCCACTGCCCTCTTTTCCCCTCTCTCACCGGCACCGATGCAAACCGGTTTGCATCGGCGCCGGCGAGAGAGGGACAAGGGGCAGTGCAGGGAGGAGGAAGAGAGTTAGCTCCTCCTCCCTGCACCGCCCTCTTCTTCCTCTCTCTCCAGAGCCGATGCCTTGGCGGGAGGGGGTCCCTGCGGCGCCCCTCCCTTCCAAGCTCGCTTCCCCTCGAGCCTTCCAGGTTTGGGAAGGGTTTTCACCCGGCACTCGAGACGCGAGTGCCGGGCGAAAACTCTTCCCCAAACCTGGAAGGCTGGCGGGGAAAGTGAGTGGCGGTTCTCGCTTCTCCCACCAGCCATCCAGGCTGGCGGGGGAGTTTTCGCCCAGCTCCCGTGTCCCTCTGCTCAGAGGGACACAGGAGCCGGGCGAACCCCTCCCGAAGCCTGGAAGACTCACGGGGAAGCGGCGCCGCTCTCGCTTCCCCGGCAGCCTTCCAGGCTTGCGGGAGTTTCGCCCAGCTCCCATGTCCCTCTGCTCAGAGGGACACAGGAGCCGGGCAAAACCCCTCCCCGAAGCCTGGAAGGCTCGCGGGGGAAGCGAGCACCACTTCTCGCTTCCCCCGACAGCCATCCAGGCTTGTGGGAGGGTTTCCCTGGGTGACGTTAGGCTGGGTGACGTCAGGCGTCACCCAGCCTAACGTCACCCAGGGAAACCCTCCTGAAAATGGGCGGGCCGCGCAGGAGGCCGGCCACGCCCCCGGGAGTGGCCACGCCCCCGGGAGTGGCCACGCCCCCCGCTCACTGCGGCACCCCAGGTGATCAGTGACACTTCTTCCGGCTGTTGGGCCGGAAGAAGTTGGACAGCACTGTACTATACCATGCATTAGACCCAGACCATTTAATGCTGTAGACCAGGGGTGCTCACACTTTTTCAGCATGGGAGCTACTGATTAAAAAACCAAGTCCCAAAGATCACCTACCCAGAAATGTAAAACGTATAACTATTTTCTTATTTATTTATTTATTTATATTTATTATTCCTTTTTATGTACCGCTCCTTCCAGCAGGCTCGAAGGAAGTTATAAAATGAAGTTATAAAAGATCAACATTTCAATTCAATTTAATAACAACAATATAAAACAAAGAATAAAAATACATCCAACCACCCCATTTCTCCCACACTGCCATATTACCACACATATTATCAGCCAGAAAATAAGAAGAGAGGCTTTTGAACTGCAAGGCCATTTAATACTCAGCAAGGAAAACAAAGGGGCATGCAAAAATACATCCAACCACCCCATTTCTCCCACATTTCCATATTCCCCAACATATATTTCTCAAGGAACAAAGCAAGCAGAGAGGCTTTGGAGCTAAAATGCCATTTTTAAACATTAAAAATAAACAAAGAGACATGTCACAGAACAATCAAGCACCCACCCCAAAGTAAAAAGACCGACCTTTGAGATGCGGTAAGGAAATGACCCCAAAGCGTCCTTCTTCTTCTCCTCTGTTGTTGCTCCTATTTCCACGCTGCCAGCATGCATGCCGCCTCCAAGAGCTCACGAGAAGTCTGAGAGGCAGAATGGGCACTTCTGCGCATGTGCGCGGGGTCAGCCATGCATCGCGTCATCCAGGCCCGCCCCCTTTGGTCTCCTACAACTCCGAGTTGCTGGAGAAGGACAGAGGGAGGAGGAGGAATCCAAAAGAGGGGGCCCATTCTGCCTCTTCATCTCTGGAGCTTTTGGAGGCGGCGCACGAGAAGGGAGCGGGGAGGAGCAACGACGGAGGACTTCTTTGCAGCGTGCAGGGGCGCGTGAAGAGCACCAACAGCAAAAAACCTGGTCAGGGGTCTGAAGATCACCAGGATGAGGCCCGAAGATCACCCTGGTGATCGAGATCACCATTCTGAGCACCCCTGCTGTAGACTGACCCTATTGTTGGCCTGCAAGTCCCTTCACCCCTAGGTTGCATAGCCCTTTGGCATGCATACTGCACGTTACCATTAAACAACATGTGGAAGTCTACAAGTTGCCTACTATTTTAGTTTTGTTTCCACATCTCATTATTGGAGTCATTGCAACTTACTCTACAGAAGTCAAGACATTTAAATATGGCTAAGAACAGCAGTACAGAACTGGTGAAAAACTGGTATCCAGTGTTCCTTTACTCTTTTTTGTGTGATTATGCAGCATCAATGTCAACGGTGAGGTTCACAAACTAGCTGAGAAAAGAGATTATCAGAGACAATTTTCACAAGAAAGTGTGATATGTCAGTTTTCTAACTGTTTGAGGTGTTGACTTTGTTCCAGCTCTGCACTTTTTCAGAAGGACATGTTTTAAGATGCAAGTATCTGTACATGCTTCTTCATGCTTTGTGTGACTCAACCTTGTTGCCAAAGACAAGGCTCATCAGGTTGTTCAAACATGTTTTATCAACTCAAGCGATTACACTCCCAAAATCTGAAGAACAGGGGTTGCCAAATATATGTCACTATGACTCACCTGCTGACAAGCTCAAACAGACTCAAAGAGACAAAAAGTAGCATGAACATTAAGCAACTGGTGCTAACTGCTGCGACGTGAGGGATTCTCTCCCAAAGGAAAAACTTTTTTAAAAAAGAAATAGCGATGTTAGCATGTTTTTGGTTTGGAAAGAAGAGCTAATAGATTGATTTTAGCATGAGTTTTGTATGTATGAGCAATCTTTAGATAAAGTGATTGAGAAAACACTAAAGTTTCAGATTATATGTATACAATATGACCCTGTATTCATGGGGATACATTTCCATCATTCACATGCATATGTGAAACCACATGTGATAGCAAGCCCTTTTTAAATGAAAGACTTCTAACTCAAGAATACCATAGAGCAGGCCTGCATAACCTGCAGCCCTCCAGCTACTTTAGACTTCAACGCCAAGAATTTCTGAGTATTGGAACAGCTGGCTAAGGCTTCTGGGAATTGGGGATCCACAAGTTGTGAAGGCCTGCCATAGAGTCATCCTAGGGGACCTAGAAAATGCCTAGAGATTATATATTTTGTCAGATGGCAATGAAACCATGCATTGTGGTCCCATGGTTAGGGGAGGCATACCATTATTACTTATTTGCAGAGGTAAGATCAGAGTGAAATAAGTTGTACTGTGTCAGTGTCAAGGGTCTGCATATTAACCTGGACAACATAAATTTAACTGGACTTTCTGCCTTTCAACAAAATCCAGAATTGAAAGACAGAGAGATATCAGAGAGAAATCAATGTAACAATACTAACTGGAAAAAGGGAGGAGTCCTCCTTGTAAAACAATATGCTTAAGTTATGGCCTGAAAATATCACAGGCATAAATTACTTAACCTGCTTAACTGCAAATGAGCATAATTAACTTCTCTCCCATGTTCACTGCCAAGTTTCTTATTCTATACTATTTTGCCAGTTACATTTGTGGTTTTGAGTGCACTTATACAAGCATCCACTACTTCATCTGGAAACTGAACAGTTAAAAAAAGTTTCACTCTGTGGGATCTGATGGTATAGCAGGCTGTTTTGAATGGGACTGCTCCCACCCAGTTCCCTCCCTGATGAAGCACTTCATATTTTCAGGATACTCCTTCATCTGGCCTTCTAGATGAAAGGAGCCAAAGGGTCAGGAGTGCCTTTTACCAGTTTTGATGTATATAACAGCTGCAATTGTTCCTCTAGAACAGGAGTCCTCAAACTAAGGCCCGAGGGCCAGATATGACCCTCCAAGGTCATTTACCCAGCCCTTGCTCAGGGTCAACGTAAGTTTGAAATGAAAGCACACAATAACAATAATCCTATCTCATCAGCCAAAAGCAGGCCCACTCATCCCATTGAAATATGAAAAGGTTTATATTTGTTTCCTTATTTTCTATTTTCCTCATGTAAGAATGCCATTCACTTCTCAGGTTGAAGCCTTCTAGTATTAAATTCTTAACATTATTTAAATTGGACCTGTTCTTTATCCAGAGCAACCCACATGCTTTGCATTATAGTGTCAGATCTGGAAGTCCAAACCCACCTCTTCTTTTCTCGTCTGTTAAGTTTACCAAATTTATTCTATGCTTTTTCCCTAGCTATATAAATTTTGCTAGGTCTCTCTTCCATTTTTTAAAAAATTGGTTTTCAACTTTTTTTTGACCAGGGCCCACTTTGACAAGTGCCCACTCTCCAACATTAGTACCAAAAGGAGCAGGGCTGGTCAGCTCTGTGGAAAGGAGTGGAAATAAAATAATGAAAATAAATAAAGAGGAAGGAAGTTCATGGACCAGATTTTCATTCTGCTGAGCCCACAGGTTGGGAACCACTGTGAAACTGTATAAGAACATAAGAACATAAGAAGAGCCATGCTGAATCGGGCCTCAGCCCATCTAGTCCAGCATTCTGTGTCACACAGTGGCCCACTAGTTGTACACGGGGATCTCTAGCAGAAAGGAGGGCAAAACCCTCACCTGCTCCCGACCCCCCACAACCAGTACCCGGGGAAAATCCTGCCTGCCTCCATCAACACAGAGGTGGCACTTGGATGTCCATTTCAGTAGCTACTGATTCCCTTGGTCTCCATGAATCTGTCTAATCCTGCCTTGAAGCTGTCCAGGCTGACAGCTGTCACAACCTCCTCTGGAAGTGAGTTCCATAACCCAATGACCCTCTGGGTGAAGAAATATTTCCCTTTATTAGTCCTAACTTTCCTACCTTGGAGCTTTAGGGAGTGCCCCCTAGTCCTAGTGTTGTGTGACAGAGAAAATATTTTTTCTTTGTTCACCTTTTCTATCCCATGCATGATTTTATACACTTCGATCAAGTCACCTCTTAAACGCCGTCTTTCAAGGCTGAAAAGACCAAGGCGTTGCAACCTGATTTCATAAGGGAGCTGCTCCATCCCTTGGATCATATTTGTTGCCCTTCTTTGTACCTTTTCCAGTTCCGTTATATCCTTTTTGAGGTGCGGTGACCAGAATTGTACACAGTACTCCAAATGTGGCCTCACCATAGATTTGTAGAGAGGCAATACAACATTTGCCGACCTATTTTCGATTCCCTTCCTGATCATGCCAAGCATAGAATTTGCTTTTTTTCACTGCTGCAGCGCACTGGGTTGACATCTTCATTGAGCTGTCCACCAAAACCCCAAGATCCCTTTCCTGGTTTGTCTCAGAAAGCTTTGATCCCATCAGTTGATAAGTGTATTTGGGGTTCTTTGCCCCGATGTGCATGACTTTACACTTGTTTAGGTTAAAATGCATTTGCCACTTTGTTGCCCATTCACTCAATTTCGAGAGATCTTTCTGGAGCTCTTTACAGTCAGTTTCATTTTAACTACCCTGAACAGTTTAGTGTCATCTGCAAACTTTGCTACCTCACAATTTACGTCTACATCCAGATCGTTTATGAATAAATTAAAAAGTAACGGTCCTAAAACTGAACCTTGGGGTACGCCACTTCTCACCTCTTTCCACCCAGAGAAGTGTCCATTTATTACCACCCTTTGTTTCCTACAGTTTAGCCAGGTTCCAATCCAGGACAAGACCTGTCCCCTGATTCCATGGCTAAAGAGCTTATTTAGGAGCCTTTGGTGAGGGACTTTGTCAAAAGCCTTTTGAAAGTCAAGGTAAACAATATCGACTGGGTCCCCTTTATCTATGTGTTTATTTACACCCTCAAAGAATTCTATCAAGTTAGTAAGACATGATTTGCCTTTGCAGAAACCATGTTGATTTTCCTTCAGCAATGCCTGTTCTTCTATGTGCTTAGTAATTTTTTCTTTAATAATGGTTTCCATCACTTTGCCTGGAACTGAGGTTAGACTAACTGGCCTATAATTTCCTGGATCACCCCTGGATCCTTTCTTGAAGATCAGAGTTACATTTGCCTCCCTCCAGTCCTCGGGTACAGTGCCTGATCTTAGAGAAAGGTTATATATTTTGGCTAGAATTTCAGCAATTTCACACTTGAGTTCCTTAAGAACTCTGGGGTGGATGCCATCTGGCCCTGGTGATTTGTTGACATTTAGTTTAGTAAGGCATGTGAGAACATCTTCCTTGTTTATCTCTATCTGGTTTAATTCATTTAATTTCCTCCCTGAAAAACTGACTCAGCTGCAGGCATATGTTGTCTGTCCTCCTGTGTGAAAACGGAGGCAAAGAAGTCGTTTAGCCGCTCAGCAATCTCCTTGTCTTCACTTATCGTCCCTTTCTTACCATTTTCGTCAAGTGGCCCAACTGCTTTTCTAGTTGGGTTCCTGCTTCTGATGTACTTAAAGAAGTTTTTGCTATTTTTTTAATGTTCTTAGCTATATGTGCCTCAAAATCTCTCTTGGCTTTCCTGACGGTTGCTTTGCATTTAGTTTGCCAGAGCTTGTGTTCCTTTCTGTTCTCCTCAGTAGGAAGAGCCTTCCATTTCTTAAATGAGTTTTTCTTCTTTCCAATCACATCTTTTACTTCATTTGTAAGCCATACAGATGTCCTCTTGGACTTTCCCGGCCTCTTTCTTATTTTAGGAATGCATTTTAGTTCGGCTTGTTTTATAGTATTTTTAAACAGTTTCCAAGCATTTTGGAGGGATTTGATTTTTTTACTGTTCCTTTTAGTTTGTTCTTTACTATTTTTCTCATTTTGGTGAAATTCCCTTTGTGAAAATTTAAGGTCTCTGTTTTAGTTTTCACTGACAGTTTGCTATCCAAACTTAAGTTGAAGGTTATTGTGTTGTGGTCACTGGTACCTATGGGCTCAGTTACAAGGACATCTTGAACGAGATCTTGTTCTTTTGTTAGCACCAAGTCCAGGATCCCTTTCCCTGGTTGGTTCCATGACCATCTGCTCAAGGGAATAATCAGCTAGCATGTCGAGGAACCTTGTCTCTCTTTCATGCGTAGAACAAGAATTTAGCCAATCTATTCGGGATAGTTGAAGTCCCCCATTATGACTAATTTATTGCTTTTTGAGGCCTGTTTAATTTCATTTTCCAGATAGCAGTCTGCCTCTGGAGTTTGGTTGGGAGGGCGATAGCAGATCCCTAATGCTAGATTAGTTTTTTGTCCTGGGATTTTTACCCACAATGTTTCTGTAGGTGAGTTTGAATTTTCTTGAAATTCTAATTCATGAGATTCTAGCTCTTCATTTATGTACAAGGCCACACCGCCACCGTTTTTCCCTCTCCTGTCTTTCCTGTACAGTTTATAACCTGGAATTTTTGTGTCCCAATTGTTTTCCTCTGTCCACCAGGTTTCTGTTATGCCAATAATATCAATATTTTTTCTTTGCCAAACATTCCAACTCCCCTATTTTTGTTCGAAGGCTTCTAGCGTTTGTGTACAGACATTTATATTTATTGCTCTGGTGCCCTTTCAACTTTGGCTGTTTATGAGAATTTGTAGAAGGCCTACCATGTCCTACCTCTTGACTACTTTCTATCTTTTCTGTTGACTCAGCCATTTGTGCGTAAATTTCATCCTCCATACTTGGCGTTTCACCCTCTCGAACCGGAAGCTGCTCAGCTCCTGTCGACTTTCCCCTAGGAATCAGTTTAAAAGCTGCTCTGAAGCCTTTTTAATATTATTTGCCAGCAGTCTGGTTCCATTTTCGTTCAAGTGTAACCCGTCCCTTTTGTACAGGTCTGGCTTTCCTGAAAATGTTCCCCAGTTCCTAACAAATCTAAATCCTTCCTCTCGACACCACTGCCTCATCCACGCATTGAAGCTCCTGAGCTCTGCCTGTCTGGCTGTCCCTGCGCGTGGAACAGGTAGCATTTCCGAGAATGCTACCTTTGAGGTCCTGGACCTTAATCTTCTACCTAGCAACCTGAATTTGGCTTCCAGGACCATCCGCTTAGCCTTCCCAATGTCATTGGTACCAACGTGTACCACGACCACTGGCTCCACCCCAGCACTATCCACCAGCCTATCTAGATGCCTCGTGATGTCCGCGACCTTCAATAATTCATATTCCAGTTCAAGATTGAGAAATGGACTGCTGTTGGACTATAACTCCCAGTAACCCTTGCCAACATCACTATTCCACAATTGCACAATTACAGCACTTTGATACCACTTTTAACTGACATGGCCCCATATTGCTAGAATATTTGGAATTATTGTTTGGTGAGGTTCTTAGCATTTGACTCTATCCAATGAAATTCAGGGACTCATAATTTTATGAGGCCCTTTGTGGGTTTTTTCCCCCTGCTATGCCCTGAACAACATTGTGAGGACTCTCAGTCAAAAAATTATCAGGATTTCAGCAATCCCAGTATGCCATAGGAAGTAGATGCACACTTAAAATGGAATCTAAATGCTATAAATGTGAAGTACTAATATAGTCAACCTCCACTCGTGGCTGAGTATAATTGTCTTCCAAGGACAGAGTTCTGGCAATGGGTCTGTAAGTGGCTGCAGAGACCTATTCTAGATACACACAGTCTTTCACAACGAAGACATGCCTTTTCAGATGAGAGGTGGTTATGACAAGGATTTGCTAGGTGCACCTTCCTTTTGGAATATATCTTCCTTTCGCTTTCTATTCATGCTTCTACAAAATCCATATCACACAATAACAACTTCCCAATCCTTGGTGTTTTTGCCACATTTTAAATATTAGCTTTAAGCCCATCTTTAAATCTCATTTGTTGTCCACCAAGCTTCTATTTTCCATTTGTGAGTTGAGAATAAAGTAACTGCTTTGGGAGACAGTGATTAGGCCTTCAGAAAACATAGTCAGTCCAGCGAAAATGATGGAGAAGAATAATTACTTCAGTATTGGTGGTCTTTGCTTCTTCCAGTACATTCACATTTCTCCACCTGTCTTCATCTAGGATTCTAAAAATTGTTGACTTGAATCTTCCCAATAGTGGGTAATCACATACCAGACAGATTCCCTACTAATGCTGTGTTAACTAGCAATTTATCAGTTCCTTGAGAACACTTCAACTGACAGCTGATTTGGTATTTCAGGAGAATGAAGAACATAGATAATCAAATCAGATAACTTCAGTATTGGCATTTCACTGAAGCCCTGTAGAACATTGCAATTAAAAGGGTTCAAAGGATTTGCATAATATGTGTCCTTGGGCCATTATTGTTCTTTTTACAGTCTTGGTGCCCTGGTTTGAGATTCCCATTTTGATGGTCCCTGTTCCTTATTAAAATACTCTTTGCATATACAGTATATTATATTAGTGTATATTATATACACTAATACAATTCAATATATATTCAAAGAGACTATAATGACAGTTTTGCCATACAGAATACTATCTATCAGTCTTTCTGATATTGTATATAAACAGGACTTTTATATTATAACAAATAAATCTTGTATATAAATTGTACTTTTACAATGATAGTTGCTAAAAGATAGAGAAACAGACAGACAGATGATAGCTAGAGAGATCAATAGATTAGATAAATTCGTTATGCTTGTTTATTCTCTACTAGCTTGGGGACCCAGCCCTGCCCGGGTTATTTGAGAAGCACAGCAGGATGTAGAGTGGGTCATGGGGGCTCTGTGTGCCAAGTTTGGTCTTGATCCATCATTATTGGGAGTTGCAGTGGTATCATGAAATTACTGAAGGTAGTGCAAGTCCCATCATCTCTGCCCCCCCCCCCAAAGTGTAGTAGGATGTAGATTGGGTCAAGTTTGGTCTGTATTGGTGAATGGATGAGGGGTGCATTGTTTTTCGGAAGTGAGTGAAGGTACTTCAAGTCCCATCATCCGTGGTCCGTCTCACAGTAAACTGCACCAGGCTGTAGAGTGGGTCATGAGGGCTCTGTGTGCCAGATTTGGTGTTGATCAGTCATTGGAATAGGTTAGTAGCAGGATTGGGAAGTGAGGGAAGGTACTGCAAGTCCCATCATCCATGTTCTGTCCCCCTCCAAACTTCAGTAGGATGTGGAGTGGGTCACTGGGGCTCTGTTTGCCAAGTGTGGTCTTTATTGGTGTTTGTTGGGGGCCGCAGTGGTCTGTGGGAACAGAGGGGTGTGAAATACTACAAATTCCATCATCCATTGTCAGTCGTCCCCCAAACCTCACCAGGACGTGAAGGCAGTCATGGGGGTTCTGTGTGCCAAGTTTGGTCTCAATCAGTAATTGGATGAGGGTCGCAGCAGACTTGGGAAGTGAGTAGAGGTACTTAAAGTCCCATCATCCATGGTCCACCCTCCTCCAAACTGCACCAGGATGTAAAGTGGGTCATGAGGGCTCTGTGTGGCAAGTTTGGTGTTGATCAATCATAGGATTAGGTTTGTAGCAGTCTTGGAAAGTGAGGGAAGGTACTGCAAGACACATCATCCATGTTCAGTCCCCCTCCAAACATCAGCTGAGGACCGGCGGTGCCCGGGTTATTTGAGGAAGGCATTGTGTGCCAAGGTTGGTCCGTATCAGTTGTTCATTTGGCTCGCAGTGGTTTGGGAAGTGAGTGAAGGATTATGGACCATGGACCATAATCCATGGTCCATCCTCCTCCAAATTGCACCAGGATGTAGGGGGTTCTGTGTGACAAATGTGGTCTTGAACAGTCATTGAATGAGGGTCGCAGCAGTCTCAGAAAGTGAGTGGAGGTACTTCAAGTCCCATCATCCGTGGTCCATCCTCCTGAAAACTGCACCAGGGTGTAAAGTGGGTCATGGGGGCTCTATGTGCCAAGTTTGGTCTTGATCGGTCACTGGATGAGAGTCGCAGCGGTCTCAGGAAGTGAGTAAAGTTACTGCAAGTCCCATCATCCATAATCCGTCCTCCCACAAACTGCACCAGAATGTTGAGTTGGCCATGGGGGCACTCTTTGCCAAGTTTTGTCTTTATTGGTAATTGGATGAGTGTCGCTGTGGTCTCAGGGAGTGGAGGTACTTCAAGTACCATCATCCATGGTCCATCCTACTCGAAGCTGTACCAGCATGTAGTGTAGGTAATGGGAGCTCTGTGTGCCAAGTTTGGTCTTGATCAGTCATTGGATGAGGGTCGCAGCGGTCTCAGGAAGTGAGTGGAGGTACTTCAAGCCCCATAATCCATGCTCTGCTCTTCTCCAAACTGCACCAGGATATAGAGTGAGTGGAGGTACTTCAAGCCCCATCATCCATGCTCTGCTCTTCTCCAAACTGCACCAGGACATAGAGTGGGTTATGGGGGCTCTGTGTGCCAAGTTTGATATTTATCTGTCTTTGTTGTGGGCCACAGTGGTCTCTGGGAAGCAAAGCGCTTTGAAGTACTACAAATCCCATAATCCGTGGTTCATCTTTCTCAAACTGCACCAGGACGTAAAGGGCATCATGGGGGTTATGTGTGCCAAGTTTGGTCCAGGTCCGTCACCCGTGCTGGTCAGAGTAAATGAGTGAAGGTACTGCAAGTCCTTCAAACTGCACCAGAATGTAGAGTGGGTCTTGGGGGGGGGTGTATTGTACCCAACTGTAATCTTGTTCTGTAATTTTTGGGGCCTAGTCAGGAAAATAAAGTTAAGTAAGCCTTTCTGTCAATTCAGGCTGAGGCCTAGTCAGGAGAATCAAGTTGAGGAAGCCTTACTGTGAATTCAAGCTGAGGCCTAGTATCAAAAATCAAGTTGAGGAAGCCTTACTGTCAATACAGGCTGAGGCCTAGTTTGTGAAATCAGCTGAAGGAAGCCTTTTTGTAAAGAACTCTGTCTGGCACCTTTGAGATTTGGGATGTTGAAATGCTGGCCTATCCATGGCCCAGCCTCCCTCAAACTGCACCAAGACGTAAAGTGGGTCTTGGGGGTTCTGTGTGCCAAGTTTGGTTTTGTTGTCTCATTGTTGGGGGCTGCAAAGTGTTTTGGACTTAAACTCCCACCATGCCTGACTGCCTCAGGGCTTTTCCTTACCTCCCTCTGGCACTTTAGAGTCTCGGAATGTTCGTGGCTGGCCAATGGGAGTCGTTTATGCAAATAATGCTGCCACATATCCTTCCTGGCCTGTGAAAGTGGCTGCCCTCCCGCCCTCCGCATACCCGCATACACACATACAAACATTCCGTTTTATAAAGGTATACAGATTTATTGTTTAACTTGCACATATCATTAACTTTGGGGAGGGGGTTCATATGGATGTTGGAGGACATTAAAAGGTACATAAGTGCATTTTCCTGAAAGTCTTTGGTTACTAAAGCAACTATTAATTTACATAAATACCTTAGGTAATCCCTACATCATATTAAAATGGAGCATTAAAGGTCTGTTTTAAAATCACACCCGACACAATGAAAACTCAGGAGTACAATGAACAAGAGTCAAAAGAGAATTGTCTTCAATACGATGTAATATCACCTTTGTACTTCATTCCGTTAGGAATGCTCGTAAGCCCAGATTTAAATATGTTTCTGTTTTTCAAATAACCATCAATGGTTCAAGCAGCCAAGGCAGGCATTATGATATGAGCAGCACTGAATATGTTCTTGTACTGCAGGGCCCAGCAGCATAGCAAATGGAGAGGAATACTAGAGGTGGCAGTACTAGAGGACTATACCATTCATACCCCCAATCTAAGATATTTCTGACTAAATTTACAGCCAAGTCAACTGCATGTTATCTTTTCCCTAATAGACCCACCAGTTTACCATCTAGAATTTCTTAGACTCTCATTAGTTTTTTGTATTACATCGAGAATTTCTGTTCCAAGTAGATGTTCTTTTCCACAGAAGTCATTGCAATTTTGTCTTTGATGCCTCATTTTCATTAGGGAAATTGATAAGAGAGTTCCTTACAGAAAAGGAGTTCAGATCAAGAGCAAGCAAATACACTTAGCTCTTTTTCACTCAGAAGTCATTACTTTCAAGCACTTGTTACCTGAAGCAGCTGCTCCCTCTGCTTAATACAAGGGCCAGGTATGTAAAAGAGCCAGAAACTTTAAAAGACCTGTTTCTAGAAATCTACAGTTTAAACTACCAAACTCTGGAATACCTACCTATGTATCATCATAAATCTAGCCAGACATGCAACTGCGTCAAAAGATAAGAAGCTCATATCTCCAACAGAAAAGTTCCCTCCTTCAATTCCACACTTAAAAGATCTAATCATATCATGATTCCACCCTGAGCAGAACCAGTTTTACCTGAACTGAGAAGCTAAGCAGGGTTGGTGATAAGCAAGCACGGGAATATCAGTGAACCTCAGGCAAGGTAAAGAAAAAATTCCACCTGAAACCCTGGGAGTTGTGTCCACCTATTGCTGACCATATTGTGCTAGCTAGATGGACCCATTGTCTGACTTGGTACAGTATAATGTTGCTTGTGTTGTTCCTAATCCCTGCTATATTGTGAACCACATGCCCTCCATTTCACAGATGAAAACTGAGACATCTATGACCAACATCAAAGTGGGATAAAAATGACAAAAATATGAAGAAGAGCACACAAGCTAGGAGAGGGTGAAACAGTTTGCTTTTGCTGAGTCTGCAGAGGGAAGGGGAAAATTCTGTTCCTCCCATTCCTCTTCTGTTGAGTGTAAAGTACTTTTGCACTTTTAGGTTTACAGTGATTGAAATAAGGTGATGACAAAGGGGTAATGGAGAACAAAAGGAAGCATGACAGACTTTCCAAAAGCTCAAAAAGTGGGGTGACAGGATTAATTGGAGCCCTTTCCAAAATTTAAGCTCAGAGTAACCTAGATATCCATAAGCTCATTCCTCCATTGTAGTCCAACAAGAAGACCTATTCAACAAGAGAAGAATATTTGCAAGTGTTTAAACAGTTCCATTGTCACCCTATAATTCTATTCTATAGATTACAAACAATCCTTACAACATATAACTTTGGGGGGAAATGCTACTCAGTTGCTATCTATACCAACTATGGAATGTGCTCCACTTAGAGTTGCCTTTGATGGCAACTTGGAAATTCAACTGGAAATGTTTTCTACCTCTTTCATCAACCACTCCCCTCCCCCTTTGGTTCCACACCTGTTACAACAAGGCTGCTCACACCTTTTCAGCATGCGAGCTACTTTTAAAGCAACCAAGTCCAAAAGATCTACCGACCCCCGCCGCCGTGCGTGCTTCTGTTTTCCGCCCGCGCAGCACTTCTTCCGCCTGCGGGGCATTGCAGGAAGGAGAAAGCACGAGGCGGGGCATCCAGAGGGAGTGCTCCGCCCTGCCTGTCTTGCCAGCAATGGAGGCTGCACAGCTGCTTCTGGACGAGAGAGAGGCAGGGCACTCCCTCCAGAGGCCCCGCCTCATGCTTCCTTCTTCCTGCAATGCCCCGTGGGCAAAAGAAGCACCGTGAGAGCAGAAGCCAGCAGCAAGAGCGCGCATGCGCGCAGGGTGTGCACACACATGGCAGGAACACCCCATCTGGCTGGTGAGGCTCGAAGATCACCTGGAAGAGGGCCGAAGATCTACTAGTAGCTCCCGAGCTACCTAATGAGCACCCCTATGCTACAATATCCTGTCTTTTAAAATATATTTTTATACTGATTTCTAATCTAATTTTAAATAACTGTTTACTGGGGAGTTGTCCATCCCCTCTTAGGGT
Organism: Anolis apletophallus; assembly: GCA_030556195.1. Taxonomy (NCBI): domain Eukaryota; kingdom Metazoa; phylum Chordata; class Lepidosauria; order Squamata; family Anolidae; genus Anolis; species Anolis apletophallus. The sequence continues at coordinate 87,490,240 of JARBWK010000007.1, forward strand.
GCTTGTTCCCGCTTTGTGCTGGTCAGTGACCGTAATAAAGTTTTGATTGATTGAACTGGCATGAAGTATAGCCAAGTCTTGGGTGCTTGTTAGGCCCAGCTGGTGAAGACAGTTACACTGCTTCTATTCCTGCCTTGTTTAGGGACTAATTCAAAGAACTTATCTTAAGCTTTAAAGCAGTGGTTCCCGATGTTTTGGGGGGGGGGGGTTACCAGGGTCCACTTTGACCAGGCGCCACTTTGACCAAGGAGCACTCTCCAACAGTAGTACCAAAACGAATCAATTTTTGGTCAACTCTAGATTTGGTTTGGGGTGATGTTTCAGGAAATTGCATTGGATAGATCATATCAACTCTAGTTTCTGATACACAACATATGCCATGGTCAGCAACAGGCAGGCGGTGCGAAAGGAGCAGAAATAAAATAAAGAGGAAGGAAGCTCATAGACCAGATTTCCATCCTTGCAGCCCACTGGTGTTTTGCAGCCCACAGATGAAGAACCACTGCTTTAAAGCCTGAATCAGTTTAGGGGGCAAGCTATTTGAAGAATTATCTGCACCGTTCTGAACCTCAACCTGCCCTAAAATTGACCATATTGGTTGTTGCTGTTATTATGTTTATGTTTATTTATACCCCACTTTTTCAAAGGAATCAAAGCGACGTACATGAAAAGGATTTTAATACAATTTAAAATCCAAAAATATACAAACATTAAAACAGAATTAACCATCAATGGTATTAATTTTAAAAAAACACTTAAAATCATGTTTTAAAGTATTCAGTGATATATTATTAATGCATCATTAATTGACATGAAAAAATAGTTGTACCTTCACAGTCTCTAATCTGGAAATCTCCCTTCCAAGCAATGTGTGTAATTCATTTTTATTGAATGCTCAAATTCTTTTTGCCAAAAATGCTCCTAAAACATCTTTGAAATCATTTTCTGCCCTCAGATTTAGTCTATAAAACACAACAAGCAAGGAAAAGGGGACCTAGAAAAGGAAGATACTTTGACTTTGGTGATAGGTTTCAAAAGAATCATTCAACCGGCATGAAAATCGTGAGATTTGTAATTTTGAGTTCATCCAGATAGGACAAATGTGTCAGATGGTTGCAGTATTTCTTGCTATATACCTCAGTGTTTTATTATTAAATATCCAAGCAACATTTCTCTTGCTCCAGACTACTTTTCTGAAATTCCTGTCACTGATCACCTGGGGGGCCGTAGGTGATCAGTGAGCGGGGGCGGGGCCGATCGCGGGGGCGGGGCAGGGGCGGGGCCACTCGCAGGGGCGGGGCCACTCACTCACGTAGCCCCACCTCTTTCCTCCCACCCGCGCCCTTGCCCGGATCCCGGGCACCGCCGCACGCGGGGGGAGAGAGACAAAGGAGGCAATCAGCTGACAGCCTCCTCCTTCGTCCCTCCTCTTTCCCCCCGCCCGCGCCCTTGCCCCGATCCCGGGGATCGGCGCGCGCGCGGGGGAAAGAGGGATGAAGGAGGAGGCAATCAGCTGACAGCCTCCTCCTTCGTCCCTCCTCTTTCCCCCGCCCGCGCCCTGCGCCGATCCGGCGCCGGCGCGCTGGGGAAAGAGGGACGAAGGAGGAGGCAATCAGCTGACAGCCTCCTCCTTCGTCGATCCTCTTTCCCCCCGCCCGCGCCCTTGCCCTGATCCCGGGCGCCGGCATGGGCGGGGGGAAAGAGGGACGAAGGAGGCAATCAGTTGATAGCCTCCTCCTTCGTCCCTCCTCTTTCCCCCTGCCCGCTCCCTTGCCCCGATCCCGGGCACCGGCGCGCGCGGGGGGAAAGAGGGACGAAGGAGGAGGCAATCAACTGACAGCGCTAGCGCGGGGAGGGGAAAGAGGAGGAGCGAAGGAGGAAGGCAGCCAGCTGACTTCCTTCTCCTTCGCCCCTCCTCCTCCCCCGCAGACGCGCCGCGGCTCCGATCGCGAGCCGCGGGGAGGGGAAGGACGAGGGGCGAAGGAGCTGGCTCCCTCCTCCCTGCCCCGCCTCCTCCTCCCCCATCCCCCGCCATTTTTTTTGATTTTTTTTAAAAAAAGAAATCTTGCAGGAGGGTAGCGGGGGCCGTGTCCAACAGGCTGGGGGGCCGTATACGGCCCGCGGGCCGCCTGTTGGACAGCCCTGGCTTAGATGAAGGTTTAGAGGACATGCTTATCAAGTTTGCAGGTGACACAAAATTGGGATCGCTTGCACTCCAGAAGATGCAATCAGAATTCAAAATGATCTTGACAGATTGGAGAACTGGGCCAAATGAATTTCAACAAGGATATATGTACAGTACTATACTTAGAAAAAAATGAAATGCAGATAAATGATGGGTGACACCTGGCTCAACAAGTCCATGTGAAAGAGATCTTGAAGTCTTAGTAGACAAGTAATTGAACATGAGCCAACAATGCCATGCAGCAGCTAAAAAGTCAATGGAATTTGGGACTATATATAATGTCTAGATCACAAGAAGTAATGGTTCCTTTATTCTCCTTTGGTCAGACGTCACCTGGAATACTGTATCCAATTCAAGTACCACAATTTAAGAGATATATTGACAAGCTGGAATTTGTCCAGAGGAGGACAACTAAAATGATCAAAGATCTAGAGACTATGCCCTATGAGGAGCAGCTGAAAGAGCTGCTTAGCTTGCAAAAGAGAAGGTTGAAAGGAGACATGATTCCCATGTATATTTAAAATGTCATAAGGAAGAGGGAGCAGGCTTGTTTTCTGCTGCCCTGCAAAGGACTCGCAGCAATGGGTTCAAATGAGATTCCACCTGAGCATTAGAACTTCCTGACTGTGAGTGTTATTCAACAATAGAACTCTCTGCCTCAGAGTGTGGTGAAGGCTCCTTCCTTGGAAGATTTTAAACAGGCTGGATGGCTATCTGTCAGGGGTGCTTTGATGTTTTTCCTGACTGGCAGGAGGTTGAACTGAATGACCTATGTAGTCTCTTCCAACTCTATTATTCCGATTCTACACTGACCACTTATTGTGAGATGAAAGCAGAAGATATTTACCCATTCATACATAAATACTTTCTAGTGGCCTTGGGCCTGAACAAATAAATGTATGAAAACATATAAAATGAATGAACTCTGTACTAGATTGTTTTATTTTGAAATAAAAGCCACTTTATTTTTCTTGTACAAAACGTATTTAAAACATGAAACAAAACAAGATGTTTACACAATTAAGACAGCTCCTGAGAAGTACAGAGTTGGAAATAACAAATCTATTTCAGTTTGAGTCAAGCACTTAGCTGGTGATAAAAACATAAAATCTAGGGGGTTTTGCACCATACTTTGTAAAGTTTTTATAAATATTTAATACAAAATGCTCAAACTTTACATATAGAGAATTGATCATACATTCATTTGTATTTTCGACTATTTCAGGACAATAAATTTGGTAATTTAAAGAGATTGCTCAGTGAATGTACATTGCACGCATTGAGAATCCTTACTGCCATCACAATCATATGAAGGTTTAGCAAGATTCAAACAATTTACGTGTCAATTATGCAGCATATTCTGTGTTCCAAATGCAGAGCAAGCAGATGGCACTACTTGTTAAATGTGAAAAACTTTGTCCAGCTAATAAAATCAAGTGACCAAAATATATTTACAGTCCTTTGCATATAAAGTACTCAATATCCTTTGGCTATAGTGCTCAGCATCACATAAGGAGGGCAATCATTCTCAAATTACAACTGGAAAGTTGAGAGATAGTGACTAGTCCAAGACCATCCATGCAGCAAATGTGTGGCCAAGAGGAGATCAGAATGTGGAATATCTACCTACTGCCATATGGCACCTCCTCTTAATAAACATTACCTAGACTGAAAAAGTGGAACAGATATAACATGATTTGACATTCTGTTTTATACTTTATTCTGTCTCATCCTAGCTACTCCATGCATCAAACATACTTCATGATTTGAATTGTCGAAGGCCTTCACGGCTGGAATCACTGGAGTGTTGTGTGGTTTCCAGGCTGTATGGTCATGTTCTAGCAGCATTTTCTCCTGATGTTTTGCCTGCATCTGTGGCTGGCTCTGAAGATGCTAGCCACAAGTGCAGGCAAAACGTCTGGAGAAAATGCTGCTAGACCACATCCATACAGCCCAGAAATCACACAACAGTCCAATTCTTCATTATTATGGGACATTTTGGCAATTTAAATTTATTTCAAAAGTCAGAATAGAGTTCTAGATTAATATATTTCTGCTGCAATAAATTATACCATTAAAAATTCAGGAGTTGATAGGGGATACTAATTCAAGACTAAACCCATGTTAAAATTAAGTAAATATTCTCGAAGAATGCTGTTATTCTATAGGGTCTCATTTTCTCTTCGATTTTTGAAGAATCTGTCTCTGTATGTTGCTTAATGTAAAACTTGGTAAAAAATAAAAGACAGGAATTCTGTACAACCTTTCACTCAAAGTAAATTTGTGTATAGTAGACAAAGTAACAAAGGGACTGAGAAACCTGGTACAGAATACCAGGTGCTGTAGGCTATATTGACAAGGGGCATCAAGCAAAGCCACCTTTGACGCTGCCTTTCCTAGAAAAACCTTATGAAAAATGAATGGAATCACCATAAATTGATAGGGGACTTGGAGGTACGTATATACACAGGTTCCTTTTACTTTTTTAATAGAAAAAATGGCTTTGGTCATGACATACAAAACCAGAAATTTTTTTATCTTCTATCATTGTGATCTGAGTAAAAGATCAAGATACTTAATCAAAACCGAATGCATAAAATATTAATTTGTGGAAAATACATTAAAAACAGGTGTATTTCTAATAGGACCAATTTAGTATTTACCACTACATTTCATACATTGCATCTTGTTTATCAGATATAGAGACTTCAGTTTGAGATCTCCCTTGCGGGAAAATTGAACATAGAATAAAAGTTATGGGCCATTTAAAGCTCTGCACTGATCTTCAACACTTGCAGTATTTTCTCTGGATTCTGCAGACCCAGGAAAATAATCTTGTATTAAAGATTAAATAATAAACAACAGACATACAACAGAAAGACTAATTTACAAAAACTAACTGCTCACACCACAAAAAAAATGTTTAGGCAGGTTTAGTGCAACTAATTCTGGAAGACAGAATCATGTTCATGGCAGCTATAGTACAGTATCCTATAAACGTTAAAGCTTGCTTTTCTTCAATTATGTAGACCTTTTCTCAGTGTTGCAGGTGTCTGAAATAATTACCACTTACGATTCAACAGATGTAGACATTAGTAACACAGCATAAGAAGATAATGTAAAACATTAAAATTTGAATACTAAAATCTCACCATGAGTTATATCAATTTCTGTAATAGGCAAAGAAAGGCATTTGTTTTTTAAAAAATTTAAATGACTTGGTTCCAGATTTTACTATCCTTAAGAATTATGTTGTTTGTTACTGGGTACCTTCTAGTTGTTTCCAACTTATGGTGACACTATGACAGGAGTTCCCAAACTAAGGCCCACAGGTCAGATGTGATCCTTCAGGGTCATTAACCCAGCCCCTGCCCTATACATTTTATTTAGGGTTGCGCTAATCTGAAACAACTTGAAGGCACACAATGCCCTAATTAACATGACTATCTCATCAGCCAAAAGCATGCCCAAGCTTCCCACTGAAATACTGCTACATTTCTGATGGTTAAAACCATTCAGTTAAAATATTGTTTTTCACATGTTTATAGCACTACAAGTAAGATGTGTGCAGTGCACACAGGAATTCATTTGTGTTTTTTCTTGTCCAAACTATAACAGCCTGAGGGACCATGAAACAACCCTGTGCTTAAAACGTTTGAGGGCCCCTGTGCCAAGATGAAACAATCACAGGGTTTCGTGTTCATGAGTTTGCTGTTGCCTTCCTCTGAGGCAGAGTGTCATCCAGTGGGTTCCCATGACTGAGTGGAAATTGAAATCCTGGTCTCCAGAGTCACAGTCTAACACTCAATCTACTACACCACAGTGGTTCTGATTGACACAAGACAGCTATGACTAACTCGAGTGGAACTGATTCCATAAGTCTAAACATGACTAAGTCTAGAACCAACCCTATGATGTGAACATATATAACCTTTTTCAGACCTCTCATTTAAAGCATTGCAGAAAGCAGCTCAATAATTTCTGCTTCATGTCTCTTGGCCCTAAAAAAATTATAGGTTTATAAACATATTACATGAAGAATATCAACCAAAATGTCTCATCAGAACATCATATATCAGGCAAGCCCATACACATAAACTGCAAAGCAATGTTGCCATGTGATGTAGAGAGTTGGCACAGTCTGTTTTTGTATCTCTTAAAGTGGTTTCCCATTTTGTCATAGACAGGTATTAACAAGTATTGGCTGGTACTACCAGTTTTTCCCCTCATCACATCTATCATTTGATGTGTTTAAGGTAATCTTCTATATTCATTAGGTGAGCAGAATGGCTAACAATGCTGTTTTATCTGAAGTTAATTTAATATCTGAAGCTGAAATGTTGGCCTTCACCATTGTTTTCAAAAGCATGTGACTGTCACCTTATACATTCCATCCAGCATATTCTGACAGAACTTATGTATAAATATTTAGTGAGAAGCAAGCTTGGTAATTCCAATAATATCTATTGCCATTTTTCCCTTTTCCTCCTCCTCCTGTTGTTGTTGTTGTTATTGAGAGGCTTTTACATCATTCATCCATATCATACATATTAAAGGTTAATTCCTTTTCTATAGGTTGTTCCTAAAGTAGCCATAATGAGACAATGTACACAAAAAATATCAACAAGTATAGGTGAAAACCCTGTTTGCAAAAAATAAAAAATGTATATGCTTTGAAAATGGAGAGAAAGCAAGCAGAGCAAGGGAGGGAAGAACCAGGAGGATACGGCTAGATGGCCGATTAGCATTTGTTACTCCAATTCAAAGCTTCTCAAGATACTTTATACTGGGACCAAGATTCCTGTCTGTATATGCCAGGGACCAGTCCCATATTTGTGCCATATGTTTTTTTCCTTTCCAGCAAACTCACCAGTGCTAGTACCATTCTATGTACCACAAGTTTGATAGCATTGCTTTAATTCATTACTTGAATTGCAACCAAAGAGGGTTGGTGTTTTCAAAAAACAAAACAAAAAAATAGAAACTCAGGAAAGGAGGTTTCTGGAACATGGCCATACAGCCTGGAAAACTCACAGCAACCCAAATTAGAAACTATTTCAACATTTAGCTATAGTGTCCTAGCATCTCTATTTAAAAAAAGCAAATGAATCAAGCTAAGCTTGCTACCACCCACACAAAAAGCAGCAATTGTTGGTCCTTAGTTATCAATATTGTAAATAATGTAAGGTAGATGCATAGGGGGGGAAAGCCCTGAAAATGTGTTCCCTATTATAAAAAAGCTGTTGTACTATGAATTTAGAGTTTTAAGAATGGGTGAGATTACATGAAGTATAATCCCCAAAAAGTGGCTTGAAGTAAGGTACAGATATGTTGACAGCAGCAAACTTAATGTTAAGAAAGCATTTTGATAACCACTCCCATTGGAAAAAAGAAGAAATATGCTATATTCAAGCTTTAAAACAGCTACCCAGTGGAAAAGGTGACGATTTTCTTCAGGATTATCAGCACGTTTATCTCTTAACACAGGTTTCTGCTAATGTCCTAAACTTGGGTTCCAGCTGATCTAAAAAGTCAAGTGCCTCTTCTTCTTGCTGATCAGTGCAGCAGCCTATGGAGCCAGCCGGAGAGCCTCTTCCTTCATAGTTATATGAAAGGATATAGTCATCCGAATGCTTATGCTCTTCATCCTGACCACACATATACACTTTCTGTGTAGGAGGAAAAAGTCAAGAATTACTCATTTTTTCTTAAACTAATCTAAACAGATGGCATAAAAATGATTTCGTTGATTTACCTTTTAATGTTTAATTTTTAATCAGAGTGTGTCCTCTAATGGATTCCTATATACAAAAAATGCACATGATTGGTCTATATCATTCATTCTATGACGGATTTAACAAAATAATCAGCTGTCTACTGGTCACACATGTAACAATCACCATTTTCCCCAGAAAAACAATTAAACAAAGGATGCAAAAAAATAGAAGTGCATATTTTTTATTACAGGTTCAACTCCTGGAACAAATTCTTTATCGCGTATACTCAGAGCTTGGAAGTAATGGTTAAACAAGAAACATAATTACTTATGATATGTTGCTTTTTTATCACCAGAGTGTAAAAAAGTCATATTTTGTTTCAATAATAACATAAAAGGTGGGAATAAAATTATTGCTGATTTATTGGTATAAAAGAATTGGGGATTACTTTTCAAAGTTATTTTATGGTCATGTTAGGCATCTGGCCAGTAATGTTTTTCCTACTTCATAATGATTTTCCCAGTAAAAAAAAATCTTGCAAAGTGAACAAGTAGTTTTACAAGTTAGGTTTTTCCTAACACTGTAATATTGGAAGCATACTCCATTTTAAATATCAGTGAATTAGAAGATAATGTACCTATACAAATATCATTCCAAGCTCTGCTTATAGTTTCTTAGGCTGAACTAGCTGAGCAGCCGCTAATATCATTACAAGCAGATATTAGGAAAAGCACTAAATTGATGAAAAAGGAGAGAAAGCCTACTTCAAAGTGGAAAAAATTCAAACCAGAGCAGAAGGGCAATGCAAGTACCTGCCCCAATATAGTGCCCCCAGGCTCCCCCTCAATTATACTCAAAAACAGGTAATAATTACAAATAAAACAAAGTTAATGTCTCTAAACCAAGCATAACTGAAGGACAGCTTTTAATAAAGAGTAATGATTCAAACCATTGGCTGAAATCTAAGTAGATCTTAAATGTTTTCCAGAATATATCAACCAAAGCTATAGATTATTAATATTACTTCTCAGAAAGTTGTGAACTAAGAATAAATGAATGCTGGGTCTCTTACCTCAGTTAGACGAGGGTGTGTGAAATTTTGCCATTCTGAATAATTGTATCTGTATGTATCCATCATGTTTTGCCCATAGCCCCTTCCAGATTCAATTGTATGATGTCCACCTTTGACAGATTCTAGAGTATGATGTCCTCCTACACCCTTGACTGATTCCAGAGTCTGGTGTCCACCCTTGACCATTTCAAAAGATTCATGTCCCATAGTCTTGATTCCACCACCTGTCATGCCAACCCCATGATCAGTTGTAACCATGTTTCCTGTTTTCACAGGAAGTATATTAGGATCCTTAAAAAAAAGTAATGGGGGGAAAATCAGTCAAAGTGCTGAGTAAGACATCTCAGAGCTAATTTGAACATTTTTGGGGAAAAAAATACATGTTGAGTGGGTGGATGATTGTTTTTCTGTTTTACATAATTGTCTTTTTTTCGATTTTGTATGCTGCTTTGAGTCCCATACATGGGAGAAAAGTGGGATAAAATAAATAAATAAATATCCTTCCACATCTTGTATTGAGATTTCAGCATATCCGGTTTTTATTATACAAATCAGGCAAAAGGTCTGGAACAAACTAATTTGGGTGAAAAAATCTGGATTAGTTTGCTTCATAGCTGTCGTGGATACACCATGGGAGTTCCGCAAAGCAGATTTGCAGTCAATGTATCGCCCCTATCATCTTTTTATTTCTACTTGAGCATATAATATGTAGAACATTAATTGTAGAGCATCCCAACTCTTGGTTTAATTTCCCTTTGGTTTCTTGGAACTTGTGGAAGACATGTCTTATTCTTTCCTTTTGTTGTGATCTTCTTTTTCTATTCATTGATTATAAAAGTCATTCTCCTTGACACTATGCACAAGTTACTGAACGTTTGCATTCAGAGTTGTAACTATGTATTGTTGAAGGTTTTCATGGCCGGAAACACTGCGTTGTTGTAGGTTTTTTCGGACTATATGTCCATGTTCTAGAGGCATTCTCTCCTAACATTTCACCTGCATCTATGGCAAGCACCCTCAGAGGTTGTGAGGTTTGTAACTATTCAGAGTTGTAACTATTTCTGTCATATTTTGCTTCCCATTTGTTCTTAACTGCTTGAAGAGTTTATCTGTCTTTAAATGATGTTTCTGTTCTTTTCTTTTTTTACTACAGATAGTGGCATTTTGGTGTTTTTTATTTTATTTTATGCATTCCTTCCTGACAGTGTGACTGGCTTCAGTCCATAAATCTGTCTGTTTACATTTTAATTCCACAGAGATGTTGTTCGGTTGCATTTTGGCACTATTGTTGGTTTGGAATTCTTTAACTTTACTTTAATTTTTTAAAAAAATATTAGTAGTTCATGGCTTATGCCACAATTTCTTTCCGGTCTTGTGTTTGCAGAAATAATAGAGCTTCTTTCTAATACGAGGTCAGGTTAATTGCTATATTAGTGAACAGGTGATTTCTATATACACAGTTGCTTTTGGAGATGGCTGAAGAATGTGTTTGGCCTTGAAAACAGATGACTTTGAAAAATACAGTTACTCTCTTGCTACATTCCTTGGTCCTAGGCCAATATTTTCTACAATATTTGATTGTGCCCTGTTTCCTTCTTCTACAATAATATACACTGCCTTTACCCATGATAATGATGCCTTAGGTCTCTGATCTAGCTTCATAGGCGTTGCTGGTTATCAGGCTACCAACCTAGTCACTTATTCTCCCACCTTCTGTACTTTATTACCACATATTACAGTGGTCCCCAACCCTGAAAATCTGTTGAAGACTGTTTCCATTCCTTTGAATAAAAATGTGATTTCCTTTGTCCAGAGTGCAAAATTTTAGGATGCTCTTTATGCACAACTTAAGTTTAAATGAGAAATAAAACACTTCTTCACCAATTCAAATTAAATCAATTCCTCAAATTTTCTTTCTGTCATCCATCCAAACCAGAAGATAATGGATTTGCAGGCCTGCCTCTTACCCCGTGCTTAGCACCAAGCACCTACACACAAATTGAGTATAAAAAAGCTGGCCATGGCTTGTAAGCCTTCGGTCTAGACCAGGGGTAGGGAAAGGGTAGCCCCTCAGGCTACCAAAGTCTGCCTAGGGGTGGGGTGTTTGTACTACATTTGGAACCTCCTGAGACAGGCATGAGCAAACTTTGGCCCTCCAGGTGTTTTGGACTTCAACATCAGCCAGCCAGCTTATCAGCAGTTAAGAATTGTTAAAGTCCAAAACACTTGGAGGGCTGGTTTGACCATACCTGCCTAATCCCGCTATGAGACAGGCCTTTTTACAATTTTTTTGCTTTTTTCAATAAAATAAAACCAAATGCACTCAAAGGGGTGTAGGAGTATTTCAGCCATATTTTAGGCAAATTTACACTTGAAAGAGAACTTCTTTGAAAACACAAAGTGAATAGCAATGGGCTTCTTCTCATTTCCTATTGTTAAAAAAGGTCTCTCTGACATTTTAAATTTCTTAGGAAGACCCAGAACATTGCTAGTATGTTCCCCTGGCTGCTACAGAGCATTTATGGGCTTTTTTCTGGAATGAGATGGTGGGGGATGCAGTCCTCCAAGGAGTCCTACACGGGAAAGTAATGCAACACCAGAACTGCCTACCTCTGGTCTAGACTTATCTAAATGATCATCATCTCTTGAAATGACCACTCTCAGATTTTGAGATCAGTGGGCTCCCTCTCAATTCTACCACTGCCTGAGACAGATTTGGTGGGGACACATGAGATAACCTTCCATTTAGCTGCTTTCAATCTATAGAACTTTTTCTCACTGAACGATAACTGTCTCCTATAGCCTTATTCTCCTTCCAGGTTTTTGGCTGTTAACTAGCATCTAAGGAAGGGTTTTGGTTTGGGGGGGAGGGGGGTTGGCGGGGGGGGGGGGGTTATAAAAAATCCATTGTCATGTTTTAAATGACATTTATATTGATGTTGTTTTTAATAATATAGTTTATATGATTCTTATTTACTATTATGATTGTTTTTAGTACATTTTGTTTTGATCTTTGCTATGGGCTGCTTATACTGGGAGAAAGGCATAATACTGAACGCACAAATACATACTGGCACAGATGCCCTAAAAATAATGAAGAAAACCTTACCATTACTTCTTCTCCAGGGGCTTCAGTGTTTGATATAATTAAATTTTGGTTTGCCAGATCATCACAGACATGTTTACTAGTACCGACATGTGCAGCACCACAGCAGCGGCAAAGTGTGATCAAGATCACTAGAGTTGGAGGAAGGAAGAGACACAGTGAGCCGCCAGGTCATCCATGTATTATTTTCACATGTATGTTTGTCTGTTTCAGTATTTTTTAAAGGCAAAAAGAGTATAAGAAGGGGTTTTGTGGCATCTTTATATTCCCCTGCTTGTCCATTCCTCTCATGTGCACCTGGGTATATCAGAAATATCAACTCCCAACCTATTGTACCAAAATAAACCCCCATCTATGTTCTAGCTTTGAGAACTTAGTTTAAGTAAGTGAATAAATCTGGATCACCAATCGCAGCTTGCCAATTATATAAGGCAGAGGTGATGAAACTTTCAGCCAACAGGCCCCATTCCTTTCTAGCTGACTTTCCAGAAATTTAGGTTGGAGACACCATTTTCTCTCTCATCCACACACCTGTTAATTCACCCATTCACATTTACTGACTCACCCTCTAAACCTGGATATGGGTTCACCAGTGCTCAGCTGCTTCATAAGCAACAGAGAGGGTCAACAACTACAGGGAGGACAAATTTAAACATCTCCGCCTTGCAGTCTCCTTCCTCTGTCCCCAATGCTCATAAAACATCTCAGCCAACAAGAAGTTAAACTTGCTCTGTCAAGCACACTGACCCAGGATGCCTTGTACATCTTGCCTCTCATTTTGCTTATGACTGGGAACATGGGAGGATAAAGAGGCCAAAAGAAGAAGAAAAACACCAAATTCACAGACATAAGAAGTCAGAATCAGTCTGAAACTTGCAATATACTTTCAATGTGACATTCACAAAGACACTACATTTGGTATTTTTAAAGAAAAGATAATTTAAATAAATGTAAAGGATAAAATGCTTACATAGCAGTAATAATGATCCCAAAATCATTGCGAGGATGGCCCAAATTCCAAGTGTAACATTAGGTGCTTGAAGTATATCAGGTCCGGGTTGAATATCTCTTGCTGAATTACAATCACTAGGAGTTGTACAGTCACACACTTGAACTTTTACATCAGTGATGCCACTGTGACCTGCATTATCAGTAACTCTGACAGGAATTGAGTAGTCACCAAAATCAATTGGGCCCACTGGTTCTAAATACACAGATTTTTCTGCAAAACAATAGAATCCAACATTAAACACTGTTTCAAAGCCTTTACTTTAGTACTTCAGAATTAATTGTTTTAGGAAAGACACACATACCATCATGTGGTACTATTCTCCACTGTGGCACTACCCGGTCAGGAAGTTCAAAATGGAAAGGAACTGTATGTGGAGGTATATCAGCATCCACAGCAGTAAGACAAATTGGTTTTCGGTCTCTACATATTGTGTACTTTTTCTTTATAATCACTGGAAAATTATCATTTTCATCTAGTAAATTAACCACCACTGTTCCAGTGCCTGTTTTGCCACCTAGAAAACACAATTTAAAGCAGTTTTAATGACATACAAAGGGTTAATGACATACAAAGGGGATAGAAAGGGTGAATAGAGAAAAAATATTTTCTCTGTCACACAACACTAGGACTAGGGGGCACTCCATAAAGCTCCAAGGTAGGAAAGTTAGGACTAATAAAGGGAAATATTTCTTCACCCAGAGGGTCATTGGGTTATGGAACTCACTTCCAGAGGAGGTTGTGACAGCGGTCAGCCTGGACAGCTTCAAGGCAGGATTAGACAGATTCATGGATACCAAGGGAATCAGTAGCTACTGAAATGGACATCTAAGTGCCACCTCTGTGTTGATGGAGGCAGGCAGGATTTCCCCGGGTACTGGTTGTGGGGGGTCGGGAGCAGGTGAGGGTTTTGCCCTCCTTTCTGCTAGACATCCCTGTGTACAACTAGTGGGCCACTGTGTGACACAGAATGCTGGACTAGATGGGCTGAGGCCCGATTCAGCATGGCTCTTCTTATGTTCTTATGTTCTTATGTTCATACACAAATTTCAAGATTGCCTTCATCTGACTTATGTTAGTAAGTTATAATCATATATCCAATACTTCAGTTTATTTATTTATTTAGTTAGTTAAAGAACATGTCTGCATGTACATTAAGTCAGACAATCTGATCTGAATTACATTCAATTAAAATAAATAGTGCCAGGCTTCTAAATGCTCACAATTAATCACAATGCATTTCAATTTCAAATTTTAATTTTTCCTCTGCAGAAGTAGAAGCACCTCCAGACTACGACTCCCAGCAGCCCTGGGCGGCAGTGTGCCTTGGATGTGCCTGCTGAGACATTCTGGGAGGTGAGGAACTATGACTCCCAGAATGCCTCAATGAGCACTTCCAAGGCATGCCACCACCTGGGGCTGCTGAGATTCGTAGTCTGGAGACGCTTCCTTGAGCCTGGGTGAGCCCAGTGGCCTTTGGAGGAGGAGAGCAGCGAGGGTGGAGGAGGGCCTGGAAAGTAGGGTGGCGAAAGCAGTGGAGGCGCAGGGACAGCCCAGCGGGCCATCACCCCCAGCTTGTCTCCATGGCAATGCAGCCTGCCGCTCCTCCTCCCCGCACCCTCCCTCCCTCCACCCTCTCTCCTCAGGCTGCGCCACTAAGGGAGTTGGATTTTACTCTTTTCTTTTATTCTTATTATTTTTATTTTATACCCGGTGTATGAGACAACCCACGACTTTTCATAAGATTTTCCAGGGTTAAAAAGTCATCTAATACGCTGGAAAATATGATAGCTAAAATACAGGGAATGATTTCTTTCCTGCATAAGAAAAATAGAAACAGAAAAATAAACACCTTAACCATTTATGTATTATTGATTCGGAGTGTGAGTGTTGTGACCCTTCATATGTTGTTGGATTGCAAAGCCCAGGACCCTTTACAGTTGGCTTCACTGAGTAAGGCTGCTGGAAAGGGTACACAATTCCCATTTTAAAATGCTGATTTAGGATTTACTGATCTTAAATAAAAAATAAATACAAGACTCCCCTAGAAATTCAGAATTCAAACTCTGGTTAAGAGAATTTATAATTTATCTCAACCATAGCTAACATTGAAATCAATGGCACAATGAAGTTTAATTATTTAGACCGTAGCAATGCCTAGAAGTAGAAATATACACAAAGGTGGTGTGGTGGGAGTTGAAGCACACTGGTTCCACAGACACATGTTGACTAATTGGATATTCATAAGTATTATATAGTCTGAAGTAAAAAAGTGTGCTTGCTTTTAAATAATCTTAAATGGCTTTTTTTAATAACTTGAATTTGCCAGGTTGTTCAATATTGTTTAGCCTTTTAGAATTACTCATAATGTATGGATATGTTTTGAAATTAGAAGAGTTTTTATTGTATGACACCCTGACATCTGCAGATAAAGGGTGGGCTATAAATATTCTAATGGATAAACAAAGCACTATATATGTAAGACGTTTTATTTTTAACAATTTAACTTTTAATAATTTAACATTTAATAATTTTAACTGTTAAGTGTGCAAATTATTTGGTATTATCTCCTACATTTCTCTTTCCAATTTATTTCTGTATTCAGATCTTTGTATAAAACACATTTTTCATTAAAGTTCAACAGTGTTTATGTCTATGAAAGAAATATTAAATATGATTAAAGAAAATGTTTACATTTGGTGAGATATAAACATTTCAAAACAAAACCAAGTTAAAAATGAAGATTTCTAATTAGTCTGAAAAGGAAGGCCAAACCATGACTTTCTAGTCTTCTTAATCTCAATGTTTCTTCATTGATGGATGAAATTTGAGAAAGGTAGTGTTGGTCCAATAAATGAACGAAGGAACAAATGAATGAAAAATTGCAGCAAGGAGCTTAACAACCTATAAATATTATCTGTGATACTTGGTACTCACTTCGATCTGTAGCAAAGACTGTTACGTTACACTGATAGATTTTCAGATCTGGTGCATCTCTGTCTAACAGTCTTGTGGTTTTGATCTGACCTGTATTTTCCAGAGTGATCCAATTGCATGGATCATTTAACACTCCATACCTGCCAAGAATAAATATAGCTGTTTGTAAATAGGCTATTTGGCCAACCGTATCCCCTTGTCCAAACCTGTCCAAGCCCTGAGATCTTCAGGAGAGGTGCTTCTCTCAGTCCCATCTCAAGCTCATTTGGTGGGAACAAGAGGCTGCCCCTTGACTCTGGAACTCCCTGCTCAAGGAAGCCTGAATGACTCCTCTTCCTGATGCTGTGGTTTTACATGCTTTTATGGTTTTACGTGAATTGTTTTCATATTAATGATGTTTAATACTGTTTTAATATTTGTATATTTTAAGTTGTATTGTAATGCTTTTAGGTGTGAGCCACTTTGAGTCTCCGAATGGAGAAAAAAAGTGGGATACAAATAAATAAATATAATAAAAATAAATAAAAATAGCCGTTAGCAAAAAAAACACCCCAAAGATATATTATTTCCTTGTTATTAAATATCAACAATGTCAACAATATAAAATAAATTCAAGTAATAATATACCTACCGTATGCCTTCACTATTTCCAGTCTCTGGATCCCTTGCTAGGTACTGGCCAACCAGTGTTCCACCATCCAAACATTCTTTAACATTTAGAACATATACACAAGGATCAAATACAGGTCCTTCATCCACATCCCGGACTTTGACAACAACAACACAAGTACTTGTAGAGATTGGTCTTGAATTTGGTCCTAGTGCATAAGGTGCTTCATTGTTTACAACAATTTCTAATCTTCTCTCTTTGTTCTTTTCATAGTCTAGCCCCTGGAAAATATAGGAAAAGTAAAATGTAAAGGTCATATAAGCTGCAACATGCAATTAAAGGATTTCTAATGTTCTTTTTTTTTGCTTCAATTAAACTCTATTTTATTTGCCAATGACATAGCCCGTTGACAGCAAACTTAAAGTTGGTATTGTCAACACTTCTTGGCAAAAAGAGCTTGGTGATTTAGAGTACATAATCTTTTTCTTCTTCTGTCTGCCTATGTTTTTAAAGGTTTTTTAAAAATTGCATTATGGATATTTAATAATAATGATGCATGCCCCCAATGCCAGATTATTGAATTACAAAAGTTTTTTAAATGGCCAAAATGGACAGATTAACTTTAATTTTACAACAAACTAATTCGCAGAAACTGCAAGAAGCATTGGAACCTTTTATGAACTTTGTAAAAACTGATCATAATGGGATTGTGAACTAAAAATAATATAAATAATATGTGAATAGATTCTGTGTTCTAAAAAATAAGATTGAAGATAGTTGATGGGTTAGTATTTCTAAATCATGATAGAAACGCATATAATTTCAATGCTGTGGATACACGCACAAATAGAATCTGCAAAGACAATAGACTGATATTGATTATTTGTTTTTAATTTAATAGTTACTGTTTTAATGATGTATGTTTTATGGTTTTATATTGTACTAGCTGTCCCGTGCAAGCATTGCTGTGCCATAGTCTGTGGCTAACCCCTTCTACCCACATGGTGTGTGTGTATGTGTGTGCTGATGTTTGTGTGTATATGTGTATGTGTATATTGTGTATATGTGCATGTCTTCATGTATATGTTTGTGTATGTGTGTGTGTATATATGTGTATGTGTGTGTATGTGTGTAGGGGAGGAGGAGGCGGAAGGAGGAGGCGGAAGAGGAGGGTCTGAGGAGGGAGGGAGCCGCCTCCTCCTCCCTGTCCGGCCCCCTCCCTCCCCTCCGCCGGCTTTCCCCCGCCTGTGCTGCCAAGGGCCCTGCTTCTTCCTCCTCTTCCTCCTGGGCTGCTCCTGGTTGAGCAGGTCTGTGGAATCGAGCCGCTGCGCTCTGGCACGAACGTTCGAAACACGCGCTGGCAGCGAAGAGGCAGGGATGCCAGGTACATTGCCCGATTTTTGGGGCTTGTGTTTGGGGGTGTTGCGAGGTATCTAGGGTGGGTTTTTTTGGCCCTATAGGTACCTTGTGGTATGGTGGAATGTGTTGCTGATTTTCGTGGTTCTGAGGCTTATAGTTTAGCTGTCTATTTGCCGGGTTGCACAACCTGTCAATATATATATATATAGATACTGTGGCATTGAATTGCTGCCTTGTCAGCTACTCTGAGTCCCGGGGGGGGGTGTTGAGAAGGGTGGGGTAAAAATACTGTAAATAAATAATAAATGATATAATAAGTATTTACATAAGTATTACTAATGTATTAACAAATGAAATTAACTCTGAGATATGCAAATGGATGGATATTGTAATAAAAAGGAAATAAAGTATGTATAAGTAAACTGATAAAATAATTGGAAGGAACACTTATTATACAGGCTCAGAGAAGAAGATAAAAAAGGATGGGATTATACAAGACAGAAGACTAACGCAAACTCCCGATGATAAGAATCTACTTGCTTTAAGAATAGAATATACTGTAGATAAAATTTCTTTATATGCTAGAGCAGGGGTGCCCACACTTTTTCAGCATGTGAGCTACTCTTAAAGCAACCATGTCCAAAAGATCTACCTGCCCCCGCCGCCGTGTGCTCCTGCACACGCCCACCGCCGCACGCTCTTGCCACCGCGTGTGCTCCTGCTGGTTTTCCGCCCATGCAGTACTTCTTCCGCCTGCGGGGCATTGCAGGAAGGAGAAAGCACGAGGCGGGGCATCCAGAGGGAGCGCTCTGCCCTGCCTGTCTCGCTGGCAATGGAGGCTGCACAGCTGCTTCTGGACAAGAGAGAGGCAGGGCACTCCCCCCAGAGGCCCCGCCTTGTGCTTCCATCTTCCTGCAATGCCCCACAGGCGAAAGAAGCACTGTGAGAGCGCAAGCCAGCAGCAGGAGCGCGCGCGCATGCAGGGTGTGCGCACGCATGGCAGGAGCACCCCATCTGGCTGGTGAGGCCCGAAGATCACCTGGAAGAGGGCCGAAGATCTACTAGTAGCTCCCAAGTTACCTAATGAGCACTCCTGTGCTAGAGAATATGTATAACATTACCCTCCCCCTCCTAACCCCCAGTGATACACTAGACTCCTGTGTAGATTTAATTTACTAACAAAACTACATAACCAACAAATCATATTTTTCTTTATCTCCCATCCTTTTTTTCTTTTTTCCTCTTTTCTTTATTTTATAAAACTGTGAAAATGAAATAAAAACTTGTAAAGTAAAAGAAAATAATGAAGTATGCCCAAAGCCTTATTTTCAAATCAAGCTCCCCATTCAGAAGAAATTGTAGATATACTCAATCCCTCACCTTCAGAAACCTCAAAGACAGGAAGTGATTGGGGTTTTTTTTTCATCTTTGTGGGTCAATGCTTGTCCCTTTCCTTCTTACTTGCCTTTTCCTTCTTACTTGCCTTTTACTTCTATTCCACCTTTTATTGCCTTTAGTTAGGTAGAATGACATCTTTTCACTTCCATAATCACATTACTTGAACAGGCTCAACTGGTACCATAATTTACATTTTAGCCAATTTTCTTACTGTTTTTTTTCCTTTTTCTGGTTTGGTTTCACCTTCAGAGGCCTTTGGAGATGGAGCAAATGACCTCTAATAGGCAGGGATGGGAAGGAGTGCTCAGTTTTCATCAACCCCTGAAGGAATTACAGTATGAAAAATCTTAATCTGAGGGGCAGTATGTGGTAAATCTACCTAAATATAGACCCTATTGAGAATTTCTGCAATAGCCAAACCTGAACTTTTAAAAGCAATAAAATGCTGATGCAAATGCATTGCATTTCACATTTTTCCATCATCATTTACCTTTTCAGTACACAAAACACCAACATTTGAATTTGGATCTCTCTCAATTTTGAAAGCACCATCTTCATTCCCTCTTATAATGTCAAAAGTAGCATGCCAGCCCGGTGTTCCTTGTGCATCTTTATCTATGATACCAATGTCCAGGACTTTCGTACCAAATGTATTTTCAGGAATATATACTTCATACTGAAATAAAAAAGTTAGTTTTATTATACATATTTAGGAACACATGAACACAATTCCAACATTTCAGAACAATTGAACATACAAAATTTGTCATTGTGGTTTTGTACAAACTACTGTGGGGCAATAAAATGTGAGTATATTGAATAAAATATAATTAAATTATCAGGTTTATATTTAAATTCCTGGCACATATTGAGATGCTGGCTCTTTATATTTCCAGGAGATTGAAAAAAATGTCCAGAGAGAAAATACCTATAGAGAAATTTTCAAGAGGTAGACTTGGAGACTTCATTATTACAGTCATGGAAATGGCAGTGACAAAACTGAAACTTTTTTTGAAAGGGGAAAATTAAATATATTAAATATGAACATGGAACACTTACTATGCCATGTTCACACATGGGTGCATGGTCATTAGCGTCTTCAACTTCAATGACAGCTGTTCCAGTACTGCATAAACCAAAGCGCTGACCTTCCATATCTCTTGCTTCAATCAGGACTACAAATTTATCTATAGTCTGAAACAGGACAAAAGAAAAAGAAAAAGAAGGGATCACCTTTCGAAAATACATGCCTGCTAGAATCCTGAACATTCCTCTAAGCCTGTAGTGGTTCTCAACCAGTGGGTCCCCATGTGTTTGGGCATCTAACTCCCAGAAATCCCAGTCAGTTTATCAGCTGTTAGGATTTCTGGGAGTTTAAGGCCAAAACATCTGGGGACCCACAGGTTGAGAACCACTGCAAGGTCAAAGAAAAGCCTTGCTCAGCCGAAAAAACATACCTTTCATTTCCCATTTCATGTACAGAAAAGGTCAAGTAATTCACCTCTGTGAGTCTAATTTTGCAAAGAAGGAAAAAAGCAACATTGTTTTGCTGATTCCTACAAAAACAGAAAGAAAGATAAACTCCCACTTCTACCCTGTTGCTTCAAGGGAGGAATGTTTTTGTTTCGTCCCATTAATTTGTTATTCTTGCACGCTTCTGTAAAATTCATATGAAAAATTCATATATCCAGTCTGAACAAGTTCACATGCAAAAATGCCATGCAGTAGGTGTGTGCAAACAATGTTTGTGTTATGCGATCTTGATCACTTTCCTCACGAGGGCCCCAGCTGCATTTCTCTCCCCAGAAAGAGAAATTTCCATTTTCTTTCTCAATGAACAGAAATATAGTCTGTGATTTTTCTCACTGGGCAGAAATGCATCTGGGATTCAGTCACTTCTGTCCACCAAGAAAGAAATGGTACGCCTATTTCACCAGACAGAAATGACCAAAGCCCGACTTTTCCTGGCAGACAGAAGTGCAACCAGACTTCTGTCACTTCTCCCCACAGAATAATGAAATAGACTCCTTCTCAGCAAGAAGCACCAATGGAAGCCCCGCTGCAATTTTGTTTGCAGTGAAAGGAAACAGATCCCTAACTCTAAGAAGAGAAACACCGTAGGGTTTCAGTTGCTTCTCTTCAGAGAGGAAAGAGATTTCGTTCTCAGTAAAGAGAGATATATGCCTTCACATAGCATAGCTTCCTGCAAGGTTTGGCATCTAGGGAGTGGACAGCTTTCAGAAGCAGGATGTGCAGCTACTCTACTGCAAGAGCAAGTAACTATTTTGACTTTGTACTATATAGTATTTTAAGCTTTCCACAGCATGCTGGTCAGAGGGAAGAATTCTACATATTGAACCCTACAACACAACAGGTCTTCGAATTGATTCCTTTGTAATATACAGGCCTACAGTATTATACTTCAAATAGCATGAAAGCCTCAATGTTCAGCAATCATGAAAAGCCATCAACATTATATTCCAAGAAAATTACCTCTCTATCCAGAGTTGCAGTTGTATCCAAAGTAATAACACCTGAATCTGCATTTACATTAAATGTACTGGTGCCACGGAACGGTGCAGGATTTTGACCCACAATTCTGTATTTCAGTTTAGTGTGCAATGTATCTGGTTCATCTCTGTCTGTTGCAATCATTTGTCCTATAACAGTACCTATGTGAAAAAATGATCAGTGTTGTATATTTAGCATTCCAATATAAAGCTTAAAATTACAGCTATAGCACAATACAGAATGCTTAAGAGTAGCTGAATAACCAACTGCTTGCTACGGACTTCAAAAAAACTATGGTTGCAATCAAAACTTGTTCAAAACTGTTCATATTTAAATTAACAACCTCAGGGGGCATGAGAAATGTCCTTACTCTTCCTGGCAGAAATAGCTCTAACACAATATATTTTTTATTTGATAATATATTTTATTGACCAAGTGAGTCCCATGGTTTTTGAAGTTGTCAATTTAGATTTGTAGAGTTTTTAAAAAAGAAATCTCCAGTCCCAATTGGGAATATGATTATAGGCTAATACTTTGGACCAATTTTCTTTCTCACAGGTAAAGACACAGCTGAGCTTTAGTCGCTTCTGTCTTCTGAGAAAGGAGTCCATTTTCTCTCCACAAGTGACCAAAGCTCAAGTGCATTTCTGTCCACTGAGACTGGCTTAAGCTCAGGTATCAAGTATCTGAATAGACATATTCCCGACAAACTGCATTGATGTTTTCTATTATTCATCTACTTACCAGATCTACTACTTTCAGAAATAACAAACACCACAGTACTTGGGTTAAAAAGTGGGGGGTTGTCATTATCATCCTCTATTCGAATTATATGTACAAGTGGGATCTCTGGAGTATAGCCATCTCGTGTCTTAGCATAGCAAATTATCTGTAGAAAGAAAGATGTTTATGTTGCTGCCTATGTCAGGATACTTGGTTTTCTGTGAAAATTTCTCTATTAATACAATATGAGCATTTAATTTCACTGAAGAAGTTCACAAACTAAGTAGATTTAAGTTTCTGGTATTCATATATTTTAAAATTCTTAATGCATTTCTGTTTCATCAGTATAAATGTGAACTTGATTTGAAGTATTCCTCTTCAGTGTCAAAATCCTACATCATTAGCAACTTTACCAATCAGATAAAATGTCATTAACTACTCCAGGTGAATCCATGGTTAGCATTAACAAAACAAGCACAAGGAGACAAGCCCCACTGGTCAGATTAAAATAACATTAAGTATCTTTAGCCTGGGGTTTTCTATATTATTAAAAGTGTTACTGAATGTATATGATACTTTAACATAGGGATGTATGACAAAATTGGTATTCATACCTGAAATTCTGGATACTCTTCCCGGTCTATTGGTTTAGTAACAAAGAGATTTCCAGTTTCTGCCTCAATGTAGAAGTAATTTATTGGTGGTTTGTCAACACCAGGACCACTTATAGAATAGGTTATGTTATAATTTTGGGCTGTATCAGAAAACAGCTATATAAAAAGAAAAACCATTGTCATTTTACAATCCGAGAAAGTACAGATCTGAGTTTCTGACATAAAAACTATTTATGTCAGATTTCTGTAAACATCAGGACACTTAAAATACATCATACTATATATTACAGAGGCACTGTGAATATATTACAGCCAGCCCACCAAATTTGTGGGTATTTCTGAGGACCAGATTATTTGTGAATTTGATGAATATGTTCCCTCTAACAAATCTCAAGGTGCTTCAGCTGACCATAGAGTTGGGCTTGAAAACTTGGAGATTTTTTAAGAGAACATTTTTCTAGGCATTTCTTGGTCCTCCAGTACATTTATATAGTCAACATCCACAGGAGTTGCGCCGGAGGGTCTATAAAGTCCTAGGTTGAAACAACACTGCCCTATAATCCAGTTTCAAAATCTGGATTAACTGCTTTGAATTGGATTATATCAGTCTACATTGCCCTATAATTCAAATCCATGCAGTTAATCCACATTCTGAAACTGGATTAGTGGGCAGTATAGATCTAACCTAGAAAGGTGCTTTCCCAGGCAAATATATATAGCACCTTTTTATGCATGGCTTTTCCACATCTGCCGGGCGTACTGTGCACCTAACACACACAAAAGTGGAAGGCCTGAACTGCAAACATAAGCACACTTGTTGCAGTTGCATGTAAGCAGCACTCAGATCTTTAATACAGATGGTTTCAGATTAGACCTGTTTCAATTTGTAAAGATGACTTTATAATCCAAGTTTACACAATCTAGTGCCTTCCAATTGTCTTGGGCAAGAATTTCATCATGCACAGTCATCATCCACATATAGGACAAAATTGAAAAGGTTTTGTTGGAGTACCTTAAACAAGTAATTCTCACTGACAACTCTTCATGAAATGACTGTAACAGAGCTTGTATTTACGATATATCTACAGTGCATTTATTTGTAGCTTCTTCATGGCTGTATTCCTGTATTTTAAAAAATCTTTCAGGGCTTTCTAGAAAGACCTGCAAACACTACATAAACAGAGCAGGCAGCTGAAAATCACATTCTGTTGTATTACAACAGTAATGAATAAGAAAATGAAAGTTAGGAGGAATTGATATAATCTTAGCTCACAGAACATGAATTAGCAATTTCAGCTATGATACCATTTTACTTAACTATAGCACACGAACCAAGAAAATGCAATCTGGCAGTGTGATGATATTTTATGTTCTCATTGTGAAAGACCATGTGAATCCAGAATAAGCCTTCATAGTCTTTTATGAACCCACTGCCAAGACTCTCCCCTTAGAAGACAATTATACTTAGCTATGAGTGACAGCCTATGATGATGACTTGGGTTGGATTATAATTAGATGTTGTACTATTCTCAATTAAGGGAGGAAACAGACTATCTTTATATTTACCTCACCTGGGAACTGGTAATTCAAGCTAATGTATTGTCCTAGCCTTGTTCTTACTTAGGAAATGGGTCAACAGGGAGTCCATCTACAATGACCATATAGAAAGGCATGAGTGTGACTCAGTTTGTGGGCTGCACTCCAGGTTCAAAGAACACGTGGAAAACCCCGAATCCTGATCCTGAATTTGGGCTTTCACCAGGATGCAGACACCTGCAGAACTAGTGGTGATGTCCCAACAGCCATTCCAAACCAGCCATTCCACAATTATTTTCCTAACATAATATCTTAGTAAAGGTTTCTTTTCTTTTATTCACAGAACATAATTTCAACGGATGGAATAGGGAAAAAATAACTTATTTTTATCTGCCTGGCTTATAAAATATACCTGTTGAATTAGCATTGGATAAGGTCCCAGTGCATTTTCCATAATAACAGTAGGAACAGGAGCCCATCTTCGTTTACTTCGCCTCAGAACAATGTCTTTGGTTTTGTGTTTCTGGATATCACAAAAAGAAAAAAAAGAAGATATTCTAGCAATATACTCTAGAAACAAGTTGCTTTGTTTGATTACATTCCCCATTCTTCCCTCTCACACATACAGGCACACTTGGTTCACAAAGGAACTGAAAATTAAGCTCTTTTTAAAAAGAGAAATCTTTTACACCTGTCAAGCACCCCCCTTTCTACTTTTGTCTGTGTAATAAATGGTTCTCAACATGTCGGTCCCCAGATGTTTTGGCCTTCAACTTCCAGAAATCCTAACAGCAGGTAAACTGGCTGGGATTTCTGGGAGTTGTAGGTCAAAACACCTGGAGACCCACAGGTTGAGAACCACTGCTGTAGATAGAAACCTTTTAGCAACATCCCCATTGGAAGGATGGGTTTTCTAACCTAGTTGTTTCATTTTATATATGTAGATAGTTTTGAAGAAAATCTTGACTGAAATATACTTGGTCTGTTTTTCACTGCAATGTAAATAAATTTGAATATGAACGGAAAGTCAAGAACTACTCTTCAAATGCCAGCATCCATGATATTTCTTAGCAGATAGTTCTACCTACTGAGGAACATAAGTGTTCTCTCTCTTTCACACACGCACGCACACATACACACACAAATTCGGTCTTGAAATAAGCAACATATACCATTTTGGGGTGAGACAGCAAATTGACATGTATTTTCTTCTGTTGATTATCCTGCAAGTCCTGAAGTAGTACAGTAAAGGTTTTGCTCTCAGAAGATAAAGAAACAGCATTTCTAGTATATACAGAACCATCTTCTAGAATCAAGAAGTCAGGATCGCTTGAACTGATCAGGTCTGGAGTCCTCAGACACTGCCTGAGATTTACTGAAAAAAATGCAGAAATGACAACAATAATGAAGCAAAGAATTTCTAATATCAGTAACGGTTTTTGTATGTATGAGAATGCAATCTCTGCATAATTTGTGATACCACACCTGCTCTGATGTGCTCGGCACATTGGATTATACACAACAGTTATTCAGCTTTACTCTTTTTATTTTTGAGCGTTAACAGCTAGTGTTATTTTTTTCTAAAGATAACTTACAAGTCTAGGACCTATCCACCCAAGTCCTCAAGATGGGACAAACCTACAAATCTAAAAGCAAATAAATAGAGCTGGGTGTTAATAAAGTAAAAAAATGGATTTTTACAATTGTGCTAGTTTTCACTAACCTATTCATATGTAGAATCTTTAGAATCAATGCTAGAATAAAATTACATCATCATGCAAACAGCATAACCTTCTGTGTGTTTATTTAGAAAAGAATAACCTGCTATGGTTAGTTGATCCTTTACCAAGTTAAGTGTGTTTAGGATTATAACACTAGACTACAAGCTTAAATAGGTGTCAACCCATTCACTGCAATAGGGTGTACTTTAAAATAAAAAGGCACTGATTTGCAAGGGAGGACACAATAAATAATGTCACTATAAAAATATCAGGAAGAAGCTACAGTGAGCAATTTTAAGTATCTTACCTCTACCAATTAAGGTCATTGCTTCAATTTTTGCAGGCACATTAAAAGTCACTTTCTTGCAAGCATCACAAAGCACAATTAATACCTGGAATGAAAAATAATTATAGTTACATACTGGTTAGTTTACATGTATATCTCTATATAACAAAAATAAGAATAATGTAATGCTGTAGCTGTCTTCTGATGAAACAACATACATTTTATTCAGCTCAAAAAAAAGGTAAGCCTTATTTAAACCTAATTATAAGCACATCTAAGAATAAAACTGGAATGGAAACAATACTGTGCATGCAATCTTAAGGAGCAATATTATTTTTGATTTACAAAAATGGAACAGGTAGAATTTACTATAACTGACAAACTACTATTTTAACAGCAACACGGTTTAAGTGTTTTGGGTAACAAATCGCATGAAGCCGAATGTGATTACAATAACACTGCAGACCCAGTTCATTAATGTATGGTGACAGAGTGCTTCACCCTTCCAGTCTTGAATGCCTGAAGAGAAGTGTGGACAAATACATGTCATCTATGTTGACATGTAGACCGCATTCATACAAAATTATGAAAAGTTCTAGGGATTCATTCTCCCACAAGACTTTCAATTATTTTTCTTTTTACCATAATGTTCTAGCCTCAGTAAGACTTTGTTTCCAACTATTTTATGTAATCAAGACTGCTATTCCTACAGATAAATTGAGTATTTGTTACAGATTGTCATATTCAGTGAGAAGCTACAACCAGGAGAGTACAGATCATTCATTTCAGAAGTTGACTGGCACCACATGTTGAAGCAACTGAGTGATACTCTTAAATCCAATTTCAGACTTCAAAGGAGATATTATGACATGTTTCAACCAACTTAGAAACACCTGGCCCTACTAGATATGCTTGCACAGAGTCAGCAGAAGATCAAGCACATCTTGGTGCATTTCATCATGAACATGCTCCTATATAGCCATGTCATCAGACAAGTGTGGTGCCATGCTTACTGTGAACATTAGTTTGTGATCAAGCGAGACATTGGGAAAACTTCTGACCTAAGCCTGACAGGAAATAATTCAGCTAGGTAATTAAAGTGACATACATAGGGGTAGGTCTATTTAAAAAAGAATCCATGTCTGATGGGTGCCAGACAAAATGCCCAGCACTCAGGAAATAAGAACTTTACTCAAAACAGCTTGGGAGTTTCTAAGACTAATAATTCCAAATACTGTGTTCTCTGCAATCTGATAAAGGCATATACTGTGACCTTTCAGCAGATTAAACTGATTAAATCAGATGTGGAAATGAAGCAGACCTTCACTTATTGTTGAATTGCAAGTCCTTGCAACTCTTGCCAGCATAAACAGTGAAGAATGTTGGATGTTACAGTCAATAACAATGGAAAGCAAACATGATTTTTACATTTGTTCTCATCAATAATGAATATTTCATTAAGTAAGGCACAAAACCAGCCATTGCAACCACTCCAGCAGGTTTCCTAGTGATGCTCTTTCAACATGTTCTCTTGGAGAAATACGAACAAAATAAGTGATTAGATCAGGAAGGCAACCATGGCTGCTGTTTCCTGCAAAAGTGTAAGTCAGTGATTTTAACTGAATGTCATTCCAAAACATACTGGAATTACTATTGAGTACAAGTCTGCATTAGTTGTGCACTTTTGGATGAAAAACTAGTCCTACTTTGCACTCTTGTGCACTAGGTAGAAGATATTCTGAAAACCAAGAAGGGAAGAGGCAAACAGCTATCCTACATCATCAACCTAAGGTCACATGCCAGGCCAAATCAAATGAACAAAGTTGCCTTTTGTGGAGACATCATCACAGTATATGTAGGCTAATACAGAATAGATCTATACAGTAACAATTGCTTCAGCATCCTGATAATGGTGATTAACAGACACTCCCTGCAAGCCAAGGACTTCAATAACCAGCCTTCTCTTTTGTCTTATTTTGACACCAGCTGTTTCTGCGTCACTGGCGCTAATAAAGTAAGGTATTGCATGATGTACCTTTGAGCAAGTCAAAGACAGTATGACAAGACCAAATAGTGGACTGACTCATTCAAGTAAGTCAGTGCACCAGGTTCGTAAGACATGAGTACAATCTCCTGGAGATTTTTCATTCATAGGATCACCATAGGCCAAAGTCAACTTGACAACATGTAACAACAAGAAAACTGTGAGTATATTTCTAAGTGGAGATTTCATCTAATCAGTAAGTAAAGTAAATCAGTAAGTTACTAAAATAAACATATTGCAACTATTTAATGAGTAGGTCAGCTTGAAAATCTCAAAGGAGAGAGATGCTGAACCTTCTTGCTTGTCTTCCACTGAGCACAAAGACACAAATTCACATCCATTGTTTCCAGGGTTCCTCCCCATAAAGCTCAAGTCAAAAGCCCTCAGTAGGAAACTTGTAAGAGCCCAAATCACAAGTGTCTAAGTCTACAACTTGAAGCACAAGGCTGAACAGAGAGATATAAATAGTAAACTATAACAGAGTCTGTTAATTGCTTTAAATCTTAAACTGCATTAAAATGATTTTAGTATTACAATGGAATATACTCAGCACGATATGTTGGAGAGAGCTTATCATGGAAAGCAATATTGCAATCAGAACAGGTCTATTACAATCAAACCGATTTACAGAATAAAAGATTTCAGACACAGTTCACCATTTTAAGTCATGTTTGCCGATTTACAGAGCACTAAGAATATGAAAGCTTGTAGGTACATGAGAGTGTTGCTTTAAAATCTTGTTTTAGGTTTTATGAACATATTTCATTATATTCAGACAGAAGAAATAGGGTTTCTTTTTTTCATTTTGAAGGTATTTCAGCAACAATGAAAACAAATACTTTAACTCAGTGTTTTATTTGTTGGGCAGAGGTAGGAAGGACACAATATCATCTGATTTTTTTTTTTTAAGAATAGAAGTGCGGTACCAAAAACATGGATTTTTAAAAGCACTGCATTCTGAAAAAGAGTGAAATGTCAGGTAACTATCAATCATTCAATTTAACTGAAATCTGTGAAAATTTAACATTATGATCCCGCATATCTTTTTAGGACATAAGACATACAGATTTAAGTTGGTGGAGGGGAGCACATAGTTCTGCATGATGTCATAGGAATACAACTCACACCATTCCTTGCAGTTGCCCGTACAGCCTAGAGATGTTGGGATCTGCAAAATGTAGAGGGATTATTGAAATATCACTAGCCTGGACTCATTCTACCCTATATAATGCTGAGAGCAGGCCCTCTGAGATTAATGTATTCTACTCTAGCCATGGATAGCTTGTCCCCTTGACTTCAATGGGGTTCCTCTATTTATAATAATATCTGGAGCCAATTCTTACATTTCTTGGTTTGAACTACTATTGAAACAAAAAAAAAAGACGAATACACAGCACAGTGCCAAGCAATGCCTGTTGCACATAAATATAAGGTAAAGGTAAAGGTCTCTCCTGATATTAAGTCTAGCCATGTCCAACTCTGAAGGGTTGTGCTCATCTCCATTTCTAAGATGAAGAGCTGGCATTGTCATGTGGCCAGCATGACAGCATGGGTCGCCATTACCTTTCAGCCGGAGCAGCACCTATTGATCAACTCACATTTGCATGTTTGTGGCAGAAGCTGGGGCTAACAGCGGGAGCTCACCCCGCTCCCTGGATTCAAATCTCCAACCTTTTTGTTAGCAAGTTCAGCAGTAACTTTACCTTTACTAGTACATGCATATATTTTACTGGATGCAGGAGGTCTAGCACTCAAAACAGTTAGGACCAAGGTATGTTTAGATAAAAGCTGATGTCCTTTCAGCACATTTATAAAAGAAAAAAAGAAATCAATCCTCTTGGGAATTTAATGGTTTGTTAGTGCAGATTACAAAACCAAAGCTGGGAGTGCTACATGCATCAACATGTTCCCTGGCAGAAAGAATTCTACTTAATGCACCAAGCCACATCATAATGATCTCTCTACCCAGTCAATTTTATATAATGAATTTTAACTTTGCATTATATTAGTACTGGTGTTTTAATCTTTCTCCTATATATTTTAATGTAAACATTTCAATTGTATTGTGTTTTCTCTGTGTTTTTTAATTATGTTGTATCCCCACCTCGAGCCATGAGGAGAGGTGGGTAAGAAATAAATATTATTGTTGTTACTATTATTTTCATTATTATCATCAACTATTATTATGGTTGTAATTCTGTCAACATTAACCTACAAATCATTTCCATTGAGCAGTGATGTAGAAGCATGCTGCAAACATCTATTGTCCTTGAAAGACTGAATAATACTCCCTTTAAAAATATTAAATTAAATTAACTTTACTGAGATGGGTTGCTTTCACCACCAGCATATTCTATTATGCTGTTCTTTATATTGTAAAATTAGTCAAAGCATTTTACATCTATACTTTAAGTTCTTGAAAGTGATTACGTTTTAACAGCTCCAATAAAAACAGCCTTCAAGGCAACTACAAGTTATGCTCCAATGAAATCCATCTGGCCATTTTCACAAACCTGGCATTTCACTATCATTTTCACAACATAAAATAGTTTTGATGTTCGCTAGATCTAGGGAGGGTTATTTGTTATGGATGTCAAGGAACAGATGTATTATTATTTTAAAGAAAGGAAGCAATCAAATTATTTGCTATTAGAAGTGAAATCTTATTAACTTGGAACACCTGGATTTATTATGTCTAAAAACATTTAAAAACAAGCTGAATGAGTAGAAGCCTGGCATTTATAGGGAGTATCTGATTGCATTGCCCACCATTCTCAGTAATGAGAATAAACCTGCAGTCCCATGTTGAAATATTTCACTGACCAAATGAGACCATATATATAATTATAGGTAATTATTTAAATTAAACTTGAACAAAGAAAAAATAAACACCCATTACCTTTCGAAGTGGATATGGTAAACTCCATTTTAAAATAGCATTGCAGAATACTAAGTACCCATTCATTAAAACAGTATAGCAATTTATTAGGGTCTTTGCAGTTTATTAGACTCGGTTTTAAAAAAAGGAATTATTATCTTTCATGAGCCTATAGGAACACAAACTAAGGAGGTGTTTCCCCTCTAAAATAAACTCCGTGTATGTGTTTGTGTGTGTGTGTGTGGGGGGGGGGGGATTTACAGGCCTATATTATCCAGACAAACCAGCTCAAATTTATATATACACAAAAAATAGTTGAAACGGGGAAATAACCATGATTTTCTTGAAGGCTACTACAAAATTTGAAAAGTGTTACAGTATTTAATACAATTATTGAAAACAAGTATTTTAATGAAGCAACACACTTTTCATCCTGAGTGTTGTATGCTGGAACGGGAGAGATAAACAGCATCTCATAGTATTCACAGTATTATGAATATGACCATTATGAATGTTCACATTGATTACAATAAGCCACAAAAACCAGTGAATAGCATTTAAGTGTGTTTTTATTTATGCAAGAAAGTGCTACCTAATTAATTAATTAATCAATCAATTAATTATTTACTGTATTTATATACTGCTTTTCTCACCCCAGGGAGGACTCAAAGTAGTTTACAACAAATTCAATGTTTCACATACGTAAAAACCACATCATAAATCAAAACAAAACATATAACTATGCATCAAAATCAATAAGATAATTAACCATAAGATAAAACAATGTTTAGACATTGAGACATAAAAATTAAAACCACCTAATAAAAACATTAAAATTAAATGATCCAAACTCGTAGACCGGGGCCATTTAAAATGTCGGGCCATATTTATTTACTTCTTGATGATTTTCTAATAACCTCACTAAAGGAAGAGAGTTCCACAACTGAGGAGTTCCACAACTGAGGAGCCACCACTGAGAAGGCCCTGCCTTTCGTCCCCACCAACTGCACTTCCAGAGTAGGTGGAATCGAGAGCAGGGCCTCCCCAGATTATCTTAACCTTCACGATGATTCACAGAGGAAGATACGTTCAGACAGGTAAGCTGGGCCAGAACCATTTAGGGCTTTATGGGCTAAAGCCAGCACTTTGAATTGCATTCGATAGCAGACTGGCAGCCAGTGGAGCTGACGTAACAGGGGGATTGTGTGCTCCCTGTATTAAAAATAACTTTTTCCCCTTTCGGCGTAGCAATAAGATACTTATGGACTTGACAAAAATTTGATTTATGCATGCTTTTCAATCCTATAGTTATTAAAGTAATGACATCAGGGACTAAATATATTGCACATTCACCTATAGGCCTACTATTAAAATATCAGGACAGCAGAAACTACCTAAGAGTCATAAACAACTATTTTCTGATTGCAAAAGGCTACATAGATTAAGCACAGGCACATAAAAAGAACAAAGGCTGTTCTGTCTAGACCCATGGTCACCCTGGTGGGCGGTGAGATGATCCAAGGGGGTACTGGGAGGCTCCGGAGAATTTGGGGGGCGCTGAGCCCATGTAAGGGGGCGGTGGCGTGAGCCAGGCGTAGGGTTGCTACTTGTCCCTGTTGAAAGGAAAGGGCCATACAGGACTGTGCGCCATGGGCAGGGTTGAGGAGAGGAAGGGGGCGCATGCTGCAATTTCCAGGCAACGCCCCCTTCCTCTCCTCAACTCCGCCCACGGCGCACAGTCCTGTATGGCCGTGGGCAGAGTTGAGGAGAGGGGGGGGCGCTGCTGTTTCCAGACTGCGCCCCCTTCCTCTCCTCAACTCTGCCCATGGCGCACAGTCCTGTATTGGTAAATGAAGGTGGCTGAGTTGGGGTGAAGGGTCCCCCCTCCCGCCCAAAGCCCACTTCTTCTGTGCCAGGAGCAATAATGGAGAACCCAATGGGCACTTCATCTCCCCCTTCCCATTTTCCAGAAGTATGCAACATTGGTATTACCTTTCTATTCAAAGTTCAATACATAGTTTCATAATTTCAAACCTGAATGTTTCTAATTTACACCTTTATTTACTATATTTTATGAAAAAGGTAGAAACATTAACACATATATCTTTCTGTTTAATTGCTATTAAAATTTTAAAAAATAATTTCTAGGGGGTGGTGAGTAATTTATTTCTGGAAAGAGGGCGGTGGGCCAAAAAAGTTTGGGAACCACTGGTCTAGACTGAGCTTAGCCTTGCCCCTCCCCCTTCAAAATCCAGTTAACTGTGATAAATATCTTGCTGGCTCTAATCTGAAAATTTGTGTGCAAATTAACGATCTGGTTCTAATACTGAAAATACGCATACAAATTAACAATTTCACTAATGCAGTGTGCAACCTATTTCAGGTCAGGACATTCCCATGATACAAGAAGAGAGGGCGACTATAGATCCATATACATGGTAGAATTAATGCACTTTAATACCACTTTAACTGCCATTGGTCTAATGTATAGAATCCTGGAGTGTGTAGTTTAGTGAGGCACCAGCACTCTTTGGCAAAGATGGTGAAAGACCTTGAAGAACCACAGCCCTCTTGGTTCCATAGCATTGACCCATGTCCACTGAAGTGGCATCAAATCGCATTGTAGATAGAGCCTATGTCAGGAAGGCAAACAAATCAATGGTCCTAACCGGAAGATGGCAAATACAGCTTCTTCCAAGGGGTATTGCCAATTTTAATATATTGTTTTCACATTATTACATAGCATCCCAAAACCCTATAAACAAAGAACAGTTCATTACATCAACACAAAATGGTATAATATTCATTTTTGGTAATTCATTAGTCTGAATTCAAAGGGACTGCTGTCTTAGGCTCTTTCTGCATAAAAATAAAAAAAATGGTGGGGGAATACTGCAGCACCTTTGAGATTAAGTTAGTTTGTTTTGGTCAGAGCTTTTGTTGATTTCAATTCAATTCTTCAGAGGCATTAGAGAATCTGCAAATATGCCTCTGAGGAAGCTGACCGATGGCCACAAGAGCTCATAAAATAAACCATTTAGTATCAAACTACAGCTACAGTCATTCCTGTACACACACACTTATTGTTCTCTTTTCTTTGTTTTTCCTTATGTATATTGCAATTATGGTGGAACACACCTCAGTGCGGTGAAACTACTTTATCTTGCTTCTCACAGCATTAGCCTGGGAAGGGAAGAGCCCAATGAGATTCCTTGCTCTTGGGAGATCTCTTCCCCTCTCCTTCTTTTGTTACAGGTCAGGCAAAGAGGACAAATGGCTATTTATCAGTTGATCCCTGTCTGGACAACAACAGCAGCTAAGGTGCTATCTGACCCCAAAGTAAACAGGCAATTCCCTTCCTCGAAAGCCAGGCAGCCAAGTGAATCTCTGAGCCCAAGGAGGAAAGTCTCTACTGGAAAACTACATTGTATATTTCCCCAGTTTATTGTCCTCCCAGTCTTCTCATGAGAAAAAAAGTAGATCTACATTGTAGAATTATTGCAGTTTGGCACCACATTAAGTGCCATGATGGCGCAATGCTATGGAACAGTGGGGCATATGGTTTGTTCTAGCATTGCATCATGGCAGTAAAACCACACTGCATTGCAATATAGATCAGGCATGAGTAAACTTTGGCCTTCCAGGTGTTTTGGACTTCAACTCCTACAATTCCTAACAACTTACCGGCTGTTAGGAATTGTGGGAGTTGAAGTCCAAATACCTGGAGGGCCAAAGTTTGCCCATGCCTAGTATAGATGCACCCAAGGGGGCAGCTGTGTGCAGGAGAAAAAGAAACAAGGCATTTTCTAAGGTGTCCAAACAGACACCTAGGCCCCTTCTCCATTGCCAGATAATCCAAGTTATCAAAGCAGAAAATCCCACTATCTGATTTAAACTGGATTATTTTAATCTACACTGTCATATAATCCAGTTCAAAACAGATAATCTGGATTTTATACAGTTATGTAGAAGGGATCCTAGCCTTAGCTGCTTCCCAGAAAGAGGTGATACAGAGTTTAAAAACCAGAACAGAAACTCTATTTGGAATCCACACAGATCACTGAAAGATTTATGTAGGCCTAATGCAAAGATATCTGGAGATGCATCTACACTCCAGAATGAATGCAGTTTGACAACACTTTACCTGCCATGGCTCAATAGTATGGAATCCTAAATTTGGTAATTTGGTGAGGCACCAGCACTCTTTGGCAAAGAAGGCTAAAGTTCTTGTAAAACTACAACTCCCACATTTCCATAGCACTGAAACATAGCATTTAATGTGGTGTCAAACTGCATTCATTCTCTATCCTAGCAACACCTATAGGAATCTCCCCTTATGAGCTGAACAGAAATATATTAAAAGGCAGAGAACAAGTCAAACACATTGAAATCATGCATATCAATATATGTAAATGTAAAACTCATAGTTTAACACTGAGTAGGATGAGTCTGTCGAAATGTTTGCCTATGAGCAAAAATGTTCAGAAAAACAACACAACGCGGTGCTTTTTTTCTGCGCATGTAATAAATCAGGGATTACATCTACATTGTAGAAATAATACAGTTTGACATCACTTTAGGTGCTATAGCTCAATGCTATGAAATCATACAAGTTAGAGTTTGTGAAGCAGAAGCTGTCCTGAGTCCCTTCGGGGAGAGAGAGCGGGTTAAAAATAAAGTTGTTATTGTTGTTAAGTTTGACATTTGTATGGAGTATCTGATTGTACTGCCCACCATTCTCAGTCATGAGAATAAACCTGCAGTCCCATGTTGAAATATTTCACTGACCAAAATGGGACTCTATATATACTTATAGGTAATTATTTAAATTAAACTGAACAAAAAAAAGAAACACTCATCTTTCAAAATGCCAACGCCTCCCAATTTTGTAATGACTTTTGAACCATTTTTTAATGGATTGCACATCCCTAGGAGACACTTTTTCCCGTGATAACAACTCTTTCGGGAATGAATTTCCCTTCCTAAGGGTAGATTTCTCTCACTTCCTGTTGTTTCTCCCAGGTTTTTAACTAGGGGTCATTTGTAACTAGGAAACTGTCTGTACTTTGCAACAAAGAAAAGTAGGAGGAAACATTTCAAATATAAAGAGAAGGCTGAAAACCATGCAGGGCAGCTCAAGTAGGGTCAAACTCAACTCATCCCGCAATTTGAATGATTCCAAGGGTCCTGGGATATAGGACTGTGTGGAAGAGGGCCAGGATGAGCACAACCTCTTGGGCCAAAACCCCTCAAAATTTTGCTAAACTCCTAGGATCCCATAGCATTGAGCCATGGCAATTAAATCACATTCATCCGGCAGTAAACTCAGTGGGCCCTTCCAGCGCCCTTCCACACACCCATATAACCCAGACTATCAAGACAGGAAATTCCACAATATCTGCTTTGCACTGGGATATCCGAGTCCCCACTGCCACATATTCCAGTTCAAAGCAGAACGTGTGATTTGATTCAGCTGTGTAGAAGGGGCCCCAGACAGGTTCTATATCCCAGCATCTGATTTCAGGTTTTCTGTTTATCCCACTTTATATGGCAGTGTGGACTCATATAATCCAGATTAAAGCAGAAAATCCCACAATATCTGCATCTGCACTTGAATTAAAGTTTGGGTATCATGAAATGAGGGGCAGTTTAGTGTGGCACCAGCACCCTTTGGCAGATATATCCTATCCTATAATATCAAGGCAGAAAATCCTACATTATCTGCTCTGAACTGCATTATCTGGGGGCCCTTCCACACAGCCCTATATCCCAGAATATCAAGGCAGGAAATCCCACAATATCTGCTTTGAACTGAGGTATCTGAGGACCCTTCCTCAGATACCCCAGTGGGATTTTTCTGCCTTGATATTCTGGGATATAGGGCTGTGTGGAAGGGCCACAGGTTAGCCGAGTCCATACTCAGATATTGTGGGATTTTCTGCCTTGATATTCTGGGATATAGGGCTGTGTGGAAGGGTCACAGGTTGGCTGAGTCCATAGATAATGTGGGATTTCCTGCCTTGATATTTTGAGATATAGGGTTGTGTGTGGAAGGACCACAGGTTATCCAAGTCCATACTCTGATATTGTGGGATTTTCCGCCTTGATATTCTGGGACATAGGGCTGTGTGGAAGCGCCCTAAGATTGCAACACCCAGGATTCAAGCCTGGCGGTTCAAGTGGTGCCAAGCTGCCTTAATTCGACCGCTAGGATCCCTTCGCGGCGCTTCCTTTCCCCCAAGCCTCCCTTCCTCCCGCCACAAAAGCGAAGGGCAAAACTCACCAGGAGTGCGGACAGGAGCCGGAAAGGGGCTCTGGGCGTCGGGGCCATTTCTGGGGGAGAGGAGGCAGGCAGAGGCCGCCTGGGAGGAAAGGCAACCAGGTGAGGCGAGGAGCAGCTCCTCCCGACTGGCTGCAAAGGTGGCTGCGCGAGTGGCTGAGCAGGAGGAGGCGACCTTGTTCCCTCCCTCTCCCTCTCCCCTCTATTCGTTTTCTCGTCCAGCCCTGGCTCGGGCTCGGCCTGTCTCCGCCTCGCAGCAAGGGCGGGGCCCTCCCTGGCTTGGCTGCCTCTCCGCCAGGACTTTTAATGAGCGCTTCTTCTCGCTCCTTACTTGGCAGGAAACTCCCCTGTGAGTCGGGAAGAAAGAGAGGGAGGGAGGGAGGGAGAGAGGGAAAGAAAGGTGCGCGGCGTTTTGATTCATGTTTAACACGCCCGCCGCAGCCCTGCCTCGCCGCTGAGTGTACAAGGAGTTGGGAGAGGCCCGTTCACACGGGCCAAGGTGGGCGAGGTGACCCGCGTCAGCCTCTGGGGAAAGGCCGCTTCCAGGAAGGAGTCTTTCAAGCAAACTCTGCAACGCCCCGCCTCAAGAGGAGCCCCTTCCCTCACCCCCCCCCCCCCCAAACACACAGCCCAACAGTGTCAGCTTAGGCCAGTGATTCTCAACCTCCCTCATGTTGTGGTGACCCTCAACCATAAAATTATTTCAGTTGCTAGTTCATGACTGTAATGCTTGCTACTGTTATGAATCGCAATGTAAATATCTGATACGCAGGATGTATTTTCATTCACTGGACCAAAGTGGGCACAAATACCCGATACGCCCACATTTGAATACTGGTGGGTTTGGAGGGGATTGATTTTGTCATTTGGGAGTTGTAGTTCTTGGGATTTATAGTTAACCTACAACCAAAGAACATTCTGAACTCTGCCAACAATGGAATTGAACCAAGCTTCACACACAGAACTCCCATGACCCATAGAAAATACCAGAAGGGTTTGGTAGGCATCGACCTTGAGTTTTGGTGTTGTAGTTCACCTACATCCAGAGAGCACTGTGGACTCAAACAATGATGGATCCGGTTCAAGCTTGCACAAATACTCAATATACCCAAATGTGAACACTGGTGGAGTTTGTGGAAAACAGACCTTGACATTTGGGAGGTGTAGTTGCTGGGATTTATAGTTCACCTACAGTCAAAGAGCATTCTGAACTCCATCAATGATGAACTTGAATCAAACTTGGCACACAGAACTCCCATGACCCATAGAAAATACTGGAAAGGTTTGGTAGGCATTGACCTTGAGTTTTGGTGTTGTAGTTCACCTACATCCAGAGAGCACAGTGGACTCAAACAATGGTGGATCCGGACCAAGCTTGCACGAATACTCAATATGCCTAAATGTGAACACTGGTGGAGTTTGTGGGAAATAGACCTTGACATTTTAGAGTTGTGGTTCACCTACAATCAAAGAGCATTCTGAACTCCACCGATGATAGAATTGGGCCAATCTTCCCACACAGAACCCCCATGACCATCAGAAAATACTGTGTTTCTTGATGGTCTTTCGCGACCCCTCCAGGGATCCCAACCCCCATGTTGAGAAACACTGGCTTAGGCAATAGAGCAGGCATGGGCAAACTCGGGTCCTCCAGGTGTTTTGGACTTGTGGAATTCTGGCATTGTGGAAGTTGAAGTCCAAAACACCTGGAGGGCCCGAGTTTGCCCATGCCTACAATAGGGTGAGACACTGAAAGAAACCATAGATCCTTTCTTTGCCCTTTCACAACCCAAACTGTGGCTCCTTCTACCCTGCCATATAAAATCATTTGAATTGGATGATATTAATTATCTGCTTTGGATTATATGGCAATGCAGACTCACATAATCCAGTTCAAAGCAGGTAATGTGGATTATCTGATTTAATAATCTGGGGGCCCCTTCCAGACAGGCCCTATATCCCATGATCCGATCCCAGGTTTCTGCTTTAAACTGGATTATATGACTCCACACTGCCAGATAATCTGGGATTAAACAGAACACTTGGGATCAGATCCGGAGATATAGAGCCTGTTTGGAAGGGCCCTAAATTATGTGGCTGTGTAGAAGGGGCCTAAGAAACAGCTTTATATCCCCCCCCCCTGTGAAGCACGCTTTCCTACACTGGAATTTAGAAATTGAGATTTTAATTTTTCCGTGGTTTGTTTTCTGTTCAAAGCTGCCCCACCTTTCTGCCAAAGTAAACAGCCCTGGCGTAGTGGTTTGTACTATCACTTGGAAACCAGGAATCAACATTGTGGAATTAATGCCCTTTGACACTACTTGAATTGCCACCACTAGGGGCCCTTCCAGGCAGGTCCTATATCCCAAGGTCTGATCCTAGGTTTTCTGCTCTAAACTGGATTATATGAGTCAAAACTGCCAGATAATCTGGGATAAACAGAAAACCTGGAATCAGATTCTGAAATATAGAGCCTGTCTGAAAGGGCCCTAGGTACTATGGAGTCCTAGGTGCTGTATTTTTAGTCTTTGGTTTTCCCTGCCTAAAAGGGCTGATGCCATAACCAACTAAGACTCCCATCACATTGTGCCATAGCAGCTGAATTGATACCAAACTGCATTAATTCAACAGTATAGATCAGGCATGGGCAAACTTTCAGCCCTCCAGGTGTTTTGGACTCCAACTCCTACCATTCCTAACAGCTGGTAGAGGTCGATTTCTCTCACTTCCTGTTGTCTCACCCCCATTCTTAACTAGGAGTCATTTGTAAGTTGAATGTTTGTAACTTGGGGACTGCCTGCACTTTTAAACAAAGAAAAGTAGGAGAAAGCAGCTGAGGGGGGAAATAAAAGTGGTTGGGGCTGTTAGGAATTGTGGGAGTTGAAGTCCGAAACACCTGGTGGGCCCATGTTTGCCCATGCCTGGTGTAGATGCACCCTTTTGTCAAGCATGATTCACTTGGGCAACTTGTGATACTTCTAAGGAGGTCTGGATTAAGCTATTAGAGCTCCTCAATATCTCAAAGATGTAATGAAACTTACAGTAAGTAAGTGAAATGAAAAGAAATTTACAGTAAGATTGAAAATGTTTATTTTCAGCTACTTCCCACTTTATATTTAAAATGTTTCCTCCTACTTTTCTTTGTTACAGAATACAAGCAGTCCCCAAGTTGTGAAACTCAGTTCATCTTGTACCATTTGCAGTTTTGCCCCATAAGGTTGATGGTATTTTTGGCAAGGGAAAATTTCTGTGGTACCCTCCTTCCCAAAGCATGGGGTTATTTTGCTTAATGGTTGATCCAGCCCTGTTTATGACTCAATAATCAATCATCTAAGCCAGTGTTTCCCAACTGGTGTTCCGCGGCACATTAGTGTTCTGTGAGCGATCACCTGGTGTACCGTGGGAAAACATCTCTTCCCCCCTTTCTTCCCCCTCCTGCCGAACTCCTGCTGCTGCTGCTTGGGAGAGGGGGGGGAGAAGGGCCGGGCGGCGGTGAAGAAGAAGAGGCCGGGGCGCCTCCTCCTTCAGCCGTTTCCCCAGCCAGCCTCCAATGGAGGGAGGGCGGGGAATGGAAGTGGAAGTGAGGAGGCCAGTCTGACACAGGCCCAACGGATTCTTCTTTAGAACCACAGGAAAGAAGGAAGGAAGGAAGGCAATCGTGGGCCGAGTGAGTGCCTTCCCTTCTGGCTCTGAGGCCTCTGTGTGTGTGTGTGTGTGTGTGTGTGTGTGTGTGTGTAGAGAGGGTTGGAGGAGAGGAAGGGTGCCAGGCTGCTACGGCTGCGGCTGTTTTCTGGCCTTGCCTTTGCCAAGCCATTGTTTTGCCAGGGAAAGAGGGAGGGGGCAGAATGGGCTTTCGGTGTGTGTGTGGAAGAGGGAGAGAGCCATTCAGGAAGAGAGCCACTTGGGGGTTCTGTGTGGGAAGTTTGGCCCAGTTCTATCATTGGTGGGGTTCAGAATGCTCTTTGATTGTAAGAGAACTACAAAACCCAGCAACTACAACACCAAATGTCAAGGTCTATTTCCCTGAACTCCATCTGCATTCATATTTGGGCATATTGAGTATTCATGCCAAGTTTGGTCCTGATCCAACATTGTTTGAGTCCAGAGTGCTCTCTGGATATAGGTGAACGACAACTCCAAAATTCAAGGTCAATTCCCAAGCAAACCCTTTCAGTACTTTCTGTTGCTGATGAGAGTTCAAAATGCCAAGTTTGGTTCAATGCCATTGTTGCAAGAGTTCAGGATTCTCTTTGTTTTTGTGTTAACTATAAATCCCAGAAACTGTAACTCCCAAATGTCAAGGTCTATTTTTCCCAAACTCCATCTAATAAACTCCATCAAATAAAAACAAACAGCTTGATGTTGTTTTGTGCCCTCAAGTCAAAATAAAATCCAAGCTGTATTTCCTTAAATAAAAACCCTGCTTGGTGTTGTTTTGTGCCATCTTGTGTTTTCTTGGCCAAGTGAGAATTTGAATCCTGGTCTGAAGTCCAAGTGACTACATCATGGTTAAAGGATGGGTTGGGGTTTTTTTACAAAAAAATTTAACAAAATACTGCCCAAATTTGTTGAGACATAAAATCTCAAATTCTGATTTTTAGTAATGCTGATGGTATTGAATGCATACAAATCTATTTTTTGAAAAGCAATTATTCTGTATTGTACAATAGTATTCGTTGTCGCTGTAAGTATTTTCCTCTCCATTGGTGCCCCCTTGTCGCAAGGGAGAGGCTTGCGTATTTCTAATAAAGTTGTGAGCTCTGCTGCCAGTGGCTTCCCATGCCAAACAGGTCACAACTGAAGGGTCTGACAAAGATCATCAACGGGTAGGATGGGCGAAAGTTAACAACCATCCTAAGAGAAGGAAAATTCTAATTTCAAACGCGGGCAGATGGTGCTCATCTAACCCTGTAAGGTCAGCCATCTAGAGAAGGAATCTCAAATCAAACCTATGACCTGAGGACCTCGCTGCCACCGTCATAAGCTTGCTAGGCCCCGACAGACAAACCTTAGTTTTAAAGCAGGGGTGCTCATTAGGTAGCTCGGGAGCTACTAGTAGATCTTCGGCCCTTTTCCAGGTGATCTTCAGGCCTCACCAGCCGGATGGGATGCTCCTGCCATGCGTGTGCACACTCTGCGCGCACACGTGCTCCTGATGCTGGCTTCCGCTCTTCGGGACATTGCAGGAAGGAGAAAGCACGGGGCAGGGCATCCAGAGGGAGTGCTCTGCCCTGCCTGTCTCACCAGCAATAGAGGCTGCACAGCTGCTTCTGGACGAGAGAGAGGCAGGGTGGAGCGCTCCCTCTGAATGCCCCGCCTCCTGCTTTCTCCTTCCTGCAATGCCCCGCAGGCGGAAAAAGTGCTGCGTGGGCAGAAAACAGCAGCAGGAGCATGCACGGTGGCAAGAGCATGCAGCAGTGGGAGCACGTGGCAGCGGGGGCAGGTAGATCTTTGGGACTTGGTTGCTTTAAGAGTAGCTCGCATGCTGAAAAAGTGTGGGCACCCCTGTTTTAAAGGGTGAGGCCAGTTCTGTGCACACTGTGCTCCACCAGAAAAATCTATTGCACAGGCTTGAAGGACACATCCAACCTCCTTAGTCATCAACACGCTTGTAGAAGTAATCTTCGTTTGTGAAGTAATGCCAAAGAGAGATGTCTTCTAATTATTTCCAACTTATGCTGACATTGAGATGAACATATCTGAGGTTTGCAGGGCCATATAATCCATTGATTAAACCACTGCACCATGCAAGTTCCCAAAGATAACTCTTTTGGAAAACCTAGTATTTGAAAAGGTCTTTCATTCTGCTGAGGGCAATGCTGCAATACCATGGTTTAAGAACATACTTTGAAGCATGTTCTTAAACGTACTTCAAATACTTTGGCCACATAAAGAGAAGGCAGGAAAGATTGGAGAAAATAATGATGCTGGCTGGGGAAAATGGAAGGAAAAGTATTGAGGGGCCAACCAAGGGCAAGATGGATAGATGTTATCCTTGAAGTGACTGGCTTGACCTTGAAAGAGCTGGGGGTACCCATGGTCCACAGGGCGCTCTGGCGTGAGCTGGTCCATGAGGTCACAATTTGCAGTTTTGCCCCATAAGGTTGATGGTATTTTTGGCAAGGGAAAATTTCTGTGGTACCCTCCTTCCCAAAGCATGGGGTTATTTTGCTTAATGGTTGATCCAGCCCTGTTTATGACTCAATAATCAATCATCTAAGCCAGTGTTTCCCAACTGGTGTTCCGCGGCACATTAGTGTTCTGTGAGCGATCACCTGGTGTACCGTGGGAAAACATCTCTTCCCCCCTTTCTTCCCCCTCCTGCCGAACTCCTGCTGCTGCTGCTTGGGAGAGGGGGGGGAGAAGGGCCGGGCGGCGGTGAAGAAGAAGAGGCCGGGGCGCCTCCTCCTTCAGCCGTTTCCCCAGCCAGCCTCCAATGGAGGGAGGGCGGGGAATGGAAGTGGAAGTGAGGAGGCCAGTCTGACACAGGCCCAACGGATTCTTCTTTAGAACCACAGGAAAGAAGGAAGGAAGGAAGGCAATCGTGGGCCGAGTGAGTGCCTTCCCTTCTGGCTCTGAGGCCTCTGTGTGTGTGTGTGTGTGTGTGTGTGTGGAGAGAGGGTTGGAGGAGAGGAAGGGTGCCAGGCTGCTACGGCTGCGGCTGTTTTCTGGCCTTGCCTTTGCCAAGCCATTGTTTTGCCAGGGAAAGAGGGAGGGGGCAGAATGGGCGCTTTCGGTGTGTGTGTGGAAGAGGGAGAGAGCCATTCAGGAAGAGAGCCACTTGGGGGTTCTGTGTGGGAAGTTTGGCCCAGTTCTATCATTGGTGGGGTTCA
Source organism: Anolis apletophallus (assembly GCA_030556195.1). Taxonomy (NCBI): domain Eukaryota; kingdom Metazoa; phylum Chordata; class Lepidosauria; order Squamata; family Anolidae; genus Anolis; species Anolis apletophallus. The sequence goes on from JARBWK010000007.1 coordinate 87,535,059, forward strand.
GAATGCTCTTTGATTGTAAGAGAACTACAAAACCCAGCAACTACAACCCCCAAATGTCAAGGTCTATTTCCCCTGAACTCCATCTGCATTCATATTTGGGCATATTGAGTATTCATGCCAAGTTTGGTCCTGATCCAACATTGTTTGAGTCCAGAGTGCTCTCTGGATATAGGTGAACGACAACTCCAAAATTCAAGGTCAATTCCCAAGCAAACCCTTTCAGTACTTTCTGTTGCTGATGAGAGTTCAATATGCCAAGTTTGGTTCAATGCCATTGTTGCAAGAGTTCAGGATTCTCTTTGTTTTTGTGTTAACTATAAATCCCAGAAACTGTAACTCCCAAATGTCAAGGTCTATTTTTCCCAAACTCCATCTAATAAACTCCATCAAATAAAAACAAACAGCTTGATGTTGTTTTGTGCCCTCAAGTCAAAATAAAATCCAAGCTGTATTTCCTTAAATAAAAACCCTGCTTGGTGTTGTTTTGTGCCATCTTGTGTTTTCTTGGCCAAGTGAGAATTTGAATCCTGGTCTGAAGTCCAAGTGACTACATCATGGTTAAAGGATGGGTTGGGGTTTTTTTACAAAAAAATTTAACAAAATACTGCCCAAATTTGTTGAGACATAAAATCTCAAATTCTGATTTTTAGTAATGCTGATGGTATTGAATGCATACAAATCTATTTTTTGAAAAGCAATTATTCTGTATTGTACAATAGTATTCGTTGTCGCTGTAAGTATTTTCCTCTCCATTGGTGCCCCCTTGTCGCAAGGGAGAGGCTTGCGTACCCTAATAAAGTTGTGAGCTATGCTGCCAGTGGCTTCCCATGCCAAACAGGTCACAACTGAAGGGTCTGACAAAGATCATCAACGGGTAGGATGGGCGAAAGTTAACAACCATCCTAAGAGAAGGAAAATTCTAATTTCAAACGCGGGCAGATGGTGCTCATCTAACCCTGTAAGGTCAGCCATCTAAAGAAGGAATCTCAAATCAAACCTATGACCTGAGGACCTCGCTGCCACCGTCATAAGCTTGCTAGGCCCCGACAGACAAACCTTAGTTTTAAAGCAGGGGTGCTCATTAGGTAGCTCGGGAGCTACTAGTAGATCTTCGGCCCTTTTCCAGGTGATCTTCAGGCCTCACCAGCCGGATGGGATGCTCCTGCCATGCGTGTGCACACTCTGCGCGCACACGTGCTCCTGATGCTGGCTTCCGCTCTTGTGGTCCTTCTTTTGCCTGCGGGACATTGCAGGAAGGAGAAAGCACGGGGCAGGGCATCCAGAGGGAGTGCTCTGCCCTGCCTGTCTCACCAGCAATAGAGGCTGCACAGCTGCTTCTGGACGAGAGAGAGGCAGGGTGGAGCGCTTCCTCTGGATGCCCCGCCTCGTGCTTTCTCTTTCCTGCAATGCCCCGCGGGCGGAAGAAGTGCTGCGTGGGCGGAAAACATTAGCAGGAGCATGCACGGTGGCAGGAGCGTGCAGCGGTGGGAGCGCAGGGTGGCGGGGGCCGGTAGATCTTTGGGACTGGGTTGCTTTAAGAGTAGCTCGCATGCTGAAAAAGTGTGGGCACCCCTGTTTTAAAGGGTGAGGCCAGTTCTGTGCACACTGTGCTCCACCAGAAAAATCTATTGCACAGGCTTGAAGGACACATCCAACCTCCTTAGTCATCAACACGCTTGTAGAAGTAATCTTCGTTTGTGAAGTAATGCCAAAGAGAGATGTCTTCTAATTATTTCCAACTTATGCTGACATTGAGATGAACATATCTGAGGTTTGCAGGGCCATATAATCCATTGATTAAACCACTGCACCATGCAAGTTCCCAAAGATAACTCTTTTGGAAAACCTAGTATTTGAAAAGGTCTTTCATTCTGCTGAGGGCAATGCTGCAATACCATGGTTTAAGAACATACTTTGAAGCATGTTCTTAAACGTACTTCAAATACTTTGGCCACATAAAGAGAAGGCAGGAAAGATTGGAGAAAATAATGATGCTGGCTGGGGAAAATGGAAGGAAAAGTATTGAGGGGCCAACCAAGGGCAAGATGGATAGATGTTATCCTTGAAGTGACTGGCTTGACCTTGAAAGAGCTGGGGGTACCCATGGTCCACAGGGCGCTCTGGCGTGAGCTGGTCCATGAGGTCACAAAGAGTCAGAAGTGATTGAATAAATAAACAACAACAAGGTTTTGCTTTTTGCTCACTTTCTATGAGCAAGCTGATCTGATTCCTAATTGATTGAGGGAGAAGTAAATAAAGTTAAAGTTAATCATAATTAATAAATATAATCCAAGTACTGTCATTTCCTAAGGGGTGGTTGTAATGGATTATTGGAGACAAAAAAAACAATCATGTGGCAATTATGTTATTGTTGGCCACAAAACTGTTGCTGAAAATGCAACATGCTAGCATTAAATAAAAGATACATTTGGTAACTTTACAAAAATTAAAAGCTTGGTCTTTGCTTTAGAAAATATCTGTTACATGCATTTTGTAGCACAGTACTAGATATAGTGTGCACTTGTTTTTGTTTGGGGCCTCTTCATTTTTCTTTGGTTAAAACCACTAGCATAATAAAATCTGTGCATATTTACATACGGCTCACAACACTGTGACAGCTCACTCAAGTGTAAGATGTCAAATGGTGTTCAACACCACCCCGAGACTTCTATGTTTTTGTAAGATATCCAAGGATTATGGAGTGAAAGGAAGATATTAGTTCTGTGGTTTTTTGATGAAATAGGTGAAGAGGTATGATTTCAGAATGGACTTGTGTAGCTAAAGTTTTGAAGGTTTGTTTCCTGTTGTGGAGCTAGCAAATTGCCAAGGGTCTGGTTAAATCATAGCTCTCAATGACAAAAAGTATTCCTCAGTGGATTATTAATGAATCAGGACATCTTTGAGGAAGATCACCTACTGTACTATGAAGATACAACCTGAAGGGTATAACTCAGTAAGGAGGAAGTAGAAAATATATTACTAAAGGAGCAGAATTTACTTAAACTGCTGCTTGAATTGGAATATAAAAATAGCATGCCATCTACTTTTTGTGAACTCATTAATTGGGATTAATACTTTTGCTCCTTGAACGTAATGGCTTGACACATTGATATGTTGTTGGCATTACAGCATTGTTTGGAAGACCTCTTTACTATGGAATGGCACATGGGCTGCCTTTGCCAGAGTTACAGAAATGTGCGTTCTGTACTTCTACTTCCTGTGAATCATTCAAAGGTGCTTATGACAATTTAAGATAAAGCAACCTCAAAATAAACCTGTTGATTCACTTTAAAATGAAATAAAATACAGAGGCAGAGATTTACAGATAAAACAATCTAGACATTACCAAAGTTAAGAAAATTACCCAGCAGGTAAAAAAGCCTGTTGGAATACATATATCTTCACTTACCGGTAGTAGTGAAAGATATTGAGGGGGGGGGGCACACCTCCACAAATAAAGATGTTCCACAGTTTTCATTCAGGAACTAACAGAAGGAACATCTAGCTGACTGGTGCCTCTAATCTAGACACATCTAGCTCCAATTTTACTGGTAAAACAAAGATCTGCCAAATGCATTATTAAAAAGGAGGTGATCCAGAGGGCTGGGTGCTTTGGTATCAAACACTCCAATCTTTTCTAAACATTGCTGAGAGAATGGTGATGTGGAGGATACTATGGTCTGAACTTGTTTTCCTCTCTTCCACAGACATGTCTGGTTTCTGTTTTGTTTGTTTGCCCTTTACAAAAAAAACTCATTCAAAAATGGGAATGAATTTGTTTATATCCACTCCAATTTGGGAGGCTAGGAAGGATATAGATCAAGTGGAACCATGCCTTTATTCTCCCTACCCATGCCAATACCACACACCAGACTCCATGGGATGAGTTTTCTCACCCTGTAGCGGAAGCCACAACAGAAAGCTCATTATCCATTTCATTAGTACAAGATAGCACTGGAATCACCAAAAAAAAAAAATCTACCAGCAAGTTACACTTCCTTCTGAAGGAACTACCCATCACTCTCTACTGCAGCTATTGATTGTATTCCTGAAATGTAAACCACTGTTGGTAATCAAAATATGAGATGAATTATTTTTAAATTTTAGTGATATCCTTCTCACATTTATTTTTTTATTTACTATATTTTTACCCCGTCCTCTCTCACCTCGAAGGGGACTCAGAGAGGCTTCCAAATTGGCAAAAATTCAATGCCACATAAACATATAAATACAATAAGCATATACTTTAAAGTCATAATTTTTTAAAATAATAATAATAATATCAATACATTAAAAATCAAGTATTAAAACCACACAGATCCAAAGTCATAGTCCAGGAGCCATTCCAATAATTTCACACTTATTTTATATCCGCTTATTGCACTGTATTACTATCTGGAGGCCTGCTCCCACAGCCAAGTTTTTAATTTTTTCTAAAGGTTAGGAGGGATGGAGCTGATCTGATTTCAATGGGGAGGGAGTTCCACTGCCAAGGAACCACCACAGAGAAGGCCCTGTCTCTCATCCCCACTAATCATGATGGGGATGGGACCGAGAGCAGGACTTCCCCAGAAAATCTTAACCTCCGAGGTGGTTCCTAGGAGGAGACACATTTGGACAGGTAAACTGGGCCAGAACCATTTAGGGCTTTATAGCCTAAAGCCAGCACTTTGAATTCTACTCAGGAGCAGACCGACAACCATTGGAGCTGGTGTAACAGGGGGTTGTGTGCTCCCTGTAGGCTGCTCCAGTGAATAATCTGGCTGCCGCCCATTGCACTACTTGAAGCTTCCAAACATAGAGCACATTCTCAATTCAATAGTCTTTCAAACTGAGATGTGTCAGGACTTAAATTTAACATAGGAGCAAAGTTATGCATCACAGTACTCAAAATATGTATATGTTATACTCTCTTTCTAGGCCACATACACTGTTGGTGCTTTGTAATGATTGCATTTGACCTGGCCTGTAAATGGATGGGAAATATTTGAATGAAAATGAAAATGTAGCCTAGAATCTGTAATCAACTGTGTGTTTGTGTTTTCCATTTTACAGATTGCTTTTCTATGTGTTATATCCTGAAATTCCAAAGCCAGACATTATTACCAAAAGATTTCAGAAATCTGGATGAAATCCTCAGTTAACTTGGGAGGCATTTCAGTTGATGATTTCTCCACCAAACATAGGACACTGTTTCTAATGTTTAAAACGATTGCTATGTTAAAAATTGATTGCCATTTTGGTTGAGTCTCATGTCAGAATGTTGTCAAAGCCACCTGAGTCAATTCATCTTCTAAGCATTATTTTTGTGAGTTCCAGTCTTAACATAGTTTTTTTCACAGGACCAGCAAGCATAATGCCTGGGTGACTTATGATCACCAAGCAACCATTACATAAAACTGAAGGAGTTAATGGGTGAATCTCCATCACTACTGCTGTATTAAGGTTGCCATGATATGCTTGCAGATAGATGTACTTATGTTAAAAATGAAGCTTTCCAATTGAAGATGGTTGTAATTTGATTTCCACTATCCTGATAACACTCCACTATCATTCACCACTATAAAACTGACTTTTAAGAAGTCAGTCCCACCAATGGCATTGGTAAATGGTATATGACAGGGCTGTCCAACTGGCGGCCCCGGGGCCGGATCCGGCCCCGTAGCCTGTTGGACACGGCCTCACCTATGCCCTCAGCCGCCATTTTTAAATTTTAAAAAAAAATCAATTTTTTTAAAAATGGCGGCCGGGGGGTAGGGGGAGGCGGGGCAGGGAGGAGGAAGAGAGTTAGCTCCTCCTTTTTGGCGCCCCCCCTCCCTACCTAGGGCGGGGAGCCGCCGAAAAAGGGCAGAAGGGGGCCCCAAAGCAGCAGCGTCACAGGCCTGGCGTGACGCGCTGCTCTTGGCCGCCTAATCCTCCTTTCGCGGCTCCCCGGCCTAGGAAGGAGGGGGCGCCGAAAGGAGGAGAGGCGGTGCCAAGGGGCAGCGTCATGCCAGGCCTGTGACGCGCCGTTGGCGCCGCCTTCTGCCTTTTTGCGCCCCCTCCCTTCCTAGGGCAGGAGCCGCCGAAAAGGGCAGAAGGCGGCGCAAGAGCAGCAGCGTCACAGGCCTGGCGTGACGCGCTGCTCTTGGCACCACCTACTGTTTTTCGGTGGCTCCCCGGCCTAGGAAGGGGGGGGCAAAAAAAAGGAGGAGTAGGCGGTGCCAAGAGCAGCGCGTCACGCCAGGCCTGTGACACGCTGCTCTTGGCGCCGCCTACTCCTCCTTTTTTTGGTAGCTTTAGAGGAGGCGGGGCCTGGGCTGGGGCGGGGCCTGGGGGCGGGGCCGAGTGGCCCCGCAGGTCATCAGTGACCTCTTATCCGGCCCTGGACCCGCCAGAAGTTGGACAGCACTGGTATATGATTTCCGTTTTAAGTCAGTCTGAAGTATTTATCAATAATTAGACAGTCACAATGGTCATTAATAAATGTAGACCTTTCAGAGCTATGCTAAAGAGAAATTTTTAAAGGTGTATTCAAGTTAGTTATTATCTTCTTCCAGTCATTGTTACCATGCATATATAGTCCTCCAGGACGTTAGACATGTAGATAACACAATTTAAGAAAACTAAAAGAAAGGATTCTATATAGCTGCAGTTGGTCTTTTGTATCCATGGATTCAACTATTCAAAGCTTAAACATATCAGTCAGTCAGTAGCCTTTATTTTGGTCAATAAAACTTCAGCTGACTGACTGACTAAACATACGAGTATTAGACAAACAATCTAAAAAACAAATCTTGATTTTGCAATTTATAGAAATGACACCCTTATACTATGCCATAATGATATTTGAGCATCCACAGATTTCAGCATCCATAGGATGTCCTGGAACCAAACCCCAGCAGATATCAAGGATCCAATGTATACAAAATTCCTAAGACAAGAATATGTCTGTAAAAACATTTGATACAGCAATCTAAAGAGGATGAATTGGGTCAGAATAAGATTGTCCAGGAAGACATCTTCTTCATAAATGGAGATTTCCCTGTATTGAATTCAAACTACAAGAGGCAGTTTTTCCAAATTTGATAGTTATACTACAAAATGCAGAGTCATCGTATCACCGAGCAGAATTTGGGTTCGCTCTGCCCATAAGAGGCGAGAGCCCTAGTGCCCTAAAAGAGGGATCAATACCCTTGGTGAGCAAAGGCAGGACACATGAAAACCCACCCCAAGGTTTCCCAATAAGTGTCACCAAGTTGAAGAAAAACCACCGATGTCTTTATTTCTCATCAGCTGAGGAGGATGACAACTGCAATATCCTTGTCGCAAAGCAGTCATAAGGTTACATTCAAAATACATGCCATTTTATAAAGTTACAGATTCAAATTTCCCACTTCCTGCTCCCAGACCAGCTTTGTGTTGATTGGATGGAATCTTGCTGGCTGGCTGCATCATCTTTCGCTTTCCAGCCAATGGGGACAAAGAGGTGAGTGATGGGTAGAACAATGAAGGCAGAAAAACATTTTGATAGGATTAAATATGTAGATCAAGGGGCTAAGTGTTCAGCAAGAACCCTCCTGTTCTCAGGCTGAGCAATTCTATTGTCTTTTGGTTGATGATCAAATGTCCTCATCTGTGTTTTTCTCTGTTTGATAGACACAGATTAATATATTGCAGCAGGGTCTCAGTTCTTTGGATGGTAAACAAATGAAGAAGCTGTAGTCATGTACCAGTTTCCGAGGCTGATAGAGGTGGCCGTTTATGAAATATAGAAATAGTTTTGCCTATTAATCAATAGCCCAAGCTGGCGAAACTCAGAGGCCTTTGTCTATTGATTATCAAAAACCAGTTTTGGCCCAAGGGGGAAAGACCCTTTTGGAAAGAGCTGGCTCCTGCCATTGTCATGTAAATGAGGCTAGTGGAGTGGTGATTGAATCACAAGCTTGCAGCTGGCAAGCCTCACCTAAGGTAAACAGTGGCACTTTCATATTTTTAAAATTACATACATGAGGAAAACATGAGGGGAGATACATTGGGGTTTATGGGGAAAATATACCATCCTGATCACCCCTGCCTACCCACCAGAAAGATACACAGTTTATTAGATTCATAAAAGATAGCCCAAGGGATCCTAGACAGAAAGGAAACAGTCTTTGGGAATGAGCAAAAGCCCATAAGAGTAATGCAAAAGGAAAATAACTGGGTGTATTCATAAAGTGTGGGTTACAGAGGCATTGTCATATGGGACAATGGGGCCATGGGAAGAGCCTTAGGTTCCCATGTGGGGAGAGTTAGGGGATTATGGGATCACTTCCAGCCTGGTGTTCTCAGGAAAACTATGAATCCCTTGGTTTTAAACTATCTTCTACAGAGTCCAAGGAAAAAAGGGGGGGGGGGGTCACCTCTGATATCAATCGGTTTTGCTTTCAAAAGTGGAGTACCTCTCCTATCTCTTGAGATTACTTGAGATGGCCTAATAGATAAACATAAACAACATAAACATTGCTCATTGAAAATACCTGGACTACAATTTTCATTCATCCTGTAGCCATACAATTGAAAATTATGACCTAGGTGTTTTAGTGAATAATATTTATTTCAACAGTTATAAAGACCATTTGTCAACATTTCATAAAAACAGTTCAAAATAAGTATTATTCAACTCTAATTCTCAAATGTACAAATGAAATTGCAGTATAGGTTTTCTTTGCATTACTTCTATTTTCTTAATAAAATGCACTTCAGATTTGGTTTTTATTGTCAGATCACAGTAGTTTAATTATCAAGGTGGGTTTGGGGGATTCGATCAGGATTTCTTCTTTCTCCTGTAGAAATTGTTGTTGAAAAATTCCCTTTTGTTGAAGATACATCATTTAAAATAAAGAACATGTAAAGAATTATAGTCAGTCCTTCACATTCCCTACGAGTAGGGGTACAGGACCCCTGCAAGAGCAAAAAGGCATGAATCTTTTAAATACAAAGTTTGGTTTTAATCTGAGATAACACCCACTTGGGAATCTGTAGGTCTCTTGGCATGACTCTGGGCCCTTCCACAACACAGCCCTATATCCCAGAATATCAAATCAGAAAATCCCACATTATCTGATTGTGGACTCTGATAACCCAGTTCAAAGCAGATACTGTGGGGTTTTCTGCCTTGATATTCTGGGATATAGGACTGTGTTGGAAGGGCCCTCTGTGGTCAGTTTCAGCTATTGGTTGACCATAGAATTGCACCAGAAGACCCATAGAGATTTCTAGAAAGGAAATTTTAGCAAAATTTGCAAATAATTAAATCTGTGAAAGTCAAACCCACAAATGTGACTGTACTATGAAAATAGGAAGACTTCTCAGGCTCCTGCTACACTGCCACATAAAATCCAGATTATCTGTTTTGAACTAGATTATATGGCAGGATGGACTAATTTATTCCAGTTCAAACCAGATAATCTAAATTTTATATAGCAGTGTAGATGGAGCCTCAGTTTTTCATTTATTGATAGTTATGCCACTAAAGAAAATGACACACAGCTGGTCTTTTGTTGTTATAATTATACACAATAAATTAAACCCTTTAGATGTTATTAACACTATTGCTCTTATTTTTAAGACCATAGAACTTGGCAGTGTAATTTTATAGCACACTCTTTTTCCTATCACAATGAACCACTTAATAACATTTACAAGCTTGTCTTACATATTGAATATAAACTTACAATAGGCAGATTGTGCCAATATAGGTGCCCTACAATCCACACATGCAGCAGTTCTGTTGTGCTCCATATTATTTTCAATCCCATTATTATATACTGGCCTGTTATTAAGATAAGTGAGGTGTAAGTAGAACACTTGCTAACTTTTAAGTGCTACATTCAAGCACTCACACAATAGGGATAGGATGAAATATTCACATGAAGTAAACATCATAAATTGACCATATGATTATGACAACTATCATAGGTTCACAAAAAGAATCCCTTTAAAGTCCCTTAATGCCAGCATGTTTGCCATGTAAAATAAGAAAAATCCAATCTTATATGTAAAAACAATGATCATTTGTTCCTGAATTTAACAATCAGTCTTTGCAAAATTCAGCAGCATGCATTTACTTAACTTCTGGTGCTCTTGGCATGAGGCCACATTAATTTATCTATTTTGTGTATTTATTTTATTTCACTGCAGGAGAAGTTACATAAAATAACCAGGGAAGCCAGTTTCCATGCAAGCAATCTGGACACATTTGTAGTCTGCTTCAAAGATTAGACATAGTTATGTTTGTTTCTTTGGCTGTGAAACACTGTTTATTATTTTTAATAATTTAATATTGTCATAGTTAACACTGTACATTCTAAATATTGTAACTGTGTTCAGTTATATACATATAAATATTAATTATACATGGCAATTGGACCTGAGCTTATGTAATTATGTACTGGCTATAAGTAAGAATTTTAACATACATATATCAGTTCATCAGAGTTGTTTTTCTTTTCAAAGAGGATAAATTAAATAATACTTTCTACAAACCAGTTATCTTTGCCTTCTACTATTACTGATATTATTACTATTATTACTATTATTAACAGTACAGTTAAGATTTATATATCTAATAACACAACAAAGCAGTTTTACAGCATAAAATACATTAATTCACAAAATAAACATTAAATATAAATCGCAACTTGATTGAAAAATAAATAGGTGGGGTCATCATACAGTAAGTTTCCTAAAAGTTTCAGGATGAACAAAGTGCCGACCTTCTGGTCTTGTTGGACTATAACTAGCTTAACACTAGTTAAATTAATGGTAAGAAAGATTTAGGCTTATAGTCTTAATATCTGTGTTCTTAACTGTTGTGGCTCCATATCTTTGTCAATAGACACTTTCACAAAGCATGAAAATGGTCAAAGGGAATATAAGACACAACTAAACCTTTCTCCTCTCATTACCAATATTACTGTATATGACCTACAAGTTAAACCAGTTTTGCAGTTTTGTTTTGTTTTTCATGTCAGGAGTGACTTGAGAAACTGCAAGTCGCTTCTGGTGTGAGAGAATTGGCTGTCTGCAAGGACGTTGCCCTGGAGACACCTGGAAGTTTGATGTTTCATCATCCTTGTGGGAGGCTTCTCTCATGTTCCCACATGGGGGAACTGGAGCTGACAAAGGGAGCTTAACCCTCTCTCCCCAGATATGAACAACTAACCTCTCAGTCAGCCGTCCTGCTGGGACAAGGGTTTAACCCATTGCGTCACCGGGGGCTCCAGTTTTGAAGTATTGTGGTCCAATGTTGTCAGACTAAACCAGCAAATAAAGTCTTGGTCCAGTAATATATTGACCTGAGTTTATCTGCATAAAGACTAAGACCAAAGTCCTTACATAACAGTTAATTTTGTTGGAATTATGAGGCTTAATCTCTTTAATCATATTTCAAAGATAATCACCCAATGAATGGAACAATCTATCCATATAAGCTTAAAATATGTTTGGTAAAATTCCGTAGAAGATTTGAGTTTTTAAATAAATTGTTTTAAATATATAATAATGACTTTTAAAAAATATATTCCAATTTACTTAAATATCTTTTAAAAAGAAAACATGTAACAAAAGTGAATAAGCAAAAGCCACAGATAGATTTTTTTCCCTGTCTAAATCCTACACAAATGCATAAAAGCCACAAATGCATAAAAGGAGAATCCATTCATTTTAGTAATGTTTGATCAGGAGTACTTCCCAAAGAATTTGCAAAGGTTTCTGCTAATGTCCTAAATGGAGGCTCTGGCTCATTCAAAAAATCAAGTTCTTCTTCTTCTGACTCACCAGTACAAGAACTTAGGGAGCCAACTGGTGACTCTTTTCCTTCATAGGTATATGGAAGTAGATATTCTTCAACATGTTTACGCTCTTCATCCTGTCCACAAAGATACACCATCTGCAGAGAAAGGAAATCCACATTAATTGATTTTAAGCTGCATCTAAACTAAATGGCATTAAAAATAATTTTCAGTGCAAGAATTTAGATAATCACACAGAAGGACCTAGCACCTCTAACATTTATTTAGGCATTTCTAGAACCTCTTGCATGATTTTATGGTATGCTTTGGCCAGAAGCCCAAGGTATTGTTCATTTCAGTAAAATAAAATAGGGATCCAGATTATAGTCCTCCATCCATCTTTGCAATTTTGACATTTATGGGTGTGATTATTCAAGGAGTATTTCTAGGCTTCACCATTATACATTCTCTAGGGGCGGATCTACACTGACCATGTAATCCAGTATGAAACTAGCTTCAATCTGGCAGCCGCAAAATGTGCAATGCTGTGCAAATCAAGGCCAGTAAAATACATTACACGAAATTGCTGGTAAGTCCGGGTTAACCCCTTAATGCTCTTCAGCAAGCCTCAAATGTGAACCACATCACACAGTGAAATTGGCTCCAAAAAATGCAAAGCAGTTTATAGATACCCAACTGCAATTCATCATTTTGTAGAATTTGGAATGCAGGAGGAGGGATCTGCCAAAAACCACTCTAAGGGCATGACTACCCCAGAGTGCTGGTGCAAATCACTCACAGAAATGCAAAAGAAAACCTACATAACAATAAAGGCCACCTTCTGTGGTGCATATAATCACCTTCCTGGCCTCAGTGCTGTCCCAGACATTACAGTCTAGTCATCTGCACAGTGAAAGCAGTTTATGCCAAACTGCTTCCAAACTGACAGGTGGTCAGTGTAAATGTGCCCCAGGTCTTCCAGTATGATTTTATGGTCAACTCTTTCCAGCTGTGCTGGACAACCTATATATTTCTAGATAAAATAGCTCTCTAGGAGTCTCTCTAGATCAGTGGTTCTCAACCTTTCTAAAGCCGTGACCCCTAAATACACTGGGGGACTCACAGCAGCTTCAGCAACAATTCAATGACTTAAATTTATTTATTTATTTCAACATTTGTACCCCACCCTTCACCACCCCTGCATACAGTTGATACAGATTTTTTTTAAAAAATCTACAAGCAATTACATCAATTATTAAAATCACATAATCCACAACTGTAATTTTGCTACTGTTATGAAACGTAGTGTAAATATCTGATATGAGGATGTATTTTCATTGTTACAAATGGAACATAATCAAAGCATAGTGACTAATCACAAAAACAATATATTTGGGGAGTATGGACAACGGATGATGGGATTTGCAGTACCTTCAACTGATTCAGCTCTGAATTCCACAGACCACTGAGACCTTCACGAATTACAGACCTGGACCAAACTTGGCACAAAGAACTCCCATGACCAACAGAAAACACTGGAGGGGTTTGGGAGGACTTGACAGTGATTTAGGGAGATGTAGTTCACCTACGTACATCCGGAGAACACTGTGAACCCAAACAACTGTGGATCTGGCCAAACTTGGCACAAATACTTAATATGCCAAAATTTGAACACTGGTGGAGTTTGGTGAATATAGGCCTTGACGTTTGGGACCTGTTTAAATTTATAGTTCACCTGCAACCAAAGAGCATTCTGACCCCCAAGAATAATGGAATGTAACCAAACTTGGGATAGAGACCTCCCATGACCCACAGGAAATACTGGAGGGCTCTGGGGAGAACAAACCTTGACATTTGGGAGCTGCTGGGATTTATAGTTCACTTGCAAACAAAGAGCATTCTGACCCCCAAGAATGGAATTTAACCAAACTTGGGATAGAGAACTCCCATGACCCACAGGAAATACTGGAGGGCTCTGGGGAGAACAAACCTTGACATTTGGGAGCTGCTGGGATTTATAGTTCACTTGCAAACAAAGAGCATTCTGACCCCCAAGAATGGAATTTAACCAAACTTGGGATAGAGAACTCCCATGACCCACAGGAAATACTGGAGGGCTCTGGGGAGAACAAACCTTGACATTTGGGAGCTGCTGGGATTTATAGTTCACTTGCAAACAAAGAGCATTCTGACCCCCAAGAATAATGGAATGTAACCAAACTTGGGATAGAGACCTCCCATGACCCACAGGAAATACTGGAGGGCTCTGGGGAGAACAAACCTTGAAATTTGGGAGCTGCTGGGATTTATAGTTCACTTGCAAACAAAGAGCATTCTGACCCCCAAGAATAATGGAATGTAACCAAACTTGGGATAGAGACCTCCCATGACCCACAGGAAATACTGGAGGGCTCTGGGGAGAACAAACCTTGACATTTGGGAGCTGCTGGGATTTATAGTTCACTTGCAAACAAAGAGCATTCTGACCCCCAAGAATAGTGGAATGTAACCAAACTTGGGATAGAGACCTCCCATGACCCACAGGAAATACTGGAGGGCTCTGGGGAGAACAAACCTTGACATTTGGGAGATGCTGGCATTTATAGTTCACCTGCAACCAAAGAGCATTCGGAACTCCAACAATAGGCACAGAAGTCTTCTGTGTTGGTCTAGCAAGCGGGTGGATGAGCAGGGAAGGCAGGAGGAGCATCCCCCTCCCACAGTGCCTCGCTTGCTGCCTGGTGTTTTGCAAGTGAAGAGCCCGCCCCTCTCCTAAGGAATAGTAGCCTGGCGGATGACATAGGAAGGCCCTCTCGTGCCCAATGCTTCTTAAACCGTAGCAGCGTTTGCAGGCAGGGGAGGGCCGTTTATCGCCTTCTGCTGGAATGGGGATGGGCTGCCACTGGGCTGCAGCTGTTCCTGCGGGCTTGGGAGGTAGCCTCTCCTCCGTCCCTGGGCCTGCTCTCACAATAGTGCCAGAGGAGAGGCCCCGCTGGGTCCGCAGGATCAGTAGCGGCCTAGCAGCAGCCCATCAGCACCACACTTTGAGACGATGGAAGGCCCTCCTGCGCCTTTAAATGCAGCGCCAGCTTAAGGGGCATTTGCAGGTGCGAGAAGGCCTTCCCTTGTTCTCTGCCAGGCTGCTGTTTCTGCAGGATCGGGAGGAGCTCCCCACCACCCCGGGCTTGCTCGCTCAGTGGCGAGTTGGCGGCGTGGAGGAGAGGTCCCCTCCGGGCCCGCAGGAACAGCGGTAGCCCAGCACCATTCCGATGGAGTACAATGGAAGGCCCTCCTGCGCCTGCAAACGCAGCAGCGGCTTTGGGGGCTTTGCAGGTATGGAGGGGGCTTCCATCGTCCTCCGTTGGGCTGCTCCTGGGCTGTAATTGTTCCTCTAGGCCCGGAGGGGAACTCTCTTCCATACCGCCAACTCGCCACTGTGTGAGCAAGCCCGGGGGAGGTGGGAAGCCCTCCCGGGCCTGCTCACACAAAGACACCCCCCCCCCAAGCACCCGCAGAAGCAGCAGCGACCTAGCGGCAGCTCAGCACCCCGGCACCAGGGGGTGAAGGTTAGGCTAGGTGAGGCTGCCGCTGCTTCCACGCACCCAGGAGCCTCTGCCTCCGTCCCTTTAGCCGTCGCTCCAGGAGGGCCTTCGATGGTCTCTGCTGGGTTGATGCAGGGCTGCCACTAGGCCCCTGCTGTTCTAGCGGTCCCAGAGGGACCGCTCCCTACCCCGCCAACCAGTCAGTGCAGTACAAGGGAAGTACACAGGGATCTTTTCTCTTGCCTCCAAGCGCCTCCTTGGGATTCATCGCAGCCGGAGGAGGAGGAGGAGGAACCCATCCATGCCGCGCAGAGGGGGCGGGGCCTCGGGAAGGGATGCCGCGACCCCCCGAAAATGGCCTTGCGACCCCCCTGGGGGTCGCGACCCCCAGGTTGAGAACCACTGCTCTAGATACTCCAATGCAGTTCTATGGTACGTTTCCAGCAGAAGTTGATTACAGAATAGTGCTGGAAAAGCAAGAAATTCAAGAGAGGTGTTCTCATAGTAATATCTTTATTCAGAGTTTTTCACTTTCACAGACATCTTGTTTCCCCGAGCGAATATGGAGGGCCGGTGCTGTGCAGAATGAGAAGTTGATCAGAGAAGGGAGAGGGGGAAGGGGGTGATTCCTCCTTCTCCCATCATCATTCTGGCACCCGGGGTCTGATATCATACCAGGTGACAAGCAACCAGCAGGACCCATGTCACTTCCAGAGACCCCAGCAAGAAGCAGACTCGGAGTTGATAGTAAAGGTGGTTTGGTTTCCCAATGGCAGTGAACCTCTGAACAATGGTTGCCCAATGGCAGTGAACTCCCTCATGCCACACAGCACAAAACCACCTCCCTGGGTCAGTTCATGCTATGCCACACCAAATCAGCCCTGGGATAAGGCTTCAGTGTAGACCAACTCTAAATTAATAATATCACCAGACTGCTATTTGATTAAATCTTTATTCTGAGAAAAAGCTGGAGGGAATCAATATTAGAACACTTACTTCAGATAAGTGAGGGTTAGTGAAATCCTGCCATTCTGCACAGATATCTTTATATGAATTCCTCAGTGGTAGTGCGATTTGTCGCAAAGATCCAGACATGTAGCTTTTTCCCCCTTTGACTAATTCTGCCGTGGAACCTCTTTCGCCCTTCACCATTTCCACACTTTCTCCCTTCACATTTCTTTCAAGAACTGTGCTCATAGATCCACTCACAGGTTTCACAGGAAATATATTCACATCCTGGAAGGGGAAAGATAATAATAATAATAAGAAGAAGAATTTATTTGTATTCCACCCTATCTTCCTGAGGGGACTTGGGGAGATAGCCAGCTTTTCTGAATGACAAAACATCTTCATGATGATAATAACTTAGTCTGAACCCCTCTTGAAGGCAGATTAAACAGGGTATATTCAGAACCTGGAAATTACTTTCTTGAACTATAACTCTCAGGATCCCCTAACCAATATGGCTACCCGTCATGCTGGCTACCAGATTGTGAAAACTGTATTACAAAATAACTTCATCAAGGTTTAATTTTACCATTGGCGCCTAGATCATAGCAAAACAAGTCTATTTCACTTTACCGAAAACCAACAACTTCGTCTTTTTTCATTCCCATCTGCACCTTTCATATTGGAGTAGAAAGTATATAAATAAAATAAGAACACCACCTGGAATAGGATTCAGGGATCTCTAACACTATGTACCAGCACCTATAGGTTTCATCTGCAGCCATCATATAATGCAGCATCAGGTTATTGTTCAAAACTCTTTGTCAAGAAGTTGTTCTTTGACAAGTTAGATTGGTTGAGCTTGAACTCCAGCAGACCTCTTAGCAGTAGCTACAATTACCAAAATATTCTGATGGTTAATATCCAAACAAAGGTAATATTATATTGTGAAAGGCTTTCATAGCCAGAATCACTGGGTTCTGGTAGGTTTTTTGGGCTGTATGGCCATGTTCTAGAACAGGGCTGTCCAACTGCCGGCCCTGCAGGAGTTTTGGACTTCAAATCCCAGAAATCCTGACAGCTGGTAAACTGGCTAGGATTTCTGGGAGTTGAAGTCCAAAACACCTGCAGGGCCGGCAGTTGGCAGCCCTGTTCTAGAACAAAGTTAGCTTCTGGAACATGGCCATACATCCCAAAAAATCTACAACAACTCAAAGGTAATATAATAATAATTTTAAAGCATGGCCACTCACCTGATATTCAGTATTGACTTTAATAAGATCCACACATTGATCTGTCCTATCATACTCTTAATCCATAAAAATACAAGGACAGTATTGATAAAAGTACACTGAAAAATTGTAATGAGCCTTCACCATTATCCATTAAAGTGTTCCATAGTATGATTGCAAGGGTATAACTTACCTTCCTTTTTCTTTTGTATCCTAAGGACGGCAGTTAGTTTTGATAACAAAAGGTAGGTAAATTAGGCAAAACCACTTACCGTCAGTCCATCCCCTGGTGCCTCAGTATTTGATGTAATTAAGTTAGGAAAAGCAACATCATCAGGAACTTCATGATGTGTGGAACCTCTTTTACGATACCAATAACCAACTGGTGCGCCCATACCTACTTATGGGTTAAAGTCAGATATTTAAATTTGCATTTTTAAAAGCCTTAATAGTATATCTCTATTTATTTAATATTGAAAGGAGTTTGTGTCCATTTTTATAAAAAGTTGAATTAAATCTACATCATAAAAGTCTGCATTCATGTACCTCTAAGAAGAAAACAAAATTTGAGAGTATCTCAGGAAGGGCCAGGACCTTTGTTAAAAGTCATAATTAACAAAATGCTTTGATTGACCTTTTAGAATTCAGAGTATTTTTTTCTGTCCTTTATTCACAGAAAGAAAAACTGTGTGCAAAGAAAACCAACATGTCTGGGTTCATCTAGACTGGAGAATGAATGCAGCTTGATACCACTGTACATGCCATGGGCCAATGTTATGGAATCATGCAAGCTGTAGTTTTGTAAAAACTTTAGCCATATCTGCCAAAGAATGTTATTACCCAACCAAACTACAACTCCCATGATACCATAGCATTGAGCCATGGAAGTGGTGTCAAACTGCATTAATCCTACACTGTAGAAGCACCTTCCAATGTAAGTATGACTAGCATACTTCTCTCTGAGATCAAGGTCTATATACATTTTTTAAGAAATGAAACCTAGGGCTGTGGTTGCTTGGGGCAATGTTTTGTCCATTCACTGAAGCAGCAAAATGTTTTGAACTAGTACTACTAGTGTTCTTTTAAATATGCTATCTGGAGTCCCCGGTGGCGCAGTGGGTTAAACCCTTGTCCTGGCAGGACTGAAGATCGACAGGTCGGAGGTTTGAATCTGGGGAGAGCACAGATGAGCTCCCTCTGTCAGTTCCAGCTCCCCATGCGGGAACATGAGAGAAGCCTCCCACATGATTGGTAAAACGTCAAAACTTCTGGGCATCCCCTGGGCAATGTCTTTGCAGACGGCCAGTTCTCTCACGCCAGAAGCGACTTACAGTTTCTCAAGTCACTCCTGACACACACACACACAAATGCTATCTTACAAATATGTGGAGAAAATAAAAACATTTCTGCTTACTTATAAATAATGAAAATAGAGGTTTAAATTTAACAGTTCATTTTAAAATGTACTTTACAAGACACATATATACTTACTAGGCATGGTTTAGAACCCCAAAATAGCAAATCGAAAATCTAATTGGGGGTGATTAGTGATAGAAAGACTTACAAAAAAATTTCCAAAAATTTCTAAAATGTAACTTAATTACTAACGAAATTTGTTAGTAGTTCGTATGCCAGCGCATGCGCATTCCAGATGGTTTTGGCCTACAACTCCCAGAAATCCTAACAGCTGGTAAATTGGCTGGGATTTCTGGGAGTTGTAAACAAACTTGAATAAATCACACTGAATTCTAGATGGGACTCTCCAAATAGGAAGGAGGGAGCAAAGGAGGGAGGGAGGGGGTATTCTATTCTTGGAAGCAGCAAAAAAAGAGGAGGAGGAGGCCCCCCTCGCTCCTCGCTGCCTCTCTCCCCCGATCCTGAGGGAGCGAGCGCCCAAGTTTGCCCAGGCTGAGAGGGCAAGGAAGAGGCCTGAGGCTGTGAGGAATGGTGGGAGTTGAAGTCCAAAACACCTGGAGGGCTGAAGTTGGCCCCTCATGAAGCCTCTTCAAGGCTTTAGATCCTGTGAGAAACCAACCTAATGTATAATAGAATGAATGCTACTGTAAGTGCCTAATATTATAAGTAATCCAACTGGTCATACCTACATTCCATGCACATGCAATAATACAGCAGTAATAAGAATAACAAGAGGTACAATTCAAACCGAAGTATTCTGACTGGTCCCTCCTCATGCGGTGCAACGGGCTCTTCTCTGTGAGCCGGGAAAGCCAGCGTTTGCTGCTTGGGTGCACACACATACATATTCTTTGGGGGGTTTGCTGCAGAATCTTCTCTATGAGCCCGGGATTCTGCAGCAAATCCCCCCCCCCCCAAAAAATATGTATGTGTGTGCACCCAGGCAGCAAACACTGGCTTTTCCCGGCTCATAGAGAAGAGCCCGTTGCACCGCATGAGGAGGACCAGTCAGAATACTTCGGTTTGAATTTTACCTCTTGTTATTGTTATTACTGCTGTTTTATTGCATGTGCATGGAATGTAGGTATGACCAGTTGGATACTTATAATATTAGGCACTTACAGTAGCATTCATTCTATTATACATTAGGTTGGTTTCTCACCCCAATACTCTTTGATGCTTTAGATCCTGGCAGGGCAGGAGAGGCAGGGAAGCCTGGAAAAATGTAAACAGAGAGGTTTACTCAGAAGTAAATCCACAAAGGAGGGCACTTCATCCAAAGTGCCGTCCTTTGCAGATTTTCTGAGTAAACCTCTCTGTTTACATTTTTCCAGGCTTCCAGCCGAAAGAAGGAGCGAGTTTAGGGCTTGCCTTGCCATAATACTTATTGGCAAGGGAGGCGGGAGGGTGGTGAGAGAGAAGGAGGGTGCCTCCCCCCTTACGACCTAATAATGACACTTAAGAAAATCCTGGCCCCAGTTCTATAAAGAAAGTCCACTTCCTGGTTGGCGTTCCAGATGCGGAAATACTCAAAAGTAGCATTTCTTACGAATTTCTTACGAATCATTTCATTTTCATAACTTTTTTCTCATGCCTAATACTTACACATCAGTAATGCTGATCCAAATACTGTTGAAACAGCACCCCAAGGAACAAAAGATGTACTATATTCTGCATATGATGAATCTACGGCGGCATTCAGGGGAGGAACTGCAGATATTAGGCATTCACTTGGAATGACACAGTCACAATAGTGTATCATTATTTCACTTGTTCCACTTGAACCTGCATTATCATATATTCTGAGGAGAATTGGATAATGGCCATAGTCTATGTCTGCCACTGGTAAAATCAAAGCTGATGCATCTGTAGAAGAAATAATCAAAATCCAGTAATAATTTTTTTTTACATTACTGCTGTCCTAGTTAAGCTTATTTTTCGAAGAATGAGATATTCAAAATCATATGTGTACCTTCATTTGGTGTTATTTTCCATGTTGAGTCCGTTGGCATTTCTATTTCAAAGTGGAAGGGTGTAGTGTTGGGAGGTATGTCTTTATCAAAGGCTGTTACACAAACTGGTTTTTTGTTCTTGCACATGGTGTAATTTTTTCTGGTAACCACAGGGTAATTGTCATTCTCATCTATCAGTGTCATCATAATTTCGCCAATACCTGATTTACCACCTGAGAAATCAAAGTTTCTTATAGTTCAATATTGTTACTAAATAGTATTCACAGAACATATTCCAAAGATAGCCTGACTTCATCTTTTCCAGGCAAACATATAGCTAAGCTAAAAAATAGTTGTGCAGCCAAAAGTATTTAAAATATGAGGAATATTATACAAGTTTAGTATCCTTTTCCAAAATGTTTGGGACCAGAAGTGTTTTGGAATTTGTTTTTTCTGATTTTGGCATACCTCTATTTGCATCCAGGTATTCCAAAATAGCTTGGAGATGAGACACAATTCTGAACACAAAATTCATATATGTTTCATCTATGCCTTATATACATACCATGAAGGAAAATATATACAGTAATTTAAATAATTTTGTACATGAAACAAAAATTTTATATGCAGCCTGTCATTTGGAAAATTTTGGATTTTGGAATTTTGGTTAAGAAAATCTTAGACTTAAAGAATGCTCAACCTTAATACTCAGAGTTTATGTTTTACCATGACCCCAAAAAAGAAAAAAGGGGAATGGATTAAAAAGAATAAGGAGTTTGTTGAAATATCTTTGGGGTCTTCACTAACTGAATGAGATGATGCACTCATCTGCATGGAATCTCCAGTATGTCGTGAGCTCCAGGCATAAATAACTGGATAATGACTAAAGTTTTACAAAATCTACACTGGTTGACATTGACGCAAAAACAAACAAATGTGGAAACATGAGGAAAAGTAAAGCACTGAGTTTTCAATATATCTGCTTCCTGTTATGAATCTGCCAAAATACCATATATGGATTGACTGAATTTTTTATCCTATCTTTTTCCAAGGTGGGATTCAACTTAACTCACAATATTTTTTTTAAATTAAGCGAAAACATTAATTCACAAAAGTTAAAAAGGACAACGATATTATTAAAATGGTTAAAAGGACATAAAACATAAATAAATTGTGCTAACAGATTTATGTTACAATACCATTCTTGTACAGCAATGGAAAAACTTTGACTCTAAATGTTTCCAACTACAATTTCTGATAACTTTTGATCTTTGACTATGGCAGTTTCTCCTTTAGGAATTGACATACAAAGCTTTAAGGCCAACAGTTTCCCCATTATTGTTCACATGGGATCTAAATACTTTTAAAGCTTGAGCATAAAGTGAAGATTTTAACAAAATATTTTGTTGAACACAGAACAGTTCCAAAGAACATCTAGTACTTACTCTGATCAGTAGCAGAGACTGTAACATTGCACTGATTGTGTTTGTTGTCAGGTACATCTCTGTCTAAAACTTTAGTCAGTGTCAGATCTCCTCTGCGATCAATGATAATCCAGTTGCACGGATCACTTATTAGTCTGTAGCTGTGAAGTGGCAATGTATTAGGATAGGATTAAAACATTATAATTGTTTCCTGATGTTACCCACATTTTATAAAACAAATCAGCACCAAAAATAAAATTGTACCTTAGGCCTTCACTACTTCCGGTTTCTGGGTCATTTGCTTTGTAATTCCCAACCACTGTTCCACTTGGCAAATCTTCTTTTATGTATAAATTGTATTCACAGGGCTCAAATACCGGTCCCTCGTCCTGGTCCCTAATATTGACCGCAACAGTGACCATATTTTTTGAAATGCCCCCTGCATTTGGTGCAGATGCATAAGGTGCTTCATTATTCACAACAATTTCTAATCTTCTTTCCTTGGCTTTTTCATAGTCTAGTCCCTGGAAATAAACATGTTTTATTAAAATAAACACAAGATCTAAGTACTTGCCATACAACACAGTTATAATGGACTGAGTCCACCCATGCATCTCCTACTGTTGTTGTGCCATAAGCTCTTTGGGAATTGAATGCAGGATATAATCTGTTACTGAATCTCTTTCACACTATGGTTCTGCAAGTGGTTAGAATGGGGATGAGTCACTCCATTTCATTGGAAGAATGGTATGGGGGTAGTTTGGTTATTCCTCCCTTGGAGAGTCGCAAGGAAATCTCTGGGAGGGAAGCCTCAGGGCCCTTCCACACTGCCCCTATATCTCAGGATCTGATCCCTGATTATCTGTTTATCCCAGGATATCTGGCAGTGTGGACTAATATATTCCAGTTTAAAGCAGATAATCTGGAACCAGACCCTGGGATAATGGGCTGTGTGGAAGGGTCCTCAGACTACCTCTGCACTTGGATGGAGAAGACGCGATTCCCCAAGAGCACATCTTCATTTTCTAGTCTGTTTTCTAATTATCTAGCACCATCATTGTACATGGTACTTTACAAGTAAAAAATAAAGTTGTTCCTTTCCTTTCCAGTTTACAACCTAATTAAGACATGATGCAGAACAAAAAGGGGTAGTAGTCCAGCATAATCTGCCTCTTCTTCTGTCCCCCAACTGCCAGGCAGTGGCTATTGGGATGGAGGGAGGGTCTTCATCTGCTTCTGGGCCTAGGCATGCTGGAGCCATCCATATCTCTTCACCTCTCTCTTTGTCTCTGATGCCAGGGCAGTGGCAGCAGTGGTGGAGGGAGTGGCCCTCATCTTTCCCTTGGCCCACACATGATGTAATGGCATTATTTTAGTTACATCGAAAAGATTAAAGGGAAAAAAATCATGATTTATGAGGAACAGTAAATGGGACAGTGTGCATGACTTTCTCAGTACTGAGGTGCTTACAGTGAAGGAAAGAACACAGTGGAAATTACATGATTAAAGAACAAATATGTAAGGGTGAGATAATAACATCAGGATTCAGAGTGTTTTGTAAGTACAACTCCGTCAATTTTTGAATACAAGAATCTGAAGCACCTGACTAATTTAATAAGCTTTATAATGCTACTATTGCTTTCAAACATTGGGAAAAACCTGCATTCACAGACATTTTGAAACTTTTTCTGAGTTTCTCCCTTTTTCTTCCCTCTCCTTTTCTTTTTCCAGATAACATAAGCAATAGGGAAATTTCTACACAAGCTAAAAATGTATGAGTTGGGTGGGCTTCTGCATTAATTCCAGAAGAACACAGTGATGGCATTAGTAATATAATAGCTCTAAGAACTATGGTCTTGTTCAATTATACTCACCTTTAAAACAACTAAACATCCAACATTTCTATCTTCATCGACATTAATAGCAAAACTGTTGTCTTCGTTTCCCTTTATGATAGTGAATGAAGCCAACCATGAAGGTGTCCCAGGTTCATCATTGTCTGACACAGGGATGCATAATAGTTCTGCATTTACTGTGTTTTCAAGCAGAGACACTTCATACTGAAATAAACAAGGTTTTTATAGTGTTAATGTATGAACATTTTAGACATTACTGGAAAAGAGAAGAAATGTGCCAATTTAAAAGTATATAAAACAATGGTAAAGAAGGATGGCTGTAAATTTTTCCAGGCTGTATGACCATGTTCCAGAAGCATTCTCTCCTGACGTTTCCCCTGCATCTATGGCAGGAATCGTCAGAGGTTGTGAGGTTATTTCCTCAGTGGAAATAAACATGATGGCAACAGAACCTAAAGATAAGAGTATATCTAAATTGCCCAACAAATTGCCCAGCAAATCAATGGAAACAAAAATCGGCCAGCTGTTGCTGCTGTTTGAGTCCATTCAGGTATCGCAAACTTGGGTGGAAACATCAGTAAATACTTTAGTGGCAGAGGTGGCTCAAATACAAACAAAAATGTTATAGCAGTGGTTCTTAACCTGTGGGTTCCCAGATATTTTGGTCTTCAACTCCCAGAAATCCTAACAGCTGGTAAACTGGCTGGGATTTTTGGGAGTTGTAGGCCAAAACACCTGGGGAATCACAAGTTGAGAACCACTGCCTTAGAGTATCTATACGTTGGAAGTGCCTTGAAGACACACAACAACAAATACTACCAGCCTCTTGCTGCTGTTGCAAGAAAATAGCATGGCTGCATCTCTGAGATATCACATGCCAGGGACTGAGACTCTGTGGTTTATACAGGAAAAACTAACAAGATATAATTAAACAAAGTAGGTAATACAAAACATAAATAAAAGATCTTGATAATAATATTAACATCCACTCCATTCAAATAATATGAAATAATTTAATGTTGTACATACAGTTAGAATGTGAAATACGTTATATTCTCACTTAGTGTAACATTTACCATAACCACATTAAAATATATTTTTGAAAGCTCTAATAAATTTTGTTAGAGACAAACATACCATGGTTTGTTGTAACTGTGGAGGATTGTCATTTACATCTCCAATCACTATTAGGACTTTTGCTGTAGTGCACAATCCAAAATCCTGGCCTCCCATGTCTCTTGCTTCTACTTCTAGTAAATATTCAGATGTTGTCTGTAGAAAATTCAGAGTATAATAAAGACACAATTTTCCTATTCTGGTTAACACTGTGGGTTTTTAAAAAAGTAAAATCAGAGATTGTAGGAATATGACAGGAACAATTGAACTCAATAAAAACCTTTTAAAATGTGTCAATAAATACTAGATACTTAAGATCAAGATGCTAAACTAAAGATACACTTATTATTTCAGGCAGATAATTTTTGAGATACATTCTACCACAATGCTGAAAACAATGCCGACATTTGCGACAATTCAAGAGGATTTACATGCCAATACCTGCTAGATTTACAGAAGAATTACCTCTCTGTCCAGACGTCGTGATGCTACAGTGATACACCCTGTATCTGGATGTATGGCAAATAGGGCAATGCTCTGAGGACTTAGAACATTCTGGGACAAAATTCGATATTTCAGTTTGGTATGTAAGGTGTCTGGTTCATCTTTGTCAGTTGCAGTCACTTGTCCAACTAGTGTTCCTGCATGTACAAGGCATTAAGCTTGAATTCCTTTTTTTCATAAGAAAGTTTACAAAATGTTATTTAAACATTAAATACCTAACTTCAGGTCTATTTTAGCTGTCCCTGATTTTAAAAACTCTAAAATTATAACAGTAAAACAACACTCAAACACAGGGGAACTCCAGAGAGGAAACAATCAGGGACAGCTAATCACCTCTCAACAAAAGATTCCCCTCGGGCACTAACAAGCCACACCAAAAAACTGCCAGGTCATCATATGCTAATCAAGGTGGCCAGTTGAAACATTCAGAATATTTTGACAAGAGTTCTTTCTCCCACCCTGGACATTCCACAGATATATAAACCCAATTTTCCTAGTTTTCAACAGACCTCACAACCTCAGAGGATGCTTGCCATAGATGCAGGCGAAACATCAGGAGTGAATGCTTCTAGAACATGGCCATATAGCCCGAAAAACCTACAACAACCCATAGGAACTTAAGATCTAAAATCTGAACCATATTCACTTTCTTTCCCTTTCTTTCTCTTTCTCTGAAAAAAGGTTTCAAATACCAAGAGTTGTCAAGAAAAATACAATTTCTTGGATCATGCATACATGCCAATATAGGTAGCTTTCTTTCTGAATATTCATGGCCTTGTATATGAATGGGAGATTTCCATCCATTGTATCTTCAACCTATGCATGTTGTTTTCAAGTGACAGTAAAAGTTTAATGGATCTGTCATTAATATTTTGAGTTGAAGAGGAGCATGACCAGTACTGGGCCCTATTCCTTCAGAGGTTTGGCATCAATGGAGTCCCCATTTAACTCAGAGAAGCTTGACAATGCCATAGCAATAGATGCACAGACTTCATATTTGTTGTTTTTATTGTATTATTATATTAATATAATTTTAAAAATAGAGAAAATATAGTATCAAGCATGCACATATGTACACACACATTATTTGTGAACAGGGAGTTGCCTTCAGAATGTGGATATAAACTTGCAATTAAAGCAACAATTCTCATTGTAATTTCCTGCTAGGACAGGAAACTAGTTTGAGTAAACAACAATAATAAGGAAACAAAACATTATCATAATTGTCACCATCATCATCTTGATTCCACACTTTACATGTGTTTGAGAGTTTGGGGTGATCAATTCTTCAAAACCTTCCAAAGAATCAAAGAATCAGGTAGACAATGGAGTATGTTCCAAATAGTATCACTTTTGTGCCATTGTGATCCCATCTATTTCAAACCAAAGTTTTCTAAGTTCATTAGTAATTGCTATCAGAGCAGCAATTGCCAGTGGAACCACAATGTTTTTCTTTTTTTGCAGAAGCATTGGATTTCATTTTATAGTTCTTAAGATCTCATCATCTTCACTTCCTCTTTATCTTCAGTACTGCCATCACCTGAAATTACCCTTCTGATGAAATGACATATATGTTGCTGTTTGTGGTGATGTTGCTGCTGCTATCATTATCAACATTTTGACACAAGCATTATAAGCAAAGAAGAGAAGTACACTAGGAAATTTAGTTCCCTTCAGTTCATTTCCTCTTCAGAATATTTTGATAATCTCAGTTAAGTTTATAAAGCAGCATGGAAATAGTTACTAAAGGAGCACCACTTGGAAGAAAACTTTAAACATGTGTTTGTGTGCTTATGAACAATGCCCCTATCACAACTAAAAGGACAACGTTCAGAGGATCCAGACTAGTAGTTTATTAATACCAAATCGCTCCAGTGGGCCATATCCTTTCCTGGCATAACAAGGGCAAAATGCTGCTCCTATAAACCTCCAGCAGGCTTGATTCACCTTTCCAAATATATTGCAGAATATTCATTAATGTAAAAAAGCATAACTAAAAAATAATTTGGTCATATGATTTTGTTGGTATTGTTTATTTTATTTTTTGCATTCTTTGTGGTTTCAGGAGAGTCACGGGAGAAAAAAAACTGCCTACTAAAATTGGTGAGTCCTGAATTTAACTATGCAAATATTTTACCTTATTTTGAGGATATGCTAATTAGGATGGTTTTGCATGTGCATCCCTTGATATCAAGACATAGGTCAGTTTTACTGATACAAACATTTCAACAATCCTTTTGCATAGTATTTTTTGAATTAGTCTCAAAATAGTTATTTAAAAAAGATTTAATTACCAATTCTACTGTTTTCAAGAACGCGGAAAGTATAAATATCTTGGTCAAACTCAGGGGCATTATCATTATCATCCTCTATTCTGATGATATGCACAAGTGGTACTTCTGGTGTATATCCATCTGAAGTCACTGCATAACAAATCAGCTGTATAAAAGAGAATTAAAGTAACAGTTTTATTTTTAGTTCCTTTGTGTCGGATTTAGGCTGGCAACAACTTACTTGTGGTTTAAATCTACCCCACCCCCCCCCCAATTTACTACCCTACTATAAAATCAGTGCAGTCCCACAGCCATTCATACTGGGTGGAAAGTAGTGAAATTGGCAACGCACCTGGTTATTTGCCCACAACTAGATGCAAAATGATTGCATCATCTGCTCA
This sequence comes from Anolis apletophallus, assembly GCA_030556195.1. Taxonomy (NCBI): domain Eukaryota; kingdom Metazoa; phylum Chordata; class Lepidosauria; order Squamata; family Anolidae; genus Anolis; species Anolis apletophallus. The sequence continues at coordinate 87,563,479 of JARBWK010000007.1, forward strand.
GACCTTCAGTGGACCCTAGCAGACTTCAGAAGAGAAGATAATAATTTTGTGACTGGTCTCAGAAACATAATCAGATGCTTCTCTGATCCTACACCACTCTTGTAAGCATGGAATTGCAAATGGAAGGACTGCAGTATCTTTATGGTAGATCTTGGAAGGGGTTGGAAGTGTCCATAAATGGCCAGCATCTGACCATTTATGAACACCTCCAATCCCTTATGGAACTACTATCTCTCTACAGTATAGTATTGTGTCCAAAGTGTTCTTTGTGAGAAATTGATGAAGGGCATGTCCTTTTAGTCAGGAAAATACAAACAAATTAGATATTCACTTTTCCTACAATGAAGAGCACACAACTTCTTCTGCACTCCATCCAACACAGTCTAACCCAACCACAATACAAGATGGGACACAATTATGTCAGGAATGAGTCATTTCAGTTCCCATTCACTCTTCATTGCTTCTAACCATATTTAATGTCGCATTATTAATGGGATAAAAATCTTTGAGATTTCTGGCTCTGATAGTTTTCAAATGTAAATAAAATAAAATAAAATAGTTTTAGATTATCAACAGGGCCTAAAGGTTGAGTGCGAAGCATTGAAAACTTATTTTCTTAGATAACAAATTGCAGATTTCCCTAGCATGCAGACTGCAGTATTCTGAAGCTCAACAAAATTAACTTTTCTACACTACTATAGGATTACTATAGTAGGGAAGAATAGAGTTAAAACACTATTCATGCTCCATGTACATTTCATAGTAAGAAAGATAAATGAAACAAGAGCTTTAAGATCAGTTGGGGAGGCCCTGCTCTCCATCCTAATCTCTTTTCAAGCACGATTAGCTGGGGTGAGAGACAGGGCCTTCTCAGTGGTGGACCCTCAGTTGTGGAACTCCCTCCCCAATGACATCAGGCAGGCCCCATCCCTCCTGGTTTTTAGAAGAAGACAAACTTAAGACCTGCCTTTTTACACAGGCGTTTGGTGAATAGAAACTATGGAATGAGACTTAACAGTTTGAATAATGGTCTGTGGGTTTTGGAAAACAATTATGGATATTAGACAATGACTCAGCATTTCATATTAATTGCTATATTAGATTATTTTATATTTGATGGCATGTGTTTTATTGTTTACCTGTGCAGCATTGAATTTTTGCCAAATTTGTAAGCTGCCTTGAGCCCCCCCCCCCCCCGGTCAAGATAGGCAGGGTAGAAATGAAGTACATCAATAAATATAAATAAATAATACACATTATAGCCAGATCCAGTGTGTCTGATGTGGGGGTTGGGGTCTACAACAGGTAAAGGTGTGGCTAAAGAGGGCAAAGCTCAGAATCTAACTTTCCTGTCTATTTGCCACATTCTCCCTGCCTACCTGAGGGAAACTGCATTACAAATAATGCCTTTTAAAATCACAATTACTTCTTGTTATTTGAAGCTGGAGATTATGTGGGGATGAGGAGCAGGAAAAGACTACTCCTTCCCCTAACGTAACATTCTAACCTTTATAAAAGCAAGAGAATGCCGGGTACAAACTGGCCATAGAGCAAGAAATACATGATAAACAATGGTAAAGGGTGAGACATCTTCAACATCTGCCTAATGGAGCACTCCTCCCAATGGGAGCCTCTGGATTTTCCTGTCTAAACAGAGAAAAATTATTGTCTTACTGTTCCAGTCTCATAGCCTCTAACTATCCCAATTAAGCAGAGACACTCCTGGTTAATCTTCTGTCATTGCACATTTTCTACTGCTTTTAAAACGTCCCAGTTTCTATTTCATTCTCCCACTTTTCCTCTCATTCTCTGCTTATTTCAGTTACTACAAACTGCAAAAATAGTTTAAATTCAGTTAAACAAAGGGAAACAAGAAGAAGGAAATAGATGTAGCATCTCCTGGCTTCTTCCTCTTAATATAATTTAATAACTTTTGCCATCTTGCTCACACTGTAATGTGTTTGGCCACATATCTCTCAGCTTCCTTTTTTTTTGAAATGTTGGAGAGTATGCATTCTCCCCTTATCCCCCAAAAAATCGCCTTCCCATTCTCTCCATTTCACTCTCTCTCTCTTCTCTCTTCTCTCTCATTCTCTTTCTCACAAAAAGAGAAACATAGTAATAGAAGCACATGGAATAAAAGGGGTGGGAATGAATTAAGGATGGCTGCCCTCTAAACATGAGAAAACAGAATGAGTTCAGCAGCCAATACAATTCCCATCATTTCATGATTGTGTTGCATTTACCAGATCTGTTGAATTACAACTCTTTAACTATTCACAATTTTAATGAATAAGTGTCATGAATTCACCTGTAAGAACTACAATTCCTGTTTATTACCTTGCCTCAGAGTACATAAAAATAATCTGAAAACGAAAAAATAATTTGCTAGATGGCTGGCATGGCCATATGTCTATTTTAAATTAGAATAGAATAAAATATTTTGCAAAATAGAAAAAGAATAAAAAAATAAACCTTAAGATGCATTTGATTGTTTTTTCATAAATCAATTCATACAGAAGCTTGAAGCTCATACCTGAAATTCTGGGTACTCCTCTCGGTCTATGGGGCAGGTTACAAAGAGATTCCCAGTGTGTTCCTCAATGTAGAAGTAATGTAGTGGTATTTGGTCAACACCTGGACCAGTTATGGAATATTTAATGTTATACTTTTGGGCCATGTCAGAAGATAACTGCAAATGCCAATCATAGCGAAACAGTAAAAATAATTGTTAACAAACATCTTATAATCTCTCTCTTTTCCCTTCATTATTCAGCATCCATTAGGAATTTTATTTTGTACAAGAGATGTATGTACAGGTCAATTCAAACATTTTCATACATTATGACTCTCACAATGTTTCCATGATTAACTGGATCCAAAGAAGACCAACAACCAGGAGCTGCTAATGGCTCTCATGTCTGTGGGATACTACATCTGCTCTGGGAGTTACTCTGAATGTTAAAGGATATATCTAAGGAGTCATCCAGAGTATTTGGTGAACAAGATGAAGCCACTACAGGTAGTTGTCCCTACTTGACAAATCCTTATAACATGGGGACATCACCATACCAAAAGCGGCCAATGACATTCAATGTTCTTTAGAGCAGTGGTTTTCAACCTTTTTTGAGCCACGGCACATTTTTTACATTTACAAAATCCTGGGGCACACCACCAACCAAAATGACACAAAATAACACAAAATAACACTCTAACACAGTAATACATATAGTTAATATGTTTTTAAATGTATTTATACACTCAGTGTGAAACCTGGGCCTGTTTCGATGAACACAACATAGATATCCTGGCAGGAATGGCAGAAAGACACAAACTTCCCACACAGAACTCCCATAACCAAGAGAAAATACTATAAGAGTTTGGTGGGCATTGACCTTGAGTTTTGGAGTTGTAGTTCACCTCTATCCAGAGAGCACTGTGGACTCAAACAATGTTGGATCAGGAACAAACTTGGCATGAATACTCAATATGCCCAAATGTGAACACAGGTGGAGTTTGGGGGAAATAGACCTTGACATTTGGGAGTTACAGTTTCTGGGATTTATAATTAACACACAATCAAAGAGCATCCTGAACTCTTGCAACAATGGAATTGAACCAAATTTGGCATATTGAACTCTCATTACCAACAGAAAGTACTGAAAGGGTTTGCTTGGGAATTGACCTTAAGTTTGGAAGTTGTAGCTCACCTACACCCAGAGAGCACTGTGGACTCAAACAATGTTATGTTTTGTTGTTTGTTTGTTTTCTATCCAGAATCACAATGTTGGAAGGAGGCTCACCACTTTAAGGCCCCTAAAACAGTCGTGGAAAATCTTCGGCCTTCTGGATGCTTTGGACTTCAACTCCCACCATTCCTAACAGCCTGAGGCCCTTTCCTGCTTAAGTGGCTGAGGGGGGAAAAGGAAAAGAGCCTGAGGCTTCTAGGAATGGTGGGAGTTGGAGTCCAAAACACCTGGAAAGTCCAAGTTTGCCCATGCCAGCTTTCGACAGAGCCGTCTTCCTCCCTCTTCCCCTTCGCGCCCTTTCTTCCCCCTCCTGCCGAACACTTACTTTTTCTTCTACGCTGCCACTTCTGCCGCCATTTTGATTTGAGGGGGCAGTATGAGTGTGTTCAGGAGGGGAGGGGGGGGAGAAAGAAGTGGCCCGTGCGGGCGCTACTGCACAGACTCGCCCCAGAGCAAAGCGAGGCAAAGCGAGCAGAGCAAGGCTGGGAAGAAGGGAGCCCAAGTGGAGAAGAAAAAGTGCTCAGCAGGAGGGGGAAGAAAGGGTATTGGAGGTTCCAATTTCCCATGGCACACCTGATGATCACTCACGGCACACTAGCTGGGAAACACTGCTTTAGAGTAATTGTGTGGTTTTCTTGATTCACTTAACAGAATCATAGAGTCACCATGATGGAAAGTATATTCAAGGCACACATGTTTACAAAATGCATCAACAGAATGCTGTCCAGCCTCTGCTTAGATATTTAAAGCAAAGAAAAGCCCACTGCCTTCTGAGGTTGTCTATCTTACTTTCAAATTGCACTTAGGAAATGTAGTGAACTGGTAGAGAATGTCAAAGTTTTTATGAGATTCCCTCCAGAGGTAAGTGTATATGTGTTTTAGGTTACCGTATTTGATTGTATATACATTGATGTTGACATATACACGAGGTTGTATATGAGCTAAGGGCAGGCTTCGGAATCAAAATTATGGATATTGATATGACTTGTGGATAAGTCAAGGACAATTTCACAGAAAATGAAAAGTTCCAAGATACTTCGACAGGTTGACTGCCCCTAGCACCATTTTCTTATCCAAGCTTTCAAAAACTGGCCTCACAGTGGAGAGATGTAGCACAGCAGTTCTCGTTTGTGCCTGGTGGGCAGGGGACAGGACCTGGGGTCCCATTAGCATTAGAACCAGCTGAGCTAGAACGGGATTCAGAGGATGAGCTAGATGACTGGGGTGAAGGGCAGCTTTCCCCGCAGGGGCCTCTTTCGCCCACAGAGAGCTTGGCCTGGGAAGAAATGTGTTTTGGTCCCAGGGATGATTCAGATAACCAGGTGCAATTAGATTCTGATTCAGGGAGCTATGAACATCCGGGAGGGAGATCTTCCCAGGAGCCTCCTAAGGAAGATATGGAAGAAAGCGCATGGGAAACGGCTAGGGAGGAAAGCTCTCAGGGAGATAGCAACACAGCTGCCGAGAGACAAGGTCGAACCTTTGATAGAAGACGGAACATCGAGTCTAGCAGGAGGGATTGGTCCCGGGCCCTAGACCGGCCGAGGTCCGTTAGCAGTGATTGGAGACGAAGAAGCCTAGAGCGTCGGGACCTCGGCGGAAGGATTAAGTATAGGATCCGTGGGAACGAATCCTCAGTTCTCCGGCCACGTCGCACCTGAATAGGTGTGAAGCGGAGTGGGATCACTAGCTGGATAGCTAGAGATCATCAAGCCTTGCCCTTGTTCCTGATCCACAGCATTGTGGAGCTTTGCCTTTGTTCCTGATCCACAGCATTGTGGAGCCTTGCCCTTGTTCCTGATCCACAGCATTGTGGAGCCTTGCTTTTGTTCCTGATCCACAGTCAAGTGGAGCCTTGCTACGCTTTTGGCCTATTTGCTACGTTATCTTGGACATTGACACTTCAAGCTTTTTGGATTGCTTTTATATTCTTATTGGACTATATCTTTGAACTGTTATTATACTCAATAAAGTAGTTAGCCTTCAGTACGTCTCTGTGTGTGTGATTAAGGGGCCGGTAAGTCCGTGATTGTGACAAGAGAGTAGATGGACTGGTGCTTCTTTTAGGTTTTTCTAGCATGGACTAAGCTTTGCCTTTTGTCATTCTACTTACAGAGGGTTTCTCATATAATATTTGTGTGGCTAGATAGATAGATAGATAGATAGATAGATAGGTAGGTAGGTAGGTAGGTAGATAGATAGATCAACCTGATACTGATGAGTTAACTGATGTTTTAGAGAGGATTATGGGATTGCCTGTGGGATTTCCTGGGGCATGAAGTGCTGAAGATTTAAGTCAGAAGAATGATGCTACTCTCAGTGAGAAATCTGACTTAGAAAGTCCAGGCCTCCAAAGTCAGTCAAAGGAGCCAGAGCCTGGAACATTAGATAAGGAGTCGAGCAGAGAATTAAGTGATACTGAAGGCTCCCAGGGAAAACCACCTAGAGAGATATAAATCAACAAAGGCCTTTGTTTACAGATCAGACCAGAAAATTGGCATCACTGGGCAGAGCGTCTGTGTGGGAAAGTTGGGGAGCAAATTCATGGGAGACTAAATGCTTTCATAGGTAGCTTTTAATTGGCACAAAAAACACAAGGTAATGCAAAGGGGGGAGGAGAGACACTATTGTGAGGTGCAACGTAATAAAGGGACCCAAATGGAGCTAGACTCGGCCTCTACACAGGAATGCAGTCCGGGGTCAAATGCGCAACAAAATAAACAGTATTGGAATGAAGCAGACCCAGTACATAACATCTAGTAAATATGCAACATAATGTGGCCCACCAAAAACAAGTACAGACCCCCCACAAACGGCAGAGAATGTAAAAATACAATCGCGCTACAGTGCACTACATATCCCAGACGCCAGCGGGCGTGGGCGGAAGTGACGTCAGTGCGTCCGTACACCGCAATTCCCGATAGCGAGATTGCGCTATCAACGCCTACAAGTTCCAGAAGGCTAGGCGGCACGTCAGGGGAGGAGTCCACGTGGTGACGCGATGCAAGAGTCTCCGTGGTGCGTAGGGGCTTCTCGCGGTAGCCAGCAGTGGTGAATCTCGTAAGGCTACAGTCGCGTGATCTCGCGAGATCTCGCCAGCGGGGATCCAAACTCGGAAATGATGGGCAAATTGTGTTAAATAAACAATGTTCCGCACAGTAGAAATAATAATAAAGTGGCGATCTGAGTGTGAGTCTCTCAGTCCTCAAGGGTACTCAGGTCCAAATCCTGCTGATGGGGCCGTGCACTGGATACAAAAGTGAATGCCGGCCAGCTGCGGACCCGATGTGGGAGCCGGTGGTGGAAGTTTTCAAAGGTATCCCATGTAATTCCAGTATGTTCAATAGCCCAAAGTATAAATGTAACAGGGGTGCACCCCCTATGCAAGGTGAACAATAGTGTGTCCTCAGATGTTCTTCTTAAATCAACACAAGCACAGTCATATCTCCGTAGAAAAAATATATTTGAAGTATTCAATTATTCAATCATATTTCAGTATTCAGATGCGGTTCAAGGGCATGGCGTGAGTCAACGGGTATAGCCCAGCAAAATGTTATCCCAGGCAGTAAAAGGCACCAGCCCGTTTCGCAAAGGCCACAAATGGGTGGCAGATGCTTCCTCAGGACTCGTATGATACAACTTTACCACATCAGCATCAGAGAAAATGAAGGGTGCAGCTTGAAGCACAACAGCTTGTTAGCCCATTCCAAATGGAGGGTCACCCATTTGTGGCCTTTGCGAAACGGGCTGGTGCCTTTTACTATCGGGAATTGCGGTGTACGGACGCACTGACGTCACTTCCGCCCACGCCCGCTGGCGTCTGGGATATGTAGTGCACTGTAGCGCGATTGTATTTTTACATTCTCTGCCGTTTGTGGGGGGTCTGTACTTGTTTTTGGTGGGCCACATTATGTTGCATATTTACTAGATGTTATGTACTGGGTCTGCTTCATTCCAATACTGTTTATTTTGCTGCGCATTTGACCCCGGACTGCATTCCTGTGTAGAGGCCGAGTCTAGCTCCATTTGGGTCCCTTTATTACGTTGCACCTCACAATAGTGTCTCTCCTCCCCCTTTGCATTACCTTGTGTTTTTTGTGATTATCCTTAGGAGATACGTGTTTTTTTGAGCTTTTAATTGGCACCTTGTTTACTTTAAACTTAAAGTTAGTTCAGGCATCGTAGTGTCTGAGAGAGAGACTAGACCTGAGTTCTCTGGCTCTTGTTTCAAGTCAAGCCTTTGGTTTTGGTAATCGAGTATATTGGAAGTTTCTATATTTCTGTTTCTGTATTCATGATCAAGTTCCTATGTTCTTGTTTTGTACTCACGATCAAGTTTTACTAAGTATACCTTTTGCTTGCGGATTTAAGCTGTTCTTGTGATTTTTAGCTATTCCTGGACTGTAGTACCTTTAAATCTGTATGAGATATTTGGATTCCTGTTGGATTATCACTTATCATTCCTGATTTTTTCCTACACTTTTGATATGTTTTTACAAAAGTTTGCTTATATTCTGGACTCATGCATGATGCTGTGGTCATAGGTGTTTCCATGCCTGGGGTGCACCATTCAGGTTTGGGGGTCAATCTTTGACTAAAATTTCTTATATATGACTTATGACTTATACTGATGCTTTCTGGGAGAGGCAGGAAAAGGTGCATCACAAGGACTATAAATCCAAGTGTGTTGGAGATTCTGAGGGGTGAGTCCAAAAAGATAACTTTCCCAAGATCTGCTTCCAGGTGAAAGGTGTAACCTTTAAATGGTGTTCAATTTCCAGTGTGAAGTTTTTCACTTTTCAGATATCTATTCCTATTTTGGAAGTATGAGCAGAGTCCGGCTTCCGCATTGGGCATGGGACAGAGACCGTGTTGGTCGCCATCACAGACCAGCTCCGTTGCCAGTTAGACCAGGGGGGATCAGCGCTGCCCGTATTATTAGACCTTACGGCAGCTTTTGACACCGTTGACCACGCATTGTTAACCCACCGTCTGGCCATGGCGGGGGTCAGGGGGATCGCCCTTAAATGGGTGTCCTCTTTTCTCCTTGACCATGGCCAGCAAGTGGAGAGGGGAGGTATGGTTTCTGAGAGGCTCCCCTTAAGTTGTGGTATGCCTCAGGGGGCCATTTTCTCCCCTTTACTATTCAACATCTACATGTGACCCCTTGCTAAGCTGGTGCGGAGTTTTGGTCTGGAGTGTCATCAGTACGCGGATGACACCCAGCTGGTGCTGAGGATGGACGGACGGCCGGACTCTGTACCCGATTGTTTCCAACTATGCCTTGAAGTCGTGACTGGTTGGCTACGGGCCAGTCAGCTGAGAGTGAATCCTTCGAAGATGGAGATCCTTTGGTTGGGTCACCCGGGTGGATGTGAGCTCCGGCTGCCCGTGCTGGACGGAGAAGCACTATGCCCGTCGTCCCTCGTAAAGAGCTTGGGGGTCCAGTTGTACCCACTGCTGATGATGGAGGCTCAGGTCTCCACTGTCAGCAGATCTGCCTTTTACCATCTGCGGCAAGCAAGGCGGCTGGCACCCTACCTCTCCGGTAATGACCTTGCCACGGTAATCCAGGCAACGGTCATCTCGAGGATAGACTACTGTAACGCCCTTTACTTTGGCCTTCCTTTGTCGGTTATCTGGAAGCTCAAACTGGTGCAGAATGCAGCAGCGAGACTCCTGGCTGGAGTACCTGCCAGGGCTCACATCACTCCAACACTGCAGCGTTTGCACTGGTTATCAATTGAGCACCGGGTCACCTTCAAAGTGCTGGTACTGACCTTTAAGGCCTTGCATGGTCTGGGGCCGGTGTACTTGAGGGACCGTCTACTCCCATATGTTCCCCAGAGATCCCTCCGTTCAGAAGACCTCAATCTTCTACAGATCCCATCACTACGCACTATCAGTCTGTCTTCAACTAGACAGAGAGCCTTCTCCGTGATGGCACCTTGTTTGTGGAATAGCCTACCATCAGAAGTTCGGTCAATTGGTGAACTAACAGCTTTCCGGAAAGCATGTAAAACCGTGCTGTTCCGGCAAGCTTTTAGCTTATAACTTCCCTGGGAGGGTGGAATCGTCCTAATTGGAATTGTTCCAATCTTGTCTGTTCTTACATTGTTTATTTGGTACTGTTTTAAATTGTTATGTTTTATGCCTGTTAGTAGTTTGATACACTGTAAACCGCCCTGAGCCATCTGAAAAGGACGGTATACAAATCAAAATAATAAATAAATAAATAAATAAATAAAATGGCAACCCCCAGTACTAAATTGCCTGCAGCAGTGATATAACAGAGTAATCTCAGCATTGCAAAAGAAGTTACCAAGAAGAAAAGTAATTGACAGATGGCCATTCTAATTTCTGTTTTTGACCATTGCCTGTTTTATTAATGGGAGTGCTCCTGCTAAAAATGTAAAGGCAAAGGTTTTCCCTGACATTAAGTCTAGTCGTGTCCGAATCCGGGGGAAGGGGGTGCTCATCTCCGTTTCTAAACTGAAGAACCGGCATTATCCCTAGGCACCTCCAAAGTCATGTGGCCAGCATGACTGCATGGAGCGCTGTTACCTTCCCACCAAGGTGGTACCTACTGATCTACTCATATTTGCATGTTTTCAAACGGCTAGGTTGGCAAAAGCTGAGCCTAACAGCGGGAGCTCACCCCGCTCCCCAGATTCGAACCGCCAACCTTTCGGTTATCAAGTTCAGCAGCTCAGTGGTTTAACCTGCTGCACCACCAGCTTACAATAAACATAAAAATGTTCAGCACTACACAACTTCTCTCCTTGGAAGTTCTTCAATGGAAATATATTGTATGACAAAAGTTCCATTGATTTCATTGGCATTTAATTTACAAATCACATTGTTTCATAATATTTTGTTAGAATTTCCCCCTGTATTTCAAGAGTACATCCATGCACAGTAATACTGTATATTATCCTATGCAAGAGAAATGTCAAGTTATTTGAAAAGTAAAATTATGGGGAATACTTAAAATATACCTGTTGAATTTGCATTGGGAATGGTCCCAGTGAGTTTTCCATTATAATAGTTGGGACAGGAGCCCACCTTCGTTTGGTTCGACTAACAACAGTCTCTCGTACACGTCTTACATTATCCCTTGCTGCCTGAAAGACAGAAAAGGATAATTTAAATAAACAGCAATAGAAAGAATGTGGCTTTTGCTGCATATACATTTTGATAATCACTTTCTCCTATTTTAAAATTCTTCTTGAGTCCCAAATATTAACTGCCTCGGTTAGAATTGTATTTTAAATATTAGTTCATGGGAATATTTAACAGAACTATAGGGAAGTTGCTAACCATGTCTGCTCAGCTTCTAATCTTATGCAAAAGTCATGTAAATCAAACCAACAGTACTAGAAAAACACGAAGAAAAACCATAAAGAGGAAAAGTAATGAAAAAATACATGGGTAGGGAATATTTTTTTGAAAGGGAGTTGGAACAAGTTTCCTTTGCATTTTTAACAGATTACAAGGAATGGGGAATGTATCTCCTTTTTAAAAAGAGGGTGTGTACTCTTTTGAAATGTGAAGAGTATTTCTTTATACACTCAAAGTGTTTGAGTGTTGGACCATGATTCTGGAGACCTGGGTTTAAATCCCCACTTGGTCATGGAAAACAACCAGGCAAGTCTCTCAGTGAAGCCAAATCGTTCTGAACTACTTTTTCCAAGAAAACCCTACATTAGGTTCATCAAGAAAACCCTACTTTCCTACTTTCCTCCCACAAATTGTTCCAACACTTTTGCTGTAAACTCCTTTTTTTCTTTTTTGGTTTTTAACTTTTTTTCACTCTAGCCTTTTGTATATATCTTATTCTCTTATATATATATATATATATATATATATATATATACACACACACACACACACACACACACACACACACACACACGTGGCAAAAAAGAAAACCATCATAGGTCATCAAAAGTCAGAAATTACTTGAAAGCAAACAACAGCAACATATATTTACCTTTCCTGGATATGTTTGCAAATTAACATATATCATCCTTGGTTCATTTTCATCAATGCCTTTAAAGGATAAGGCAATGGTGTTTTCATGGGAAGACAAGGACATAGCAGTTGTGGCATACAACAAACTGTCATTTAGGATGGTAAAACTGGGATTGTTTGAGCTAAGAACTCCAGAATGCTGAAAACACAGTTTCATGTTTACTGTAAGAGAAAGTAAGATTTCAAAGGCAAGTCAAAACGCGAGAAAATGTATTTTAGAAAACAAAATTCTAAAGTGTCTCAATCTATGCCTAGTGTCCCAAAAAGTAATTCTAATTCACCAGACAAAGAACAGCTCCACTGGTGAAAAGCACATTCCCACAATATATAGGTCAAAAACTCTGGACACATATACAGGTAGTCCTGCAAATGGGACAGTCTGGGGGTCATTTCAATGATTATTATTTTGGTCAAGAGTCTGTTTTGCTTTTGGATAAGTTACTACATGCAGAATTATGTGCTTGGTTGTTCTACATGTGATTAATGGCAACATTGCCTGATCAAATATGAAACTGACTCTACCACTGAAGGAGTACTGCCATCAGTCTCACCAGAAGCAGGTGAATATGCACGGGGGTGCACATCTTAATGCACAACTCCACTTCCACAACTTTGAACTAAATCCAGATGTCTGCATTGGACAAACACCAAACTGCTTATTTACAGCCACATAAGACACAAATGGGGTTCTACCCCATATCTACCTCAACTGAGAACTGGAAATGCATATTTATCTCCTCCTGTGATGATTGTAATGAAGCAGGACTGAAATTCTAATGGAGCCATTCCTTAGCATGGCTGAGGAAGATTTTGCAAATGGGAGCATAATTACTGCACTTAGAATTGCTCCATGGATCAGAGTTCTAATGGACTAGTAAAGAGATTACAAGCTTCCTGATTATTATCATCTTATCACAGGGGAAGGCAAGGTCTGGCACATGGGCCATATGTTGCCACCTCCAAGCTCTTCCTGGGACCCTCATGGGTGCCAGGGTTAGCTTGCCTCCAGAATGCCATCTAGTGGGGTCTGGGGACATTTTAGGTCTAGTGGAGGTCTTTTTAAAAACCAGTAGTAACTTCCAGCTGGTTCCTAAAAAAGGAAGGCAGACATCTCATAGGCCTAAAATGGCCCTGGGACATGTCTGGTCTCACCATAGTCAGAGAAAGACACCCTTTAGAAGGTTTTGAAGGGCATTTGGGGACAAAGAATAGTGCATTGGCAACTATACTGTATAGTGTGACTTGCCAATATTTTCTGGAGAAAAAAATGCACATACACCCTTTCTACAATCTACTCATTCCTTAGCTACTGATATCTCAAGGTCCTGGACCAACCTGCTTGGTTGACTCAAAATTCAAAATTCAGTGTCTATGAACAATTCCGTTTTCAAATTCAATTTAACAAAAAAGCAACTCACTATTTTTCCTAGATTTTAATAGAAAAAAGAGAGATTATCTGATTATTCTTGTCTGTAATAACATTGCTTAATTTCTACATAAATGTAAGTGTAAAATATTGTTGGATTTTCTCACCTCTGCCAATAAACATTCCAGCTTCCAGTTTATGAGGAACATTAAAAGTAATTTTCTTACAAGCTTCACAAAATCCACTCAATAGCTATAAAGGAGAAAGTCCAAAATTTAAAACATTTTTTTAAATTGAAAATAACTAAATACTTCTATGTCTTGCCTTGCAGTTAGTGGTTCCTAATTTAGTTTGAAAATACATTAATGTAGTTCGTAAACAAAAGAAATCAGCATCATTGTCTGTGGTGTATTCATTATGGTGTTTTGTATTCATGTCGCAAAATTCTTAATCTAGTAAATTCCTTTGTGATACTCTTCCTTTGTAGAGTACAAAAGCCAAACATCCACTGCTTTAATGTATCTCGAACAGCCTTGAAATCCAGGCAGAGTATCCCTTATCCAAAATGCCTAGACCAGAAGTATTTTGGATTTTTAAAAATTATGCAACACTTGCAAGATCCTTGGATAAGAAACACTCAACCTGTATATAAAAAAGAATGTGGAAGAGAAAAGAAGTGAGACTTATGGCCCCTTTCAAACTGTCTTAAGTATGACTCCTCTTTAATTCCCATGGCAACATCCCACAGAATCCTGGAATTGGCAGAAGCATTTAGAATTCTCAGCTGGAGAGCTCTAGTACCTTCCAAACTGCAAATCCCAGAATTTCATAGTTAAAGTGGTGTCATAATGCTACAGCTGTATAGAGAGAAAGACCCATTGGTATCTTCCTTCTCTATCCACCCATTTTCTAGACTTTCTTCTCCATTGATGCCCTTCTCTCTTTTTTTTCTGGGCTGACATACTGCTGTAGCTATGAGCCAGGCTTCAAAATATTATCTGAAACTGAGAAAGGTAAAGAAACATGTAGGGAAAGGGCAGGGAGGGGGGGGGGGGGGGTTAAATTCTTCTCTTTAGATACTAATCTGAGCATTTGAGGCCATAGTACTGGCTTTCTATTTGGGATTTTAAAAATTGGATATTCATAGATTTATATTTCTGAGCTAGGAAATATGATATTTAGCAATATCACCAATAACACAGCCCAATAAAAATATTCTTGGTGTCTTGGTTTTTAGACCTCGTTCCAGAGGTCATTTGGGTTCCTGTTTCCAAACTTTGCATTGGATAGACTGCATCAGCTCCAGTTCCTTAGAGATGGTCATCATAGTTTTCTATTGTATATGTTCTGTATCTCAAAAACTAAAGTTGATAGGGAAAACTGTCATTTTTAATCTGCTTGTCAAATACACCCAGAAACAGGTCTAACATTTGGGCACCAAAATGTATTTTGGGCAGTGTAGTAGCAGCAGTAGTGGGCAGTTTTATTTGTTACCCACCTCTTCTCATGATTCAAGGCAGTTAAACACAGTTAAAACACATCACCATAAAATTATGTAAAATTGTGTAAGAATGCAATATAAATTCAAATCTAAGAGAAATATGAATGGAATCCTACTTCATTGACAGGAGGTTGAATTGGGAGGAGATTGCATTCTATGATTGACAGAGAAGTTCTGTCAACAGAGAGGGTAATTGGTCCATGCATCCAGAAGCTACTGTCTATATGCAGAAAGTATCACACAGGTAGAACACATCATTACTTATAGTGTTCCTGTACCTGATAACTGACAGAAGGCAACAAAGTGGACTGTTTTGTCAGGGTCCTCATCTACATCAGCCTTGGCATAGTTACATGGTAGGCAGGGCCGTAGCCAGGATTTTGTTTCGGAGGGGGCTGAGTTTGGTTCGGGGGGGGGGGCTGAGACTGGGTGGAAGAGGGTCTACCCTAGCAAATCTTTTGTATTGTTATCCCAATAACCCCATTAATGTGGGATATAATGAGCATGGTGATCAGATCATGATATGAATAAACATAACAGTTTAAATAATGTACCAGTAAGGCCTTTTCGCGGACCACCCTGAGAATTTCGGGGGGGCTGAAGCCCCCTTAGCCCCCCCCCCTGGCTACATGCCTGATGGTAGGGAAACATGGACTGTGCTTTCCTAGTTCATATGAGCCAGTAGGGAAGGAGACATGTCATTTGATTCACTAGCTTTCTTTTCTGTAACTCCGCTTTTAATTGCTTTTTATTATTATGTGTGCCATCAAGTTCATCACAATGTGTAATTAATAAGGGAAAATAGGTTATCATTCATGTGATCCCAAGTTTTCTACATTAAAAATTACAGCCTGTCTCTATGCCCTGGAACATTGCAACTCTTATTTAAAGTATCTTTAAAATCTGTATAAATTGAAAATGCCAGATTCATGAATATAATTTGATAAAATGGACCAAATGAAGTTATTTGTATAGTAATAAGCTGAGGGTAGAGATAGTGAAATAACAGCAATTTATCTATTTCCTTCATGCAATTGTTTGTAACCTCTAGTTCTTTCTGTCTTCAGCTTGAGAAATTGTGGAGATCTGGGTAAATTCTTCAAAACAAAACTAACAAAATTCTCCCTGTCTGCACCAGTCAAATTCAATTGTTCCAGCTATTTCTAACATATTGTGCCTGCCTGCCATTGTAAGCATGAGAAACAAAGAACTTCAGAGAAACAAGAAGGAGCAATCCAATGGCAGTCTAGATGGGGCCTGAGTTAAAAGGCCAGACAGTCTTGAAATTTGTTCCTGTTTGGTTATCCCAGAATCTTTTCTGACAGCTTCCAGTACAATCAGACACTTTGCATACCAACTCCCACATTTCAAATTGTGTCAATTACACAGGCCACCCTGCATCACACCTTGCATCTCAACTGCATCTGGGTTTAGGGAGTACAGATAAGGGAAATCTATCAAATCAACAAAGCAAAATTCTCACCCATCACTAATAATAAATAATGCTGTTTTAGGATCAGTTGAAATATAAGATATTTAGAAATCTTTATTATGCATTTTTACGTAGCTACATTGGTATTTAATTAAATGTATTTAACTGCACTTGATAATGAAGAATCAAGTATTGAAAATGCTATAAGTGCACTACCTGCTTTGAAAACTCTCATATTCAACACTGAAAATTATCAAAGATGTGGAGTGTTCCTCATTATGCAATAGAATACATTTTGAATTATATTACATCCATAAAATACAGCAGATGGTCTTACTGTTAGCGATTTCTAATTCATTCATACCCCCAAGATCACTTCTATCCATGTTCTGTCTTGCAGTAAGAATAATTATGCCTCCTATTTTTTAAAACTATTTTAACTATTTATTTTCTGGCAACATGGTACTATTGACCAACCCATTTTGTTTTTCTACTCACCAGCAGGCCAAAGAGAAGCATAATCCAGACAAGTCTTCCCAGTATGGTACCAGCATGGTTATATCTTGCTGCAGCTGGTAACACCATTTCCAAAGCTCTAGAATCCAAACGGCTTAGGGATGATCAGATACTACACTTTTAAGTCTCGTGATGGTCCCCAAGTGATAGAGGCTGGAAGGAGAAAAAAGGATGCTCAGGCCACCAAAGCAACAGCAACAGATCGTGATGCAAATATGTGATGCAGAAAGTGAATGCAACTTTCTTCTTCCCTGTCTCTTTTTTGCTTTGACTAACTAAGGTAAAAAGCTGGTTGTTAATTCAGCTCTCCTGCCAAATTTAATAGGGCTTGTCCTGAAAGGGACTTGTGGAACGTGCTTTTTCTCATTTCAGTGTTCCCCTCCCCTACTGAAATACTAGGGGGAGGAAGAGGATGGACAAATTGGGCCCTAAGGCTTCCCCTTCACTCCCCAGACACTTAGGATGAATTATTTTTGGTTTCACAGAATCCCACCAAACTAGCAATAAGAAATACCAGAGGAATGAGCCTCCAGCTGAGGCCAACCTGTTCCTCTCTACCTGTTGAAGGCCTCTGCCTCTAGCCATGCCACCCTGCCTTTTCCTTGCCTCCTTGATTGTCTAGCTTCTTATTACAGTAAATGAAACTAAAACAACTCCCATATATAAAACAGACTCCACAACTTTCCTTAATCTGGTGTTCCTTTTCATTACCTTGGATTACCAGCTATTTCTTGGTTAGTGATGTTTTTCTGGGACATGTGAAGAAGCTACTCTGTCAGATTTTATTTGTGCTTTCATTTATTATTGCAGAAATATGTGATTTGCATCACTCAAAAAAGGGTGCAGACTACATCAACTTTGTATTTAAAACCCCCCACACATTTTAGGAACAAGTTTGTGTTTTGTAATAATGTGCTTATTAGGCATGGTTTCGAACCCAAAAATAGGGAATCGAAAATCTAAGGGGGGGGGGGGTTATTAGTAATAGAAAGACTTACAAAAAAATTCCAAAAATTTCAAAAATGTAACATAATTACTAACGAAATTCGTTAGTAGTTCTAAAGTAGGCAAAGCAGGGAAACAGGACTGATACTGTTTTAAGCACAGGCAAATCAAGGGGCAACATTTCCCTTGGTTTCCTTGCAGGGAGATATAATGCATTAATATATTATTATTAATATTATTAAATACCTCTGGTGCAGGCCTTGCTAATCTGTAGAGTTCGCCTCACTCCAGCTTTTTCCCATTCAGTTTTACTAGGACCTCCGTTTGAACTCTATGGCTTTTCTTGATTCTGAACTCTTCCTTCTCCTCTCCGTGCTCTTTTCACTCCTGCTGCCCTTCTCTCAGCAGTTCTTATGTCCTTCTACTCTGTCCTTCTATCTAAACCCCCTTCCTGGGTGTTTAAATCGCTTTTTTCGTCAGTCCTCCAGCCCCTCTAGGAGTCCCGATCTGGATCTCTCTATGGTTTCTGGCTCCTTTTTCACTTCCTGGAGGAGGCCTTTCACTCTAATTAGGCTTCAAGCATGGAAAGGCCCTGATTTGACTGTGAGTTATGTCTGCAAAGCTATTTTGGAGGGGGAAATTTTCCTGTTAAGAACATAAGAACATAAGAAGAGCCATGCTGAATCGGGCCTCAGCCCATCTAGTCCAGCATTCTGTGTCACACAGTGGCCCACTAGTTGTACACAGGGATCTCTAGCAGAAAGGAGGGAAAACCCTCACCTGCTCCCGACCCCCACAACCAGTACCCGGGAAATCCTGCCTGCCTCCATCAACACAGAGGTGGCACTCGGATGTCCATTTCAGTAGCTACTGATTCCCTTGGTATCCATGAATCTGTCTAATCCTGCCTTGAAGCTGTCCAGGCTGACCGCTGTCACAACCTCCTCTGGAAGTGAGTTCCATAACCCAATGACCCTCTGGGTGAAGAAATATTTCCCTTTATTAGTCCTAACTTTCCTACCTTGGAGCTTTAGGGAGTGCCCCCTAGTCCTAGTGTTGTGTGACAGAGGAAATATTTTTTCTCTATTCACCTTTTCTATCCCATGCATGATTTTATACACTTCGATCAAGTCACCTCTTAAACGCCGTCTTTCAAGGCTGAAAAGACCAAGGCGTTGCAACCTGATTTTCGTAAGGGAGCTGCTCCATCCCTTGGATCATTCTTGTTGCCCTTTTCTGTACCTTTTCCAGTTCCGTTATATCCTTCTTGAGGTGCGGTGACCAGAATTGTACACAGTACTCCAGATGTGGCCTCACCATAGATTTGTAGAGAGGCAATACAACATTTGACGACCTATTTTCGATTCCCTTCCTGATCATGCCAAGCATAGAATTTGCTTTTTCACTGCTGCTGCGCACTGGGTTGACATCTTCATTGAGCTGTCCACCAAAACCCCAAGATCCCTTTCCTGGTTTGTCTCGGAAAGCTTTGACCCCATCAATTTGTAGGTGTAGTTGGGGTTCTTTGCCCCGATGTGCATGACTTTACACTTGTTTAGGTTAAAATGCATTTGCCACTTTGTTGCCCATTCACTCAATTTCGAGAGATCTTTCTGGAGCTCTTTACAATCAGTTTCATTTTTAACTACCCTGAACAATTTAGTGTCGTCTGCAAACTTTGCTACCTCACAATTTACTCCTACATCCAGGTCATTAATGAATAAATTAAAAAGTAACGGACCCAAAACTGAACCTTGGGGTACGCCACTTCTCACCTCTTTCCACCCAGAGAAGTGTCCGTTTATTACCACCCTTTGTTTCCTACAGTTTAGCCAGGTTCCAATCCAGGACAAGACCTGTCCTCTGATTCCATGGCTGAAGAGCTTATTTAGAGCCTTTGGTGAGGGACTTTGTCAAAAGCCTTTTGAAAGTCAAGGTAAACAATATCGACTGGGTCCCCTTTATCTATGTGTTTATTTACACCCTCAAAGAATTCTAACAAGTTAGTAAGACATGATTTGCCTTTGCAGAAACCATGTTGATTTTCCTTCAGCAATGCCTGTTCTTCTATGTGCTTAGTAATTTTTCTTTAATAATGGTTTCCATCACTTTGCCTGGAACTGAGGTTAGACTAACTGGCCTATAATTTCCTGGATCACCCCTGGATCCTTTCTTGAAGATCGGAGTTACATTTGCCTCCCTCCAGTCCTCAGGTACAGTGCCTGATCTTAGAGAAAGGTTATATATTTTGGCTAGAATTTCAGCAATTTCACACTTGAGTTCCTTAAGAACTCTGGGGTGGATGCCATCTTGCCCTGGTGATTTGTTGACATTTAGTTTAGTAAGGCATGTGAGAACATCTTCCTTGTTTATCTCTATCTGGTTTAATTCATTTAATTCCCTCCCTGAAAAAAACTGACTCAGCTGCAGGCATATGTTGTCTGTCCTCCTGTGTGAAAACGGAGGCAAAGAAGTCGTTTAGCCGCTCGGCAATCTCCTTGTCTTCACTTATTGTCCCTTTCTTACCATTTTCGTCAAGTGGCCCAACTGCTTTTCTAGTTGGGTTTCTGCTTCTGATGTACTTAAAGAAGTTTTTGTTATTTTTTTAATGTTCTTAGCTATATGTGCCTCAAAATCTCTCTTGGCTTTCCTGACGGTTGCTTTGCATTTAGTTTGCCAGAGCTTGTGTTCCTTTCTGTTCTCCTCAGTAGGAAGAGCCTTCCATTTCTTAAATGAGTTTTTCTTCTTTCCAATCACATCTTTTACTTCATTTGTAAGCCATACCGATGTCCTCTTGGACTTTCCCGGCCTCTTTCTTATCTTAGGAATGCATTTTAGTTCGGCTTGTTTTAAAGTATTTTTAAACAGTTTCCAAGCATTTTGGAGGGATTTGATTTTTTTACTGTTCCTTTTAGTTTGTTCTTTACTATTTTTCTCATTTTGGTGAAATTCCTTTGTGAAAATTTAAGGTCTCTGTGTTAGTTTTCACTGACAGTTTGCTATCCAAACTTAAGTTGAAGGTTATTGTGTTGTGGTCACTGGTACCTATGGGCTCAGTTACAAGGACATCTTGAATGAAATCTTGTTCATTAGTTAGCACCAAGTCCAGGATCCCCTTTCCCTGGTTGGTTCCATGACCATCTGCTCAAGGGAATAATCAGCTAGCATGTCGAGGAACCTTATCTCTCTTTCATGCGTAGAACAAGAATTTAGCCAATCTATTCGGGGATAGTTGAAGTCCCCCATTATGACTAATTTATTGCTTTTTGAGGCCTGTTTAATTTCATTTTCCAGATAGCAGTCTGCCTCTGGAGTTTGGTTGGGAGGGCGATAGCAGATCCCTAATGCTAGATTAGTTTTTGTCCTGGGATTTTTACCCACAATGTTTCTGTAGGTGAGTTTGAATTTTCTTGAAGTTCTAATTCATGAGATTCTAGCTCTTCATTTATGTACAAGGCCACACCGCCACCGTTTGTCCCTCTCCTGTCTTTCCTGTACAGTTTATAACCTGGAATTTTTGTGTCCCAATTGTTTTCCTCTGTCCACCAGGTTTCTGTTATGCTAATAATATCAATATTTTTTTCTTTTGCCAAACATTCCAACTCTCCTATTTTTGTTCGAAGGCTTCTAGCGTTTGTGTACAGACATTTATATTTATTGCTCTGATGCCCTTTCAACTTTGGCTGTTTATGAGAATTTGTAGAAGGCCTACCATGTCCTACCTCTTTACTTTCTATCTTTTCTGTTGACTCGGCCATTTGTGCATAAATTTCATCCTCCATACTTGCCGTTTCACCCTCTCGAACCGGAAGCTGCCCAGCTCCTGTCGACTTTCCCCTAGGAATCAGTTTAAAAGCTGCTCTGAAGCCTTTTTAATATTAATTGCCAGCAGTCTGGTTCCATTTTTGTTCAGGTGTAACCCGTCCCTTTTGTAAAGGTTTGGCTTTCCCGAAAATGTTCCCCAGTTCCTAACAAATCTAAACCCTTCCTCTCGACACCACTGCCTCATCCACGCATTGAAGCTCCTGAGCTCTGCTTGTCTGGCTGTCCCTGCGCGTGGAACCGGTAGAATTTCCGAGAATGCTACCTTTGAGGTCCTGGACCTTAATCTTCTACCTAGCAACCTAAATTTGGCTTCCAGGACCATCCGTTTGGCCTTCCCAATGTCATTGGTACCGACGTGTACCACGACTGCTGGCTCCACCCCGGCACTATCTACCAGCCTATCTAGATGCCTCGTGATGTCCGCAACCTTTGCACCTGGCAGGCAATTTACCATGCGGTCATCACATCCATCACAAACCCAGCTTTCTATGTTCCTGACAATCGAATCGCCCACTACAAGAAGCCCCCCTCCTACCACCCGTTGAGAAGTATCCTCGGTGCAAGAGGATATGGGCACATCCTCCGAGGAAGGGGTCCCAACTAAGGGAGCCGGTCCCTCTTCCTCAGACTGATGTCCTCCCTGCCCAAGACCCCCATTTTCCAACGCAGCTGGAGGGCTGCTCAGAACGGAGTGGGATGCTCCTATTTCATCCCTGGAGATCCCTGTTGGGTGGGCATCCGAAATATTTAATAATCTAACGAAATTTTGGGCCCAGGGAGTGCGAAAAAGAAAGTCCACTTCCGGGATTGAGCTTGCGATCCATATAAACTTGAAAGTCCCATACATACGAATCCCTTCCGATTTCTTTTCATTTTCATAACTTTTTTCTCATGCCTAGTGCTTATGTATAAAGTCTACATAGCCTGGGTGGGGTATGTGCAGCCTACTACATGCAGTTGGACTGCAATAGCCAGCAAAGGTAGCCAGCAAAGCCAAAGGAAATGATGAAAGTTGCACTTCACCATCTTGCACTTCTCTGGAACTCTCTTTCAGGGAAGCAATAATGACCCCCTCTCTTGGTCCTTCTGGTGGCAAGCTAAAACCTTCATTCAGGCAGACATTTAAAGAGGAATGTTTTTAAAATTGAGCCAGTGGTGTTTTATGCATTTTAATAGGGTTTAATGGTTTTAACTATTTGTTTACAATTTTTAATAGTCCTAGGTTTAATTATGTTTTAGTTTTTATATGCTTTAGGTTTTAAATTTTACATTGTATTGTTTTAGCAGTATTCACCATTTTAAGCATCTTTTAATTTTTAAAAAACCCAGCAGATTAAGAAATGTAACAAAAACATCAACAACATTGGGGTCACCACACAATTTCCACCCCTGGTGTGGATTCAACAGACTTGGAAAAACGCATAGAATTAGAAAAATGCATGAAAAAAATGACAGATTTTTTTTCATTAAAAAGCCCTACTACACGGAACCTATCTGGAATAAATTTGAGGATGAGGAAAAATGTGCCCCCTTAGAAAAAGGCCGAATTCCAACTTACCTAAAAGGCATGAGCCCTGTATTAAAAGGGGAATCCCTGAATTCCTCTATAACAGGCAATTATCAGACTTTGCCTCAAAATGGGAGGTATCTAAGCTCCCATTTGTAGACAAAGGATTTGAGCATGTTGTGGCCTCCAAACAACGGGAATTTTTGGATGAAACAGATCTAAGTCTATTTCAATTTAGTTATGGAACAACTTCGGTCACCTTGATGGATACCTACACAGGAACTAGACAGTTGAAGCATGTCCCTTTGGATTATACTGGACCTTTCAGCAGTTTTCAATACCAATACATATTTATTTGGGCCATCTCACTGGAATGGTACTTGATGGCAGTATTTTACAGGGCTTCCATTACTTCCCGGGAGGACAAACTCAAAGGGTGGTGCTAAGGACTCCTCTGTGGCTGGATCTACACTGCCACATAATGCAGTTTCAGAATGCAGATTGGCTGCTTTGAACTGCATTATATGGTAGTGTATACTCATATAATCTAGTTCAATGCCATGAATCTGCCTTCTGAAACTGCATTATAAGGCAGAGTAGATCCAGCCTATGAACATTGGCCTGCACATCGGTCTGCGCAGTTCCTCAAGGATCTATTCCCCCAGTGGTTTTATGTATATGTTAAACTAGCTTGGGGACACAGCGGTGCCCGGGTCATTTGAGAAGTGTAGCAAGATGTAGAGTGGATCATGGGGGCTTTGTGTGCCAAGTTTGGTCTAGATCCATCAGTATTGGGAGTTGCAGTGGTATCATGAAATTACTGAAGGTAGTGCAAGTCCCATCATCTGTGGTCCACCCTCCTCCAACCTGCAGCAGGATGTAGAGTGGGTCATGGGGGCTGTGTGTGGCAGGTTTGGTCTGTATTGGTGAATGGATAAGGGTTGCATTGTTTTGAGGAAGTGAGTGAAGGTACTTCAAGTCCCATCATCTGTGGTCCGTCTCACACAAAACTGCACCAGGATGTAGAGTGGGTCATGAGGGCTCTGTGTGCCAGGTTTGGTCTTGATCAGTCATTGGATTAGGTTTGTAGCAGTCTTGGAAAGAGAGGGATAGTACTGCAAGTCCCATCATCCATGTTCTGGCCCCCTCCAAACTTCAGTAGGATGCAGAGTGGGTCACTGGGGCTCTGTGTGCCAAATGCGGTCTTTATCGGTGTTTGTTGGGGGCCGCAGTGGTCTGTGGGAACAGAGGGGTGTGAAAGTACTACAAATCCCATCATCCATTGTTTGTCCTCCCCGAGCCTCACCAGGACGTGAAGGTAGTCATGGGGGTTATGTGTGCCAAGTTTGGTATCAATCAGTAATTGGATAAGGGTCGCAGCGGAGTTGGGAAGTGAGTAGAGGTACTTCAAGTCCCATCATCCATGGTCCACCCTCCTGCGAACTGCACCAGGATGTAGAGTGGGTCAGGGGGGTTATGTGTGGCAAGTTTGGTCTTGATTCGTCATTGGATGAGTGGAGCAGTGGTCTCAGGAAATGAGTAGAAGTACTTCAAGTCCCATCATCCATGGTCCACCCTCCTGCAAACTGCAGCAGGATGTAGAGTGGGTCATGGGGGCTCTATGTGCCAACTTTGGTCTTGATCAGTCATTGGATGAGGGTCGCAGCGGCCTTGGGAAGTGAGTGTAGGTACTTCAAGTCCCATCATCCATGGTCCACCCTCCTGCAAACTGCACCAGGACGTAGAGTGGGTCATGGGGGCTGTGTGTGCCAAGTGTGGTCTGTAGTGGTCCGTTTTGGTGGCCTCAGTGGTCTGTGGGAACCAAAGTGTTTCAAAGCGAACTGTACCAGGATGTAGAGTGGGTCATGGGGGCTCTGTGTGGCAAGTTTGGTCTTTATCGGTCTTTGTTGGGGGCCGCAGTGGTTCGTGGGAACCAAAGGGATCTAAAGTACTACAAATACCATAATCTGTGGTCCATCTCCCCCAAACCACACCAGGATGTAAAGGGGGTCAGGGGGGTAATGTGTGCCAAGTTTGGTGTAGGTCCATCACCCGTGCTGGTCGCTGTGGTCTGTGAAAGTGGCAGCCAATCAGAACGCTGGCACATACAAACCCACAAACATACAAACATACATACATACGTACTTTCCGCTCTATTATATACTAGCTGAGGACCCGGCGGTGCCCGGGTTATTTGAGGAAGGCATTGTGTGCCAAGGTTGGTTCCTATTAGATGTGTATGTGGCTTGCAGTGGTCTCAGGAAGTTAGTGAAGCTACTGCAAGTCCCATTGGCCATGGTCCATCCCCCTCCCAACAGCACCAGAATGTAGAGTGGGTCATGGGGGCTCTTACTGCCATGTTTGGTGTTGATCATTCATTGGATGAGGGTTGCAGTAGTCTCAGAAGGTGAGTGAAGGTACTTCAAGTCCCGTCATCCATGGTCCATCCCCCTCCAAACAGCACCAGGATGTAGAGTGGGTCATGAGGGCTTTGTGTGCCAAGTTTGGTCTTCATTAGTCATTGAATGAGGGTCACAGCAGTCTTGGGAAGTGAGTTGAGGTACTTCAAGTCCCATCATTCGTGGTCCATCCTCCTCAATACTGCACCAAAATGTAGAATGAGTCATGGGGGCTCTGTGTGCCAAGTTTGGTCTTGATCAGTGTTTGGATGAGGTTGGCAACGGTCTGGTGAAATGAGTGGAGGTACTTCAAGTCCCATCATCCATGGTCCGCCCTCCGAACTGCATCAGGACGTCCATTGGGTCATGGGGGCTTTTGTGCCAAGTGTGGTCATGATTATGCACTGGATGAGGGTCGCAGCGGGCTTGGGAAGTGAATGGAGGTACTTGAAATCCCATCCTTCATGGTCCATCCTCCTCTAAACTGCAGTAGGATGGAGTGTGGGTCATGGGGGTACTGTGTGCCAAGTTTGGTCTTGTGGTTCAGGGCCGCCTTGGTCTGTGGGGAATGAAGAGTTTGAAAGTACTACAAATCTCATAACCTGTGATGGTACTTCAAGTCCCATCATCCATGGTCCTCCCTACTCCAAACTGCAGTAGAATGAATCATGGGTCATAGGGGCTCAGTGTGCCAAGGTTGGTTACTGTTAATTCAGGCCATACACAATGTCCCATTAACTGAGGCCTAGTCAGGGAAATCAAGTTAATGAAGCCGTACTGTAAGTTTTGGGCCTGGTTTGTGATTTGTAGGGGCTACAGTGTTTTCTGGGAAGTTAATTGGGTGAAGGTACTGCAAATCCCATCATTTGTGGCCCATCCTGTCCTAAACTCTCTTTTGGGGCCTGTAATGTTTTGGCCTGCTCTGCTGGTAATTGGTAACTTTAAAAGGCCAAATGGCAGGCAGCCGTTTTCTAAAAGCTGAGGGGGAGGAGAAAACAGGAATCCATTTTGTTTTCACAGAGCCAAGTGGGGAGGGAATGTTGATGGTGCATTTTCCCCCTCAGTGGGAAGAAATCCTGTTGTTTGAATGTAGAGGCCTGGATTCTGGGATGCTGGCTAATCAGTGGCAATCAATGCCCTCTGTCTGGTGCCTTAGAATTTTGGAGTGGCGAGGCTGGCCAATCAAAGGACTTTATGCAAATCGCTGCCACATATCCAAATCCTGTTGTTTGAATGTAGAGGCCTGGATTCTGGGATGCTGGCTAATCAGTGGCAATCAATGCCCTCTGTCTGGTGCCTTAGAATTTTGGAGTGGCGAGGCTGGCCAATCAAAGGACTTTATGCAAATAGCTGCCACATATCCGCCCTTCCGCCCTCAGCACACATAGATACATACAAACAAACATTCCGCTTTATTAAGGTATACAGATAGAGAATAGCATATGGGAGAGATCATCTGAAATTCTGGAAAGCAGTGCCAGCTATATACAGATGGTACCCAACTTTATGACTTTTTCCTGCTCCAAGCCAAGGAGGCTGTACTAGTCCCAAACCGGTATCTGTCATCAGTAAGGAACTGAATAAAGGTAAAGACCTTAAACCACAATCTAGACAAAACAAAGGTGCTCCTGGTTGGTCAGAAGGCAGAGAAGGGAATATGGACTCAACTATGTTAGATGGGGTTACATTCCCTCAGAAGACACAGGTTCATAGTTTGAGTGTACCCAGGATTGAATCTGGAGGCCCAGATTTCTGCAAATGCCAGGAGTGCCTTCTCACATTTAAATTTTGAACACCTGCTGCACCTTTTCTTTGAGATGCTAGATCTGCTCATGATGGTACATGCCTTAGTCACATCCCATTTGAATTACTGTATTTACTCTGCTTGAAACCGCCTTGTAAGAGTGTTCAGAAACTTCAGCTGCTCCAAAGAGCATGGCTAGATGGTTAACTGGGGCTGGCTACAGGGAGCAAATACCTCCCTTGTTGAAACAACCCCATGGGCTGCTAGTTTGTTTCTTGGCACAATTCGAAGTGCTGGTTATGACCTACAAAGCTCTATATGGTTCATGTCCAAGTTATTTGGCAGATCATATCTCCCTATAGGAACCTGCCCTAACTCTAAGATCCTCAGGAGAGATCTCAGTGCAATTACAAATCTGTCTGTTAGCAAGAGCCCTTCTCAGAAGCTGTTCCTGGACTCTAGTACATCCTGCCTATGGAAGGTAGAAAGCCCCCCTCCATGATAGGCTAAAACCATTTTATTCAGAACAGAACAGAATAGAACAGAAAAAATTAAAACAAGCCAGAGGGTGCTGTATGGTGTTTGAATTGTTTTTGACAATGTTATTTTTACTTGTTTTATGTGATTTTATTTAATTGTTACCGTATTGGCAATAATTAATTCTATTTTAATATTTATATTCTTGGGTTTTTAACATTTTTGAGCCACTTTGGGTCTCAGAGATAAAAGCAGGGGATGATGATGATATCATAAACATATATTTTAGAGATCTATCTATTTGTGACAATTAGTTATTAAAAAGAGCCCTGTGGTTCTTTTATGTCCTTGTTTTAGAGAAATCTGGATTCGATGTGCACACTAAGCTAAGAACTATCTCGGATTTAATTTTGCCATTATCAGTTCATCAGTTGAGGTTTGCAGGCTGCAAGAAGCAGAAAAAAGGCCTTAGGAAAAGTATGTTGATACTGTGTTTTCGCTCGATGCTGGGTCACTAGACTGTAAGAAGAGCCTTGTAAGAAGAGCCTATCTAATGCAGAATTCTGTTCACACAATAGCCTATTAGTTGACTGTGAGAGGTTGAGGAACAAGAGTACTCATATATCTGACAGATAATAATAAATACAGATCATTGAGGGACCACACATCTATGAGTATTTACTGGAGTATTTTAAGGTTATAAAGCAGGATCAATGACATATCACTAAAAACTAATCCCCAAACTACCACATATAGTTGAGTATAAGTTGTCCTCAAGGGCAGATTTTAGGGTCAAAATATCTGATTTGTATATGACCTGTGGAAAAGTTAAAGGGGGAAAGTGCCAATGTTGCCTCAGGGGGCTAGTTCACCCTGACTGCCACCGTTGTTTTCTGACTCAGGCATTCAAAAAGACCAGAAGCAGTGCAGTGGTGAAAATAGTAGAGTTATCAGTGCATCTTTTAGGTTCTTCAGGATGGACTACTAGTCTGCAGCCATCCAAGTTGGCTAGGGCTTCTAGGAGTTGGACGCACAAACACATGGAGAGCCACAGATTGAAGAGGCCTGGTAAGCTTTCTCCTTTGTCCACTTTACTCAGAAAACAAGTGTTTCCTTTTTGTTAAGATATGTGTGGCTTATGTGGTTACTCTTATCAGTAAGATCTGCAGTCTACCCAATTCAGAATAAAATAAGTTCAAATTGAAGTGTAGAAATAGCATGTGGTCGTGATCTAGGAAGAGGTACGCATGTACATAATCAGTCTTTCATGAAGTGCAAATACAGATGTTCATCTGGATACACCTCCACAGCTGCCTCTTGCATTTGCATGCATGAACTGAACTGGCATTGCTAGTCAGTATAATACCTGCTCAGACAACATTGTGTTTTTTCTTCCATTAGTTGCTTTGTTAAACAGGAAGAGAGGATTGAAATAGGTCCAAATATTTATTAATGTGATCTTGGGAAATCATTCGTGTACAGTTGCCATCATTTGAAATTTCGTGTTTGTCATCTGTATTTGAACACTCCAGAATAGGTGTGGCCTTCTATATATTCTTTCACTCACCTCTTGGGCATGTTCTTTGGAGATAATCCACATCCTAAACCTAAACCTAAACTTGCCTGTGCTTGTATTATGTTAGTTTCAGCACATATTTAACACTAAAGATACTTTTAGAGATTATAGCATATTGTTCCTGCCATGGATTTCAATATTTGGCAATGTGCATACTTTTTTTAGTACCATCTATTAAAGTCTGGCAGCATTTTTTTTATAAAAAGAACAACCTGTGATCCAAACAGTGTATGTAGATGAAGGGATGAGTCTTCACACAAAACTCTGCAGTTCAAACAGTATACCAATTGTCATGGCTGATTTTTTTCTAAATATGTACACCCTCTCCACCCCTTTTACACAAATGTCCTTTCTTGAAAGAGCCTTCTCCCTCACAAATAATTTGCCCCACAGCTATCTCACCCCAGTTTTTATCTTTCTATTTTAATCTGTACATGTGGCTCACTCACTGTCCTGCATCATAAATGGTTTTATTTTATTGTAATTTTATACTGATTGTTGTATCTTATAGTTTATGTTCTATGTGATTGATTATGTTGTTTTTGATTAATTGATTTTATTGTGTTGTTGTGTTGGCTTAATGTATTTTATCAATATGTTTTTATCTATATGTATTTTAACTTTTTACTGTGGTATGTTTTTTTAATGTGTATCAATGCATTGAATTTTTGCTGTAAGGCCAGTCTGAGTCCCTCTTCGGAGGTGAGAAGATCGGGGTACAAAAGTTTTAAATAAATAAATAATAAATAAATTGATGGGCTTGGCCTCGTGTAAGCCACTCGAGCCCCCGTTGGGGAGATGGGGGGGGTTA
This sequence comes from Anolis apletophallus, assembly GCA_030556195.1. Taxonomy (NCBI): domain Eukaryota; kingdom Metazoa; phylum Chordata; class Lepidosauria; order Squamata; family Anolidae; genus Anolis; species Anolis apletophallus. The sequence goes on from JARBWK010000007.1 coordinate 87,593,361, forward strand.
CAAATAAAGCTTATTGTTGTTATTGTTGTTGTTGTTTCAGTGTAGCTGAGTCTAGCATTTTACATGCACTAACAGGAGAAAATGTCTTTCTTTTCTCAAAGAGAAAACCATATGTTAGTTAGGGAACCGCAGTAGAGATATTGCCAAAAATATATCTCCCTAGTGATCTCTGCCACTGAAAATCTAATTTGTTGTTATCTGCATAACCCTGTCATCGAATTTCTGTCATTGAGTGCATCTCCACTGTAGGATTATAGGCAGTCCCTGACTTGCACACAACTCATAGTTACAAACGGGGGTGAGACATCAGGAAGTGAGAGAAATCTACCCCTAGAAAGGGAAATTCACACCTGAGTTATCATCGGGAGAAGGCATCTCAACTGAAGCATTCTCACCAGTCCTTGTTTCTACAACTTTTAGCTCCCCAAATCTAAAAAAATATATGTTTTTGGCTGGAGTTACACTTTTAAAATGTACCTGACTTATATACGAATTTAATTTAAGAACAAACCTACAGAAACTACGTTGTTGTAGGTTTTTTTCCGGGCTATATGGCCATGTTCTAGAGGCGTTCTCTCCTGACGTTTCGCCTGCATCTGATTCCAGCCATGAAAGCCTTCGACAATACTACAGAACCTATTTTGTTCATAAATTGGGGACTATCTGTAATGAGGTTTGACACTTAACTGTCATGGCTGAATGTTAAAGTATCATAAGAGTTGCAGTTTTAGCCTTCTCTGCCTTAGCAAACTACAAATCCCAGGATTCCATAGCATTGAGCCATGGCAGTTGCAGTTAGTGTCAAACTGCATTAACTCTACAGTGCAGTTGCATCTCAAGTCACAGTAGAAGTAAATTGTTAAAGCATGCTAGGCTTGTAGGAACCAGTTTTATACACAAGCAAAGCATGTGCTGTACATGAAACCAGAACATGTAGATCATCATCATTATTTGAATCATTTTTGATCAAAAAAGTGGAATGAAATATAATTTCAGTATAATTGAAATGACTTTGTAATAATTATTCACTTTTCTCAGCAGTATCACACTTAAAGTTCCTAATTTTCCAGGATGCTGAACTTAACATAATATTACTGTACTCTGAACTTCCATGCTTTACCTGATGCAACAGTGCCGATTCTTTTTGAAATAGAGGGCATTCAATTCATAAATGCAAGTATTCAAAGAACATTTTCATTTCTCAAAAGCCAGTTTTTCGAGAAATTTCTCTCAAATGTGCCGCCCACAGTAACTGCCTCGTGTTTTTAAACTTGACATGGGGAATTCCAGATATGGCCAGAGTAAATGAAGAAAATATATTTCCATACATTACACTGAGATTTACATAATTCATACTAAATTACAATTTGTCAGGATAACAGCTGATTTGCATCTAAATCCTAAACTTTGTTTTAGCACTTCATAGATGAGAGAGAACAAGCCTGAATGTGTTTCTGCTGCTTCTCTCACAGAAGGATTTGGTTAGCCTCCAGCTTTAAAGAATCCTGGCTTATTTCATATCATCTGAGTGAGAAATCATGGAAACTCTGGTTAGTTTATTAACTGGCCAGCTTCAAACCTCAATTTATTTATTTATTTATTTATTATTCGGTCTTGTATTCCGCTCCTCCCTGCAGGCTCGGGGCGGATAACAGTACATAAAATAGGCTAACATGTATCATTCATTCAGCCATACAATAAAAACACAGACATAAAAACGCGACATCGTATCCCGAGTCATATAATAAAATACAAGCATTCCTTAGACCAGTGTACCAATTACATAGGAGATTGCACTGGGCTAGTTTGCTTAGCCTAAATTTCTAAAGTTAGCCTTTTAAACAAACTGCATTTTGGTTTAATACACAGAAGGCTAACATCAGGAGTATGGTGACCAATTTTCTGCCAAGTGATTTCAGCCTGTTTCTAAACTTGTTCATTTGTTTAAAATAATGTTAGTGTATTTAAATTGCATTTATTGTTTTAATTTTAAGCTGTTTCTATTTATTTAATACCTCCTAATACAGGATGGGGCATAACTACTTTAAGAAATAAAATATTTTTTAAAATACCCATAAATGACTGGATATTTACTTCTGACTGTAAAGCAAACTTTTTTTAAAAAAACCTCAGTATAGGGCACTGTAACCTATTTAAAAGGGGAGCCACCACATTGTGGTATTACAGGGGAGGTATGGATATATCCCAATAGATGCATTCCTAGGCATTACTTCTTTAAAAGAAAATACCATAATATACTTGTAGAATAACAAAAAAAACATGGAAAGGATAGGGATAGGTTCTTGCACCACAAAAAAGATCAGTATGGTATATTTCCGCAAATATTTTTTGAACTGATCTTTTTTTGTGCTACAGGGACCTATCCATATTTTTGTATGTATTATTTAGTTTAATGTTTTCTTAATTTAAGTTAGTTGCTTACTAGTCATTTGAGTTTATGTTATGTACATACATATAGGTAAAAGGGAAAAGGAAGGGTAATAGAATAGGGGTAGGATTTAGGTAGGGTAAACAGGGAAGGGATAGGGCAGCCCTATATACTCAAGATCCAGACTCTAGATGGGTCTGGATCCTGAGTAAGGAAAACTTCTAAGAAACATGGTAGGGAAGAAGGTTAGGGCAAAAGACAAAAAAGGAGGGGAAGGTTTGTCATCTTCCAATCTTCTTCTTTGTAGTTAGTTTATAGTCTCTAATCTCTTTTTTTGTTGGTAATATGATTCTCCTTTTCTTTCCTCTCTATTGGAATGTTTTTCTTTATATTTGCCCAATTGGGTTATAGTATAGTTATCCATATCCATAATTTCCAATTGCCATTGGTCTTTTGTAGGTATTTTTTATTGTCCGGTTTCTTTCATATACAATTCTTGCTACTGTTGTTAAGTAGTTGAAAAGAATGTCTTTGTTTGTATCCATATCCATATATGTTACTCCTATGTCACAATGCAGGGTCTCGGCCCAGCCCCTTAATCACACACACAGAGACGGTAATCAGCTAACTATTTATTGAATAATAAAAACAGGTGAAAAGAGTAATTGTCCTTAAAAGTATCAAAAAGTTCAATCAAAAATGGTAAAGAGTTCGTAGATAAATCCAAACGCAAAACTTGGCAAAAGCTCCACAAAAGTAATGCGGATCAAAGCAAACTTGGTCTGTGGCAATTCAAACAAGGCAAAGTTCAGGGAAACACGGCCCAAGAAACTTCTTGGCAAGGCACGAGCCTGAATCCTGGCTCCGTGGATCTTCACTCGCTTCACTCCCTTCAAATCAGAAGTGGCCGAGCAACTGAGGATCCGTTCCCATGGATCCTATACTTAATTCCTTTGGTGAGACCCCCGACGCTCTAGGCTGCAGCGTCAATCTGTACTAAGGGACCTAGCGCTTCTCTGGCGCTCTAGGCTTCGGTGCCATTCCCTCCTACTGGACTCAATGCTCTGTCTCCTATCAAAGCTCCGTCCTTGCCTCCCAGCACCTGGGTCGCTATCTTCATGAGAGCCAGACTCCCTTTCGGCTTCCATGGGCTCATCCTCCACTATCTCTCTAACCCTCTCTTGCGACCCGAAACCACCTGGTTTCTCATACTGATTATCAGAATCAGCACTTTCAGTGTCAGCCTGACTTTCCCAGCTTTCATAACCATCAGGCCAGCCATCATCCCATTCCAAGCTCTCTGTGGGAGACGAAGGCCCAGCTACCTCATCATCCCCTTCATCCATGTCCTCATCAGCTGCCATTGGCCCTAATGCAATCGGGACCCCTCGGGGCCACCCCCTGCCCTCAGGCAGGAAAGAGAACGGGGTTGCTACACTATCCCCCCCCCCTCAGGGCCCCTCCGAGGCTGCCCTCGAGGCTTGGGCTTGTCAGGGTACTTGCGGTGGAAGTGTGCAACAATGTCCGGGGCGTGGACGTCCCATGCCAGCGTCCAGGAACGCTCTTCCGGTCCAAACCCCTTCCAGTCAATCAGATACTCCAACTTTCGGCGCCGGAGGCGTGCATCCAAAATGTCCTGGACTTCAAACTCCTCCTCGCCATCCCGCATCACTGGAGGGGGTGGCGGCTGCGTGACGTCAGGCCGCACCCCCTTCGCCGGCCTCAGCAGGGAACGGTGAAAGACTGGGTGGATTTTCATGTCCGCCGGAAGTTGTAGTTTGAAGGCTACGGGTCCCACACTTTCCAGCACCTTGTAGGATCCCAAAAATCTCGCATCAAGCTTGCGGCAAGGCCTTTGTGTGGGCAAATTCTTTGTAGACAGCCAAACTTTGTCTCCGACCTGAATCTCTGGACCCTCCTGGCGTCGCCGATCAGCCATCCGCTTGTAATCCGCTTTCGCCTGGTCCAACTGTGCCCGAAGCATGTCCTGCATTGCAGTGAGCTCCTGTAGCCAATCCTCCGCCGCAGGCACGTCTCCGGATTTGTCCACTGGAGGATAGAACCTCGGGTGGTAGCCATAGTTCGCAAAGAAAGGAGTCTCTTTGATGGATTCTTGTGTCACAACAATGACGCCCAGTTGTTTTGCTGATAGTTGATATAACATCTCAGATACTGCTCTAACGTGGCGTTAACCCTTTCGGTCTGCCCGTCGGTCTGGGGGTGATGCGGCGTGGACATCCGCGCCTCAATTCCCAACCCCTTCTGGACCGCTCGCCAGAACTGGGAAGTGAATTGGCTGCCCCGGTCTGTCACCAAACTCTCTGGAAGACCATGCAGACGAAACACATGTTGCACAAACATATCAGCAGTCTCTTTGGCAGTAGGCACCCCTACACATGGTATGAAGTGGCTCATTTTTGTAAAGCAGTCCACCACGACCAGAATCGTGGTGAACCCCTTGGACTTTGGCAAGACTGTGATGAAATCGGCCGAGATCATCTTCCACGGCGCAGCTGGAGTGGGGAGCGGTTGGAGCAAACCCGCCGGCTTGCCCCCTTGCTTCTTGGCTCTCTGGCAGACCGGGCAAGTGCTTACATAAGCCTCAACGTCCCTTCGCACCTTTGGCCACCAGAAGTCTCTTAGCACCAACTGCAGGGTTTTGAACAGCCCAAAGTGCCTGGCTGCCCGACTGTCATGGCATAGTTTGAGAATGTCCTCTCTCTCGGGCCCGGGGGAAACAAAAGTACAATCTCGGCGACACAACAAGCCATTCTTGACCTGGAAAGGGAACTATACCCCTTAGTTATCTGCTCCTGCACCCAAGGGTCTCCCCTCTGTCGAGCTTGGATCCGCTCATTTAGAGTCCTCTCTTTCCCCGGGTCCGGATTGACCACCGGAGGTTGTGCCGGGGCTCTGCCGGCCACGGCAAAGTTCTCAGCTTTGAGCAGCCGTGACTCTGCGGATCCCGTCTCTCCCCTGATGAACTCAGGCTTTCGGGACAAGGCATCATCTTGTTTGGTCTGGGCAGGGGTGACATAGTGAATGCGAAATTTGAATCTCTCAAAGAACAGGGACCACCTCTGTTGTCTCTGGTTCAATTTCCGCTGACTCTTCAAGTGCTCCAAGTTCCGGTGATCCGTGTGGACTTCTACCGGAAATCTGGCCCCCTCAAGCAGGTGTCGCCAAACCTCAAAGGCTACTTTGATGGCTAGTAGCTCCATCTCCCAGATCGTATAGTTCCTCTCCGGCGCCGTCAGTTGCCGGGAATAGTAAGCACAGGGCAAAAGGTCCGACCCCTTGGGCTGCAGCAGGATTGCTCCCACTGCCACATCGGATGCATCAGCTTGCACAATGAAAGGGGTATGGGGGTCCAGATGCTGCAAAAGCGGCTGCTTAAGCTTCCGGAATCCCGCCTCGGCTTCCAGTGTCCACCGGAACGAAGCCTTTCCTCGCAAACACTGTGTGATAGGGTCTGCCCATTTGGCAAAATCAGGGATGAACTTTCGGGAGTAGTTGGCAAACCCCAAGAACCGCTGAATGTCCTTTTTGCTGGCAGGCGCTTTCCAGTCTGCCACTGCCTGTACTTTGGTATCATCCATGGCAATACCCGTTTGGGAAATGCGGTAGCCCAGGAAATCCACCTCTGGCAAGTCAAAAGCGCACTTCTCCAACTTGGCATAGAGACCGTGATCTCTCAGCCGCTGCAACACTTCTTTCACATGGCGGTCATGGGTCGCATGGTCTGGCGAGAAAATCATCAAATCATCCAGATACACTGCTAGATATCGATCTAGCAGGTCCCGAAATATATCATTCATGAAGTGTTGGAAGCAGGCGGGGGCATTACATAAACCGAATCCCATTACGAGGTATTCAAAACTCCCCCATTTGGTCTGGAAAGCCATCTTCCATTCGTCTCCTTGACAAATCCGCACCAGATTGTAAGCACCTCTCAGGTCCAATTTGGTGAAGACTTTGACTCCCCGCATCTGTTCCAGCAACTCCGGGATCAATGGCAGGGGGTAGCGGTTCCGGATCGTGATCTTGTTGAGCTCTCCGTAGTCATTACACAGTCGCAACTCCCCCGACTTCTTCTTGATGAACAGGATCGGCGCCGGCCGGGGACTGGGAGGGCTGAATGAATCCCTTCCTCAGGTTTTCGTCCAAAAACTCCCGGAGGGCCTTTTGCTCGGGCTCCGAGAGAGGATAGAGTCTCCCGCGTGGAATAGGTGCTCCAGGCTCCAGCTCAATGGCACAATCGTAGGGCCGGTGGGGAGGCAAGCGTTCCACCTCCTTCTCACTGAAGACCTCCCAAAAAGCGGCATACTTTTTGGGCAAGGTAGCCGCCTGTTCCACCTCTTGGGCTTGGCACGCCCGAGCCGTCATGTAATGTCCCTGGCAATGTTCGGAAGTGAACTGCAACTGTCTCCGAGCCCAGGAAATCTGCAGGTCGTGTAGAGTCAACCACACGATTCCCAGGATCACTGGAAAATCTGACAATTTAGTCACTAGAAAAGAAATGTCCTCTTTATGTGAGCTCGTCCACATCTTGGTAGGAGCAGTATAGTGCCTCACTGCTCCGGCTTTCAATGGTCGCCCATCAATGGTTTGTACACCCTTGGGCTCCTGTAGGTCATGGAACTGTAATCCAGCAGACTGGGCATATTCTGCATCAATAAAGTTGTTTGTGGCCCCTGAGTCCACCATTGCATGCACCATCATCGGCCCTTTCTCCTGGGACCACAAGGCGACCATGATTAAAAACAACTGTCCAGTCTGGGGTTCTGGGGGAAGATTAGCGACTGCGACCGAATTAGCGAACCCATTTAAACTCGGCCGACCCCTTCTCCCGCCACCTGGATGGCCTCTTCAGCCTCTTGGGGTTCCTCAAACGCGGCAGAGGTCCGGGGGGGTCTTGCCTCAAGGTTTCTGGGGACATTCATTGGAAAAATGCCCGGATCCTCCACAGTACCAGCACAAGTTCAGCCGCTGGCACCGGGCTTTCTCAGCCGCATCCACCTTGGGTCTCACGTGTCCCAACTGCATAGGTTCCGGTTCATCCAGGGGCTGAGGGGCGGGTGCGAACGGGCGGAACGGTGGACGACTGGCCCCCGTCTCCTTGCGGCCGACCGGCCGCTCTCTGGACCCTCTGTCCCACCGCCTTCTGGTGTGGAGCCCAGCCTCCACGCGTAGGATTAAAGTGATCGCCTCCTCCAGGTTGGCGGCCCGGGTGGCGCCCCTCAGGATCTCCTGCTGCATCTCCTGCGTCAGACCTTTCATGTACTGGTAACGCAGCGCCGCGGGGTTCCATTCCACTTGGGCAGCCAACACTCTGAAACGGGAAATGTACTGGGACAGGGACATGTCTTTCATAGACAGTCGATCCAGCTCCCTCTCCGCCAGCTCCGCGTTCACCGGATCTCCCCAAGTCGTCCTGATAGCCTCTAGGAAGGCTAACACGGTCACACTTGGGGGAGGCTGCTCTCAGCTGTGTCATAGTGCAGGCCGCCGCTGTCCCTTCCAGCAGGTTATACACAAAGCCCACCTTGGCTCATTCACTGGCGAACTCCGCTTCCCGGAGTTCCAGGTACATCTCGCATTGTCCAATAAACACATTGACCTGGGCCGGGTTGCCTCCAAACCGGGCCGGAACAGTCAGGGAAGGGTGCCGGCTGGCCCTGGCCCGTAGATCCACCACCTCCTGCTGTAGTTCCGCGACCTGAGCGGCGGTTAACTGAGCCATCTCTCCGACTCGCCTCCGCCGGCGCCTTCCGCGTCCCGTGGTGTGAAAAGGGGTTTGTGGAGTTGCTCGGCCAACTGTCACAATGCAGGGTCTCGGCCCAGCCCCTTAATCACACACACAGAGATGGTAATCAGCTAACTATTTATTGAATAATAAAAACAGGTGAAAAGAGTAATTGTCCTTAAAAGTATCAAAAAGTTCAATCAAAAATGGTAAAGAGTTCGTAGATAAATCCAAAGGCAAAACTTGGCAAAAGCTCCGCAAAAGTAATGCGGATCAAAGCAAACTTGGTCCGTGGCAATTCAAACAAGGCAAAGTTTAGGGAAACAAGGCCCAAGAAACTTCTTGGCAAGGCACGAGCCTGAATCCTGGCTCCGTAGATCTTCACTCGCTTCACTCCCTTCAAATCAGAAGTGGCCGAGCAACTGAGGATTCCTTCCCACGGATCCTATACTTAATTCCCTTGGTGAGACCCCCAACGCTCTAGGCTGCGGCGCCAATCTGTACTACGGGACCTAGCGCTTCTCTGGCGCTCTAGGCTTCGGTGCCATTCCCTCCTACTGGACTCAATGCTCTGTCTCCTATCAAAGCTCCGTCCTTGCCTCCCAGCACCTGGGTCGCTATCTTCATGAGAGCCAGACTTCCTTTCAGCTTCCATGGGCTCATCCTCCGCTATCTCTCTAACCCTCTCTTGCGACCCGAAACCACCTGGTTTCTCATACTGATTATCAGAATCAGCACTTTCAGTGTCAGCCTGACTTTCCCAGCTTTCATACCCATCAGGCCAGCCATCATCCCATTCCAAGCTCTCTGTGGGAGACGAAGGCCCAGCTACCTCATCATCCCCTTCATCCATGTCCTCATCAGCTGCCATTGGCCCTAATGCAATCGGGACCCCTCGGGGCCGCCCCCTGCCCCCCAGGCAGGAAAGAGAACGGGGTTGCTACATCCTAGTAGAAAGAATTCTGGTTTTGTTTGTATTTTAATGTTAAGTATCTTCTGGAATGTTTTTTGAATCTCTTTCCAGTATTTCCTTGCTTTTCCACATGTCCATCACATATGATAGAATGTTCCTTCTTGAGTTCCACATTTCCAACATTTATTCTGTATATTTTATTTTTAAAATCCCAATTTTTATGGGGTTATGTATCATCTATGCATCATTTTGTACCAGTTCTCTTTTAAATCTATTGCATATGTATATTTAAATTTCTGATTCCATAGACATCGTTGGAGTTCAGCCAGTGATTATATTTAATGATCAGGGTACTCTGGATATTGGGAATGACAATGCTGTTTTTAATGATGAGGGTGCTTTAGATGCAAAGAATGACAATGAGATTCCTGTTCAAAGTGTCTTTGCTGATGAGAATGTTCCTGAAGAGTTTGGGGATGGTGGCATGGTCTCTGGAAGAGGGCCTGAATTGTTACCAGAAAATTCCCAGGACTTTGAGCCCAAAGAAAGCTCAGCACCTGGCCTATTCTGCAGAAATTAATGAGCCAGAAGATAGAAGGCATGTTTTCAGACAGAACAAACAAACACACTAATATCTCAGGCGTTCTGCCAAGCTGAGAGAGAAACTAATAAGAGAGTCAAGGCTGCAAAGAAATCCTTTTCTGGCAGCTTGGGATATAGAGTAGATTAGGGGATAAAAGTGCCAAGTACAGAATCTGTAGCCAGATGAAGCAACATTGGAATTGTCCTGAACCTTATAGCCTTGGATAGATTCAAGTTATGCCTTGTTTGATTTCATGATTCAGGTTTGGAGTTTTACCTTGGAAGTTCCTATGTTAGTTTTTCATGAACTCTGATGGGATTTATTTCCTAGATTATTTGTTCCTTCTTATCTTTCTACCTACTTGGATTTACCTATTTCTATAAAGTAGTTTTACTGCTAATGCTTTTTATTATCTTCAGTAAACTGCTTGCATTTTTACTTAGCTGTGTGGTGTTTTAAAGTCAGAGGGCTTTCTTTTCCTGGCCTGAAGTACAACAGACATTCCCATTCCTCTAATTTTATTGGGCGGTCTATATTGCCTGCCCATTTTATTTTATTTATTATTATTTAATTTGTTCCGTTTCAGTGGACCATTCCAAAAGAATCCTTGTAATGAATTTCTGGTCATTTAGTTTTGTGTGATAGTCCAGCTTTAGTTTCAGAGTTATTTAGTTATTATGGATATTTTTCCTCTTCCTTTTCCTTTATGACATTTTTGTTTTTTCTTTGTTTTATTTAGAAGCTTGTTGCAGAATAAGGCAAAGTTCTAGCTTTCCTAAAGGAGGCAGTTGTGAGACCTATATATATATATATATATATATATATATATTAAAATCCCTGAACCCCCCTATAATGGTCAGCTATTGGTCAGTGTCCAACCTCACCTTTCTGAGCAAGGTCTTCGAGTATGAGATGGCCTCCCAACTCCAGGAATTTCTGGATGAAACGGATTATCTAGATGAGTGATTTTCAACCTTTTTGAGCCACGGCACATTTTTTACATTTACAAAATCCTGGGGCACACCACCAACCAAAATGACACAAAATGACACTCTAACACAATAATACATATAGTTAATATGTTTTTAATGTATTTATACACTCACTTAGTGTGAAACCTGGGCCTGTTTCGATGAACGCAAAATAGATATCCTGGCAGGAATGGTAGAAAGACACATGAAGCTCTTGCTCAACAGCTGTCAGTCTCGCTCTGTTTTTCTCACCACACACCAAGCACAGCGGAGTCTGTGCCGTCGCATCCCCGGTTAAAGTGAATCCAAATGAAAGATAGCTTTCGATGTATTGCCTCGAGCTCACCGTCTTTTCTTTTTTCTTTTGTTCACCACTCATATTAGGGCCTTCATCTGTGTCATAATTTTGTCCAGGGCCCTGTTCGGCATTTGCATTTTCCCTTCTCAAAAAATTCTCCATCACTGTCATTCACTTGTCTTGCTGTGATCCCAAATTGCCACTGTCACTTGACGCGCAGCTGCAGCACTAACTCTAACTTTGTTTACTTAGCCGCGTCTGAGAGAATCCAAGATGGCACGACCATAGCACTCGCGTCGCTTCTTAGGTGATGCGAGAGTGCTATGGTTCCATTTCTTAAAGGGACAGATGTGCCTTATAGTTTATATATGAATGAAATTCGAAAATAATTTCCCACGGCACACCTGATGATCTCTCACAGCACACTAGTGTTCCATGGCACACTGGTTGAAAATCACTGATCTAGATCCATTTCAATCTGGTTTCAGGCCTGGCTATGGAACAGAGACAGCTTTTGTTGCCTTGGTGGATGACCTATGCAGAGAACTAGATAGGGGGAGTATGTTGTTGTTGGTTCTCCTGGATCTCTCAGTGGCTTTCAATACCTGACATATCAACATATCCTAACATAAAGCCTGCAGAAAAAGAAGCTGCCACCTTCAGGGGAAAGAGACAAAAACAAGCAAAATAGAAAGGCACAATTAACCATGCGTATTATGAGGATAAGGCTGATTAAACGGTTTTTAAAGTCTAGGAGCCCTAACATATCCATCATCTGCCTATTCAGGCTGTAGAGACTTGGACTTCCATTGAACAAAGTATTGTAATTTGTCATAATGTCGACATGAATCCAACAAAGCCTGGACATCAAAATGTGTGTCTGCCCTGACCATAATGGGGCACGAGATCTCTTCTTTTTTCCTCCACCTACATGAGGTGCAGGCAGGTTTTAGCAGGCTACAATGGAAAATGGTATGTATTTTCTTTAAGTTGTGGGGCAAGTCAAGATGAATGGTCACAGGGTTTAACACCTGAACCACCCAGAAAGGGTCCACATATTTTCTTGCCAATTTACAAGACAGCTGAGTAGATTTTAAGAATTTGCAACATTCACACTTGCCTCAAACAGACAAGAGTTCTTTCTTCCACCCTGGACATTCCACAGATATATAAACCCCACTTGCCTAGTTTCCAACAGACTTCGCGACCTCTGAAGATGCCTGGCATAGATGTGGGCGAAACGTCAGGAAAGAATGCTTTTGGAACGTGGTCATACAGCCTGGAAAACTCACAACAACCCACTGCATTGTATATTTCCTGACAGTCAGAAGGTCTATAAAAATGACCTTGGAGGCCACGTAAGGTCCCAGAATCACTTTGCTTACCCCTATTTTCGGTCATAGTATCTTATTCATACAAATATATATGCCAGGATTCTTTAAAAGTGAAACTGCATGCTAGTGAAATCTTTCTTCAACTGCAGAGGAGGGCAAAAGGGGCTCTTGATATTTCATATATGTAGTTCTAATCCACAGTTCAATGTTACATATGAACACTGCCAAAGAATAAAGTGGAAAATGCATGAACTTAAAAATAGAAAAATAAAAGTGTGTTTGAAAGTTAGTAACATTCCTAAATTTTAAAAAAGGAACAGATTATAGACTAAGCAAAGAGCAGACAAACAGGTTGGGGTTGCTTAGACTTCTTTTCCTAAACATGAATTCTTTGTTATGTTGGGAGTGTTTGGATAACTGCTCAACCCTTAAGGAGATTGGGTGTGCCTTGTTTCATCCAGTAGAAACATTTAGTGTTCTAAGTAGCAGCATAAGCAAAATCTGTACAAGTGCCTCCTAATCCTACACGTTTTGATGGACAGAGACTATGAACTGTATTTTCTGCTCAGTAATGGTAAAACCTGGACAAGGCCAACCTCATGAGTCAGAAGAGGCCTGAGAAAAGGAAGATATCCTAGCATTTTGGCACAACTGCAAAGGAAAAGAAAGACTTCTTTATCAGCTACATAGTTTCTAACACACCCTACATTCATTGGAATCAAGCTGATTCATGTTTACATGAACCTGCCTTTTGACGAACAACAAAAAGAGAGAGACTTGAACGCACTAGGACCTCTTAAAATGTTCTGTAAAATCTGACTAAAAGAAGCAGTGCTTGGTCATGGCTAGTGATATCAGGCTGTGGTGTGCCAAGCTTTTTCTTTTCTTTTCTTTTCTTCCAAAATATCCCAGCCAACATGACCTATGGCCGATAACTGTATTTTCTGGACAGTTCTGGGAGATATAGTATTTTAAAAAAAATAATAATAATAGTGATTCCAGGCCTGGTTATGTTATATATGTTAGCATTTCAAAAATCAAAATGGAGATAACCTGAAACATGTTTGTTTGTTTTCTTCCGTGCCTTATTCTCTGCTAATTAAAGAAAGTAACTATCCTTTGAGTTAAAGAAACATGAAGGAGTTTTCAAAAGGGGAAATGAATCCTACCAGATGTTATCAACATCAAAACTACAACACAGCTGCAGCCCATTGTAAAATGACAGATATATAAACCCCACTTGCCTGGTTTCCAACAGACTTCACAACCTCTGAAGATGCCTGGCATAGATGTGGGCGAAATGCCTGTTATAGCTATCACTATTGGTGACAAAGACTCTATGGCCCTCATGGCTCAAGAGGCCACAGTCCTGCTGAAATCTGCTCTGAAATTGATTGGACCACCAGAGATCCATCTGATTGTGAACAATTGCTTATTTCATTTGTATGTCTCACCATTAACAAGACATTCTACTGGAGACCTGTAAAAATGAAAGCTTGGACACAGACGTGGCATGAGGGGATCCGTCCTAGATTTTGCCATCTTCCTTTGTCCAGCTCTTCAGTTTTTGCCTCAAAAAGAAGTCCTGCCTGGGAGCCTACAGATTCATGGTGCACCAAATTGTGCCACAGTTTCAGTCAATCTGACTTTGTCATGCGACCAAGCCCAATCTCTTATCACTGTGTTCATGGAAATCAGTCCCACATTGTGAAGGGATAGAAGAGAAGGCTAAACTTTAAATAGGAGTAAGAAGATGCAGATCAGGAGAGCATGCCACTTAGGTTCAGGACACACCTCCCCCCCCCCCAAAAAAAAGGGGGGAAGCAGACTAGCATCTGGCCATTCCTTTTATGGGTGGAGTTCAGCAACTGTTTTTTCTGTACCAAGGCTTTCTGGGAATAATGTCTATGTCATTTACTTTTAAAAACAAAACACCAACCATGGTGATTGTATGTGCACATAATTCTTCACTCAATTAAGAAAAATGCTTTGGGCTACCTCCAACATCACCTAAATTTGGAGCACTTTTAAAAAAATTGTTGTTGCAAATTGACTGTTTTCAGAAGAGCTTTTTGTCCACTTTCAAAAAAAATACAATAAATTGCTTCTTTTCTTGAAAATAAAGATTAGCCTTCACACCTGTCACAACGCGGGCCCTGGCCCTCCCCGTAATCACACACACACAGACAATGTCAATTAACTATTTATTAAGCCAAAAGGGGAAGCAGGTGCAAAAGGTAAAACGTCCAATAGAGTCAATGTCAATTAGTCCAAGGCAATTGGCAATAAGCAAGGTTCATCAAAGTAATCCCAAAAATAAGCAAATCTCTCAAACAACCATGGTCCGTGGAACGAGGCAAGACAATCCAAAGTTCATGGAAAGCAACATGGTCTCTTGGAAGTACTTGGACAAGGTGAGCCAAACTATGGCTTCCAGGGATGCAGAGAACCACCGAGGCTTCTCTCCAGCAACGACGTGGCTGCCAAACTGAAGAACTTTCCCACCGGGTGTATAGTTAAGTCCCACCCTTGTGGGTCCAACGCTTCTCCATTCCCCGTCGCCAATCGTTGCGCGTAGACACAATATTACTCCTACGATCAAAGTAACTCTCGGGCTCAGCACCATCTGGCCTGTTATCATCCTGGGAGCCCGGCACTGCTTCAGCTTCCATGGCCTCCTCGGCAGCTGGCAAAAACAAGCGCTCTTGAGAACCAAAACCTCCCGGTCTCTCATATTCACAATCCGAGCCAGAATCTGGTTGACCTTCATCATCCGAATAAGCAGGAGGCCAGGTGTCTTCCCATTGCAAACTGTCTGTCGGTGAAACATACCCATCAGGCCCTTCGTCTCCTCCATCTTGGTCCAAAGCAATCGGGACCCCCGGAGCAGCACCCCCCCCCCCCGGCTGGAATGGAGGCTGGGGTGCTACAACACCTTAATTCTGTTAAAATCTGCAGCAAGATCTCCGGTGACGCAATAGAGCTTTAAAAAAATGTGTATTGTATTTGGAAAGGAAGCATTAAAATGTTTATCTGATCAGGCAATATAGATTTTGGCCTAGATAGCCAAAAGGAAAAGTAAACGTTTGCCCAACAGCAACAACAGAAGCCTGTCATTTAGTAACTCTTAGTAGTCTCTTTTCCTCCTCCTCCAGTTTCTCCTTCCCCTGGTTGGAAAGTATAAATAACTTGCTTCTACAAATAACCTATCCCATCTTAATATTTCATTTGGCAGCAGTACTGAAGATCTTGAAAATCAAATATCACCAGTGATTTCTTTATTTTCTTTAATAAAAACTGACATTATTTATAGATTTCTCTTTGTGTTGTCAATACAACAAACCACTCCCACTTAAATAGGATTCTGATGTTGTACCCAAATGCAATACCCTCAAGCAGGGCCGTAGCCAGGATTTTGGTTCGGGGGGGGGGGCTGAGACTGGGTGGAAGAGGGTTTACCCTAGGAAACATTTTGTCTTGTTATCCCAATAACCCCATGAAGGTGGGATATAATGAGCATGGTGATCAGATCATGATATGAATAAACATAACAGTTTAAATAATGCACCAGTAAGGCCTTCTCGCGGACCACCCTGAGAATTTTCGGGGGCTGAAGCCCCCTTAGCCCCCCCCCCTGGCTACATGCCTGCCCTCAAGAAAAATGTCTAACCACTTTTGGGCAGAGGATGTTAGTAGAAATGCCTATTATTTTCTTAATGTTTATAATTTATTCAATCATATTTATATTCTAGCTTCTGTGCCCATTTAATTTATGCTAGCTTCTGTGCCCATTTGAACCATGGAAATAGCAATGGCATTGCTGGCTTGGGACCACAGGAATAATAATCCAAAAAAGTATAAACTGACAGTTCTCTAAATGTCCTGAATGTAGGATATTGAAAGAAGGAAAAGAAAGCATATTTTAGAAAACAACCATTTTGTTTATATCCTATCTGTTATGCCTAAGACTGATGGTGCAGCTACTCCAGACATTGGTAAACGTTGGCCCTCCAGGTGTTTTGGGCTTCAACTCCCACAATTCTTAACAGCTGGTGGACTGTTAGGAATTGTGGCAGTTGAAGTACAAAATACCTGGAGGGCTGAAGTTTGTCCATGCCTGAGCTACACTGTAGAATTCATTCAGTTTGACACCACTTTAACTTCCATGATTCGATGCTATGGAATCATGAAAATTGTAGATGTACAAGGTCTTTAGCCTTCTCTACCAAAGAGTACTGTGCCTCACCAAACTATAAATCCCAGAATTCATTTTTTTTAAATATAATTTTTATTGAAATATAAGATAAAATTGACAAAAAAGACACACACAAACAGCCGTGCGAGGCTGCGCCACAAAAACAAACGAGTGGCCTCCCACCCCCCGCCCCCTTCCCCCCTCCCACTTCCCCCCAACCCGAGACTAACAGAGCAGGACAGAACATAACAAACACAGAGTGCTTCCGACTCACTCAATTCCCTAAGAATTAGCTCCCATATTGGAGGTAGCCAAACGGCTAAAAGTAAATGTTGATTTAATAATTGCTCAAATGAAAAAGTCAGATATTCGAACTTCCTCCACAAAGTCCTAGTGGGGTAATACTTTTGTATCAATGTTCTAAAGTTCAACCAATAAATTTATCTTAGAATTTTTGAAGTAAGAAGTGATGAGGGACCAATCTGTCTTTTCTCTGTGGATATCTTCCGCTAGTGCAGCTGTTAATGAGTCCATGTTTGCTATGTCCAAGATTTTCGATTTCCATTCCCATAACTCAGGAGTGTCTTCAGCCTTCCACCTCTTTGCATAGGTCATCCTCGCTGCTATTGTACAATATATAAACAATTTTTCTTTATTAACCTCTAAATCAAAATCAATCAAGCCCAGAAGCATGTATTCGGGTTTAAACTCAAAATCGATCTCTAACATCTTTCTCATCTCCCTATAAATCACCTTCCAAAACACTCTTGCTTTATGGCAGTTCCAACACATGTGGTATAGGCTCCCAATTCCTTTTTTACATTTCCAGCAGATGTTACTAACGTTCTTATTGAACTTAGCCATTTTCGTGGGTGTTAGGTACCATCTGTGAGCCATTTTCATTATATTCTCCCTTAGGTCATAGGCATATGTCAATTTTAGGTGTTTATTCCACACTCTATCCCAGCGGTTCAGAGGGATAGAGCGGCCTATGTCCTGGGCCCATTTGATCATACATGATTTGACTCTCTCCTCCTCTGTCTGCCATTCTAAGAGTGCGTTGTATAGGGAAGATATCCTCTTGTTCTTTTTTTTTACTAGCTTATCCCAGGTTGTATTGGTTTCTCCAAAGCCCTGTATTTTATCTTTTTTAAAGATCTCATTTATTTGAAAGTACTGGAGCCAATTCATTGAATTGTCCAGCTCTTTCAATGTACTCATATCTTTTAAGATCGGCCCTGTTGGGGATTGCTTTAACAGCATGCTATAGGTTTGCCATATTTTATTATCTTGCTGTCTCCTATAGAAGGCTTCTTGGGGGGAGATCCAAAGGGGAGTTTTTTCGCATAGTCTTCCTTTATATGTGTTCCACACTTTCAACAGAGCTCTTCTTATATAATGATTATTGAAGTTTTTTTCTATGCTGGCTCGATCGTACCACAAGTAGCAATGCCAGCCTACCCTGAGGTCGTGCCCTTCTAAGTTGAGTATTGATGTATTCTCTAATTTTACCCACTCCATCACCCATTCTAGTGCGCATGCCTCATAGTATGTTTTTAAATCCGGGACGTTGAATCCCCTCTCTGTTTTTATCAATCATGTTTATCCAGTTTATTCTGGATGGTTTCCCTTCCAGATAAACTTTCTTATTTCCTTGTTCCATGTCAAGAAATATTTTTTATTATATAAAATAGGGATATTTTGAAAAAGAAAAATCATTTTCGGCAGAAGGCTCATCTTTATCAAGGAAATTCTTCCCAGAAGGGATAAGTTGAGGTGTTTCCATTTATTTAATTTCCCTTTTAGTTCGTGCCACGTCCTATCATAGTTATTTTTAACTAGATCTGTATTGTTCATAGTTATAATTATCCCTAAATATTTGATCTTAGCTGCTGTTATTATACCAAATCTCTTTTCTAAGTCCTCTTTCTCTCTTCTTCCTATATTTTTTGATAGTATTTTGGTTTTTTCCTTATTTATTTTAAAGCCCATAGCTGAACCAAAGTCCTCAAATTTATCTAGCCATTTTCCCATGTTGTCTAGTGGCTCCTCTATTATGCAGACCAAGTCGTCTGCAAAAGCTTTGATCTTTGTAGACTCTCTTTTTAGTGCTAAGCCTCTAAGTTCTGGGTCTTTCCTGATGTTCTCTAGTAGGGGTTCCAGACAGAAAATAAAAAGTAGAGGTGAAAGAGGGCACCCCTGACGAGTGCCTTTTGAAATCTTTATCATTTCTGAGTGCTCCCCATTAATTACTAATTAATTAATCCCAGAATTCATTGAGCCATAGCAGTCAAAGGGATGTCAGACTAGTACTATGATGGACCCTGGAACTGAAGGTGGCTTTACAAATTTAAAAGGTGTACTTGATTTGTTGTACTCCTCTGGATGCTTTCATTCTTAGAGACAGGAATAACATTCTTGTTGGAAGCTGTAGAAGCACTTTTGGTATAGTTTGTCTTTTGGCTACCCTCAATTTTGAACACATATATCTTGTATGCACCTAGTCTTTTGCTTTCTTCAGTCTTGAACTTGGCTTTATATATAAAAGAACAGATCAACTTCTATGACCATTGTTCACTGACTCATTACACCAGGATTTGTGAAAATTCAATTCCATGATCTGAATTCACAGGCACTGAGGTTTTTTGAACTGGCTGAAACCCACCAAACTCTTAGAAATAGTGAAGATACAAAGAAATCTCTGTGTTGCCTCTTAGGATAAAGGATCAGCAATAGGCAGTCCCATTTGCAGATGGATATTCTTCCAGATCCAGTATTCATTTAGTTTGTGTCTTGCCCTGCGGTGAGAAGGCTTCACAAATGAACATGTATCCTTGTTAGTTTTATTTATTTATTTGATTTTATATACCTCTTTTCTCCCAAATGAGACTCAAGCAATTTATATTACAAATTAAAACAAAAGTCTAAATCACTGTGCACAAATTTTTAAAAAACATTTAAAAATAAATTCCATTGAAATACCATTTTTTCACTCAGGTGTTCAAAAAGGCCAAAAGTGGCCTGCAACAGAGAAAGTAGAGGATATTGGTGCTTTTCAAAGGTTTAACAATGATGGATCAATCTTTCACACTTAGAAATAGTTCCCTTTTCAGTAAGAGTTAAGGTCCAGTACTTACATTGACCTGTGGGATTGGGGGTCAATTTGTTGATTAAAACTTCTAGACTTATACATGACTATATACAGTAAAATGTGTAAAATATAAATTACATACACACTTAGGAAGAAACACACCCAATTACATATCACTCCACCCTGGTTGGCCAAGGTTGGAAGCCTGTTGAATCAAAAATGCAAAATGACAACTGGCAAAAAGACAACATAGCCAGTTGAACCTCCCTTGGGAAGGCACTCCAAAACCTAGAAGCAGCCACCAAGAAGGCTATCGGGTGCATCCTCACCAGCCAAGCCTGGGAAGATGGAGAGATGGAAAGAAAGCTTCTCGCAAAGATATGGCAGGTTCATATGGAAAGAATTGAGCTTTCAGGTAGTCTGGACCCAAGCCATATTGGTTTTATAGGTCAACAACAGCACTTTGAATTGCGCTTGGAAATGGACCAGTGGCCCTTGAAGCTGTCTCCACAAAGGAATTCTAGGAGAACTTAACTTTATTGTATGACAGTACATTGTAGTACCAAGTAGGCTTTCTGACTGTTGAATCATTGTATCAGGCGTCAATGAATACACAGAAGAAAACAAACACAATTGAGTGACTTCTGACATGACTAGAGCATCTATCCACTAAATTTGGTTGCTGCCTCATGCAGAATTCTGGGGTTTGTAGTTTTGTGGGGCCAGGGACCCCTCTGGCTGAGCAGTTTAAAGGCCTCTCCTCTAAACTTCGAACCCCAGAACTCTGCAGGAGGCAGCAACCAAATTTAAAGTGGATATATTCTCTAGTGCAATGATTCCTAACCTGTGGTCCGTAGACTAGCAGTGTTCTGCAAGAACGAAAACATGGCCTGTGGTCTCACCATTACTACACCGTTGCCTCAAAGCCATGCAGCAACAAGAGCGCTTGGTCTCGCAAAGCCCTCTTATAGTGCCGAGGCAACAAGGATGTCAGGAGGAGAGAGGCTGACTACCCACGAAAGATTATTACTACCACATCAGCTCTGGATTATTAAATATGGTTTTCTGTTGGTGAGCAGAGGCGACTACTGGATGGCATATGTTCTGTATCAGAAACTAGAGCTCACGTGGTCTACCCAATGCAATTTTGTGAATCAGCACCTCAAATAACCAAATGAAATATAAAGTTGACCAAAAACTGATTTGTAACTCTTTTGGTACTAATGTTGGAAAGTGATCCCAGATCAAAGTGGTCCCTGGTCAAGTAGTCCCTAGTTGTTGTTGTTTAAAAAAAAACCCACAGCTCTAGTGTAATGGGATTATAAGTATCTGAGAGTTTCCTATGAAAAAGGAGGATTAGAGACATTTAAAATGTGGCATCTGTCTAATATGCTAGACAAAAAGACATCATTATTGACCTTTCCTCTCCAAAAAGAGAGCACAAGGAAAAAAAGACTCATACAATGCAGAAAACACTTTAAGGTATGTAAACTCTAATCCTCAAGGCAGTAGATGCCAAAGTATATGAAGAATCTGAAGCATCACATTACAATGTACATATCAGGCGCTCTGTCTATAAGCTTATTTTGGTATTTTTCAAGATATTGTCAAAGGCTTTCATGGCCGGAATCAAGATGTTTAACTTGTACAATGAACATGTCATATGTAAATCAAGCTCAAGCTCAAAAGACAAGAAAACCTTTTAAGATATACAAAGATTTGGAATTACTGGAGATAGTTACGTTTAAAAAGTGCACAGTAATATTAAGAAAATGAAATGACCATAGATTATTTTCATAATTTATAATAGATGATGAGGCTGTAAAATAGTTCTAGATTTCTTGGCTCAGGCATCAATCAGAATAGAGACTGCAGTCAAGAAATCAGAAAAAGATTATCATTGGCAGGACAGCTATGGAGGAACTCAACAAGTTCCTGAAGTGTAAATATATAATCATTGAATACTAACGTTAGGATTGTCTGTGCCACTGTAATTTTAACAGTATATTTCTTTAAATGTTTTCACTATAGTATCACACATTTAGTGGAAAACATTTAGTGTTGTTTTTATTTCATTTCTACTGCCTTAAGTTTAATATGCTTTATATGTATTTTATAGTTTATGTTGCATTTGTGATTATGCATTTTAAAATGTATATAGAACCAGAGTGGTATGGTGATTTGAGTGTTGAATTACAACTCTAGGAACCAAAGATCAATTCCCCACTCAGCCATGGAAACCCACTGGAAGAATCACATGCATCACCCCAGAAAACCCTGCAATAGGTGTAGCTTATATTATTTGGAAATAACTTGAAGGCATACAACAAAAACAATACAGGTCTAGTAAATGGCTTTATAGAGGCTATTTGCTGAGAAAAGTAGGTAATAAGTCTTAAATATATTAAATAACTAAATTAAAATTGTACAGTATTCTTAATAACAGACCTTTAAAGGAGGCCAATTTTATTCTCTTCACATCAAAAAATGAGCAAGAGAAAGATTTGCCCAAGGCCATGTTTGTGAGCTGTCACATTCTGCTTTGCTGCATTATTACTAAAGACACCAGATTTCCCATGTGGAAGAAGACTCCTTTTTCTGTTGCCTTGCAACTCCCCTGGAATTTTTTACACACCAAGAGAGTGTAAGTAGCAGCCATGCAGGGATGGGTCACCTGAGTCCATTCTTGATGCCAGAGGAATTTCATTCAGTTGCATTCACAGAGTTTGTTCCAAGACCTGTAGCATTCATTACTGTGTTCTGTGATCAGAAATCAAAGGGACATATAAATACCATAGCATTATTTTCAGCCAATCCAAAATCTGTAAGGAAATTATGTTCATGGGAGTTGAGTTCTTTTTCTCTTTCATATGCCCTACCCACAGGTATGTCCTCCTCAACAGTCAATGCTTAGGAATAGCATTCTGTCAGCATTTTCACACAGTCAAGTCTGCCAATTAAAAGAGGGCTTGGTATGGCATTTACACATTAATTTAGATACTCCTCCTTTGGGTAAAGAATTGCTTCCAGGGAAGGTGGTGTAAATACCTACTTTTATCAGATGTCACATCTGCTTGCCTAAGATGATGTGATTCATTCCTTCGCTGGCACTCAGAACACATATTGGTTTCTTTCTGTTTCTTTCACAGGCCAGTGATTAAACAACAAAGAAAAGATACTTCAGTTGAATGAAAAGGAATATCCCTTAGAAATAAGCTGCCTACTTATTGCCCATTTTGTTTCTTGAATACAAATCCAGTTTTTTAAAGCAGGCTGCATTTTTCATGCTTTGGCTATCTGACATCTCTCTTTGAAGTAGCCATCCATGAGAATGGAAGGGATGAGCCATACAAAAGGCTAAGTGAGAGGAAGTAGCAGCTGAAACTCCCTTCACTTTAAGCAAGTCCACTCATGATGAGCTTCCCATATTACCGGTTTGACCAGTTATTGTTAAACTGGAAACATGGGGAAACAACCCTTTTCATCCTTTAATTGTATGAACTGTAACCATATCCAGACTGGACACATTTTCTAATGTGTTAATTACGGTAACTAGAACAACATTTACATTGAGTTTTGAAGATAGCTTTGAAAATTGCTCTTTTGGATGACAATTCCAAGAATCTTCCAGGCACTATGGTTACTGCCCATTTAACAGATCTAGAACTCTCATTTATTTGGCCCTTTTTTGTCCGTGACTATATTCTTTATGCAGGCAGCCACATGGGAATGATGTATGCAAATGTTATCTTTTAGTGTCTTAATGTCTCATCCTTGCCTAATTTGTCCACAAATCTGTGAAAGGCGTAAACATAGATTAGTGTCTTTAACATTCTGATAATCCAGTTTATTTAAAGTGGATAATTAACATGTGAAGCCTGTTGACATTAGCTGCCTTCTCCCTTTCTCCTATAATAATGGAGACAAAACTTTTCCAGCAATCAGAAAAGAACAGCTTTATTATTTCAAATAATTATACTAATTACTTTTGCTGGTTATTGACTCAACTGATTGTATTCAGGAATGTAGACATCCCACTCATTGCTTAAATGACACACAAGGTGATAGCCTCAGATAATGACACCTACACTGAATGCCAACACCTCCCACATTTTAAGGAAAATCTTCAGAATCTCTGTATATGGGGAAAAAAACTAACTTGTGGGTCCATCATTCTTTGCAAAGCCATATACATAGTACAATTCCAAACAAAGTGGAGGTGTGAAGAAACTTCCTAGGAGAAATATGGAGCTGGGGGAAATTGCTTTTTGGAACTACAGCTCCCTCAGTCCCCCAACAAGGCATAGCCACTCTTAGTTTGTTCTCAACATCAGAAGCATGGCAGAGAGGGAAAGGGCACTGACTGAACATGTTAATTTCTGTATGTTGTTGAACTCCATCTCCCATTATCACAGTTCATTGGCCATGTATTATGGTGCTGGTAAGAAGTAGACTCCAACCACATCTAGTGAGTCACAGACCTTCCCTGCTTGGATATACAGTAGAGTCTTGCTTATCCAAACTTTGGTCATCCAGTGTTCTGTATTATCTAATGCAGTCTGCCTCCTGCCCAAATCCACAGCTGTTTCAATACCTTGTGATGTTTTAGTGGTAAATTTGTAAATACAGTAATTACTACATAACGTTACTTGTATTGAACTGCTTTTTCTGTCTATTTGTTGTAAAACATGATGTTTTGGTGCTTAATTTGTAAAATCATAACATAATTTGATGCTTAATAGGCTTTTCTTTAATTCCTGCTTATTATCCAACATTATTGCTTATCCAATGTTCTCCCAGCCTAGTTATGTTGGATAAGCAAGACTCTACTGTACTTTAAAATATGTTTACCTTTCTATTATATTCTATGAGCTTTTGTTGGCCTCACTGGCTCATGTTTTAGCTGTGTTGACAATTTGTTCAGATTTCTGTGCTAACTTATATTCACTTTTCTCTCTTAAAATAGAACATGCCTGTTATCTGTGTTGTTCCACCATAGGGGATTGCTGTTTACATTGAGATGAACAAGTTTGTTTTATTTTTGGTCTGATTTAGCAAGATGGGAGTGACTCATTTAAACCCACACTTCCTGTGATGTAGGAGGTCTTTTACATTTTTTACTGTATGCACCAGATAAGTAAGGTTATTGTTTGCGACCTCAAATTAAAAGAGGCGTGGAATAATAGATTGATTTTCATGTTTCACATAATTGTATTTCAGAAAATGGTACCACAAGATTCATTCTTAAATAATAAAATGCTTGGCAAAATGGAAGGCAGTAGTAAAGAACCGCCTTGAGTCCCTCCAGGGAGATAGTGGTACAAATAAAATTTTATTATTTTCATGGTTTCCTCCTTTCTGATGAAATCAACAAGCATGTGGACAATTTCAATAGAAAGGAAGAAATGAACCATGAAAATCGACAAAATCGGGCTACCAGTATTTAAAAAATTCTAAAATCAGGACAGTAAATAAAGAGGAACACTAAAAAAAAGGAGACTTCCTGACATGAAACAATGAGGGCCAGCCAGCACATCCAAACAAAGGATTCCCCCAGGGAGGAAGTGGCCAGTTGCAACATTCATACTTGACTCAAGCAGATGAAAGTTCTTCTCAGACCCTGGACATTCCACAGATATATAAATCTCACTTTCCTAGTTTCCAATAAACCCCACAATCTGAGGATGCCTGCCATAGATGTGGGTAAAACGTCAGGAGAGAATGCTTCTGGAATATGGTCATGCAGCCTGGAAAACTCACAGCAGCTCATTACATTTATCTTATGTTTTAATAATAGCTTAAAATTCTTAAAACATAAGGGTTTCCTTCCTCATTGGAAGGGGATGAATGTTCTGCCTACAAAATAAAGGATCTTTACTCATTTTAGAAATGGACCAATGATTGACAATTATTGCAGGCTGTCACATTCATTTCTGTTCTCCTGTTTCTTTTTCCTTCCTTTTCTTTTGGTTTACATTGCTCTGCCTTGCAAAAGTTCCCAGCAATCACAGCAATTAAAAAAGTCAATTTCTGTAGACCTGTTTCTCTTCAACATGACTCACTGCTGACTTAAGCTGAAATTGCTACAGATCCATGCATGATAAGTAACAAACTCTCAGACTGTGACTCAATTGAAAAGGTTGTCTTTCCTGGATCAGGCAAAGTCAGCAGTTCCGTCCCATCCCGTCCCCCCCCCCCCCAATACTTTGGATATGTCATGAGTGGGTCTGTCCATTTTATTTCAATACTTTTACTTTACTCTCTTCTTTATCTGCATCTATCCCATGGAACAAGATTTTCTGCTAGTTAACTTTACTAGTCTAAGGTCTGCTCCACTTTGATTTCATGGACATCTGCCACTCTTTTTCTTAAGTTTTTCGCAAGGTAAAATCCACCGATGGACCTAACGTTCAACATACTTCTCTGTCATATTTACCTGAAAAGATTATGTTGAGGCATAAGATAGATAGATAGATAGATATAGTACCCAGGCATTTATTTAAGTCGCAAACAATATTTTGTATTGATATGATTGATGTGCAATTGTGCATATCCCATATACATGTCCTCAGTTACACAGAGATTTTGAAGAGGAGTCTCACTTGTTTATTTTACTATATTTACCTCATAATTACCATCAGATTGTGATGACTCCATGAAAGAGTTCTGGTTTTTAAAAAAGAGTTCTGCTACTGCAATGGCTCTGCATTGATTGAAGGATAGCCTTCTAAATCTGGAGGAGATCACAGCTATGTAGTTCAATCCCTATCTTAACCACTTCATACCCTAAATCCTGTTCTTAATCCAAGGCAGTGCAGAACGTCTGAATAAATGGGATTTGCCTGCAAGACTTCCAAGTAGGCCTGGTTGATCAAAAAAAAAAGAGGTTCAATACTCATTCTGGATGTAGGGGGCGCTGGCGCTACGAATCTGATTGGCTTCCGAATTTTCATTTAAAAAATTCAAAAGTTATTCGGAAAAATTCTGAAATTTCGGAATGGCTTCATTAATGGCAGTGCCTCCTTTCATTGCTCTTATCTTGCAGCGTCCCTTGGCCATCAGAGAAGGTGCGCTTTGCCAAGGTCCGGCTTTCCCCCCAGTTCTCATGTGGAGGGAAGAAATGCATGTACAAACTGGGTCTTTAACCCAGTTTGGACACGCAGTTCTGTCCTCTGTGTGAGAACTGAGGGGAAATGCGGCTTTCCCCCCAGTTCTCATGCGGAGGTCAGAAATGCATGGTTGTACACTCCCTGTACCCCGCTCCCGTCTGGCTGCCGAGGATTGGATTAATTGCAGCTTCCGGGCAGTCTTCATAGGCAACCCCACTTAGAGAGCATTGCAGTAGTCTATACAGGATGTAACCAGAGCGTGGACTACCATGGCCAAGTCCGACTTCCCAAGGTACGGACGCAGCTGGCGCATGAGCCTTAGCTGTGCAAAAGCTCCCCTGGCCCCCGCCGAGACCTGGGGTTCCGGGCTCAGCGATGAGTCCAGGATCACTCCCAGACTGCAAACCTGCGCCTTCAGATGGAGTGTAGCCCCGTCAAGCACAGGCTGTAACCCTATGCCCTGTTCGGCCTTATTATTTATTTATTTATTTATTTATTTATTTCATTTCTAACCCACCCTTCCCTTCGGGGGACTCAGGGCGGCTAACAAAGGCATACACAGAAACAAAAAACAACATATTAAAATTACAACAAGGCAGATTAATAAAGTTACATATCAAAATACCTGCATAATCACCGTTCCACATTCATAGACTGTCTGAACCAATCCGTAGTCTGCCAACACAAACCTATCATACTCAAATTGTCCATCTGCTGCTCCACATCACCCAAACGCCTGGTCCCAAAGCCACATCTTTAGCTTTTTTCTAAAGGAAAGGAGGGAAGAGGTTGATCTAATTTTGCTGGGGAGCGAGTTCCACAGGAGAGGGGCCACTACCGAGAAGGCCGTGTCCCTCATCCCCACCAACCGTGTTTTGACAAAGGTGGGATTGAGAGCAGGGCCTCCCCGGAAGATCATAAATTTTGAGGTGGGACATAAGGGGAGATATGTTCAAACAAATAGGCTGGGCCAGAACCATTCGACTGACCAGGAGTACCTCTGTCTTGTCTGGATTAAGTTTCAATCTGTTCGCCCTCATCCAGTCTGTTACAGCAGCCAAGCACTGATTCAGGACTTGAACAGCCTCCTGATGGAATGATCATGTTTATCTCATTGTCTGATTTTGGAAGCTAAGTAGAGCTGGCCCTGACTGGTGCTTGGAAGGGAGAATGCCAATGAATACCAAATACCAGATGAAGCAACTGGCAACACCATCAATGAGCCTTTCTTGTCAAAGAAAACTCTTAAATTCATGGGGTCAGTATAAGTCAACAGATGACTCGACATATACACACAGACAGAGCTTCTCTTGCCTCCACATTTGGATTATGGCACCTGTTTGATTCTGTTATCTATTACTTCTTTCTGTTGTGTTTTCTATTGTCCCATTATAATAAATTATATATCATTTGTAATTGTAGTGTCACAGTATTCCTCTTGTACCTCATACTTTGTCTCTGGTGGGTAGGAGGAAAAGATATCATGTTGTGCAATGTTCAGATTTAAGTGATAAATAACCATTCTGTACAGGAACCAGAAATTAGAAAATTACTTTAAAAAATTAACTGGTTCCTCCCCGTCCCCCCTGCCTGTCCTCTTCCCTCACTCAACCCACCCACCCCCACCGCACTCTGTTCCACTCCCATTTCTGTTCTCCTCTTTCCATACTTTTCACTGCTTTTATGTACATATTTGAAAAAAACATTCTTTAATAAAGATATTCAAAAAAAATATTAACTGGTTCCTGTTTCAAGAACCATCTTGCTGAAGTTTCTTATGTGGTTGCCATAAAAAAAACAACTCAATATTTTCTTATTATCCAAAGACAGCAGCATCATTCATTTGGGGATAATTTTCTTTTTCAAACATCAGAATTCTACAAACTATTACCTTAAGCTTTTTGGAGGATATTAATATGTAAAAAGTTCAAAAATACTACTCTTTCATCCTTATCAGGAAACTTTTGAACAGTTGATTATTCCTAATATGGATTTAATCCTACATATTTATTGTGCACAGCTTCCAAATTAATCAGGTGGAGCCCTGTTGTAAAAACATATTTCATGCATACCTGTATGTGTCTAAATATATTTAATGTCAAGCTATTAAATGTTTTCTGTATTACTATTCTTTGAAGGAGGAATTATGTTTAAAATCTACATCAAACACTTTTGTCCCATAATTATTATGCTCCTGGTGTATTGGGGATGTAGCATCAACAATGAGCTAATGGTGAGAAATCATTGTGCATGGACAAACTACAATATTTATTATTGACATGGAGTGTCTCAGGTTAGACACTGTATACATTGTTGACCCACAATCAGAAGAAATATAAAAAATCCCTCAACTATAATGTAAAGGAAGATGTGACATCAAATTGTCAGGAACCCATGGTATCCTTCTGGGTCACCTTGCAGATATGGGGCTTGGGGGTACTGCTTTGCAGTGGCTCCAATCCTTCCTGGAGGGTCGTACCCAGAAGGTGTTACTGGGTGACACCTGTTCGACCCCACAACCGTTGTCTTGTGGAGTCCCTCAGGGTTCAGTTCTGTCCCCGATGTTATTTAACATCTACATGAAGCCGCTGGGAGAGATCATTCGGAGTTTCGGAGTAAGATGTTATCTGTATGCAGATGATGTCCAGATCTGTCACTCCTTCCCACCTGTCACCAAGGAGGCTGTCCAGACTTTGAACCGGTGCTTGGCTGCTGTGTCGGACTGGATGAGGGCTAGCAAATTGAAACTTAATCCAGACAAGACAGAGGTCCTCCTGGTCAGTCGTAAGGCCGAACAGGGCATAGGGTTACAGCCTGTGTTGGATGGGGTTACACTCTCCCTGAAGATGCAGGTTCGCAGCCTGGGAGTTATCCTGGACTCATCGCTGAGCCTGGAACCCCAGGTCTCGGCGGTGGCCAGGGGAGCTTTTGCACAGTTAAGACTGCAGCAGTTACACCCGTACCTTGAAAAGTCTGATCTGGGTATGGTCGTCCACGCTCTGGCCACATCCCGAATAGATTACTGCAATGCACTCTACGTGGGGCTGCCTTTGAAGACAGTTCAGAAATTGCAATTAGTCCAGCGGACGGCAGCCAGATTACTAATGGGAGCTACATACAGGGAGCATACCACCCCCCTGTTGTGTCAGCTCCACTGGCTGCCTGTCCAATTCCGAGCTCAATTCAAAGTGCTGGTTTTGACCTTTAAAGCTCTATATGGTTCTGGCCCAGCTTACTTGTCCGAACGCATCAGCCACTACGTCCCATCTTGTAATCTAATATCATCCGGGGAGGCCCTGCTCTCGCTCCCGCCTACTTCTCAAATGCGGCTGGTGGGGGCGAGGGAGAGAGCCTTCTCGGTGGTGGCTCCCCACCTGTGGAATGTGCTCCCTATCGATGTACGATCCACCTCATCCCTCCTGGCATTCAGGAAAAAAGTAAAATCCTGGCTGTGGGACCAGGCGTTTGCACACCAGCACAAGGCAGCATTTTATATGGGATTTTAATGGAAAGTGGATGAATAGGGCTTTTATAGACAGAGCATTGTTTTAATCTGGAATGAATGCGTATGATGCTAATGTAACTGTATTTTAATGTATTTTAATTGTTGAAGGGTTCTGGGGTTTTAGATTGTTACTGTGTGGGCATCGAATTGTGCCTTACTGTAAGCCTGAGTCCCCCCTCAGGGGTTGAGAAGAGCAGGGTAAAATCCTGAAATAAATAAATAATTGTTTTTAAGCAAGGGTTGGGACTCATCTCTAGTAAGCAGTTAATTACTAAATTTGCCTATTTACATGTACCTACTTAACAGGGAAAGAGTAAATATTTTGCCCATCCATTATCACTCAAACATCCTTTTACATGAAGACTCTTAGTAGCATAATGTGTACACAAATGTTCACTTCATGAATTCATTGTAGCTCACTCCCAGGTAAGTGTATACAAAATAATTTCAGATAGCCTTTATTCTTCCTTGAAGTGTTTGTCCACAATTGATGTCTTAGTATTTCTTAGCACTTAATCTTTTAGTATATTTCTGCTAGATAATTCCAAAGAAAGCTCAGCTACAAGAGTCTTGGGAATCCAATTTTGCCACATCTTTTCAATGGGGCTCATCCTTGTCATGAAAATGCTGGATCCCCCTTCCTCTCGATTCTGTGGTCCAAGCAAACACTAGATGAACACATGTATTTTTTAAAACTGGGGACAAATTGACTAGCTATGCTGGCTGAAAGACTTTGGGAGCTATAGACTGAAAAAAAAGTTTCATATTTATTTAGCCAAAAAAAATTTATTCCAATATTCAATGCAATCAGATATTTCATATATCTTCTACTTTGGTCCTGAAGCAACTGAGATTCAGATGAGCATGACTTGAAGAGCTGCATTCCTTGGTAAATGGCACTCTTTCTGAGATTTTCAGATAGCTCTAATGAAAAATTGTTCTTCCTTCATTGCTGTTTACCTCTCACAAGCAAGGGATTGTTTATGTAACTGAGTCATCAAACACATTAAAAGGAGACATTGGAATGGA
The DNA here is from genome assembly GCA_030556195.1 of Anolis apletophallus. NCBI lineage: Eukaryota > Metazoa > Chordata > Lepidosauria > Squamata > Anolidae > Anolis > Anolis apletophallus. The sequence continues at coordinate 87,624,524 of JARBWK010000007.1, forward strand.
TATTGCGAAGGATCGTCACAATTATGCATAGTATCTTCTCCACCTATAAATTGAAAATAATAATAGGAACTAGCCTTCCCTGACAACTGAAGTATTACACCCAGTGTATAAGAAAACTTATAGGAAATCTTTTAAAGCCTGGAGATATTGTGAATTTGGAGTTTATTGAAGTCTTAATTATGTAATAGTAGGATCAGAAGGTGTTTCTGAGGACAAGAGTAGCACCTTGGCAATCTACAAGACAGGGCACATTAGTACATTTGCAGAAACATCATAGCTGGCCTCCAAGAAAAAAAGTAAGATAGGATAGACCTGATCCCAAATATGGCACAATCTGTATAGTATAGCAATAGATGAAGATAAAGTAATCAGCACAAAGGACAAAAACAAAATACTTTTGCCAGTGCTGTGGGCACAAAGCCCCTGCAAAAGTAACACAAATATGAATAAAAATGATTTTTTAAAAAAAAATCTGAGAGCACCTCCCTACAGCCCCCTATGGGCAGTTTCACTGTCTGCCTATTTGCATTTGGGCCCAATTCAAAATGAAGATTATTACCTATAAAGTTCTGCACGGTTCTGCACAGTTCAGGTCCTGCCTATTTAAGCAACCACATCTTCCCTTATAAACTAGTTCAAGCCTTATAGTTGGCTCGGGAAGCCCTCCTCTCAATTCCCCACCCCCACCAGCACAAGCAAGGCTGATGGGATCAAGGGAGAGGGCCTTCCCAGTAGTGCCCCCCCCCAGCTCTGGAATGCCCTCCCCAGGGAGATTAGACAAGCAACCACCCCTATGACATTTAGGAGGGATTTGAAGACATGGCTGTTTAAACAGGCTTTTGGCAATGAATAGTCAACACTGTAATGCAGACAAGACCCTCTGGTCACATGGATACTCCTCGGCTTGAATAGCAGCCCCCCTTTTAACTCATAGGAATGACGATGTTTTAACTAATGTTTATAATTGTAGCACAGCAGTTCTCGTTTGTGCCTGGAGGGCAGGGGTCAGGACCTGGGGTCCCATTAGCATTAGAACCAGCAGTGCCAGAACATGATTCAGAGGATGAGCTAGATGACTGGGGCGAAGGGCAGCTTTCCCCTGATGGGCCTCTTTCGCCCACAGAGAGCTTGGCATGGGACGAAATGTTGTTTGGGCCTAGCGAAGACATAGATAACCAGGTGCAGATGGACAGCGATTCTGGCAGCTATGAACACCCGGGAGGAAGGAATTCTCAGAAGCCTCCAGGGGAAAACATGGAAGAAAGCGCATGGGAAATGGCTAGGGAGGAGAGCTCTCAGGGAGATAGAAACACAGCTGCGGAGAGACAAGGTCGAACCTTTGATAGGAGACGGAACATCGAGTCTAGCAGAAGGGAATGGTCTAAGAGCATAGACCGGCCGAGGTCCGTGAGCAGCGATTGGAGACGAAGAAGCCTAGAGCGTCGGGGACCTCGGCCGAGGGATTAAGTATAGGATCCGTGGGAACGAATCCTCAGTGCTCCGGCCACGTCTCATCTGAATAGGCGTGAAGCGGAGTGGGACCACGGCTAAGCTAGCCAGTGGTCATCAAGCCTTGCCTTGCCTTGCCTTGTTCCCTGATCCGCCTGGTTGTGCGGAGCCTTGCCCTGTTTCCTGATCCGCATAGTTTTGCGGAGCCTTGCTAAGCTTTTTGCTTATTTGCTACGTTACCTTGGACATTGTTACTTCAAGCCTTTTGGATTACCTTTATATTCTATTGGACATTATCTTTTGAACTGTTTTTATATTCAATAAAGTAGTTAGCCTTCAGTCCGTCTCTGTGTGTGTGATTAAGGGGCCGGTCAAGTCCGTGCATCGTGACAATAATTTTTGCTGTTAATGTGGTTTAGCTTATCTTGTTTGTTGTTATATTGCTTTGTTGTGTTATTTATGTTGTTAGTCACACCAAGTCCCTTGGGGAGATGGAGTGGGGTACAAATAAAGTTTATTATTATCATTACTATTACTATTATTAATCTCTAAGTCCTCTGCGGTAACTCTGCTGGCAAGTTATATTATGTATATGCATGTATTCCCAAATTTCCTTCCCCCACCCCCAAAATAAAAAAGCTAAAACATGAAAAATTTCTGGCCCAAAGGATTCTGCATAAATGATACTCTGCCTGTATTCCTCTTGCATAAAAGGGGAATATGTTACAATGAAAGTTTGGTAAGATCTTGTCTGAAGCTCTATGTTTCAAAGGAAAGTGATACATAATATTAAAAGGCTGCTTTACTATTTCCTGCAACACAAATGTATGTGTGTGTACACATCGATGTAGTCTCAGTTGAAGCTCCAGATGGATGTTCATGAGTGTTTAAGCAGTCTAGGTATTACGACATACCATTTACTCTGAACATGCTGCAAAAGCAAAAATACCGGGTAACATCAGGCTACCTATTAGTGAACGTTTCCAATTTCAGCTCTTATTAAAATGATATTTAAGGAACTGTCTCGTATGTCCTGCTTCTTGGGTAGCCAAAACAAGTAGCACTTCTAGGTCTGTAGATATATGTCTGGAGTTACACATACTTTTACTTTAAATTAACCATTCATTTCTAGGTAGGAAGAGTTGAAATTTTATTACCTGTCATTTGCTGATCTTTGCCACAAGCTATTAAAAGGTGTAGCCTCTGCCTGCATTGAAATATCTCAATACCATCTTGAGAACATCTTAGACAAAATGTAGGCCTGTGATTCTAACATCAACATTTTTTCCTGTATGATTTTTAATATCTTTGTCTGATGAAGATGGTGGTGAAGATTTGAAAGCTTGTGTGATGTATTTTATGCTTTGGAGTTGGCCCAATAAAGATATTACTCATTGTGGGTTTTAAATTTAGTTGTAATTTTACTCATTCAAGTCTTTATTCCATTTTTTTAAAGCTACAAAGCAGGAACTAAAATTTTGTACAAATAATTCCACATGTCTAAAATGAACTTTGAACTGTATTTCCTGAACAGTAGACTTCCATTCTAGCAGAGCCCTCCCCACTCCCGGAAGCTGAAAGTAAACATTTTTGCTGCTTCCTAGTCCACTCTAAGGACCTATCAATATATATATGGACCACAAACCCTGAGCAGGGCCAGAAGTTGTTTTGGGGTATCTAGATAATGTCCAGGGACATCTGGCCCCTAAGGCAGGGTAAAACTGATTAACCTGTTTTAACCCATGTTAACAGAAACTGAGGAGTGCTCCAGAGTTTCAGACAAGATCTAGAGCAGTCCTTCACTACTTCCAGTGGGCTAGTTCTAATTCCATAAAATTGAGCCAATTCAAGTAGCGAAACTGCATCAATTCTACCATGTAGATCCCCCCCATTGTTACAACTCAGGTAATTTTCCAAACTTGGCTCTTAATAAGATAGAATAATAGGTTCATTAAACCATGTTTAACATGACAGGAACAATGGCAGAACTGCAAAAGCTTCATACTTTAATTATTTTATCTGTAGTTCTGCATCTTTTTCACGGATTAAACTGTGTATATTGTAGACAAGCTAAAATGGAGGTGAGAGCTATCAACCCTGGATTTTTCTACTACAGACACTCCCTAATTTATCATAGTACATATCCAAAGTAGATCTAAGAACTCTTAATCTCAAGGTAGCTATTAAGCACAGAACATTGGTCTTGACATGTTTGGTGCCTTAGGTATTGTACAGTTTACATGTTAAAAATAAGAATGCCTTTGCCATTCAGGCAAGGAAGCAATTATTTCTGTAGCTGATTATTATTTATATAATGATTGGTTAAAATAGGGTGTATTTGCTGCAGCTGCTTATGAAAACACTGAAGTATTTGTCTTTCATTTTCTATCCCCTACTTGTAAGGCTTTGGTGGGTTAAATTCCTTCTTCACCATTGACACAGCCAGCATTTTTCTTGGTAGTGCATCTTCCTCTTCAGCCTCAAAATGCAGTCCACCTAGTGTCACTATTAATTCCATGGTCTTGGATACATAGGGCACTTCCAGAGAGCAATTTATTGCAGGTGAAAACAGGTTAAAGTAACTTCTTTTCACCAGCATTGCTGGACATCCAAAATAAGTGGAATTTCCCATCATTTGGCCCCATCGCAGTGCAGTAACTACTGTACTGGAATGGGAATAAACCAAATCCCAGCCCCCACCAAAAACCACCTTTAAAATAAAATAAAAACTTATTGGGCCACTATTATGCTTCTCTACATGCTTCCTGGCACATTCCAATGTTGTACTAGAAGGGGGGGGGGTCAGGAGCAATTAGCCCCCTTCCTCCTAGCACAACATTGGTACACACCAGGAAGCATGCAGAGAGTCATGATGTCCTTGTTACGTTTTTCTTTTATTTTAAATTTTTAGGGGGGATTTGGGGAGAGGATGGGTTTTCCTATCACTTCTCCAGGCCCATGGGGCCCGAAGAAGCAGATTGGGCTGTGGGGACAGACTACTGAGTAGTCCAAGACTACCTGGTAGTCTGTGCCCACAGGACCAATACTCCATTAGACCCGGGCCTTTCAGGAAGACTCAGGTCTAATAAAGTATCAAAATAATTCATGACAAAGCAGAGTTTTGCTGCCTTTTCTCAAATTCTTCCTCTTTTACCCAAGGCATTGTTTGGACGCCTCAGGTAGAAGTCTAACAGGGCCCACATTTTGGGCCCTGTTTGGATGGGCCCAAAGTAAGGAAGTTAGAGTGATACACTACTAAGAGATGTTATAAAATCCCAGTGTTTTTGAATGCTTTATAGAGAGTTCATCAACATGTAGTGTGTGACATTTCTCTGTACCTTAGGTATTAAATATCTCCTAACAGTGTTTGCAGGCTGTGTTTTTTCCAACACTGTAAACAGGACCAGGGACATTTTAAAAGCAAATTTTATGTTGTCCCTCTAGCGGGGACTACTGAGCCTCTTTCTGGCAAATTCCACACAAAAATGCAAAGGGTTGTTCTGTTGGGTGCCGTGTACTCTTAAAAATAATCCAGCTCAGCTAGTGTGCTCTGGCAGCTGTCTGCAAATCTAAACCAGCCAAACAACTTTTCTTGGGTGTGGAACTTGGTGAACAATTAGCCCTGAGCAGTGAAACTCTAGGGCCACACCCGACTCGACTCTGACTTCTTATAGCTGGGACTACATTATGACAGGGATGGCCCAGTTCTGATCATTCTCATGATAAAAGCTCTGCCACTCTGTTTATAGAAAAATGCATTTCTTCTTTAGGTGTTAAGTAAGTACAGCTGGTGACGAGGCAGATTAATTGTGGTGGAGACACAGCACTTAGTTTTGGTGTGGCTTGTTCTTTGCAATGCTTTGGTATTTGCCTCTGCTGTGAGAACTTTATTCCTCTGTTCATCCTCGCCGCAGGAATCTAGCATTCGGTGAGACATACTTCTGTGATTATGCCATCAAACATGCTGACAACACAGAATATTGTTTACTTAAACAATGGTTGCATTGTTTTAAAATGTTAGAAACAAAATTAAAATCATGAGATTTTAGAGAAGTTCCAGCAGCATACTCTACTGACCAACTCTTACCATCAGGATTTCTTCTTAATGTTTAGATGGAATCTCTCCTTATAGTTTAAATCTGTGCCCTAGTCCCTAGAGCAGCATAAAACAAGCTGCCTTCATCTTCAATATAATATCCTTTCAAATATTTAAATATGGCTATCATGTCATCTCCGAGTTTTCTCTTCTCCAAGTGAAACATACCCAGCTCTCTTAGATCCTTCCTCATATACAATTTACCATCTTGGTCATCCTCCTCTGAATGTTCCAGTTGTCAATATCCTTCTTGAACTGTAATACCTAAAACTGGATGCAGTATTCCAGATGGAATCTGACCAAAACACTTTTTTAACTGCTGCTGCTGCATCATATTGTTGAGTTATGTTCAGCTTGTGGTCTAATAAGACTCCTATATCCCTTTCACGACTACTTATTTTTTAATAATTTCTTGTTGTTATTGTTATGTGACATCATATCAGTGCCAACTTCTGGAAACCCAATCCTAGAGGTGTGTCGTTGGCTTTCTTTTAGATTGACAACCTCATCAGATGGGCTGCTTTGCCCATTGTATGCCACTTGCTCTCCACTTTCGACATGGAGCCTATTATTGTTATTAATTGTAAAGAAGATGGCGACTGCTGTGGAGCTCCCTTTGGGTGAGCTCCGGCATGACCTCTCTGATTCCCTGGATATACTAGGCCGATCATGCTGCCCCCCCTCCGGGGAGAAGGTGGTTGATCGCCAGACTCAGGGGGTCACCTTCGGTGACCCACAGACACCGGAGAACGTAATCTGGTTGGGGAAAGCCTCTGGACTTTCAAGGAGGACACCAAAGACGCCCAGGAATGGCTGGGTCATCCGACCGGTAACGGCTTCGGGTGCACGCTTCCTGAGGAGGTTCGGTAGGAGATCGTTGGGCAAATGCCCTCCCCCACCACCCCTGACGACCCCCCTGAAGGCTGAGCCCCTCCCCAGCCCGGGAATCAATCTCCCTGAGAGATGCGGCCCCCTACGGAGCAGCTCCCCAAGGAGGCCACGACGGGAGGGCCAGGACTCTACCACCGACCAATTTGACCAAAAGGCCTACGCACCGGGAAACAGCTCGCCGGTGCCCCCGAAGCCCCTGGAACCACCCCCGGACCAGCTGGGCCCTGGTCACCTCGATCCCGGCCTGCTTACAGAGCTCATTGCAGAATACAATGAGCTCGCGGCCCAGGTGGAGAAGTTTCGGGAGAGGTTTGGTGGCATTCTGGAGCTGACGGGCATGCCATGCCCCCAACTTCCCCGGATCCCAGTCCCGGATGATGTGCCTGGTGGACCCCCCAAGCAGATCGGCCTCCACCATGAGCCTCAGCCAGACCCCCGCGGCGACCCAGACTTCGCCTGGGACCACTCATGGGACTTCCCCACTAGCTCCGTAGGCGGATTAATCCCTGCCGAGGAGCTGGTGGCAGTGCAGAGCCCAATCCCCAGGGGCCAGGCCGACTCACGAATGTCAAGCCCGAGCCCCGATGATCAGGGTGAGCTGCCTACCTGCCCGGCCCACAACGAGGAAGCACCGGATGCCCTCGAGATCCACCAGCCGCATGCGGAGGACCCACTGGAGGACCTCGACATCACGGCCGGCCTGGCGTTCCCCCGGAACTCCCGGGCCCGCCGGCGCCGCTACGCGAGGAGCTGGGGGAGTCAGCTGGAGATGGAGCGTCCCAACATGGCGACCGGCCTTGAGGACGCTCCACTCAGCCATGTGCCGGACCCCGAGGAGGAAGCAGGACCCGGAGATGATCGCCTTCCGGAAGCCCCGCCTTTGGAGGACAACAACCCCTCGGCGAACTCTGGAAGTAAATCCTACACGGAAGTCCCGCCCTTGGAGGACTCCAACGACAGCACAGCCCCTGACCGGAAGCAGCAAGCCACCCATAGAAGGAGGCGGCGCCGCCGGAGGAGGAAGCACCGAGCCGAGCGGGCTTCAGGTGGAGCTCTCCGCCGAGAGGATCGGGCCCGTAGGCCTAGGTCCTCCGTCAACCCACCGGACCGGTTGGAGGAGCGGAAGAGGCGTCCAGCACCAGGGTTGGCTGGGTCAGGGAGGATCCCCCGGACCTTCCGACCAAGGACCTTCTGGAGCTCCAGCTACCGGCGGCTGGAACCCAGAGTGACTAACCCAACAGCAAGGACTGCTGTCTCAGACAGCTGGCGGATGCCCCCGACCACCCAGGGCAAGCGACCTGCCAGCAGCCTGCCCGCGATGCCCTCCGCTCGCGTCTTAGTACCAGCGATCCTTCTGGGCCCTCCCCGCCTGCCTTCTTTTGACGGCGGGGTAGGGTCCCAGTAGGTATCGCTGCTGACTCCCTTTCTCCCTCCCCCCGTCCCTTTTCCCCATCCTTGTGTTTTTACCCATGTCTATTGTATTTGTTGTTGTTGGTGCTGCCATTGGGCGCCCAAACCCTGTAAACCACTTAGAGCCTTCGGGATGAAGCGGTATACAAATTAAAATTATTATTATTATTATTATTCATTTGAAAATACATCACACAGTCCTAAATGCTTGGGAAATGTTTGACTTGTAATTTTGTGATACAAAATCCAGCATGTATATCTTGTTTGCTCTGTCATACTGTATTTTTGTGTCAGTAAAATATAATTATAATAATAAAATAATAATAACAAAAACAAAAACTTTATTTTGTTGTAAACTGCCCTGAAGGGACTTGGGGCAGCTTACAAGTGCCAAGATAAAGCATAAACTAAATACAAAGTACAATACAATAAGTAAAAACGATTGCATATAAAAACAACAGTTTGAAATTTGGAACACCACCCAATGGCCTATGGTGACCACTACCCTAAGACATGGCCAAACTGTAAACAAGACAAGAGAATGGGATAGTGCAAATTGTAGCTAAGGAACAATGCATGGGATGAAAGTAATGCACAGGGACTTCTGACTGGGCTCCGTGTCTACAGAGAAGAGCAAGCTGCGTACAATAGGCAAATCAGCCCATCTGATGAGGTTGTCCATCTAAAAGGAAGCCAATGAGAAAGCCCTAGTGGCAATGCTTCTTCCCATGGGATGGGTCAAGGTAAGGAGGGCAAGGCAGAGCATGGAGCAATGGGTTCTCCACACACCCTGCTGGGATCCATGGGATTCACCACGATGTGTGGTGAATCCATGAGTATTTGTGAAGAGATTCTTAGAGAGTGTTCCTTGCCCAAAATCATCCAGTAGGTTTTGTATTGCTGAGCAGAGATTCAGTCCTTGATCTCCTAGCATTCTACCTTAATGCTCCTCAAACTACCACACCATGTTGGGTCTCATAATTTCTTATTCTATCTCAGAGACTGAGAAGTTGTCAAAACTGGTTAAAAGCTTAGATCATGCCTCCCATAAGACTGAATAAAAGGTTTCTGCAGAGTGTTATCATAACACCTATTAACATAGTAGCAGCTGCCTCCCACTTTAAAAGGCATGACTCCTGGGTGCAATTTGAGTCCAATTTAAGCTCTCAACCATAATGGATTTTAAGAAATTTGATCAAGACACATTGGGCTGGGAGTAAGTGGGGGGGGGGGGGTCTCCATTGAGTTCTGGCCCAAACTGAAGCTTCCCCTGCTTGGGTACATAAGGAAGGACTGCTGGCACTGAGAAACTGCTCTAAGTTAAAAGGAAAGATTTAATATTCAGCTGAAATGGCAGCACTCATTTCAACAGGAGGACGGGCAATCAAAAATATTTATTTTATTTATTTAGGATATTTCTATCCCGCCTTTTTCCACAAAACGGACTCAAGTCAGCTTACAAACAGAATACAAACCTTAGAATCCTTCAATCAGGAGAATAACATAGATAAAACAACAACCAATAAAGTCCCACATTCCAGTTAAAACCATAACCTCCTCCCTCATGTATCCTTCCTCTATCCCAATAATAAAATCCCTCACTCCTGCCATGGCTCAATTAAAGGCCTTGTTAAATAGGGAAGTCTTAACCCCCTTCCTAAAGCTGAGCAAAGCTGGAGCAGCCCTTAGTTCTTCAGGGAGGAAGTTCTAGAGAGCTGGGGCTGCACCTGAGAAGGAGCCTTCTCTAGTTATGCGTAAATGCATACTGGTGGGAACTCCCGTATTGATTCGAGTTTACCCGCTTGATCTAAGTTCACATCCTGGGATGCATCAGAGGGCACTCTGCTCCAGATAGGCTGGTCCAAAGCCATATAGGGCTTTATAGGTGATGAACTAGCACCTTGAATTGAGACCACAACCAGACAGGCAACCAATGGAGCTGCTTCAGGATAGGTGTAGTACGCTCCCTGAAGTTAGCACTCATCAGAAGTCTGGCTACTGCTCTCTGAAAGAACAGCAATTTCTAGATGCTCTTTAAGGGCAGACCTATGTAGAACACATTGAAATAGTCCAGTCTGGATGTAACCACCGGGGCCAGGTTTGGAGTCTCCAGGAATGGGCACAGTTGGTGCACAAGCTTTAGTTGTATAGAGACCAACCTAGTCACCGCTGCCACCTGGGCTTCCTGGTTTTAAAGCAGAATCTAGGATGACCACTAAAGTGCGCACCTGAGATTTCAAGGGGAGTGCAATCCCATCCAGGTCAGGATGAAATGCTGTTCCACCTGTCATTGAAAAGTCATTAAATTTTTTCCTCAGCTTTCTTCAAGTAACCCCAGAAAGCTGGAATAAAGAGAAACATGATGAAAATTAAAAGCATTCCAACAGTCCTAATAACAGGTAAGTTGCTTCTTTTCATTTTCATTCCAATTCCGAGCTCAATTCAAAGTGCTGGTTTTGACCTTTAAAGCTCTATACGGTTCTGGCCCAGCGTACTTGTCCGAACGCATCAGCCGCTACATCCCACCTCGTAATCTAAAATAATCTGGGGAGGCCCTGCTCTCGCTCCTGCCTACTTCTCAAATGTGGCTGGTGGGGACGAGGGATAGGGCCTTCTCGGTAGTGGCGCCCCGCCTGTGGAATGCGCTCCTTATCGATGTACGATCCACCTCATCCCTCCTGGCATTCAGGAAAAAAGTAAAATCCTGGCTGTGGGACCAGGCGTTTTCACACCAGCGCAAGGCAGAACTTTAGATGGGATTTTAATGGAAAGTGGATGAATAGGGCCAATGCTTTTATGGACAGAACATTGTTTTAATCTGGAATGAATGCGCATGATGTTTAGGTAATTGTATTTTAATGTATTTTAATTGTTGAAGGGTTCTGGGGTCTTATATTGTTACTATGTGGGCATCGAATTGCGCCTTACTGTAAGCCGCTCTGAGTCCCCCCTCGGGGGTTGAGAAGAGCGGGGTAAAATCCTGAAATAAATAAATAAATAAATTCCCACTTCTTCTTTTTAAAATCATTTTTACATTATGAATCAGCAGGCGGGAACTGTTTTTCATTGATACATAAACACCTGCATGAAAAAATGAAATAAAAATATTTTAGCAACAATAGTAATGATACTAGTATAGTCAAAATTATTCTTTCTTAAGCTATGCTATGTATATTTTAAACAGCATTTTAAGCTTTACACATATATGAGCATTGATGATTGATTCAACTTTGAAGATGCACTTAAACCCAAATGGAAGCTTTCTGTTCCACATTGCAGTCAAATGATGTTTCATTCCAAATTCTGACCTTTCTAGCATCCAGATTTTTTTAGCACAGTGAAACTTTACAAAACAGCATGGCAAACATAGTGCTCAACTTAATAGAGTACTACTAACTGTGTATGTATCTGTAAATCTATACATACAGAAAGATATGTGTGTCTATATGTGATTACACTCAGTATGTACTGGTTTTCTTTGTGCAGATTTATTGAATTAAATCTCACTTCAATAAAATCTCACTCAATTCAATAAAAGTAACATCTATATAGATGTACACAGGGTTTGCTGGATAACATCATCTGAAACACATTTAGGCAGAAGATATACATTTGAAGTATAAATGGGTGTAATCTTAGGTAGATACAAATTCATTATGTCTTTCAATGGCTATTTGCAACATTGAACCCTTTGAATAGCCTGCAAAGCTGGTGTCCTCTGCTGTTAAGTGATCACTTATGGAGTGTACTTGGTGGTCAATGAGGCAAGAAATTGTTATAGAATCAGAAATGGCTGCCTGAAGTTGGTTCTGTGGAAAACTTGCACTGCTTGCTGTAATATCATAATGTGAAGTTCTGGTATTTGAACCAAGCACAAAAGGATCAAAGGGCAAAATATTCTTATTGATTGTTGGTCTGTTAGCTTTTGCTATCATCAAACAGATGCCAAGGTATTCTAGTTCATTCGTTTAAGTATCAATTAATGTTATTAGCCACATTGCTTATTGCATGTATTGGCCTAAATCATATGTATGGTGTCTGTGATCTTGTGTATCTTGTTCTTCAAATAACCTACACTACATTTTATTTAAATACAGGTATTCACTACACTAAAGGAACCTTGAAAAGAAAGAAAAAGGAGAAAAAAAGACTAGTCTTCTCATCAGCAGTTATACTATTAATCATACCTGACTCTCTAACACACAAATTCTCTTCTTTCCAAGTTCAATTTCTTTTAATCATAAAAATCAACAGTAAATAAATTATTTTATTTTATTTTCTTTGCAAAAGTCCATAGAAGGCTTCCAGTATTTTTAGAGTATAGTAGATTATTCCAATTCAGTAAACACTTTATCCATTATTGCTAGTTCTATCAATTTCAACAGCAATCTCCCATATTTTTCCCTCTCTATACATCCATCTTTACATCTTCTTTACAACAATATATGTAATTTTCTCTAACATCCCTAAACTATTTTTTTTGTCTTGGAAATGCTTGTTTTGTTTTGTTTTAAGTGATTGTTTTGCAGTATTTATTTCTACAAGACTCAGTGGCATATTATTTATGTTGCTGCTCATTAATTTCAAAGGATTGAAAAACAGAACTGCATTCCTGCACTATCAGTGATCTGTTTCAGAGAGCAGGACTGAATGTTTAGCTTAAACACAATCCACATACAGGGGTAGAGGTGGGAACAGCATCATATGCTGGGAGTATCCTTTCTGCAATAACTTAACAAGTCTCTTTCAAAAGCTAGACTTTTGGTGTTTCCCAAGGTGTCATAAATGCGGGATAAGTAGGTTCTGCCTTCTACTAGTGCAGTGGTTCTCAAACTTCCTAATGCTACGACCTCTTAATACCGTTCCACCCATTGTGGTGACCCAAACTATAAAATTATTTTCATTGCTACTACATAACTGGAATTTTGCTACTGAAGAGCATTCTGGGGCTCCACAATGATGGAATTGAACCAAACTTGGCACAAACTCCCATATCCCAACAGAAAATACTGGAAGGGTTTGGAATGAGTTTTAGAGCAACTTGGCATGAATACTCAATGTGCCCAAATGTGAACACTGATGTAGTCTGGGGGAAACAGACCTTGACATTTGGGAGCAGTAATTGCTGGGATATATAGTTCACTTACAATCAAAGAGCCCCTTCAACCCCACCAACAATTGAATTGGGCAAACTTCTCACACAGAACCCCCATGACCAACAGAAAATACTGGAGGGATTTGGGAATAATTGACAGTGATTTAGGGGAGATGTAGTTCACCTTCCTCCAGAGAACACTGTGATGGTTTTTAGTGACCCCCCTGAAACCCCTCCTTGCAATCCCCCCCCCCAGGGGCCTCAACCCCCAGAATGAGAAATGCTGTATTAGTGGAAGGATGCTATTCTACAGATTCTTCTGCCTGATTTTGCAGAGTATCATCCTCCTTTCAATATGCACACACTTACACAAGGCTCTACCTTCCACATGTGGGTTAATTAATCCTTTCACCTCCTACAGTAGGATCCCCTAGTTTACAATTGTCAAGGGGATAAGGGAGAGGGGACAACTATAGGAAGGAGGGAACAAGAAAGTCTGCTAGCCCAGTTGGTCACTCCTAGATCTTGACCCCACAGCCTGCAATTGAATGTAGCAATCCCTAAAATTGTTGTTGTTATTGTCAATGTAAAAAAAAGCCTCAGGAGGCTGTGAGTAGAGGAAGGACAAGGAGAGCGGATATGCCTATCCCTTTCCCTGTAGGTCATTTTCAATCCCAAAACTGACTTAGTACTGTGTAATTCACTACTGTAAACAAACACTAGAAAGTCAATGAGACAGGAAAAGCATCTTAGGGAAGAGTTTTTCCAGGATAAAATAATTAGCAAGGAAAATCTTGTTTATTTGTTAGATATTTATCCCTCACAGGGAAGTGTTAAGAGAGGCTGATAAAATTCTTTTTGTCAGCAGGACAGCCCTGAAAATTAGGCTTAGATATGGTTGCTGAGTCATAGGGACCTTATGATTTCACTTTAATTGTCATGGAATGCTGGGATTTGTAGTTTGGTGAGGCACAAGAGCCCTCAGGCAGGAATCAGCTTTCCTGAAATCCAGAGTCTGATTAAATCTGATTTCCCCTTTCTTCTGTATCACAAATCTCAAGATGACACGTTCATTCTCACCAAAGAATGTCACTGCTTGGCTGTTGTAAGTTTATTTGGGCTATATGGCCATGTTCTAGAGGCATTCTCTCCTGATGTTCCGCCTGCATCTATGGAAAGTATCCTCAGAGGTTGTAAGGTTGGTTGGAACTAGGAAAATTGGGTTTATATATTTCACTGCTTCTCTTCCATTAACCAGCCCATCTCTTCTGGTTATTATACAATCCAAAACAGTTGAGTCTCTTGTTGCCTCTTCCACATTCTTTAATAAATTTGTCTGCAAAGAAAATGAAAAATGTGAGATCATTACATAATCATATTCTCTCAAGATTTTCACAAATTACAGTAGTGTTATTTTAACATGAGCTATTTGGGCTGTTCTTATTATTTTAAATGTTATATAAAGAATCTTTATTACATTTAAAATGAATTATAAACAAATGTACAGATTTTACAGAAAGATTAGAGAAAGGTTTAAAGATTTGTTTGGAAGATCAATGTCACAGGAAACAGTACACAGAAAACATATTGTACCAGCAACTATGGCTACAAAAAAACTGAGAGCATCATAACGTTTCAATTTGAAACAAACACCCATGCTCTGGCTGATGTCAGTTAGAGCATCAAGGATAAAGTAGATGTTGGTATCCCAGCTGTTACCAGCATGGAATATAGGACCCTAGGGTGGCTACCTAGCAATGATGAATCACATTTGGTGCCTCTAGGCAATGAGGACTGCTTTGTGCCAAATACATTCGCTTTTACATGGGCCGTCGTGCTAAATAAAAGCACATTTACACAACTCTAAATGCAAAAAGTTTGCATTTATAGTTGCATATCATTTTTAGAGGCCACTGGTCTAGTCACAATAACATCTGCCTTAGTGACATTCCATTTAGATTACTGTAATACAGACATTCTGTCTCCAAAGCTGTTGAGGGAATCTCTGTTGGACTGCCAAGTGGACTGCTTGGTGCATTAGTGTAAAAGGGCCCACAGTTAAGTGAATTAGGCTGGGCCAAAGTTGGAATAATTTTCTGACTGTTTGGGAACCTGAGAGTTTATTTCTGAAATTCTAGTTCAGTCTAAAATATTCTGGTTATCACCTGTGGGTGTTGTTTTCATCCCTGGAATAATCCCTGTCCCCTATTTGTCAAATGAAGCAGTTTGTAGAAGAACAACGCCACATGCTAAATATCTTTGCACAGCCCTAGATGGCACACCCATAAACTACAGGAAGATGCTCACAAAATAGATGTTAATCAGTTTTGATCTCATTAATCAGGTCTAGATAACAAAGAATTGCTTCCAGAAACTAGCATCCCCAAGTGAAACTATCAAAGCTGACCACTTCTTATTTTTTGGCACACATTTCTGGTATATGATCATTATATGTGCAGTCTGGGAGATTGGGCGCAGCATTTCCTTTTATTCGCCACATCTTTCAGTTTGTATGGCCATTCCAGAAAGATGGATCCATATACATCAGCATATGTAACTTGCTTTGGCTTGCAATGGAGAGAGACTGCCCAAAGTTCAAGAAAAGAAAAGATATCTTCACTTGATACAATCTGCACTCTCAAATATCTAATGCTCACCATTTTTAGCTAAATTGCCTTCTCAGATTTAGGGTGTGCATTAGATTCATGTAATATAGTAATAGTGCTGAGCCAAATCAAAAGGGAACACTACTTCAGGAGCACCTAGAACTCCTATTTGATGGACCTCACCTATCATTTAATTACCATGGTTCAATGCTATGCAATTCTGGGATTTGTAGCTTGGTGAGGCATCTGCATTCTTTAGCAGCCCCCATGATCCCAAACTACAGTGTCCATGCCCCCATAGCATTGAGTCAGAACACTTAAATGACCCCTTCACATTGTCCTTTCAGGCTGTACCATTGTACCCGCAATCACCAGCAAGGAAGATGGGGGAGGGGTACTCGTGGCACCCCACATGCTCTCCCTCTTCCCCTCATCACACAGATGGTAGAAAGGGCAGCAATTTGCAGCATCATGGATTGCCCCACTGCCCTTTCCTCTTTTCACCGGCAATTTTTATTATTAATTCAAGGTTTAGATCATTGAGATGCACATTAGATTCGATGGCACTTTAGACGTGAGTAAATATGGTATTTGTTCATGAATTCTTTACACTAATATCAATCTACTACATTATTATCTTTTAATTAATCTGCAATTGTCTACAGCTTTCAAAGCATGTAAGGGCTTGCTCTGAAGAGTGTTGGATTAAATGATTTTTAAATTATATTGACTTCAAATGGGAGCACACAGAACAAGCAAAGAGAACAAGGTAGCAAATTACTGTAAAAAAGGTAAAAAAAAGAGGAAAACAAGAATACAGGATATGAGCAGGGACTATCATCCACAGTAATACAAACTAAATATATTCCTAAAAACACATTTTCTTGAAATTAGCAACTATAAAATTCATGTTCATAAGTAGCTAAAGCATATTTATTTATTTACTTACAATATTTTTACCCTTCCCTTCTCACCCCCCCCCCCCCCTTCAGAGCGGCTAACAGAAGCAGCAATTTGATGCCTAATACATAAATCGCCATAAAAACATACAAAATTGAGATAAAAGCATTAATTAAACAAAATCCAACAATCAATTAAAATAAAAATTAAAACAATGTTCAATCCACACATCCAATTGCTAAAACAGTAAAACCGTGTCCTCATCTCTGTCATCAAACCAGTCCATTCCAGTTAAAGTGCTGCTATGTCATTGTGCAAAGGCCTGGTCCCACAACCAAGATTTTACCTTTTTCCTAAATGCTAGGAGGGATGGAGTCGATCGTATCTCATTTGGCAGTGCATTCCAGAGTCACAGAGTCACAACCGAGAAGGTCCTGTCTCTCGTCCCCGCCTTCTGACCATTGGACACTAGATGGAGAATATTTGGTTTACCAACCTTGGCATTCAAGTCTTTTAACAAGAGCCCGCAGCATCCAACCACATTGACCATTTGTTAAATTCCCTTCTTTGGGATGTAACTTAAAAGGATATCTGCATCCTTTTAAAACATTTTAATAAGTATTCTATGTTTTCCCTTGCTTAAGGGAAAATAGAAATACTACATTACACTATGAATTAATGTTCATATTTCTCTTTCCTCTGGTCTGCAAAACAAGTAAAAGAAATCATGAATTTGTTTTGTACATAAACTGATCCAGCCTTTCCTTATCTGCTGGGCCCAATGGAGCTGCATCTGCCTGTTCTTCTCTCCCGCTGCAGACTGCAGCAATGGCAATTAGTCCTGTAATTGACATCTGGTAACCCTAAATAATGAGTATTTTAAAAGATGCTATAAAATAAAGAGATAGTGCAACATGGCTGAAGCCTGAGCCCTTCTGAAGCTTAAATCAGAAAGAAGAAAAGAGTAGTAAAACATAAAGCATAGGGGAAAATGTAGAATCATAGAGTTGGAAAAAACCACAAAGGCCATCCAGTCCAAGTTCCCATTACACATGAATACACAATCAAAGCACTCCAGATACATCCAGCTACTGTTTAAAGACATTAAGAAAAGGAGATTGCACCATGCTCTGAAGCATTATATTCCACTGTCAAATGGCTCTTACCACTAGGAAGTTCTTCCTATTGTTTAGATAATACCTCTTTTCCTGTAAATTGAAATCATTGCTCCTCATTCTAGATTCCAGAACATCAGAAAAAAGATGCTCCATCTTCAATATAACATGTCTAGCATTTTGCTTACCATCCTCAGTCTGGACATTCTTCTAGCTTGTCAGTATCCTTGAATTATGGTGTCCAAAACAGGACACCCATGTCTTGGAGTCAAATCCACTCCTCCTGGAATGCCAGTCTGAGGTTTTCACACCCACTTTGCATTGACATCATCATGTGATGGTTTCTCAGCCTTGATATTACTTATTGGTATACTGAAATATATGACTTACAGTTTTTTACTAGCAGTAAACAACAACAAAACTTTATTATGGTCACTGACCAGCACAAAGTGGGCACAAGTGCCCTGGGAGGGGAAGGACAACTCCCCCATTAAAGCAGTTGTTTAAAAGTAGATTTGAAAACAGTGTAAAAATATATTTTAAAACACAGGTATGGAACTGAAGAGGGAAGAGAGATTGATGGGAAAGGTCAAAAACATGGGGGGGGGCACAAAAGGGGAAGGGAGGGGCACATTGCGAGTCTAGTAGCATTTCGGCTTTAACATGCTGCTCTAACATTCTTAACAGGGTGTTGCCTTGTGGGGTCAATCATCATCTGTCTAATTGTAAGTGCAGCAGCACATAACTTAGCAACACTGTAAGTTATTGTAGTGTTAGAGTCCGAAAGCAGCAGGGTGGAATAATATTTTTCACTCCACCCCAGGTATTTTAAAAGTCATGGTCTAATCAGATTAGATCTAACATCTCTGTAGAACAGGCATTGAAGAAGCATGTGTTCAGTTGTTTCTACATGACCAGACTCACAGGGGGATAGTCTCTGCTTGAAGGGGGTCTTCTG
This sequence comes from Anolis apletophallus, assembly GCA_030556195.1. Classification (NCBI taxonomy): domain Eukaryota; kingdom Metazoa; phylum Chordata; class Lepidosauria; order Squamata; family Anolidae; genus Anolis; species Anolis apletophallus. The sequence goes on from JARBWK010000007.1 coordinate 87,643,044, forward strand.
ATACTTCCCCTCCAATACAGCCAATGGGAGGGCATGGCATCTTGCCAGGGTAAAAGCCCTTCAGTGTTTGGGCACCTCCAGGTCTGTTAGGTATGCCATGGAGGCAGTGAGGTATCTAGTGGCTTCCCTAACAATAAAGGCTGCGGAACAGGCTATTTCTGATTGGCGCTCTATGTCCAGGATCCATTGCTTAATGAGATCCTTGGCTTGGTCCCATCTCATACTTAGCAATTGTCCTTGGGAGAAACCTAGCGTTGCAATCTTTGCTTACTAGCAGTAAGAAATCTAAGCTAAAATGAGCTTATATTTTGGATCCTACCCTTCTAGGCCACTTATCACTGGAATGCAAACCTCCCAGAAATTGAAGTTTTTCCTTGGGCTGAAAGAGGCTTCATATAATTAGCAAACTGCAAAATTACTTGTGATAATATAGCAACATCCAGGGGCTAAACTGCCCAGGTGATTAGTATTTTTAATCTACCCAATAGCCAGCTAGAATGGAGACACTTCTGACTACTTTGGTGCATGAGGTATTTATTTATATGTTTATTTACTTTATTTCTATAATGCCTTTTCATAGCTAACAGCAACATGACACAATACTAAGAACAAGCCAATGTATCAAACAAACAAAAAAGAAAAACAGTCAAATCCTAAATGTCATGAAGCATAAAAACAACAAAATAGACTACAATAGAATAAAAACTACAGTTCAAACCACACATCCCAGGGTGGTGGTGGGCGGGAGGCCCTCTCCAGAAGATCATAGTGTTCTCAGAGACTCAAACATAGAAATATAGTTCTCTGAATAACCTGGACTCAAGACATATAGGGCTTTATAAACCATGGCCATCACTTTGAATTGTGCCCAGAAATGGGTTGGTAGCCAGTAAAGCTGTTGCAGCAGGAAAGTTTTGTTTCCTATAATTGTTTCTATGCAGAGAGTGATGAAAGCAAGGCTAGATCAATATTAAGAAAGTGGTATTACAGTCCTTTCTCTGTTGTTTTTTTTAAGTCAGAAAATGTTCAGAAGGTGAAGTGGTCTGCCAAACTGATTTCACTGACTGGGAGTGGACAGCGTGCCTTTACCTCACCATTTAGTCATCATTCTCAATCTGTGAAAAGCAGCCTGTAGTGACTCAGAAGTGTTGAGTTTCACACTTCATGCAAGATCATGCAAAAGTGACTGAGAATTGGAATGTTTATTAGTACTGTTAACTGGCATTTGTCAAGGATGAGTCCTGAAATACACCCAAGATTGGGATTTCAAGGGACATCCGACTTCATTCCAATACAAACTGAACCTATATGCTTTAATTTTCATTTTGGCCCAGTCAAGACAGAGTAGGCCAAATGGAAAATTGATGTGACATTTCCTTTCCTTTCCTTTCTCCTATATTTACAAGGAACTTGTTTGGATGTTACATGGGGGTGTTTTGTCATTCATTGACTAGACAAGGGCAAACAAATTCAAGACAAGTCTTGAGTAAGCTTTCGTTTGTTTGCCCTTCTCTAGCCACTTATTGACAGAACACCTTCATTTAGCACTAAAACAAGTTCCCTGGAAATAGAGGGAAATAAAATGAAAGGTATTATCAGGCCAAAACTGTTAAATAGTACAAAATTGAACTGTGAGAGACCAACAACTAAAGGTTCAAACATGAACCCAGCCATCCCAACACCACTGTGTCAGATTAAATCTCGAAGATCCGGAACCACTGCAAAATGGTGCTTCTAATGCAGGGGTTCTCAAACTTCTTCAACTGTGGAACCCTTTGTGAAGTAAATGTTTCTCATGAAGCCTCAAGAAATTGTATATATTATATATAATGTATGTATCAGGCATGGGCAAACTTTTTTTAAAAACCAATTTTATTAAGTTTTCAAATATATAAAACGCACATTTAAAGACATTACTAATACATAACAATAAATTCACTTAACAATTCTTACTAACAAATAAGATAAACATACCACACAAACACATACTTTGTACTAACTTGAGTACTTCCTTCCCTATTCTGTTCCTTAATTGAATATTACATAATATTACATTACCTAGTAACACACTGAACTCATGTCTCTCTACCCACCCGGATTATTCTATAGAAAATAACCATTCTACATTTTCTTTTGACAAATACTCTCTGATTGTGGACCAATCTGTATACTTCATTCTTTTATTTTGTGCAAGTGCTCTGGTGAGACAGTCCATATTCATTATGACCATTAACTTGATCTTCCATTCTTCCAACTTCGGGATTACACCTTCCTTCCACCTTCTGGCTAAGGTCATTCTAGCCGCCGAGATGCAATATACAAACAATTTTTCTTTATTACTTTCTAATTTGAAATCAATCAAGCCTAATAGCAAATATTCAGGTTTTAAATCAAATTTAATTTCTAATGCTTTTTGCATTTCTCTATGTATTTTCTCCCAATATTTCTTCACCTTTTTACACCTCCACCATATATGGAAAAGATTTCCTATCTCCATCTTACACTTCCAACATTTATTACAATAATTGTCATTATATTTAGTGATTTTATTTGGGGTGAAATACCACCTGTGAAAAATTTTCAAACCATTTTCTTTAAGGTCGTATGTGTATGTATAATTTAGATGTATGTTCCAAAATTTTTCCCAATATTTCAAGGGTATTTCCCGCCCAAAACCTTGTGCCCATCTAACCATACAATGTTTAATACCTTCTTCTTCTGTACGCCAATCTAATAGCTTCTTATAAATAAAAGATATTTTGGTTTTTTTCCCCACAAGAGTATCCGAAAATGATTTTATTTAATCAAAACCCAAAGTCTTATCCTTTATATAAATATCTCTAATTTGAAAGTATTGAAGCCAATTTATTGATTCATGTATTTCTAAAAATTCTTTTAAAACCACTCTCTCAATATGGAGTCATATTTCACCCACGAACTCTTTTCAAACTGCCTTCTAAAAAAGGCCTCCTGAGGTGAAACCCATCCCGGAGTCTTTAGAAATAGTCTATCTTTATACTTTATCCAGACTTTATATAATGCCCTTCTTATATGCTCCTTTTTTTCAGATAATTTATAGGGTATACATGGAAAGTGGGGGAACATTTAAGATGATAGGAAAGTTAAGAATAAAAGAGAAAGAGAGGGGGTAGGCAAAAAACAAAAAAGGGGGAGGGGAAAAACAAAAAAAATGTGTATCTTTACAAAAAGAAAACCAAAAAATTAATTGTTCCATATCTTTTAATCTCCAGTTTAAATTGTCCCATCTTCAATTTCATTCCTTTTTCCCATTTCTAGGGTTTGGCAAATATAATTCTTCTCATCATCGTCGGTATTGGGTCTATGTACTTAGCTAAAATTAGATCTAAATCCATTGTTCCATAAGGATATTCTTCAGTAAAATTAAACCTTTATTTCTTCTTTATATTCCCCTTCCTGGGGGTAAAGTCCTTCTTGTTTCTTGAGCCACCTCTTGAAAGAATTTTTTATAGAAATCCTTCGCTTTCTCCTCTGTAGTCAACCAGCATCTCTCTTGATTATAACTGACCATTATCCCTTCTCTTCTTTCCCATCTGAATCTTATTTATCGTTTCTTTAATTCTTCTGTCAGGAAGTAATACTTTCTTCTTTTGATGAGCGTCGCTTGAGGGAGCTCTTTTAAAATCACTATTTAAATATCCTCATGAAGAATAAGATTTTTATTTGTCTTCCAGAGCACTTCACTTCTTACTCTTTTTCTCGTAAATTTGACAACTATATCCCTTGGTGTTTTGTTTTGCATTGAATAAGCTGTCGAGACTCGGTAAACTTGATCAACTTCCTGTTCACAATCTTCTTTCTCTATCTCCAAAGACTTAGAGAGTAATTTAATTACCATTTGTCTTGTATTTTCTTTTTTTCCCCCTTTTAAATTTCTCAATCATAGTTTGTACTCCATCTCCAATTGTTGAAGTTTTTCCTGGTTGCATTCTAGTTTCTCATTCTAATTATCAAACTTCCTCAATTTCTTTATTAAGTTTGCTTGGGTTGCTTCTACTTTCTCCTTTCCTTCATATAAGTTTTTAATCTCTCCATATATTTGTATTATATCTTTTTAAAAATCTGACCAACTTCTCCTTTGATTTCTTTTTTCACTATTATATGTTCTTCTTGAATTGCTTTATGATGGGTGTGGTGACGTGATAATTTTGTTACTGGTTAAATGTAGTTTTATATGTGTGTTGTTTTATTGTTAGAATAGGGGGTTTAAGTGTTAGACAGACCCTAAAGGGTTAACTGTGATAATGGAGGCAGTTCCCTCCTGGGGGAATGTGTTGCCATGGTGACGGTGGGCGGAGCCAGCCAGGAGGCTAGCTTAGAAAGCTGAAGAGAATGTTAGTTGGTGCCTGGCTGTCAAGCCAGAAGGATCTGTTAGATTCTACTCTGAGGAGAGGAGTAGGAATCACATTGTTGAAACTGCAGGGAAGCAGTTAGTCTTAGGAAAAGACAAAGTTCCAGTTAGGTTAGGCCTGAGAGGTTAAGGCCTATAGTTAAGGTTAAGGCCTATAGTTAAGGCCTATAGTTAAGCCTTGGTGCTGCAGAGTTAGAGCTTTCCTGTCAGCGAAGCGAGAGTGTAGCTTCAGCTGGGGAATCTGTTTAAGGCTGTGAGAATACAGTCTTGGTAAACTGAGCTTAAGAGCCAGCTAGTTTTATTGTAAAGCCTGAGGGCTAAATAAGGACAAGTGTCCACAAGGCCAGAGTGCCTATGTATTGGAAGAGTTAGATGCTGATATAGCTGAGGGACAGCGGTAGTTAAGTACTGCAATCTAGTAGATGTCATAACTAGAACATTTGTAACCTTTTAAGTCGTGCCTCCTTGGAAGAGTTATACAAAATATTTAAATCAAGCTTTTGTGCCAGAATGAACTGTTGATTGTTATTTCATCTAAAAAACCTCTCTGTGCCATTGATTTCAAAGTCAAGCCTCGGTTTAAAAGTTTATTCCTGTCTCACAAGAACCCTCATTACCCTCACAAAGAGCTTTCCTCACAAAAATGTTCCAGATTAGTTTCTCTCTCATCAAATGGTGGCAGCAGTTTGAAGGCAAATATTCGCATAGTAAAGTGGTAGTGGGAGAGGTGGGATAACCTACACTGTCACGGGTTAAAAGTTGGTGTGCGGATAGTGGAGCCTTCACAAATTGGTGGCAGCGGTGGGATTGCCTGCCCTGCTACGTTTTAATAAAAGTGAACAGTAAATAACGATTCTTTTCAATGGGTATCTTGTTTCTGTATCAATTCATGAACTTCTTTTTGTAAAGTCACATTTTTTTCTCCCAATTTCAATATCTCCCTCATAATATCCCCTAAATTCAAAGGAGTGTCAGTTGTCCCTTGAGGTTCCCTTCTCTTGGCACTTCCCAAATCTTTCTCTTTATCCATTTTCTTTTTTGGATTAGTCATTTTATTTCCTTTAATTAGTTCTCTTTAATTGGTCCTTTGCGAGGAATTTTTACAATAAAATTTAATTAAATAAGTGTTTCTTTTCTAGAGAAAAAAATTAATTATTAATCAAATTTATATTTAATTAATACTTAATTGGTTTAATTAGTCACTTCTTACTAGTCTTGCTTCTCTTTCTTTTCTTCTCTTGTCTTCTCCCTATTTCTTGTTGATCCGTCATCCTAAAGTCTCAGTCCCAGCTACTCTTCGTTCCTGTCACGATGCTGGGTCCTGGCCCGGCCCCTTAATCACACACACAGAGACAATTGATCAATTAACTATTTATTGAATAATAAAAAAACAGGTGTGAAAGAAGAATGTCCAAATAATAAGCAATTAGTCCAAAATAGCTGGCAAAAAGTGCCAATAACAATCCAAGGGATCTCTCCAAGCAAATCCGTAAAAACAAAGCGAATCAAAAGCAATAAAGTCTCCGTTGGTCAAGGCAAGGCAAGGTACAAGGTCCAAGGTACTTGGCAAGGCAAGGCAGGGCAGGGCAAGGCAAGGCAAGGCAAGCCAACGCTGGCTTCAAGGATCAGGAACGCTTCACTTCCTAGGATCAGAAGTGGCTGTTCAACTGAGGATCTGTTCCCAGGGAACGTATATTTAATCTCCTCCTTTGTGAGCCCAACGACGCTCTAGGCTTTGACACCATTCCCTTCTATGAGCCTCGATGCTCCCTCTGCGGTCAAAGCTCCTTCCCTCCCTTTCGCCAGCTGTCTCACTATCTTCATGAGAAACATCCTCCCCTTCTGTCTCCATGGACTCGGCCCCCGCGGGTTCCCAGATTCGTTCTTGGGAACCTCGCCCACCTGGATTCTCATACCAATTATCTAATCCGTGGTCAAACTGACCTTCCTTGTCCTCGTAGGCATCGGGTCAATCGTCTTCCCATTGCAAGCTCTCTGTAGGAGATGCAGGCCCAACAGCCCCCTCATCCATTTCACCTGACTCCCCATCAATCGGATCCAGAGCAATTGGGACCCCCGGGGCATCCCCTGACCTCCCTGGCTGGGCTGGGGGCTGGGCTGGGGGCGGGGCTGAAGGCTGGGTTGCTACACTATCCCCCCCTCGGGGCCCCTCCGAGGCCTCCCTCGAGGCTTCAGTTTCTCCGGGTACCTGCGATGAAAACGAGCGACAATGTCCGGGGCGTGCACATCCGTTGCAAATGTCCAAGAACGTTCTTCCAGCCCAAAACCCTTCCAGTCAATGAGGTACTGCAACTTCCAGCGCCGGAGGCGGGCATCCAAAATGTCCTGCACCTCAAACTCCTCCTCGTAGTTTCGCATCACTGGAGAGGGCAGCGGCTGCGGCACCCCCTTTGCTGACCGCAGCAAGGAACGATGGAAAACAGGATGAAGTTTCATGTCCGCTGGCAATTGCAATCGAAACGCCACAGGCCCCACCCGAGCTAGCACCTTGTATGGGCCCACAAATCTTGCGTCAAGTTTGCGGCAAGGCCTCTGGGTGGGCAAATACTTGGTAGACAGCCAAACTTTGTCCCCGACCTGTATCTCTGGCCCTGGTTGGCGATGCCGATCAGCCATCCGCTTGTAATCCGCCTTCGCCTGCTCTAGTTGAGTGCGAAGCATCTCTTGTACTGCGGTTAGCTCTTGCAGCCAATCCTCCGCAGCAGGCACGTCTCCGGCCTTATCCACGGGAGGGTAGAATCTCGGGTGGTAGCCATAGTTAGCAAAGAAAGGAGTCTCTGTGGTAGATTCTTGCGTAGCATTGTTGTAAGCAAACTCCGCCAACGACAACAATGACGCCCAGTTGTTCTGCTGATAGTTAACGGAGCCCCCCAAGTGTCCCGAATGGCCTGCAGGAACAAGGCTACCGTGGCCACTGGCGCCGCATTAGCTCGCAACAACGTAGTAGCCCAACTCGCCACGGTGCCCTCCAGTAGGTTGTAGACAAAACCTACTTTGGCCCTCTCGGTGGTGAACTCAGTCTGGCGAAGCTCCAGGTACATTTCACATTGTCCCGTGAATACGTGGACCACCGCAGGATCTCCATGGAATCGCGGCGGGACCCCAATGGTGGGGTTCCGGCCGGCTCTGGTTCTCAGATCCACCACCTCCTGCTGCAACACCTGAACTTCAGCGGCACTTAGCTGCGCCATCTCGCGAGCTCGTCTCCGGCGCCTGGGTCGTCCCGTGGTGTGAAAAAGGGGTTCATGGAGTTGAACGGCCAACTGTCACGATGCTGGGTCCTGGCCCGGCCCCTTAATCACACACACAGAGACAATTGATCAATTAACTATTTATTGAATAATAAAAAACAGGTGTGAAAGAAGAATGTCCAAGTAATAAGCAATTAGTCCAAAATAGCTGGCAAAAAGTGCCAATAACAATCCAAGGGATCTCTCCAAGCAAATCCGTAAAAACAAAGCGAATCAAAAGCAATAAAGTCTCCGTTGGTCAAGGCAAGGCAAGGTACAAGGTCCAAGGTACTTGGCAAAGCAAGGCAAGGCAGGGCAAGGCAAAGCAAGGCAAGCCAACGCTGGCTTCAAGGATCAGGAACGCTTCACTTCCTAGGATCAGAAGTGGCCGTTCAACTGAAGATCTGTTCCCAGGGAATGTATATTTAATCTCCTCCTTTGTGAGCCCAACGACGCTCTAGGCTTTGACGCCATTCCCTTCTATGAGCCTCGATGCTCCTTCTGCGGTCAAAGCTCCTTCCCTCCCTTTCGCCAGCTGTCTCACTATCTTCATGAGAAACATCCTCCCCTTCTGTGTCCATGGACTCGGCCCCCGCAGGTTCCCAGATTCGTTCTTGGGAACCTCGCCCACCTGGATTCTCATATCAATTATCTAATCCGTGGTCAAACTGACCTTCCTCGTCCTCGTAGGCATCGGGCCAATCGTCTTCCCATTGCAAGCTCTCTGTAGGAGATGCAGGCCCAACAGCCCCCTCATCCATTTCACCTGACTCCCCATCAATCCGGTCCAGAGCAATTGGGACCCCTGGGGCATCCCCTGACCCCCCCCCCTGGCTGGGCTGGGGGCTGAAGGCTGGGTTGCTACAGTTCGTTCATTACGTTGTCCCTTCTTATCCTCTTTGCCTCTTCATTAGTTTTCACCATTCACCCGTTCTCCGCTGCTCCTTTGGTCCTTCAATATCTATTTTTCACTTTTTAGATTTATTTCAGTTTTCTTCCTTTGACGCTGCATCTCTTATTTTCTCTATGATTTCTTTACTGGGTCCTCCTTCCACCCTTCTCTTAGTCTTTTCCTCCCTTTGTCCCTCCTTTTCCTCCCTTACCCAGTTGTGTCACTTCCGCCCTTCTTCTTTCTTCTTCTCTCGTCTGTTATTCCCCTTACTTCCGCCCTTCTCTCTCCCAAAAGCTTGTATTTTCTTGCAGTCATCTCTTTTACTTTATGATTTCTGGTTTCCGGTTTCCCTCCTCCTCACTCCTTTCTTTGTTTATGAAGATGCAGCAAGATAGACATAACAATATGGAGTCAAGGTCATATTATCTTTTTCTTCAGTGAGGCTTCTTGGGCTTCGAGAGGGTATAATCTTCCTTCCAATTTCTGGAGGGTTAAAAGGGAGTGACTATATCTTTGAAGGGGGGATGTCAGTCAATTTCCCACCCGCTCTTGTTTTTCTTTTTAAAAGCACTAAGTACAGAGTCTCTTTTTGCCTCCTGATTCCATTAGGAGGGAGTTAATTAAATATTACTTTCCCATCCACCAATTTCTCTTTAATTACCTTATATTCTTGATTTCTTGTTGTATCCAAATGCTCAGGTACATCCACTTTTTTCCTAGACTTTGTTTCTTTTACTCAAAACTTGCTTTTCTCCTTAAGGTTATTAACATTTCTTAACAAGCTTGGAATTAATTTTCTGGAACTTAAGTCCCTCCTCCTTCTGGAGTTGTTTCTTTATCTTTTATCTTCAATCTTTTAAAGTGGGAGTTGCGGCAGTTGTTGCAAGCACTAGACTTGCATCTCACGCACCAGCTTGCCTTCCCCGGTCTCATCCGGCCCTCTTGAACTCTCTCCCTTGAGGGGAGAAAGTTCTTTGGGGCCCACTGACTCACCATGGGGTTCGCAACACCCCCTCACTCAATCCGTAGGGGATTGGGAGCATCCTGCTCACCAGAGCTGCTCAACACGAGTCTCCACCAAGAGAGCTCTCTCTTAGTGAGACTGTCCTGTTGCCATTTCCCACCGGAAGTCATGAGATTATCATCTTTCCTAATGCCCTCTAGTAAGATTTCTAACGCAAATATAAATAAGAGAGGAGAAAGTGGACATCCTTGGTGTGTACCCTTTTGTATTTCAAAATTATTTGATTTTATCCCATTAATTATTATATTTGCTGATTGGCTGGAATATATACCTTTCACTGCATTTATAAAGTTGTAACCCATGTCTAATTCTTTTAACAAGAGGATTAAGAAATCCCAGTTGACCCTATCAAATGCTTTTTCTGCGTACAAAAACACCCATGCTGCTTTATGTTGTATGTTATTTCTGTAATACTCCATAGAGTCCAATATTGCTCTTATATTTTCTTTCATTTGTTTCCCAGGTAAAAAAAACCTACCTGATCTGCTTTGATCCATTCGTTTAGGAATATCTTTAACCTTTTTGTTAATATACTCGAATAGATTTTATAATCCACATTGAGTAGAGATATAGGTCTGTAATTACCAGTATCTGTTTTTTTCAGTTCCCTCCTTATGTATTACTATTATACTGACCATCTTCCAAGTATTTGGAGATTCTTTATTTTCTAATATATCATTCATTGTCTTAACAAATGGGGTATTAGTTCTTTTCAAACAACTTATAATATTTTGCAGTAAGGCCATCTGGACCCGGAGCTTTATTCACTTTTATGTTTTTAATAGCTTTACTTACTTCCTCTTTTGCTATATGCCCATTAAAATTTTCCCTTTGCTCCTCTGATATCTTGGATAAATGTTGTTCAGTTATGTATTTCTGTACCTCTTCTTTCTTTATAATGTGTTTTGCATAGAGATGTTTATAAAATTAAAAAAAATCTCTATTATCTCTTTATCCTTATTATACACCTTACCCTTATCTATAATTTGAGTTATATGATTTCTTTGTTTTTTCTTTCTTATTTTTGCCATCAGCCATTTTCCAGGTTTATTAGAATGTTGAAAATGTTGTTGTCTCATGAATTTATAATTTTTTCTACTTTTTCCAAATCTTTAATTCCTTTTGTTTCAATAGAATATCTAACTTAAATTTAACTTGCTTGTTTTCGGGATATTTTTTGAGAATTGTTTCTGTCTCTTTTATCTTTGTTAATAGCTCTACTTCCTCTTTTTGTTTTTGTTTTCTCCTGATTATACTTTGTTGGATAAAATGTCCCCAAATTACCACTTTACTGGCATCCCATACCATTCTATTACATGTACTGTACCTTTATCAGTATTTAATTCAAAATATTCTTGCAATACTTTTTATACCTCTCAATTAGTTCCTCCGTTTTCAACAAATCTTCATTGAGAACCCATCTCCTTGGTAGTGTTCTCTGCCCTATTTGAAATTCCAAGAAGTTGTGATCAGAGTACATCTTAGGTGTTATTTTAATCCTCTTAAAATTAGTCAGAATACTTTTCGTTGTCCAAACCATGTCTATTCTAGACCATGAATTATATCTATTTGGAAAAAAAGTATAATCTCTAACTCCCGGATTTTGTTCCCTCCAGCCATCTTTCAGATCCAATTTTTCTAGTATTTCCAACCCTTCTTTGATAATTTGTCCACTCTTATTATTTCCCTTTCTCATTGAGGATCTATCCCTCACTCCATTGAAACCTCCTACAATAATTACATCATCATAATCTTCTTTATCTATACATTTTAAGCTGCCTTAAAAATTAAACTTTAGGCCCATTAGGAGCATATATATTGCAAAATAAGATATTTTTTCTTTCCCATTCAACTAAAAGTCCCACTATTCTACCCTCTTTATCCTTAAATGCTAACTTGCTATTAATACAATCTTTCACATACTGTACATCTTTTCTTTTCTTTTTACTACATAATGAGCAATACATATTTCCTATTCTTTTCTGTACTAGATAAGCTACATCCTTACCCCTAATATGAACTTCTTGTAAAGCGATTAAATCTACATTTTGGGTATATAAATGATTAAATATTCTTTTCCCTTTTATGGAATATTTATGCCATTAATATTGTTTGATAAACATTTAATTTCCATAATAGAACCTTCTCTTTTGTTCCTTTCTTCTCTGTGCTCTGGTCTTCCTCCTCTGGTCTCCAGCCAGTGTCCATTGTGAATCTATGCCTCTTTCTTCTGATCTCAACCTTGACTCTTATTCATCTTCCTCTCCTTCTAACTCCTCTGGCTCCATCTCCCCTTCTTCCACAGTTTCCTCCTCCTTCTCTGGACTTTCTTCTACTATTTTCTTATAGAAGAACTTTGCTTTCTCTTCCGAGGTGACCCAATATCTTTTCTCCTTATAAGTCATCATTAGACCTTCTGTTTTCTCCCACCTAAATTTGATATTTCTCTTTTTGAGTTCATCAGTGAGAAAGAAATATTTTCTTCTTTTTGCCAATGTTGTTGGAGGTAGTTCTTTAAATACTGATACTCGTCTTTTATTATATATGATGGGATTTCTAGTATTCTCTTTTAACACCTCATCCCTTGTTGTCTTTCTATTGAAGTGAACTAGCACATCCCTAATTGCTTTGTGCCTTTTAGAATAATTATTTTTAGACGCTATGTTCTATCCAGTTCTTTTTCCATCTCCACCTGAGGAATTTGTAAAGTATCAGCTAAAATTTTTGCTATTCCTTCTCTTATATCCTCCTTTTCCTCCTCCTCTATGTTTCTAAATCTTAGTTGGAATTCCTTTTCTTTGAATTCCAATAATTCTTGTTGTTCCCCCAACTTTTTGTTTAACATTGACATGGCTCCCAATTTTTTCCTGAAATTTTCTTCTAATTCTCCTAGCTTTTATTCCAATTTTTTTTCTTTTTCACTTATTTTCGTTATTTCTTCCTGCAAACTTGACATTTGGTTTTTAATTGATACAATATCTTCCTTCAGGTCTTTTTTAGATTTGCCATATCCTCCTTAATTAGCATCTCTTGACTTCTTAGGAGTTTTTCCTGGTCTTCTTGTTTATTGGCCAACTCATCCTGGGTTTTTTTATATTTTCAGCATTTCCGCAAAAGATCTTCTAGTGTTAATTCCATCGGATTAGATCCTTTTCTTCCTGGTGTTCTTTTCTCTTTACTTAGATCTCTTACCATGCCCACTTTCCCTTTCATTGTAGCCATTTCCTCTGTTGTTTTCTTGTTTTTTATACTATTTATAATATTTATTTTTCCAGTCTCTAACAGTCTTTATAATATTTCCTCCTACTTGCTCAATTTTGATTACTATTTCTTTAAAGATCCAACTCAGACATTTTCTCTCTGTAACTCTTCTCTGTGTCTTTGATTCATTATAACTTCCTCTATATTTTTCCCGTTCTCAGATCTTTATGTGGCTTCTCCTGTGTCTTCCCTCCTCTCCTTCTGCCTTACGTCGTTAACGTCTGTTGCGATACCTCCATAGTCTCATTGTGTTAGTTTTGTATCTCCAGGCTTGCCTCACTCTCTCTTATGACACGACGCTGCTGCGTAGTCTCCGACGCTTCTCCTCTTCCCTCCTTCCGCATCTGCTCCCCACCTTCAGTCCCCCTCCTTCTCCTTCTCTCTGCCTCCTCTGGAGCCTCTTATCATCACTCTCACTTCCGCACCTCCCTCTCCACTCTCTGAAGACACAACAATCTGGTGTTTTCAAGGTCACGGAGCTAGGTAGACATCTTTTAGTAATCCTTTTATTTTCGGGTTTGGGAGGGTTTGGAAGGGAAGGCTTCCAACTTATACTTCTACACAGTCTACAGTCTTTTGAGCTCTTCTCCAACTCTTTAAGTTTCTTCGGCCCCCCACACCGCATCCTTCTTTATCCAAAAATTTCTTTTTAGCCTTAGAATCACCACAATCAGATCCTCGTCTCCACCAAATCAAATCACAAGTCCTTCTGTTGCCTCTACGGATTCTCCAGAGGCTAGCACTTTTTTTATTACAGGCTTTGTCCTTTATATGTTTCTGCTCAGTTATTTAGGAACTGGACAGGGTTCAATCATCCTTCGCTTTTCTGTACTCACATATTTTAAAATCTGCTCCGGCGGTCGTTGTCAAGTCGCAGCTTGATTTGCAAGTTAGGTGCTCTTTGTCCTCTGTCGCTCCTGACTTGATCGCAGATTTCAGCTTCTCCCTTTTGGGATAATCTGCTCTGCCTCTTCGATCAACTAGCTCTTCAGGTTATTTGCTCACTGACCCATTTTTGCCCAAATGAGGCAAAATCCTTTCTCCACCAGCATCCAACAGCTTGTCGCTCTCAGAGCTCCCTGAAAGTGCGACCGACTGTCATCTGAGCAAACCGGAAGTCCCCCAGCATGGGCAATTTTTTTGATACATTGCGTTTTATTTGACAGAGGGGCTGGGCCAGTGGCAGATGGATGGAGAGTGTTTGTGTGAACTAATGGGGGGGGGGTGAACAAATTCCTATGCACACTGCACATATCTCAAAAAATGTAAAACAAAAATCAAAGAACAAAACAATATTTAAAATTAAGAACAATTTTCACCAACACAAATGTTGCACTCCAGGCCTGAGAACACCTGTGACCACAGCACCACACAAGAGTCTAGAATATAAGCAAACAGTTTATTGTAGAAACACATTAAAAGTATAGGAAAAATCAAGAATAAAAAATGGTGTACAATCCAAAAACGTTTAGCAATAGATAACCTAAACAATAATCCAAATGTCTCATGCAGATCCCAAGGTAACACAGTCCAGAAATAGCCAAAAACAGCTTAAGTCCACAAGAAAAAAGGTATACTTAGGAAAACTTGAGCATGAACATAAAAACAAGAACATAGAAAACTTCCAGGAAATGTCAATCCAAAACCAAGGCTTGACTTGAAACAAGAACCAGAGAACTCAGGCCTAGCTTCACACTTGAAAGCTACTGTCACAATGCAGGGTCTCGGCCCAGCCCCTTAATCACACACACAGAGATGGTAATCAGCTAACTATTTATTGAATAATAGAGAACAGGTGAAAAGAGTAATTGTCCTTAAAAGTATCAAAAAGTTTAATCAAAAAAGGTAAAGAGTTCGTAGATAAATCCAAAGGCAAACTTGGCAAAAGCTCCACAAAAGTAATGCGGATCAAAGCAAACTTGGTCCGTGGCAATTCAAACAAGGCAAAGTTCAGGGAAACAAGGCCCAATTCAAACATCCGCCCCGAGCCCGTGGGGAGGAGCGGAATACAAAATCGAATAAATAAATAAATAAATAAACTTCTTGGCAAGGCACGAGCCTGAATCCTGGCTCCGTGGATATTCACTCGCTTCACTTCAAATCAGAAGTGGCCGAGCAACTGAGGATCCGTTCCCACGGATCCTATACTTAATTAGCTTGGTGAGACCCCCGACGCTCTAGGCTGCAGCGCCAATCTGTACTACGGGACCTAGCGCTCCTCTGGTGCTCTAGGCTTCGGTGCCATTCCCTCCTGCTGGACTCAATGCTCTGTCTCCTATCAAAGCTCTGTCCTTGCCTCCCAGCACCTGGGTCGCTATCTTCATGAGAGCCAGACTTCCTTTCAGCTTCCATGGGCTCATCCTCCGATATCTCTCTAACCCTCTCTTGCAACCCGAAACCACCTGGTTTCTCATACTGATTATCAGAATCAGCACTTTCAGTGTCAGCCTGACTTTCCCAGCTTTCATACCCATCAGGCCAGCCATCATCCCATTCCAAGCTCTCTGTGGGAGACGAAGGCCCAGCTACCTCATCATCCCCTTCATCCATGTCCTCATCAGCTGCCATTGGCCCTAATGCAATCGGGACCCCCGGGGCCGCCCCCTGCCCCCCAGGCACGAAAGAGAACGGGGTTGCTACAGCTACATTGCCTGAACTAACACTTAGGTAAACAACTTGCCAATTAATAAGCATCCATGGAGTCATGTCTTTTCCCACCAAATCTCTCCCCAACTTTTCCATGCAATCGCTCTGACCAATGATGCCTATTTTCTGCTCTGATCTGTAAACAAAGACCGTTGTTGATCTCCATAACTCCAGGCATTTCTTTCCTGAGAGCCTTCCATATCACTTATCTCTTTGCCCAACTCCTTATCTAATGTTGCAGTTTCTGGCTCATCTGACTGGCCTTGAAGCCCTGTACTTTCTGAGTCAGATTTGTCACAGAAAGAAGCATCATTCCCCTTACTTGAATCTTCCATCACTTTGAGCGTCAGGAAATCCCTCAGGCAATCCCACTATCCTCTCTAAATTATCAGTGAACCTATCAGTCTCAGACCGATCTCCAACAATAAATTTAACAGTACTTCAGGGGCCATCCAGTTCAACTCACTTCTGCCATACAGGAAAAACACAATCAAAGCACCCCCTGAGCAATGGAAACGAAATAGGGTTTCGGAAGCAAGGAGAACAAGGGGAAAAGAATCTGGGTGGTGAGGAAAGTGAGGGGGAAAGGCTTTTGGTGGTATGAGAAGCAGGGGAGGGAGAAAAGCAGGAAAGAGGAGGGTAAGGTTGGAGGGGGAGGAAAAGTAGGTAAGTGCAGAGTCCCTCAGGATACATGAAGCACTCTTTGAGAACTACTGTTCTAATGCTATCTTAGCAAGATGTTTTTCAGAAGGATGCAAAGGCTAATGGTCATCAGAAGCCAATGACAGAATTAAGCAAGTGTATAGGAGTTGTTTTTTTTTTGCAGGGGGGGGGGGCATTTTATCCACTTACCAGCTTAGTGTAACACACTAATACTTTTTGGGATGTCTGTCACATCTAGCTGCCATTTTATTTTTATTTTCTGTTTAGGTTTGGGGCTAAGGGACATCACCAAAATTTCTCCCTTTTTAATAATTGGGTTTTGGGGTCAACACTGGGATTTAAGGACTGCATGTTATATGGGCCACATTTTGCCTGCTCAGGCTAAGAGATCGAACAAAACCAATAGGGACTCCCTCATGGTTCAGTCTTGTTCTCCATTCCATTTAATACCTATATAGAACCACTGGGAAAGGTCATCTGGGAAAGGTTTTGGAGTACACTCTCAACAGTATGCTGATGCCACCAATAATACTTCTTTCCATTAAACTTCAAGAGTTATCCTTGTTCTAAACCAGTACCTGGCAACTGTTATGGACTGGATGAGGTTGACAAGACAAAGGCACTCCTGTTCACTCAAAAGACACATCCATATTCAACCTATGTTAGATGGGGTCACACTTCCTGCTGAAAAATGAAGGTTCGCAGTTTGGGCATACTCCTGGATTTTGGCTCGTGCATCAACTGTAATGCATCCTACACTACAGTACTTTGAAAATTACTCAGGAACTTCAGTTGGTCCAAAAGCAGTACCCAGGTTATTAACTGGGACTGCCAATAGGATCTCACAACCTCTGAGAATGCCTGCCACAGATGCAGGCGAAACATCAGGAGAGAATGCTTCTAGAACATGGCCATACAGCCTGAAAAACCTACAACTCCAAAATTAGAGATACTACTCTATGGTGAACTCGCCACGGGTCAGCGCAAGAGAGGCACCCCAAGAAAGAGATATAAGGACTCCCTTAAACAACATCTCAGGCTTGGGCAGATTGATTGCCAACAATGGTCCACCCTGGCCTTACATTAGGAAGCATGGAGATGCACTATCCATAATGCTGCAGCCTCTTTCGAGAAGACATACCAAACGAGTCTCAAAGAGAAACGACAATGCAGAAAGAACTGCAACTTGGAAACAACATCACCCAAGGAGACTTTCTGCTGTGCTTTCTGCAACCGGACTTGCCTATCTCGGATTGACCTTTTTAGTCATCAACACGCTTGTAGAAAGCATGGGATGAGTCCTTCCTGAATCCTCATTCACGAAGAAAAGCCAAGAAGAGAGATCCAAATATATGCCCCAATCACAGCTGCTGAAGCAGAAGTATATCAGTTCTATGAGGATCTGCAGCACCTACTGGATAATACACCAAAAAGAGACATTATTTTCATTACAGGAGACTGGAATGCTAAGGTGGGAAGTCAAATGACAACTGGGAACACAGACAAGCATGGTCTGGGACAACAAAATGAAGATGTAGGCTAATAGAATTTTGCCAGGAAAATTCATTGTGTATAACGAACACACTCTTCCAACAACCTAAAAGACGGCTCTATACATGGACTTCACCAGATGGGCAACACCAAAATCAGATTGACTACATCCTTTGCAGCCAAAGGTGGCAGACATCCATCCTTTTAATCCATTACTTTTAATATATGTGTGTTATGGCAACGATTTTATGCTTATATTGTTTTGTTAATCTTATAGTTATGTTGTTTACTTTGTATGTTTTGTGATGTTCCTGGAAACCGCTCTGAGTCCCCTCAGGGAGATAGAGCGGAATATAAATAAAGTTTTATCATCATCATCATCATCATTGCATTACTTGAAATTCATTACTCCCTAGCTTTGTCTGTATTTCTTAGTAGACACATAGAGAATTGCACATTAAAATGTTTTTCTTATGTTGGTCCATGAGATTTTATTTTTTAAAGAATCCACAACATCCAGTTAGGCAGCAACTTTCTTGGCATCAAACAAAATGGTAGAGACATTTATGCAAGCACTCAAGGATTGCCCTGTGAGAGTTTAGAAAGTTTCATGTAGACACTGAAAAGTAGTGTAATCATGGATGATAATTATGAACACTGCTATTGAGACGGTGCCTCCTTACCAACATTTAATTTTTCAAAAGATACCAAATGAACCAACTATAAGTGTCGCTACAATTTCTGTAAGGTCAATTTGAAGTTAGCTGGCCACTGGGTTTATTATTAACACTATACAAATATGAAAGAGAAACTGGTTATTGGTTTCCTGGGTGGCAGAATCTTAACTGTGGGCGTAATCTATTGAAGCATTGTACTGTTATGGCTCGCTTTTCATAACTTCTTAGTTTCGTTTACTGTTTTTACTGAACCCTCCCCCACCTCAAAAAAAAACCCAAAAAAGCTGACACGTCATAGTTTACCACTGCGACTTCACATCTTTTTTCTTGTGAGTCATTAGCTAATTTTTAAGCATGAATAAGACAGTCTAAGCTTTCTTATTTTGTTTTTAAATACCTGATTTATGTTCACTGATGCGCTTTGAATCATTGGATGTATATGCTTTCCTTCTAGGGTAGATGATGGTGGTTTAATATGAGTATGTTAGACATACAAGGGCATCCCATTCTTAGATGCCAAACACAACATAATATACTCAGCATATGGAGACACACACATATCGCTAAAATTATAATGCACACAAATATAGTATTTGATGTACTAGAGAGTCATAGAAAATAAATAGACATCTAACTTCTTGGTGGTGTCTTTCAAGCTAGCCCCATCTCCAACAGTCTTGTATCCGGGTTTTTTTTTTAAAAAAAGCAAAGACCTTGATCCATACACTGACTTTGAGTATCTGGCAGTTTTAATTTCTTTATATATATTTTCTAAGTCAGAATATTTATGTATTTGAATCAGATCTAGTTTCATTAGTAACAAACTTGTTTGATGCTTCTACAAGCTCTCAGTTATCACCCTTAATCCCAGTAATTGCTGTCTGATTGTGGAATTTACAGTAGGAACCCAGCCCAGTGTGTGTATTCATCAAGGGCTTGTCCCTGATATTTGTAATAATAGCACAATAATCCCCACTCATCAAAATAACCAGATAAAACACTGTCACAACTGAAGTCATGCACACCATTTTAACTCAGAGGCAACTCACCAGGGTGCAACAAGGCCACAAGAAAAGTTAAAAAGGAGAGCAGGAAGTAAAGGTTTAACCCAATTATTGTTGACAGCTGACCACGGGATGGAAACTCCTTCCTCTATACAAACTGCAACACCTAAGGTAGTTTCTCCACAGCTGGCCTTTGTTAGCAATTCAGATCAAATTATAATTATACTAATACAGGAACTCTCTCGGCATTACTCGCGAACGAAGATTCAGGAAGGACTCATCCCACGCTTTTACAAGCGCGTTGATGACTAAAAAGGCCAATCTGAGATAGGCAAGTTCGGTTGCAGAAAGCGCAGCAGAAAGTCTCCTTGGGTGATGTTTTTCCAAGTTGCGGTTCTTTCTGCGTTGTCGTTTCTCTTCGAGACCCATTCGGCGTGTCTTCTCGAAAGAGGCCGCAGCATTGTGGATAGTGCTTCTCCATGCCTCCCGATGTGAGGCCAGGGTGGACCATTGTTGGTGATCAATCTGGCCAAGCCTGAGATGTTGTTTCAGGGAGTCCTTATATCTCTTTGGGGGCGCTCTCTTGCGCTGACCCGTGGCGAGTTCACCGTAGAGTAGTATCTTTGGGAGGCGGTGGTCCTCCATCCTAGAGACGTGTCCTGCCCAGCGCAGCTGTGTTCTCAATAGCATGGCCTCAATGCTGGTGATCCCTGCTTGCTCAAGGACAGCAACATTCGTCACATAGTCGGTCCAGTGTATATTTAGGATTGTGCGAAGACAGCGCTGATGAAAGCGCCGAGGAGTCGTAGGTGTTGGCGATAGGTGACCCATGTTTCAGACCCATAGAGGAGAATGGACAGTATGATAGCTCTGTACACACTGATTTTGGTGCTTTGTCTCAGGTGCTTGTTGCTCCAGACTCTTTTGTGAAGCCTTCCGAATGCACTATATGCCTTTGATAATCTGTGATCTATCTCTTTGTCAATCTTGGCGTCTGAAGAGATGATGCTTCCCAGGTAGGTGAACTGCTGAACGGACTTAAGCACAGATGTGCCTATGCTGACGTGAGGATGGTGGTGTTCTTCCTGTGGTGCGGGCTGGTAGAGGACTTCTGTTTTCTTCAGGCTGACTTCCAGCCCAAACAGCTCTGCAGCTGTTGCAAAGCAGGATGTGAGGCGCTGCAGGGCTGCTTCTGAATGGGCGACAAGGGCAGCATCGTCAGCAAAAAGTAGCTCACGGACTAGATAGTTTAGAGTCTTAGTGCGAGCCCTCAGACGGCTTAAGTTGAACAAGCTACCATCAGTACGATAGCGTATATATATGCCGTCTTCTTCTTGTAGGTCTGCCATAGCCCTTGGAGCATCATGCTGAAGAAGATTGTAAATAGGGTTGGTGCAAGAACACAACCTTGTTTCACTCCATTAGTTATGAGAAAGGGCTCCGAGAGAGCATCGCCATATCTGACTTGACCGTGCTGGCCCTCATGTAACAGGACAATCATTTTGAGGAACTTGGGGGACATCCTAGACGTTCCAGGATCTGCCACAGACCTTTCCTGCTCACAGTGTCGAAGGCTTTGGTGAGGTCGACAAATGTTACATAGAGTCCTTTGTTCTGCTCTCTACATTTCTCTTGCAGTTGTCTAAGGGCAAAAACCATATCTGTGGTGCTCCTATTTGCTCTGAAGCCGCATTGGCTTTCAGGGAGAAGTTCTTCTGCAATAGCCGGAACTAATCTGTTCAGGAGTATCCTTGCAAGGATTTTTCCAGCAATGGAGAGCAGTGTTATACCTCGATAGTTTGAGCAATCGGATTTTGTTCCCTTTTTCTTATACAGGGTGATGATAACTGCATCTCGGAGATCTGATGGCAGTTCACCTTTTTCCCAGCAACTCACAAGGAGCTCGTGGAATTTAGCATGCAGTACATGACCTCCCTGTTTCCAAGCTTCAGGTGGGATTCCATCGATCCCGGCTGCCTTGCCATTTTTCAACTGCTGTATGGCCTCAATGGTCTCTTCCAGAGTGGGAGCTGTGTCCAGTTCATTTTTCATTGGTTGTTGTATCATGTGTTGGATAGCTGAACCTTGGACTACTCGGCTGGCATTAAAGAGACCCTGAAAATGTTCAGCCCATCGGTTCAGGATGGAGGTTTTATCAGTAATTAGTGTTTGACCATCTGTACTGTATAAGGGGCTTTGGACCTGATAAGTAGGTCCAAACACTGCTTTGAGAGCTTCATAAAAACCTCTGTGATCACCGAGATCTGCACAGCGTTGTGTCTTTTCTGATAAATCAATCCACCACTTGTTCTGGATGTCTCTGAGTTTTTGTTGAGTTTACTACATGCGAGACGAAAGGCTGCTTTTCTTACATGGCAAGATGGCTGGGCGAGGAATGCCTGGTGAGTGGTTTCTTCTTTGCCAACAGCTCCTGGATCTCTTGGTTGTTTTCATCAAACCAGTCTTGGTTTTTCTTAAGGGAGAATCCTAGGATTCTTCAGCAGACTGCAGGATACTGTTTTTGATGTGTTGCCAGAGCGCTGTAGGAGAAGAATCTGTAGGGTGGACTTCAAGTTTTGCTTGCAGATTTACCTGAAGTTGTCTCTCACAACAGCCTGTTGAAGACTGTTGACTTGGAGTCTCCTCTTTAAGATGCCACCCTCTTAGGTTTGAGCTTAAGGTGTAGATTTAGTTTACATCTTACAAGGCGATGGTCTGTTTGACATTCTGCACTGGGCATCACTCGAGTATGACGGACATCACGAATGTTTCTCTGGCGCACTAAAACATAGTCAATGAGGTGCCACTGCTTGGATCGGGATGCATCCAGGTGGTCTTCAAGCTATCTTTCTGCTGAAAGATGGTGTTTGTAATAGTCAGCTGCTGTTCTGCACAAAACTCTAGCAGAAGGCGCCCATTATCATTACAGTTTCCAACACCGTGCTTGCCTAATACACCTTTCCAGGCTTCAAAGTTTTTCCTACTCTGGCATTGAAATCACCAAGGATAATGATTTTATCTTCTGCAGGGACCTTTTGTATGAGGTGGCGTAGGTCTGAGTAGAATTTGTCTTTCTCCACAGGGTCAGCTTGCATAGTTGGGGCATATATACTGAAGAGAACAGCATGTGGGAGGCGTAAGGAGATAATGCGATCAGAGTGACCTGTCGGCAACGTCTCGAGTTTAGAGGCGATGGAGTTTTTAATCATAAAGCCTACTCCTGAAAGATGTTTCTCAGTTTTGGGTTTGCCAGACCAGTAGAGTGTGTAGCCGGCACCGTGTTCTTTAAGGCTGCCTTCCTCATGGAGACGAACTTCACTAAGAGCAGCGATGTCAATGTTAAGCCGTGATAGTTCATGGGCTATTAGAGCAGAACGACGCTCAGGACGTCCACTATCTGCAGAATCTTGCATGGTTCTGATGTTCCAGCATGCAAGTGTCAGTCTATTTGCACCTTTGCAGGCAGGTGTTGGCCTTTGTTTCTTTGTCTTTGTTCGACCGCATCGGAAGATGCCCGCTGGCCGCGCTAGCCAACCAGGTAGACGGGGATGAGCTGTTAGGGCCACCTTTTCTAGGCCCTCTCCATACGGAGCAAGCAGTGCTCTCCTTAAAAAGGCTGCTTGGTCGTTCAGGATGCTGCCGAACAAGACTGTCATCTCCCGGGTCAGTCTCGAGCGACCAAAGTCCTGAACCGCCTGCATGCAGGGTTGGGTCTGCGGCTTCCAGTGCATCTTTACACCTACCGTTTCGTCCCTCGCCTATCGCTACAGGGCTTTTTCGGAAGTTGGATGTGTCCTTCGAGCCTGTGCAATGGATTTTTCTGGTGGAGCGCAGCGTGCACAGAACTGGCCTCACCCTTTAAACCAAAGGTTCATCTGCCAGGGCCTAGCAAGCTTGGACGGTGGCAGCGAGGTCCTCAGGTCGTAGGTTTGGTTCGAGTTTCCTTCTCTTAGATGGTTGACCTTACAGGGTTAGACGAGCACCATCTGCCCGGGTTTGAAATCAGAGTTTTCCTTCTCTTAGGATGGTTGCCAAAAGGCTAGAGAGCCCATCCTGCCCATTGACGCTCTTTGTCAGACCCTTCGGTTGTGACCTGTCTGGTATGGGAGGCCCTACCGCCGGCTATTATGCCACCGCCAGCATAGCTCACAACTTCACTAGGGTACGCAAGCCTCTCCCCCACTGCAAGGGGGCGCCAATGGAGAGGATAAAGAGTGGGAGGGTCACGTTTGGAAGAAGTACAGGATATACCGGTAAATATCACTAAGAAAAAATCAATGGACAAATAAAATGTTTGGTGCAGTTTTTAAAAGTTCAATAGCAATAAATAAAACAGTTGGCCAGGCAACACTAGCGATTGAAGGGTGGCTGGCTGATGGTGGGACATGTTGGTGGGTAGTTACGTAGAAGTCTGGCATGCCTGGTCTCACTATTTTTGAATGGTTTGTTTTTCTTGATGGAGTATGGGGGTGAAAAGGAGGAAACAGGATGCCTGCAACTGGCAAATCAGGTGTAAACTTGGGAGTGGAGGTGATTTCAGTTTTGGACATGCAGGCTATGTATGGAGTAGAAAGGGTCCATACACTCAAGTAAAACAAAATCCAAAACCTCTCTAGCAGCTGGAATAAGGGGTAGAGAGAAAGACAGTCAGTATAGGCCAGTGGTTCTCAACTTGCAGTCCGTGGACCACCAGCAGTCTGCAAGAACAAAAATATGGTATGTGGCTTCACAATTACTACAACGTTGCCGCAAATCCACAGGGCAATGAAAATGACTGGTCTCACGAAACCCTCATATAGTGCTGAGGCAACAAGGATGTCAGGAGGTGAGAGGCTGACTACCCACAAAAGATTACTACTACCACATCAGCTCTAGATTATTAAATGTGGTTTTCTGTGGGTGAGCAGATTGCGACTACTGGATAGCATATGTTCTGTATCAGAAACTAGAGCTGATGTGGTCTATCCAATGCAGTTTTCTGAATCAGCACCCCAGATAACCAAACCAAATCTAAAGTTGACCAAAAACTTATTCGTAACCCTTTTGGTACTAATGTTGTAGAGCAGTGTTTCTCAACCTTTTTTGAGCCGAGGCACACTTTTGACATTTAAAAAATCCTGGGGCACACCACCAACCAAAATGAAACAAAATGACACTCTAACACAGTAATACATATAGTTAATATGTTTTTAAAAGTATACACTTGGTGTGAAACCTGGGCCTGCTTCAATTAACACAACATAGATATCCTGGCAGAAATCAAAGAGCTTTTGCTAAAGGCTTTCATGGCCAGAATCACCGGGTTGCTGTGAGGTTTTCAGGCTGTATGGCCATGTTCCAGAAGCATTCTCTCCTGACGTTTCAGTCACATCTATGACAGGCATCCTCAGAGGTGGTGAGCTGTTAGAAACTAGGCAAGTGACGTGTATATATCTGTGGAATAATGTCCAGGGTGGAAGAAAGAACTTTTGCCTGCTTTAGGCAAGTGCGAATGTTGCAAATGGCCATGCTGATTAGCATTTAATGGCCTTGCAACTTCAAAGTCGCTGCCTGGGGGAAGCGCTCCTCCTGGGCCCCTCGCCCGTCCCCAATTTGGGAAGGGCGTGGGGGACAGGCGGAGACGCCTCCCTGAGGCAGCAAGGACCTTGCTGCCTGGGGGAAGTGCACCTCCTGGCCCCCTCGCCCGTCCCCAATTTGGGAAGGGCGCGGGGAACAAGCGGAGACGCCTCCCTGAGGCAGCGAGGACCTTGCTGCCTGGGGGAAGTGCACCTCCTGGCCCCCTCGCCCATCCCCAATTTGGGAAGGGCGCGGGGGACAGGCGGAGACGCCTCCCTGAGGCAGCGAGGACCTTGCTGCCTTGGGGAAGTACACCTCCTGGCCCCCTCGCCCGTCCCCAATTTGGGAAGGGTGCGGGGCACAGGCGGAGATGCCTCCCTGAGGCAGCGAGGACCTTGCTGCCTTGGGGAAGTGCACCTCCTGGCCCCCTCGCCCGTCCCCAATTTGGGAAGGGTGCGGGGGACAGGCGGAGACGCCTCCCTGAGGCAGCGAGGACCTTGCTGCCTGGGGGAAGTGCACCTCCTGGCCCCCTCGCCCGTCCCCAATTTGGGAAGGGCGCGGGGGACAGGTGGAGACGCCTCCCTGAGGCAGCGAGGACCCTGCTGCCTTGGGGAAGTGCACCACCTGGCCCCCTCGCCCGTCCCCAATTTGGGAAGGGCGTGGGGGAGAGGCGGAGATGCCTCCCTGAGGCAGCGAGGACCTTGCTGCCTTGGGGAAGTGCACCTCCTGCCCCCCTCGCCAGTCCCCAATTTGGGAAGGGCGCGGGGGACAGGTGGAGAAGCCTCCCGCAGGCCTTGATGGGTCGCGGGGGAAGCTTTTCGCCCGGCTCTCACATCCTTCCGACTTCGGAAGGGCACGGGGGCCAGGAGGAAAAGCCTCCCCCAGCTCGGCACCCTCCCGCTCCTCCAACCCTCTCCTCTCTCACACACACACAAGACCTCAGAGCCCGCCTCACCCGGTAGGCCCGCTTGGCCTCCTCCTCCTCCTCCTCCAAGCAGCAGCAGGAGGGGGAAGAAAGGCGGGGGGAGGGGACGTTTTTGCGGCACACCACGTGCTCTCGCACGGCACACTGGTGTGCCGCGTCACACCGGTTGACAATGACTGTTGTAGAGTACTCCCTGGTTAAGTGGTCTCCGGTCAAAAAAAGGTTGGGAACCACTGGTATGATATTTAAAGTTCGTCATACTCATTCGCTGGGGGAGAAGAGAAAGAGGACTGCATGAGCATGCTCTCCAATGGGAGCGCAAGGTAGTGGAATGATTGACGGAAAACCAAGAAAGGTTATTGGTTGATAGGTTTATGGAAATCAGGAAGAAATAAAAACAAATCTGATTTCATGTGACTTCAACATAATCTTAAAAGGGTGTTCTCAAACTTTTACAGTTGCGGAGCCCTTTTTGAAGCAGAATAGGCCAAGTGGGAAATTGATGTGATAATATTTTTCCTTTCCTTTCCCTCTATTTCCGAGGAACTTGTTTGAGTGTTAAATGAGGGTGTTCTCTTATTAACTGACTAGACAAGAACAAATAAATTCAAGGCAAATCTTGAGTAGTCTTCAGTTTGTTTGCCCTTATCTAGTCAGTTATTGATGGAATGCCTTCATTTAGCACTAAAACAAGTTCCTCAGAAATAGAGGAAAATGAAATGAAGGGCATTAACAGGTCAGAACTGTTAAATAGCATGAGTGACAAAACTGAACTGTGAGAGACCAACAACTAAAGGTTTGAACATGAACCCACTCACCCCAATACCAGTATGTCAGATTAAACCTCCAAGAACAGGTGTGGGCAATTGCCGGCCCTCCAGGTGTTTTGGACTTCAAATCCCAGAAATCCTAACAGCTGGTAAACTTGCTAGGATTTCTGGAAGTTGAAGTCCAAAACCCCTGGAGGACCGGCAATTGCCCACGCCTGTCCAAGAAGGTCCAGAACCATTGCAAAATGATGCTTCTAATGCAGGGCTTCTCAAACTTTTTCAGCCACTGAGCACTTTTTGAAGAAAATGTTTCTCGTGGAGCCCTAAGAAATTGTACATATCTATATCTATCTATCTATCTATCTATCTATCTATATAAAGCAGCTTTCGTAATTAGGCTGAAGTAAACAAAAGTACCAATGAACGGAATCACACCAAATTTGGCAACATAACATGTCACAATGCAAGGTGTGGCCAATAATAATAATAAACAAAAAACCTAAACTTTACTTATAAATCCTAAAAATCCACTCCACAAGCGTACAGGAACCGGGGGGGGGGGGTGCACATGCACACATAAGAGAGTTCCTACATTTATTTATTTATTTATTTGTCATGTTTCTATACCGCCCCTCTCAGGCTGAAGGCGACTCGGGACGGTTTACACAAGGCAGTCTCTGCCCTCAATACAACACAAGCAAACAAACAAAAAAAATAACCATATAGCAACAATTAAACAATTAAAAACATACAATTGCAGCCATCATCTCAACATTTCTGAGGGCTCATGACGCCACCTCCTTTGGCCCCACCCTCTCCGCCTCCCTGCAATGGCTGCTGAGCTCCTGGGGGTAACGCAGGAGGGCCCAGGCCCAGCACAGAGGCGAATCTGGCGGCGAGGAGGAGGAGGAAGAATAGGAGGCCACGCCCCCACAGCAAGGCCTGTACCTCCATTTGGTGGAAGCCTCAAAGAGCAGCGAGAGATGCGTGGGGCAGCGGCACTGGCACCAAGGCCTGCCTTCGTCCCTCTACTCTGGACTCTTCTTTCTCCTCCTCTCCGTTTGGCCTCTGCAAATGGAGAGGAGGAGGAAGACCCTGGAGGGGAAGAAGGAAGGCAGGCCTGGGTGCTGTTACCCGCCCCTCCCTCCTGCATGAGGGGAAAAAACCAACAGCTGAGAGATAGGAAGGTTGAGAGAGGGAGGGAAAGGTGGCCAGTGTATCCCTCTCGCTACCCCCTGCTTCTCCCCTCCCAAACTCTTCTGGTCCAAAGCATTTCATCTCCTTGCCAGCCAAGAGAGAAAAAGTGGTGGCATCTTCTTCATCATCACACCTACAACCAGCCTGCTCTTCCTCCTGGAAGTGCTGCCTGCTTGGCTGGGTGGCTGGCTGGGTGGCTTCCTTCCTTCCATTGCATTGTTGCTTGGGCATTTTTAAAAACCCAACAGGAGAGGGAGGGGAGGAAGGAAGGAAGGAAGGAAGGAAGGAAGGAAGGAAGGAAGGAAGGAAGGAAGGAAGGAAGGAAGGAAGGAAGGAAGGAAGGATTGAGAGAGAGAGAGAGAGAGAGAGCACCCTCCTCCAGATCCACCCCTTCCCCTTCCTTTTCTGTGTACACACACACACACACACACATCTCTACACACTTCAACTCCCAAAAAGCTCACCCATATTGAGTTATGGGAAGGAATTCTGGTAGATAAAGTCCAGTACTCAAAGAAAGGACAAAAACAGAAAACGCATGCTCTGTGAGTTGGGAAAGGCTGTCCAGGAAAGAACAATAAAAAAACTCCCGACAGATGGCCATCCATTTTTACTTTATAGCAACCCCGGGCTACAATATTTACAATAATATCTATATATCTATCATAACAATATCAGTCTTTAATAATAATATCTATGTCTGCAATAATATCTATAGGTCTCTAATAATAATATCTATATGTCTATAAGAATAATATCTACATGCCTATAATATCTGCATGTCTGTAATAATAATGTCTAGATGCCTATAATAATATCTATAGGTCTCTAATAATAATATCTATATGTTTATAATATATCTATATGTCTAATTTTCATCAACATAAACTGGAAGACCCCAGGGGCTCTCCAGGAGAAGCACAAGCATAGTACTCCCAACTGAAGGCCATCCAGCCTTTGTAGTAGTAATAGTAGTAGTAGTAGTAGTAGTAGTAATAATAATAATAATACAGCAGCAGCAACCTTAGGGGCCAACCAAGGGCACATTTCCTATTTTGGGAGCAAAATAGGCGCCAAATAGTAGGGATTTTTTTAAGGGGCAGCAGATAAGCACATAAAAGGGAGAGATCTCCCTCATTCCTTCCTGAACCTGATGGTGGCAGGGAGGCTCACTCTTCTTCCTCCTCTTCCACCCCCCCTCCTCCCACAGCCTTCCTGCCTTTGCCCCTTGGGGCCTCTGCTGCTACCTGCATGTCCTCTTCCCATGCTTGCTCAGTTTCTTCCCCTCTTGCCTATTCTCCCCCACCCACCACGCAGCTACCCAACACCATGGATAAGGTCTAGGGATGGTCTCTAGTTTCTGTTCCTTCCCACATTCGAGGTCCCCCAGCAGCAGCCCCAGGTCTGAAGAGGGGCATCCGGGGCCTCCTTGGACAGCTGAGGCTGGAAGCAGCCCTTGGAGGTGGTGGTGGAATGGGGCGGGGGGGGAGCATTGTGGCCCAGTTCAGCCTGGTCCTGATGCCTCATCAAGGGCTTGGATTTTGGGCGAGGCTTCTTGCACATGGTTGGAGGAAGAGAGGGCAGCACAGAGCGCCTCAGTATGGATTTATAAAGAGCACACTTTAAGAATCATTAATCTAAAATCATGAACACATGAGTATACCAGAAATACCTCTCTGTACGGAATTGTATTTGGGGAGGGAGGGAGGGTGGCTGTGTGGCTTTCAAGGTTAATTTAAATTCAGTTTTAAATGGTGGCTTACTGGAGTTCAGATACAGTCTATCTTCTGGCACTAAAAATGCTATCAGTTATGCACCAGCAAAGTTTTGTTGATGTGCACATTCTACTCCTGGGATGTCACTACCCGAAAGACCTTTTCCTGTAATACCCCCTCACATCACTTGGTTAGAAAACTTTTAACAAGACCTTCACAGATGATATCTCGGACTAGTTGGTACAATATATAAACATATCATAACTTATACTCAGCTGTACAAATAAAGTACTGTAGTATGGGTTAGCTCACAGCAACCCACTGTTCTCAAGTTACTAAACTTAGTCCTTTTTGTCATTAAAATGGCTTTTAGATTACAAAAATTAGATAAATTGGTTAAAGAATCAACATAAAATTCTATCTGCATTATTATTTTATATTCTTTTGCAATTTGAGAAATCAATGTTAGCAAGTATCCTCATTCCAGAAGTCTTCATTACAAGCTTTATAACAATACACAACAAAATGGTGTTGCATTCTGCTGCTGCTGTATGGTAGAAAGAGGAAGGAAAAAATGAGTCAATTTTTCAAGGCCAGATTTTTTTAAAAAAAACAAAACCCCAAAACCCTACTTTAAACCATCTAGTGGTTGCATTAGAAAAGTAGATTATTTTACTGCTCACTCATCTACATGTGTGTTTGCAGACATATGTCCCATTAGAAGAAGAAAAAGGAAATGGTAGGGACTCTGTGTGGAGAAGGTGGCAAAATGCTAACAGGGGATAGGGAAAAGGTAGAGCTGCTCAACAACTTCTTTACCTCAGCCTTCTCCCAAAAAGAAATTAATGTTCAACCTGAGCAATATGGAGCAGACAAGGTAAAAAGGGAAATGCAACCCAAAATAAGTAAAGAAGTAGTCCAGGAATACCTGGCTAGACTAAATGAATCCACAGCCAGATGAACTACATCTAAGAGCATTGAAAGAACTAGCAGACAGGAGAAGTCCCAGCAGACTGAAAGAGGGAAAATGTTGTCCCTATCTTCAAGGGGGGGGGGGACCCAAAGGAGCAATTACCATCAATTCAGTTGGACATCAATACCAGGAAAGATTGAGCAGATCATTGAGAAGGCAGTCTGCAATCACTTAGAAAGGAATGCTGTGATTACTAAAAGACAACATGGATTTCTCAAAAACAAATCATGCCAGACTAATATTACCGTATATACTCGAATATAGGCCGAGTTTTTCAGCCCTTTTTTAAGGCTGAAGAAGCCCCCCTCGGCTTATGTTTGAGTCAAGCTATAAGCTGCTGAGGGGTGGGAGGCTGAAAGAAAAAGGCTCTGGCTCCGAGGCTTGCTGAACACCATGCAGCTGGCGGGAGAAGAAGGCGCGGCGGCGCCTCCTCCTCCCTCCCTCAGGAAGAAGGTGAACCTGCAGCTGAACAATGCAAGCCTTCCCCAAGAACAAGCCGGGAAGGAGGAGAGGGGAGAGGTCGGACAGGCAGGGAGAAGAAGAGGAAGGGAGATCAAACACTGTGGGGAAGGAGGCAGAGGGCAACATCAGACGAGGGAAGAAGGCAAAGAAGTGTCCAAATAAGAAAGCAAAAAAGAGCCACACAGCAGCAAAAGTCACAAGGAAGGTGGCTGCATGGCCCTCTGGATCAGGCTGGCTCCTGGGGAAGAATGGGAGGGAAGGAGAGGCTGTCCCACCTCTTTGGGGTCCCTTTTCATTCTCTCTGGTCAGCTCCCACTTTCTTTCAGTAGTCTTAAAAGCCTTACATAGCCTGCAAAGGGAGGAAGAAAAAAATATGTCTATTTCTCTCTTTTTTATTTGTTTCTTCAGCCAGGAGGGAGCTAGCCTTAAAGGGGAATTGCCTTAAAGGGGAATAGCCTTAAAGGGGAATTGCCAATGCAAGGAGAGTCTCCTTAAAGAGGAATCGCCCCCAAAAACCCTGCCACAGGTTCAGCACCACAGAAATCACAGGAGTTGTAGTTTTGCAGTCCTTAGCCTTCCCTGCCGAAGAGAGCCAGTACCATACCAAACTACAACTCCCAGTTTTCTGTCAGATTGTTTTGGATTTCAACTCTCACAATTCCTAACACCAGGCATGGACAAAGTTTGCCCATGCCTGGTATAAAAGCATCCTATGTTTCTTCAAGGTACATCAACAGTACTATAGAAAAAACACAAAAGGCTCAGTTCTGTTGAGCACAAACCCCCATCACTCGATGTGTCTGGATAACAGAAATGTTCTAAGTTATTTTAGCTTTTGGGACAGATCCAGAACATGCTTTTTTAATAGCAGGAGAAATTAACACATTTCCAGACAGGCAAATAATGTGTGCATTAAGTGGGGAAATCCTGGGCACTTTTTCCTTTAATGCTAAAAGTTGATTCAGCCCTCCAGGTGTTTTGGACTTCAACTCCCACAATTCCTGATGGGGTCAAAGCTTTCCGAGACAAACCAGAAAAGGGATCTTGGGGTTTTGGTGGACAGCTCAATGAAGATGCCAACCCAGTGCGCAGCAGCAGTGAAAAAAGCAAATTCTATGCTAGGCATGATCAGAAAGGGAATCGAAAATAGGTCAGCAAATGTTGTATTACCTCTCTACAAATCTATGTATGCCGTCACACCAGGTCTGTTTAAAATTAAAACTGGCAGATGTGTTGTCCTTTCTACCTGGTGGACTGCAGAGCGCTTGCTGAAAAAGCTAGGTGGTCTGGCAACCCAAAAAACACTCCAAATTAAAGTTGAAAATCAAACAGTTTATTTAGTAACAAAGTCTTTGCAGGACTTGGCACAGCTTTATGGTTGCAAAAAAAAAACCAGAGTGGAAATGCCTTGGGTTGTTGCTCAAAAGATTCCTACTGCTTCTTTTTGGATGGCAGGAAACCCGATATTTCCCACCCTGGTCCTAGGTGTTTGGTTGAAGGAACCACTCCTTCCCCCTCTAAACCTAAGACCAGTCCAAAGATGACCTAAAGCTGGGCTGGTAACCAGATGTCTATCCTATACAGCATGCAAAGCCAGTCTCTGCAAGGTACCATAAACCCATCTGGTTCCAGCAGTCCCCCAGCTAATGGTCAAGCAAATAGCAATCAGCAGGTCAGCATGCAGGTTAGCATGCAGGTTAGCACCCAGGTAAGCACCCAGTACTTACGGTGACCCTTTCGGAGCCAATCCTGGATGGCCAAAAACACATCTGAATTCCTTCCCTCTCTGAAAGGAACTGAAACACTTTCTAAAATGGAGGCCAATCCCCAGGAAGAAAAAGGGGCGGACACCAACTAAAAAGATACATTTGCAGAGCTTTAGGTGGCAAATTCTGCACCAGGCTGCAACCTTGCTAATAATTAACAGGCAAGGTGTCAGTGTGCCTGGAACAGTCCCAGGAAAAATGCAAAAGGAAAAATGCTGCCTTTTAAAACAAAACTATGGGGCTATGCATATGAAACGTCTGGAGGACGGAACACTCCCCGCTAAATTTCCAGGATATGGAAATTTACCAAATAAAATAAGCAAACACCTTTGCGATATAACAACAATAACAATTATGAACTTTCAACCAGCAGTACAAGGTCACAGATTGGTCTATCCAGGATAGACACCTTGTCTTTGTTAAGAGTCTTCAACTGAACTTTCCTAACCTTGCCATGAGGGCAAGGAAAGGCCTTTAGTATGATGCCCATAGGCCAGGCATGGCGGGGCAAGTCTTTGTCCTTGAGTAATACAATGTCGCCCTCTTTGACATTGTCTTTTGGAGATTGCCAGATTCTCCTGGTTTGAAGCTGGCTTAAGTACTCGGCCTTCCACCTTTTCCAAAAGTGGTTGGCCAAAGACTGTGTCTGTTTCCACATGACGTGGTGAGTTCCGTCCGGAACTGGGCACATGATGTCCTTCCATCCTGGCGCCTTTTGCGTCAGGATGAGTGCGGGAGTCAGTGGTTGTAGGTTCTAGGGGTCACTGGTAAGAGGAACCAGTGGCCGGTTGTTAATGATGGCGGTAACCTCTGCCATGAGGGTTACCAAGACATCATGAGTTAAGGTCTTGTGATTCAGAAACATGGCATTAAGAATCTTCCTACTAATGCCGATCATTCTCTCCCACACTCCACCCATGTGGGAAGCGTGGGGCACATTAAATGTCCACAGAATTTGCTCTTGGTTAGCAAAATCCTGCAATTTGGGGTCTCTTTCAAATTTAGCTATACAGCTAAGTTCTTTGGTAGCACCGATAAAGTTGGTGCCACAGTCAGATCAAATGGACTTAACTGGTCCTCTGAGGGCTATGAATCTCTTCAAAGCATTTAAGAATGAAGAAGTATCCATCCCTTCAACAATCTCAATGTGAACAGCTCGTATACATAAACACGTAAACAAAACCGCCCATCTCTTATTGTTTATAACACCACCCCTGGTCCTTCTGGTGACAACCTCCCAAGGACCGAACACATCAATGCCCACATGGGAAAAGGGTGGGTCAGTCAAAGTTCTATCTCGTGGCAGGTCTGCCATCAAATGGCTCTGGCAATCTCTTCGGAGACGCCTACACTTGATACACTTAAAAATAACCTTGTTAACCAATCTTTTGGCGTTGACCACCCTCAAACCTTCATTTCTGAGGGCAGCCTCAGTTAGGGTCCTACCCTGATGATGTATCTTGCTGTGGTGGTGACGCACAAGTAATAAAGCAATATGGCTGCCAGGGGGTACAATGATGGGATTTTTAGTACACAACTTAAGATTGGCCATGGCTAGTCTCCCACCGACTCTCAAAACACCCTCCTTATCCAAGAAAGGGTTTAACACATACAAATAACTTTGGCTAGGGGTATTCAGCCCTTGCTCCAGCTTAGCTATCTCCTGGTGGAAGTAATGCCTTTGCACAGATCTAAATATGACCCTCTTACCCTTTATCATGTCCTGGACCTGCAAGGGCTCACTATCTTTGCAAGCTAAGTGGTGTATAAGTCTGCTCTGAGAAGAGTGTGCCACTCAGAAAAGCGTTCGAACCGTTGTGGTTCAAGCCAACAATCTTGGTCCATCTTGCGTTCTGTGGTGGTCTTGCAAGATATCACTTCTGGGAGGGACTCAGGCAGTTCTACACTCTCTGCAGGAGAGAAGGTTATAGGGAAATTGACATCAGTCAGACATCTGGGGCCTGTCAGCCAACTTGACCTTAACACACGTTGAGCCGAAGCTCCTCTGGACGCAATGTCCGCCGGGTTGTCACTGGTTTTGATGTGGTGCCATTGGTCAGACGTGGAACTAGATAGAATGTTGCCGATTCTGTTGGCAACATAAACCTTGAACTTCTTTGTCCTGTTGTTAATATACCCAAGCACGACTGTGCTATCTGAGTGAAAGTGAACACTTCGGAACAAACTTCCAACCTCTGGTTGTATGATGCGCCAAAGTTGAACAGCAAGGACAGCAGCACACAATTCTAGCCGGGGTATGGAGGTTTCCATAGGGGCTATTTTGGCCTTTGCCATGATAAATCCTGCTTGACAGGAACCTTTGTCCTTCTGTAGCATATAACTCACTGCTGCAATAGCTCGCTCGGACGCATCACAGAAGATGTGGAGTTCCGTGGTAGGTTCGATCAACGTCTTGCAGGGCACAAATTGTCTGGGAATCGAGATGGTTTCCAAACCCTCAGCTTGGGAAGTCCAGTTTGACCAAGCTGCTTTTAATGATGGAGACAACTCCTGGTCCCATCCCAATTTTTCCTGGATCACCTGCCTGAATAGGAGCTTGGCAGTGATGAGGACAGGAGCAGCTATGCCTAGGGGATCAAACACCCCATTTATAGCAGATAACATCTGTCTCTTTGTGCTTACTGGCTGGAACCTAGATGCTCTTAAGGAAAGGTGGTCCGATCTTACATTCCAAAGAAGTCCCAAACTTGACTGGGAGCTCAATTCTTTAAATAGTTCATGAACATTGCTTTCTGCCAGGTCTTCGGCGGGAAAGGCTTGCAGAATCTGTCTACTGTTGGACAGCAGTTTGTGTAGGCGAATGTTGGCTTCTTTCAACAACGCCTGCACCTCACGCACTGATTGGATGGCTTGGTGGACTGATCCAAAGGACACCAAAAGATCATCTACATAGAAATTGTGGTTAACTATGTGAGAGACTTCTGGACTGTACATGTGTCCAAACTCATCCGCGGTTCTTTTGAGACAGTAGTTTGCGACGGCTGGAGATGGGGTGTTTCCAAAAACATGCACACGCATCTGGAAAACTCGAACATCACATAAATTTTGAGTGTCTGCATACCACAGAAACTTAAGGTACCTGCGGTGGTCAGGGCGGACCAGAAAAGCATAAAACATTTTGTGGATGTCTGCAATAACCGTGAACTCTTTCTCCCTAAATCTCAGGATGACGCCAAGCAAACTATTCAAAAGATCCGGTCCCTTTAACAAGACATTATTGAGTGCAATGTCTTGACACGTAGCACTGGCATCAAACACAATACGAACTTTGTCAGGCTTTCGGGGATGTGTGACTTTGTGAAATGGTAAGAACCAATGTTCCTTGTTGTCCTCACTTTCCTCAGAGGCTTTGGCGTAGTTGCTTTGGAACATTTCTTCCATGAAACTAACAATTGGTTCTTTGACTTTGGGGTCCTTCAGCATCTTTTTCTTAAGGGGCCAAAGTCTCTTCTCTGCCACGTGCCTGTTGCTTGGCAAAGTGGGCCTATCTGGCTTAAAAGGCAAAGGGGCTACCCAATTTCCCTCTGCACTTCGTGTAACTTGAGAATTCATGATGTCTAAGAACCGTTGCTCATCTTTCGAAAGCGCTGTGGCTTCGTCTCTCTCGGAGACTTCGAAGATGGAGGAATACTCTGGGGTTATTCCTTGGCAGTAGACTGAGATATGACTTAGGCAACTGCGCATAAGTGTAGGGCGTCCACTTTTGAGCACATTAGCTTGATTGGAGTCCAACGACGATGGTGGGTGCATCTTGTTTATGCACACCGGGCCTATAACTGTCCAGCCTAACGGAAGTTGTTGTGCGATGGGTGAGCCTGGAGGTCCTTTAACTTGGTCGTTTACACAGAACAAGCTCGGACAATCCGCACCAAGCAACAGGGCGATGTCCACATCTGACCGGAAAGCTGGTATGGCGTTCCTCAGCCTTCGCAGGTGTGGATGGGCCTCTACCACTTCTTTGGTTGGAATTTGATCTTTATTCCGTGGAATGGAGGAACACTCTATGAGGTCTGGAAGCTTGAATTGTCTCTTCTGGTCGCAAGAGGAGACAATGAAGTCAGACGCTATGCATCCCTGCAACTTCTTCCTCCCCGAACACGTTGTCATAGTGTAGTCGACCATCTTTGTTTTAAGGCCGAACATGCGGAAGAAAGCTGGAGTAGCCAGGGAAGCGTCGCTCTGTGAATCCAAAGCCACATAAAGTCTCTTTCTAAGCCAAGGGCACTTGGCTGGGTAGACATCTGCCAAGCAAATGGGATGACAAACTCTAGACCGGTGTGCATCAGAGCACAGCTCAGTGCAGGCGACTGCTGACACCTCCACGTTTCTCTGTGGCATGGCTGACCTGTCGGGTGACTTCGGCCGCTGGCTTCTCCTTGGATGAACCATCCCCTTTAGAGTGGGGGATGGCCTTGGAGTTGTGCATCGCGGTGCAATGCCTTGGGCTGCTGCATTTCTCACACTTGATAGCCTCTTTGCAGTTCGATGCAAAGTGTGGAGTTGCACCACAGCACCTGAAGCAGATTCCTAGCTTTTGAGCCAGCTGCTGTCTCTCCTTGTATGGCTTCTTGCTGAACTCTCGGCAATTGGCCAAACTGTGAGGCTTTTGGTGGATAGGGCAAAGGACTTCCTTCCCCTCTGGCCTTGGCACATCGGTCCTGTGCTGAGTTTCAACAGCCTTCACACTGACCGGTCTCTTGGCCTCTCTAAGCGGTTTCCTGTCCATATTGGGGGGTTTCTCCAACTGAGTCCCTTGGTACAATGCAGGCAGACCTGTTTGAGGGTCATTCCTCTCTCTGGCGGCCCGGTCGATGAACTTGACCAGGAGAGAGAACGGTGGATACGCCTGGGCGTAAGCCTCCTTGAGGTTGAAAACCTCTCTCCCCCAAAATTCCTGCAGGGCGAAGGGAAGCTTACTAAGAATCTGGCGCTGGGACAGATGTTGATCGAGGCACGCCAGTCCAGGCAACTCTGGG
This sequence comes from Anolis apletophallus, assembly GCA_030556195.1. NCBI lineage: Eukaryota > Metazoa > Chordata > Lepidosauria > Squamata > Anolidae > Anolis > Anolis apletophallus. Next base: position 87,680,704 of record JARBWK010000007.1, read on the forward strand.
TTGTCTTTAGCCGTTTCCAGCTGTGCCAGGAGGTCACTAAGGTCCCACAGAAGCTTGCAGTCCTTAAGCTTCAGAGTTGGGAACCTTTGCAGCTTGTCCATCAGAGATTCTTCAATCTCCGTGCTGGTTCCAAACCTTTGGTCTAACCTGCCCCATGCCTTTTCCAAGGCTTTGATGGGGTCGGCTACATGGACTGCGTAAATGTTCTTAACTTGAGAAGAAGAGTCTGGACCCAACCAGGCACCCATCAAAGTCAGCTCTTCTTCAGGTGACAACCTCAGGTCCCTAATTGCTCTTTTGAAAGTGACCTTCCAGAGAAGGAACTCTTCGGCTTTGTCCGAAAACCTTTCGGGTCCCTTGTCCTTCAAGTCTCTTCTGGGACTTCTTAAGATTGGGGTGAGCTGGAATTCTGGGGTTGCTGGGGACAAATGCGGTGGAGGCTGCTGCTGGGTAAGGTCCCATGGTGCCTCCGCTGTTGATCTTTGACCCTTAGGATGGAGGTCGCCTCTTGTTGATGGACTGGCAGCTCTTCTGGAACTAGCCGAAAGGGTGCTGAGCTTTAGAGGTCTTGCAGGTGGTCCTGGAGCCGTAGTGGGAGGCACAGGAAGCCTGAGCAAAGACGAACTCCCCGCTATGGCACTCTGTACTTTGGGCACCTCAAAGGCAACTTTAGGGCCCTGATCCAGCTGAAGTGGGAAATCTTCGTACTCCGCATCAGAAAGCTGGCTGCTTAAACTGCTAAGGTGTGCAAGCACCTTGGAAGAAGGGTCCTGTATTGGCAACTGTCTTACATTCTCTTCTGTAAGCTGCCCATTTAGGGAAAATTCTCTGGACAAAACCTCAGCCCTTACACTCTTGGCAGCAGCAGCAGCCCTTACTCTAAGCATCTCTATCTCACTTTGCCTTTGGGCCTGTTCCAACTGGCTTTCAGCCTGTCCCAATTGGAGTCGCTGTTCCTCCTCTTTGAAGAGGAGGGACTGATTGGCTATCCTTGCTTCAACTTGGGCCTCTGTGATCTCACGCTGCAGCTTGAGACGCAAAACAGCTTCTGAAGAGAAAGAGCTTCCGGCATCTGAAGATTTATGGGAGCGGCTATGCTTAGATGATGCATACTCTCTCAACTTGGATGCCTTACTAGAGTGGCTAGACTTAAAGCTAAGCGCCACTGCAGGCGACTTTAAAAGATTGGTCTCGTGGCTGCCTAAGGGAGACTGGTTACCCTTAGGCACAGACCTAGGATTAACAGGTGGAGAACTAAATTCTAGGGTATCTAGAACTGCTCTTACCCTATCCTCCTTTTCACTGGTGTCAGCCAAGACACTCACTATCTTTAGCTCTGAGTCCTTATCATTGATACGCTCAATGACCTGGACTGCTTCAGACACCAAACCCTTCCACAGGTCAAAGGCCTGTTCAAGGTCTGACCTTAACATGGATGGCACCTTTGTAATGCCCACGCTCTCTACTCTGTGCATTAGAGTTGCGATGCGTTCCCATGCTGAGGCTATCTTAGCATGGAGGAGCTCCTCTTTCTCAACTAGCTGGGCTAGCATCCTGGCTGAAGGGTGTTTTTCCCTCTGGGGCCTTAAAACATGACCTTCAGACCCAACTCCGCTTACATCATCTTGCAATTGCACAGTCATTGTGAACCCTTATAGCAAAAAATAAATTTTCAATAAAGGCAAATGCAATACACAATGCACAGCACTCAAACACAACAATAAATGACCATGCAATGATGCTTTGCAAGGAGCAAGATGTTGGCGCCAAAATTCGGCGGGCGAACTGCTAGACGACAACAAGGTAGCAATTTGCTGCTGGAAGCCTTCTTAGCGAAGATCAAAAATGAAGGGAGGAGCTTCTTTGGCGCGTATGGCGCAAGCTACCAAAATGGCGGCTTCGCCAAATTTTCAAGCACCTCGTGCTCTGCGGCTCGGGGCCTACCGCCGAAGGAGCGACAAGCCGATGCTGGAAGGTGGGAGAGAAGTGCCTTCTCCCCGTTGTGCAGAGATGTCACCGCTGGACGACTGTTCCAGCCGAAATCTTCGCTGACGTGAAGGCTGGCTGTTCTTTCTTGGCGTTGCCGGGCCCAGCCGGGTCCCGGCCTGGCGCTGCTGGGCTCAGCACTTTAGTGCGAGCCCAAACTGCCGCTGGAGCTCCGCGGCTCGGGGCCTGCCGCCGAAGGAGCTCAGAAGGAGTTGCTGGGAACTGCACAGCCGTGCAAACCCTGGGACAGCCGCGGGGGCTACTAGCGTGCGCACACGCGAGCCCAAAACAGCCGCTGGAGCTCTGCGGCTCGGGGCCTGCCGCCGAAGGAGCTCAGAAGGAGTTGCTGGGAACTGCACAGACGTGCAAACCCAGGGACAGCCGCGGGGGCTACTAGGGTGCGCAAACGCGAGCCCAAAACAGCCGCTGGAGCTCCGCGGCTCGGGGCGTGCCGCCGAAGGAGCCCGATTAGTTGCTGGGAACTGCACAGCCGTGCAAACCCAGGGACAGCCGCTGAGGCTACGCGCACGCACACACGCGAGCCAAGAACAGCCGCTGGAGCTCCGCGGCTCGGGGCCTGCCGCCGAAGGAGCTCGACGAGTTGGTGGGTGCTGCACAGCTGTGTAGACCCAGGGGCAGCCGCTGAGGCTACACGCACGCACACACGAGCCAAAGGACTGCCAGAACTGAGGGAATGGAGCCCCACTCCCTCACCTTTCTTCAGCCTGGCAGCAAGCTTGCTGGCTCAGACCACAAAATAAAATCTCTAAGGCCGTGCAGGCTCAACTGAGGCGGATAGGACCGCAGGGCCGTAAGTACTATGCCGTCACACCATGTCTGTTTAAAATTAAAACTGGCAGATGTGTTGTTCTTTCTACCTGGTGGACTGCAGAGCACTTGCTGAAAAAGCTAGGTGGTCTGGCAACCCAAAAAACACTCCAAATTAAAGTTGAAAATCAAACAGTTTATTTAGTAACAAAGTCTTTGCAGGACTTGGCACAGCTTTATGGTTGCAAAAAAAACCCAGAGTGGAAATGCCTTGGGTTGTTGCTCAAAAGATTCCTACTGCTTCTTTTTGGATGGCAGGAAACCCGATATTTCCCACCCTGGTCCTAGGTGTTTGGTTGAAGGAACCACTCCTTCCCCCCTCTAAACCTAAGACCAGTCCAAAGATGACCTAAAGCTGGGCTGGTAACCAGATGTCTATCCTATACAGCATGCAAAGCCAGTCTCTGCAAGGTACCATAAACCCATCTGGTTCCAGCAGTCCCCCAGCTAATGGTCAAGCAAATAGCAATCAGCAGGTCAGCATGCAGGTCAGCATGCAGGTTAGCACCCAGGTAAGCACCCAGTACTTACAATGACCCTTTCGGAGCCAATCCTGGATGGCCAAAAACACATCTGAATTCCTTCCCTCTCTGAAAGGAACTGAAACACTTTCTAAAATGGAGGCCAATCCCCAGGAAGAAAAAGGGGCGGACACCAACTAAAAAGATACATTTGCAGAGCTTTAGGTGGCAAATTCTGCACCAGGCTGCAACCTTGCTAATAATTAACAGGCAAGGTGTCAGTGTGCCTGGAACAGTCCCAGGAAAAATGCAAAAGGAAAAATGCTGCCTTTTAAAACAAAACTATGGGGCAATGCATATGAAACATCTGGAGGACGGAACACTATGGTAAGGCCACATTTGGAGTACTGTGTACAATTCTGGTCTCCGCACCTTAAGAAGGATATAACGGAACTGGAAAAGGTACAGAAAAGGGCAACAAGAATGATCCAAGGGATGGAGCGGCTCCCTTATGAAATCAGGTTGCAACGCCTTGGTCTTTTCAGCCTTGAAAGACGGCGTCTAAGGGGTGACTTGATCGAAGTGTATAAAATCATGCATGGGATAGAAAAGGTGAATAAAGAAAAATTATTTTCTTTGTCACAAAACACTATTACTAGAGGGCACTCCCTAAAGCTCCAAGGTAGGAAAATTAGGACTAATAAAGGGAAATATTTCTTCACCCAGAAGGTCATTGGGTTATGGAATTTACTTCCAGAAGAGGTTGTGACAGCTGTCAGCCTGAACAACTTCAAGGCAGGATTAGACAGATTCATGGATACCAAGTGTATCGGTAGTTACTGAAAAGGACATTCAAGTGCTACCTCGGAGTTGGTTGAGGTAGGCAGGATTTCCCTGGGTACTGGTTGTGGGGGGTCGGGAGCAGGTTAGGGTTTTGCCCTCCCTTCTGCTTGAGATCCCCGTGTACAACTGGGGGCCACTGTGTGATACAGAATGCTGGACTAGATGGGCTGAGGTCCGATTCAGCATGGCTCTTCTTATGTTCTTATGTTCTTAAGTAACAGCCTACTGGCTGGGTTGGTGTGAGTTTTCCAGACCATATAGCCATGTTCCAGAAGCATTCTCTCCTGACTTTTAGCCACATCTATGACAGGCATCCTCAAAGGTTGTGAGGTCTGTGGGAAACTAAGCAAGTGGGTTTATATATCTCTGGGAGGTCCAGGGTGGGAGAATGAAGTCTTGTCTGCTTGAGGCAAGTGTGAATGTTGCCATTGGCCACCTTGATTAGCATTGAATAACCTTGCAGCTTCAAAACCTGGGTGCTTCCTGCCTGGGGGAATCCTTTGTTGGGAGGTGTTGGTTGGCTCTGATTGTTTCTTGTCTGGAATTCCCTTGTCTTCTGACTGTTGTTCTTTAATTACTGTCCTGACTTTAGATGGTTTTTTTAAAATACTGGGATCCAGCTTTTGTTCATTTTAATGGTTTCCTCCTTTCTGTTGAAATTGTCCATATGCTTGTGGATTTCAATGGCTTCTCTGTGTAGTCTGACATGGTGGTTGTTAGAGTGGTCCAGCATTTCTGTGTTCTCAAATACTGGCTGTTTGTGGGAGTTCAAAACACCTGGAGAGTTTGCCCATGTCTGATTTAGATCCATCTCAAAAAGGGTATATTCGCCAATCCCGTCGGGCATGACCTTGGAAATATCTTGCTGTAGTGCAAAATGTTCTCAAGTGTTGGGTTTTGGAAGCTGCACAAAGTGGCTTTAAGGCAATCTCTGCCCCCTCAGTCTACCAGTAGCTGCTGCATTTCCCACCCACGGCTTATACTGGAGTCAATAAATCTTCCCAGTTTTTTGTAGTAAAATTAGGTGCCTCGGCTTATATTAGAGTATATACGGTATCTCCTTTTTCAATAGAGTCACAAGCTTGTTAAATGCAGGGAATGCTGTGGGTGTAATAATTGATTGCAATAAGGCCTTTGACAAGGTCCTCCATGACCTTCTTGCAAACAAATTAGTCAAATGTGGGCTAGACAATTCTGTTATTAAGTGGTAATTGGTTAGGGACCAAACCCAAAGGCCACAGGGTTCGGACCTGGGCCCAGTACTATTCAATATGTTTAATAATGACTTAGATGAAGATTTAGAGGGCATATTTATCAAGTTTGCAGATGACACCAGATTAGGAGGGATTGCTAACACTCCAGGAGAAAGAGTCAGAATTCAAAATCACCTTAACAGATTACAGAGCTGGGCCAAAACTATCAAAATGGATTTCAACAAGGACAAATGTAAGATACTACACTTAGGTAGAAAAAAATGAAGTGCAAAGATACATAACGAGTGACCCCTGGCTTGTGAAAAGAACATAAGAACATAAGAACATAAGAAGAGCCATGCTGAATCGGGCCTCAGCCCATCTAGTCCAGCATTCTGTGTCACACAGTGGCCCACTAGTTGTACACAGGGATCTCTAGCAGAAAGGAGGGCAAAACCCTCACCTGCTCCCGACCCCCCACAACCAGTACCCGGGGAAATCCTGCCTGCCTCCATCAACACAGAGGTGGCACTTGGATGTCCATTTCAGTAGCTACTGATTCCCTTGGTATCCATGAATCTGTCTAATCCTGCCTTGAAGTTGTTCAGGCTGACCGCTGTCACAACCTCCTCTGGAAGTGAGTTCCATAACCCAATGACCCTCTGGGTGAAGAAATATTTCCCTTTATTAGTCCTAACTTTCCTACCTTGGAGCTTTAGGAGTGCCCCTAGTCCTAGTGTTGTGTGACAGAGAAAATATTTTTCTCTATTCACCCTTTCTATCCCATGCATGATTTTATACACTTCGATCAAGTCACCTCTTAAACGCCGTCTTTCAAGGCTGAAAAGACCAAGGCGTTGCAACCTGATTTCGTAAGGGAGCTGCTCCATCCCTTGGATCATTCTTGTTGCCCTTTTCTGTACCTTTTCCAGTTCCGTTATATCCTTCTTGAGGTGCGGTGACCAGAATTGTACACAGTACTCAGATGTGGCCTCACCATAGATTTGTAGAGAGGCAATACAACATTTGACGACCTATTTTCGATTCCCTTCCTGATCATGCCTAGCATAGAATTTGCTTTTTTCACTGCTGCTGCGCACTGGGTTGACATCTTCATTGAGCTGTCCACCAAAACCCCAAGATCCCTTTCCTGGTTTGTCTCGGAAAGCTTTGACCCCATCATTTGGTAGGTGTAATTGGGGTTCTTTGCCCCGATGTGCATGACTTTACACTTGTTTAGGTTAAAATGCATTTGCCACTTTGTTGCCCATTCACTCAATTTCGAGAGATCTTTCTGGAGCTCTTTACAATCAGTTTCATTTTAACTACCCTGAACAATTTAGTGTCGTCTGCAAACTTTGCTACCTCAGAATTTACTCCTACATCCAGGTCATTAATGAATAAATTAAAAAGTAACGGACCCAAAACTGAACCTTGGGGTACGCCACTTCTCACCTCTTTCCACCCAGAGAAATGTCCATTTATTACCACCCTTTGTTTCCTACAGTTTAGCCAGGTTCCAATCCAGGACAAGACCTGTCCTCTGATTCCATGGCTGAAGAGCTTATTTAGGAGCCTTTGGTGAGGGACTTTGTCAAAAGCCTTTTGAAAGTCAAGGTAAACAATATCGACTGGGTCCCCTTTATCTATGTGTTTATTTACACCCTCAAATAATTCTAACAAGTTAGTAAGACATGATTTGCCTTTGCAGAAACCATGTTGATTTTCTTTCAGCAATGCCTGTTCTTCTATGTGCTTAGTAATTTTTTCTTTAATAATGGTTTCCATCACTTTGCCTGGAACTGAGGTTAGACTAACTGGCCTATAATTTCCTGGATCACCCCTGGATCCTTTCTTGAAGATCGGAGTTACATTTGCCTCCCTCCAGTCCTCGGGTACAGTGCCTGATCTTAGAGAAAGGTTATATATTTTGGCTAGAATTTCAGCATCTTGGAGTCTTTGTGGACAACAAGTTGAACATGAGCCAACAGTGTGATGCAGCAGTTTAACAAGCCAATGGGATTTTGTGCTGCATCAAAAGGAGTATAGTGTCTAGATCAGGGGTGCCCACACTTTTTTTAGCATGCGAGCTACTTTAAAAAAAACAAGTTACAAAGATCTACTTACCTTCCGTGCGGTGCACTTTCCACACCCCGGGGAAGGAGCCCGCAGCGGGAATGAGGGAGCCCGAGGCGGGGCCTCTGGAGGCCCCCGCCTCGCGCTCCCTCGTTCTCGCAATGCCCCGCAGAAGGAGTTATGTATGCAAGGTACGCATTCTGCACGCAAGGTGCGCGCACGAAAGGTGCCCCGCATGCAGGGCAGAAGTGCCCCATCCAGCTGCGATCAACCTCCTTTAGCCCCGCGATCAACTGGTCGATCGCGATCAACCTCATGGGCAGCCCTGGTCTAGATCGAGGGAAGTAATTGAATATTGTGTCCAATTCTGGGGACCACAGTTCAAAAGAGATGTTGACAAGCTGGAATGTGTCCAGAAAAGGGCAACTAAAATGATCAATGGTCTGGAGACCATGCCCTATAAATACCTTTTTTTAAAAGAACTGGGTATGTTTAGCCTGCAGAAGAGAAGCTTGAGAGGAAAAATGATAGCCATGCATAAATATGTGAAAGAATGTCATAAGGAAGAGGGAGCAGGCTTGTTTTCTGCTGCCCTGGGAACTATGACTTGGAGCAACAGGTTCACATTATGGGAAAGGAGATTCTACCTGAACATTAGGAAGAGCTTCCTGTCTATAAGAGCTGTGAAGCAGTGGAACTCTCTGCCTCAGAGTGTGGAAACTCCTTCCTTGGAAGCCTTTAAACAGAGGGTTGGTGGCCATTTGTCGTGGGTGCTTTAATTGTGCTTTTCCTGCATGTCAGGGGGTTGGACTAGATAGCCCATGTGGTCTCTTTAAACTCTATCATTCTATGATACTATGTTAAATAGGGCTTGCTCCTAGGTGTGGTAAAAGTTACCGATTGGCTCAAAGGCTGACTCTGTGAATGAAAGAGCTAGAGCTGTATAACTGCCATTTCAGGGAATGTTGATCCGCCTACTGGAATCTCTTTGATCCTCCCCATGATACTATTTGTTTTTCATTGCCCAAATTTCAATCCAAGCATATTCTAACATTCACTCATAGCTTCAATAGCTTCTCTTTCTGCTACCATAAGAGTAGAAGTAGCTTTGTTCTAAGTTCCAAAGTACTGCAAGAGGTTTCTATACTGATATGGTAATATACATGCCACTCCCTAGCTCTAAATCAAGTTGGGCAAGTTTTCTCAGAGGTGGAGTTTTCAAACTTCTAGCCCTGCAATAATTCATTTGTTCAAACTGCCCTAACATGGAGATGATTATATGTTTTACACCCCTGTGATCAAGCTGCATGCTCTCTGCTGCAAACAGACTTCCTGCATACTTTGTCTACTAACCTAAGTATGTGCGTGAGAGAATGAGGGTGCCTTCAAGTTGCCTGTTGACTTATGGTGACCCCATACATTTCCTATGGTTTTCTTAGGCAAGGAATACTCACATGTGATTTTGCCAGTTCCTTCCTTTGAAGTATAGCCCACAGCACTTGGCATTCATTGGTGATCACCAGGCCAAGTACTAACAGTGCTGATCTTACTTAGTTTCCAAGATTAGATAGGATCTGGTGCCTTTAGGACATTTAGGCTCTAAACATACTGGTTTCTGAATATTTTGTCCCTCTGGTCTGTGAAATTATACCCACATGCATCAAAATTATCTCAGTTGTAGTCATCCATTTTGCTATAAAAGATACGGGTATAATATTACTGGTCTTGAAGGTTAGGAGCATGTGGTACCCCATGTGCTGATATACTCATATCACCTGCAGCGGTATAATTAATGTTCAGGTAGATAGGAGTTAGACAGCATTTTAAAGGCCACACATTCCCAAATGCCATTCTGAAAGCAACAGGAATGTTCCCCCAATACTCTTTCAGAAGAAAAAGCTATAACATTCCAAAGGGAACCCAGAATAGCTTGATCCTGAAAATAATCCAGTAGATTAGTACAATGTTCCCTAAGAGGAATTTGGCAGAGTTGTGTGTAAAATAGACAATTGTAGGGGCACGGTGAGATAAATAGAATAGGGAAGGGACGAGAAATAAATTTACAGAAAATGGTCTTGGATGGCAGTTACAGCAAGCTGCTATGGCTTACAGAAAGGAGGTATTACAGAAGGTAGATAGTAGAAGCAGAGATGTAAATAAAAGACATAGATAAATATGAGAACATGCCCAAGAAAAAAAGCACAGAGAAGTACAATTTTGACAGAAACAAAAGCAAGGGGGAGACAAAAATGGATTTGAAAAAGTAGTACAACTAGCATGATTAATTAATTACCTTCTTTAAAACCAACTAAGCTAAGATGTTCAAAAACATGCAAATGTGGGTAGACCAATAGGTACTGCTTCAGCGGGAAAGTTACAGCGCCCCATGCAGTCATGCCAGCCACATGACCTTAAAATCGTCTATGGACAATGCTGGTTCTTCAGCTTAGAAATGGAGATTAGCACTCCCCTTCCCAGAATCAGACACGGCTTGACTTAATGTAATAATAATAAAACTTTCTTTCTAGACTGCCCTTCTCCCTGAAGGGACTCAGGGCAGTTTACATACAAAAAGGATGAACATTTAATGGCTTAAATAAATATAAACACATCAAATAATGCAGAATAGTGCACAAATTTTCAATGGGATGTGCCCCCTCCCACCCCAGGCAAATGTGGCACCAGGAATGTGGTACAGCTGGCTGGGAGTCAGCTGCATAAGATCTTTACTGACCAGAAGGTCATGAGTTTGAGGCCTGCCCGGGTTGGGGTGAACTCTCGACCAATTGTGTAGCTCGTTGTCTGTCTATGTATGTTGTATGTGTATGCCATTGAATGTTTGCCTGTATATGTGCATTGTAATCCACCCTGAGTCCCCTGCGGGGTGAGAAGGGTGGAATATAAATGATGTAAATAAAAAATAATAAATAAATACGGAGTATAAGAACATAAGAACATAAGAAGAGCCATGCTGAATTGGGCCTCAGCCCATCTAGTCCAGCATTCTGTGTCACACAGTGGCCCACTAGTTGTACACGGGGATCTCTAGCAGAAAGGAGGGCAAAACCCTCACCTGCTCCCGACCCTCCTACAACCAGTACCCGGGGAAATCCTGCCTGCCTCCATCAACACAGAGGTGGCACTTGGATGTCCATTTCAGTAACTACTGATTCCCTTGGTATCCATGAATCTGTCTAATCCTGCCTTGAAGCTGTCCAGGCTGACAGCTCTCACAACCTCCTCTGGAAGTGAGTTCTATAACCCAATGACCCTCTGGGTGAAGAAATATTTCCCTTTATTAGTCCTAACTTTCCTACCTTGGAGCTTCAGGGAGTGCCCTCTAGTCCTAGTGTTTTGTGACAGAGAAAATATTTTTTCTTTATTCACCTTTTCTATCCCATGCATGATTTTATACACTTCGATCAAGTCACCTCTTAAACGCCGTCTTTCAAGGCTGAAAAGACCAAGGCGTTGCAACCTGATTTCATAAGGGAGCTGCTCCATCCCTTTGATCATTTTTGTTGCCCTTCTTTGTACCTTTTCCAATTCCGTTATATCCTTCTTAAGGTGCGGTGACCAGAATTGTACACAGTACTCCAGCTGTGGCCTCACCATAGATTTGTAGAGAGGCAATACAGCATTTGCCGACCTATTTTCGATTCCCTTCCTGATCATGCCTAGCATAGAATTTGCTTTTTTCACTGCTGCAGCGCACTGGGTTGACATCTTCATTGAGCTGTCCACCAAACCCCCAAGACCCCTGACCGGGTTTGTCTCAGAAAGCTTTGATCCCATCAGTTGATACCGTGTTTCCCGAAGTATGACACCCCGATTGTAAGACGTATCGGGGTGTCAGAGGGGTCGACTTATATAAGCCATACCCGAAAGTAAGACGTACCTCGGGCGGCAGGCATGGCGTGGCTTCCTGGCCGGGCGAAGAGGCTTTCAGAGGGGCTCAAAGGCCCGGAATCCTCCTCCTCTTGCTCTTCTTTCTTCCAGCGGCGCCTTCCATCCTCCTCCTCTTCCTCCCAGCAGCGCCTTTCCTCTCGCCGGTTCCGCCCCCTCTCTTCAGTGAAGGGAGGGGCGGTTTCGCCCGGCGGCGAGAGGGAAGCGCCGGTGGAAGTCCCGCCCGGCACGGCGGCTCAGGCGTCTTTCCCCCCCGCCGCCCCGCTTGCCCGCGCTCCAAACGGGAGCCAGGGGCGGTGGCGGAAAAGCACCTGAGTCGTCCTGGAGGCGGGACTTCCGCCGGCGCCTTCTCCCTCTCGCTGCCGGCTCGCTTTCCCTTGCAACCGGGTCTTCAGAGAAGGGAAGGCAGGCAGGCACAAAAGGGCAGCCCTCTTGTGTTTACCTGCCTTCCCTTCTCTGAAGACCCGGTTGCCATGGGATCTCGCCGGCGCCTTCTCCCTTTCGCCGCCAGCTCGCGCTTTCCCATGGCAACCGGGTCCTCAGAGAAGGGAAAACAGGCAGGCGCAAGGGCAGCCCTCTTGTGTTTACCTGCCTTCCCTTCTCTGAGGACCCGGTTGCCATGGGATCTCGCCGGCGCCTTCTCCCTTTCGCCGCCAGCTCGCGCTTTCCCATGGCAACCGGGTCCTCAGAGAAGGGAAAACAGGCAGGCGCAAGGGCAGCCCTCTTGTGTTTACCTGCCTTCCCTTCTCTGAGGACCCGGTTGCCATGGGATCTCGCGGCGCCTTCTCCCTTTCGCCGCCAGCTCGCGCTTTCCCCTGGCAACCGGGTCCTCAGAGAAGGGAAAACAGGCAGGCGCAAGGGCAGCCCTCTTGTGTTTACCTGCCTTCCCTTCTCTGAGGACCCGGTTGCCATGGGATCTCGCGGCGCCTTCTCCCTTTCGCCGCCAGCTCGCGCTTTCCCATGGCAACCGGGTCCTCAGAGAGGGAAGGCAGGTAAACACAAGAGGGCTGCCCTTGCGCCTGCCTGTTTTCCCTTCTCTGAGGACCCGGTTGCCATGGAAAGCGCGAGCTGGCGGGCGAAAGGGAGAAGGCGCCGGCGAGATCCCATGGCAACCGGGTCCTCAGAGAAGGGAAGGCAGGTAAACACAAGAGGGCTGCCCTTTGCGCCTGCCTGTTTTCCCTTCTCTGAGGACCCGGTTGCCATGGGAAAGCGCGAGCTGGCAGCGAAAGGGAGAAGGCGCCGGCGAGATCCCCCATGGCAACCGGGTCTTCAGAGAAGGGAAGGCAGGTAAACACAAGAGGGCTGCCCTTTTGTGCCTGCCTGCCTTCCTTCTCTGAAGACCCGGTTGCAAGGGAAAGCGAGCCGGCAGCGAGAGGGAGAAGGCGCCGGCGGAAGTCCCGCCTCCAGGACGACTCAGGTGCTTTTTCTCCGCCGCCCGGCTCCCGTTTGGGCGCGGGCAAGCGGGCGGTGGGGGAAAGACGCCTGAGCCGCCGTGCGGCGGGACTTCCCACGGCGCTTTCTTCCCTCTCGCCGCCCGGGGCTCCGCCCCCCCTCCCTTCACTGAAGAGAGGGGGCGGAACCGGCGAGAGGGAAAGGCGCTGCTGGGAGGAAGAGGAGGAGGATGGAAGGCGCCGCTGGAAGAAAGAAGAGCAAGAGGAGGAGGATTCCGGGCCCCTTTGAGCCCCTCTGAAAGCCTCTTCGCCCGGCCAGGAAGCCACGCCATGCCTGCCGCCCGAGGTAACTCTTGCTTTCATCTTACTTTCGGGGTACCCTCGGCTAATGTAAGTCGTACCCGAAAGTAAGATATAGTGGGGATTTTGGGGGACAAAAGAAAGTAAGACGCTGTCTTACTTTCGGGGAAACACGGTAAGTGTATTTGGGGTTCTTTGCCCCGATGTGCATGACTTTACACTTGTTTAGGTTAAAATGCATTTGCCACTTTGTTGCCCATTCACTCAATTTCGAGAGATCTTTCTAGAGCTCTTTACAGTCAGTTTCATTTTTAACTACCCTGAACAGTTTAGTGTCATCTGCAAACTTTGCTACCTCACAATTTACTTCTACATCCAGATCATTTATGAATAAATTAAAAAGTAACGGTCCTAAGACTGAACCTTGGGGTACGCCACTTCTCACCTCTTTCCATCCAGAGAAGTGTCCATTTTTTACCACCCTTTGTTTCCTACAGTTTAGCCAGGTTACATTGAAATAAACACAGCTTGAAATGCTCCAAAGCAACAAATCTTTAGTAATCTCTCAAACATTTTGGAGGCTTCTGTTTCATTTTGTAATGCTTTAGAGCGGTCCTGTTCCGATTAGCAATTTTTGAGACAGCCCTGGCAGCTATATATTCTATCTATCTTTGAGTAGTATAGGGAAAAGTTAACATCCCTGTGGTGTTTGTTTACTGTCTGTGCCCCTGTTCAGAAGATTTCACCTCACTTTCTGTCCCTCTGATAATTGGATTTTTAAAAATGTGGCTTGTGATGGAAACAAGGATTGGTGATAAAGCTAAAGCTTTTCCTCATGACAGCTCTTTTCAGGAATGAATTTCCCTTCCTAGGGATAGATTTATCTTATTTCTTGTTGTCTCACTCCTGTTCTTAATTATGAGTTGTTTGTAAGTCAGATGTTTATAACTCGAGGACTGCTTGTAATTAACTACTACCGTATTGACCCATTATTGCCTGAATGTGTTCCTTACGTTAATTAAGAACTTTCTGGGCTTTCAGAACTATCGGTTACAGCCTATGTCAGAAGTTTCTTCTTTTATGCTTTCTTTTAGATCAAATGACTATTCCACAAAGGCACTACCACATGTTAGTTGTGCAATCATAAATAGCAGATACATACCAGGATGAGCACATCCATTATCACACCTCTCTTCATTCACACAACTATGCTGATTCGCTGGTATGTGGTGCTGCAGTAGTACTTCTTCATAACTGCCCTGAGTCTCCACGGGGAGATAGGACGGGATGCGAATAAACATTATTATTATTATTATTATTCCCTCATAATATCACCTTCGCACATTTCCACTGCTCCATTTTTAGTGTGTTTGTGGGGAAAAAATTGCAGCAATTTTGAAAATTAAGACTTCCTGGTGGCTGAAGTCATTGTATATGTTAGTAAATCATCATAGACTCCCTCATCATAGACTCCCACATTTTACATGAACTAAAAGAAGACACAAGTTTGGAATGGAAGTCACAACATATTTTTATTTTATTTTTATTTTTACCTTTTCTTCATTTTTGATTTTTGACTTTTTTTCTCTTTTTCTCTCTCTTTCTTAAGCTTTTCCTACTTTTCTATACATATATTGTTCCCCCTCTTTCCTTGATATTATTCACTTTATATATGTTTTAAAATAAAAAACTTCTCAAAATAAATCATAGGCTCCCACATTTTATTAACCCCCTGCTGCTTAGATTGAGCCCCTGGAGATTTCCAGTTATATATTAATGCCTTTCAAGGATGGAAACTGAAATGGAATCTGACCAATGTCTGTTCTTGTCGATGTCAGTTGCTTTTGCACTGCAGTTCTTTCATTCCTTCACTAAGCAGATTTTTTAGCTGCCAACTTTTTCTCATAATATTTTTACTACCATACCAGAATGTGATGAAAACATCATCACTGCTTAGTCCAGGTGTTTTTCCTTCCAAGCCAGTAAATTCAGGAAGCACATGGGTTAATGTGTGGGGAGGAAAGAGAAATTAACTTCTTCAGACTGTGCATGACTCATACATGCCAATGCTCATTCAGCCTATGCTTGTCTAATAAAATGTTGTTATCTCACATTACAAAACCAATCCTTTTCAATAGTGGCATTCATTGATTGAAACCTTAAAAAGAAACCTGGAAAGACAGGCAAGTTGCCTGAATGGATGTACTAGGTTCAGTCACTGCTATCTCCAGTTAAAAGGCAACACATTTGAAAAAGATACCTGCCTAATATGCTAACAATTTATGGTTGGTGAGATGATGTTGTAATGAGCAAATTGAAGTCAGTCTCATGTGTCCACATATGAACATTATATGTGCATCTGATGGATGTACACAACTACTTTGCTGCAAGTTGCAGAAACAACTGGAAAACTTCAGCTGACAGGGTTATCTTTATGTTGGCCTCAAGTCCACACTGTCATGAGAATATATCCTCTTCATTCCATGCTGTTCCTCACAGATATGCTAAAGAGAATTATGATTATGATCTATTAATACAAGTAAAATACTTGCATTGGTATCCTACATAACACAGAAGGTGAAGGCAACTATCTATATGTCATTGTACAAGAACAAATGTTAAATGATAACTCCAATGTCAGTGGATTCGTGAATGTGTACTGTGCTTTAGCCTGAATTTTAGAAAAGCTATCCAAAATATAGAGCCTCTTACAGAAGCTTTGATTTATTGTTGGAAAAGTAACCTTTGGAACTAGAGAGAGGGCGGTATATTAAGTTGAACGAATGAATAAATAAATAAATAAATAAATAAATAAACTACAATTCCTAGTATATCTGACAATCAGCATGGACAAAAAATATCTTTTTTTTCAATCTCTGACATTTATTTATTTATTTATTTATTTATTTATTTATTTATTCGGGTTTCTATGCCGCCGACTCCCGAAGGCTCGCGGCAGCTTACAAGAGCCGAAGGCACAATAAAATACAGAAAGTTAAGAACAATTAAAAACAAGCAACACAGTAAAACACCAAACACAGTTGAGGTAGTGGCACAACCAAGAGGCACGGGCCTACCCATCGAAGGCCTGCCTAAACAAATAGGTTTTACAAGCCCGCCTGAACGGGAGCAGGTCCTTCATTGCCCGGGTGTCGGCCGGGAGGGCGTTCCACAGCGTGGGAGCTATGACAGAAAACGCCCTCCGGCGGGTGGATATCAGCCGTGCCAGCTTCGCCGAAGGTACCTCCAAGAAGTTAGCATCCTCGAACCGCAGTGATCTCAGAGGGCAATATGGAGTGAGACGGTCCCTCAGATACGCTGGCCCCAGACCGTGCAAGGCCTTAAAGATGAGAACCAACACTTTGAAGGTGATCCGGTGCTCATTTGGCAGCCAGTGCAGGTCCTGCAAAACAGGTGTTATATGGCAACCTGCTGGAGAGCCAGACAGGAGCCGGGCGGCAGTGTTCTGCACCAGCTTGAGCTTCCGGATCGCCGACAAAGGAAGGCCAACGTAGAGCGCGTTGCAGTAATCTAGTCTTGAGATTACCGTGGCTTGGATCACCGTGGCGAGGTCATTCCGGGAGAGATAGGGGGCCAGCCTCCTTGCCTGTCGGAGATGGAAAAAGGCCACCTTGCTGACCGCAGAGACCTGGGCCTCCATGGTCAGCTGAGAGTCCAGATGGACTCCCAGGCTCTTCACGGAAGATGATGGGCATAACGCCGCACCGTCCAGGGTCGGAAGCTGGACATCTACCCCACCAGGGCGGCCCAGCCACAAGATCTCCGTCTTCGCCGGATTCACCCTCAACCTACTGGCTCGCAGCTATCCAGTAACGGCTTCGAGGCAGTGCTGGAAATTATCGGGGACGGATCCCGGCCTGCCCTCCATCCTCAGAATGAGCTGGGTATCATCTGCATATTGGTGACACTCCAGCCCATAACACCGCACCAGCTGTGCAAGCGGCTGCATGTAGATGTTAAATAACAGAGGGGAGAGGATGGCCCCCTGCGGAACTCCACAAACTAATGAGGAGCCCTCGGAGACCACCCCACCCCTCCTCACACGCTGAGACCGCTGGTGGAGGAAGGAGGTCAGCCATTTTAGGGCTGTCCCCCTCACTCCAGCCATGGCCAGGTGGTGGGTCAATAGATTGTGGTCGACTGTGTCAAACGCTGCCGTGAGGTCCAATAACACGAGCAGCGCAGACCCGCCTTGGTCAAGCTGGCAGCGGAGTTGGTCTGTGATGGAGACCAGAACCGTCTCCGTCCCATGCCCCGAACGGAAGCCGGACTGGAAGGGGTCTAGCCATGTTGCATCATCTAGGAAGGACTGCAGCTGCTCCATTACTGCCCTCTCAACTACCTTGCCCAGGTGCGAAAGATTCGACACTGGGCGGTAGTTGGAGGGAACCGCAGGGTCTAATGACGGTTTCTTCAGTAATGGAGCTACCACCGCCTCTTTTAAGCACTCTGGAAAGACTCCTTGCTCAAGGGAGCTGTTTATGATATTCAACAGAGGCCCATGTAACCCCTCCAGGCAAGATCTAACAAGCCAGGAGGGGCACGGGTCGAGGGAGCAGGTGGTAGGCCTGGCTGCAGCCACAATCCTATCAACAGCATCTGCGTCCAGTGGCCGAAACCGGTCGAGGGTGGGCCCGGCGGAGGGCCACGGCGTCTCGAGCTCTCGTACTGTGTCAACTGTGGCTGGCAGGTCCTGGCGGAGGCTCAGAATCTTGTCTGCGAAAAAGCTCTGTAAAGCACCGGCAGTGAGGGCCTGATCGCTATTTTTTGGGACAGTAGGGACCGTCGTCAAAGACCGAATTACCTTAAACAATTGGGCCGGGCGTGAGCTAGCAGACGCTATCAAGGCGGAAAAGTATCCATTTTTGGCCGCCTTGACAGCACGCTCATAAGCCTCTTTAACTAGCTTATGAGCAGATACTGAGGCTCCGTCGCGGAGTTTCCTCCACTCGCGCTCTAGCCGTCTCCTCTCTCGCTTCATCGATCTAAGGTCCCCTGTATACCAGGGGGATCGGTGATTGCGAGGGCGGAGAGGGCGCCTAGGGGCAATCTCGTCGAGAGCTCTGGCTAAAGAGATGTTCCAAGCTTGAACCTGCTCTTCGACAGAGACGCTGATAGACTCCAGGTCCCTCAGAGCATTCAGGAACCTTTTGGGTTCCATAAGTCTCCTCGGGCGAACCAAAATCTGTTCGGCGCCCTTGCATGGAGGGGGCGGTTGTGTGATGATTTACCATGTAATAATAAACGCCAATTGGGAAAGCTACTGCAAGAATGGGAAAATGTAGTCAGATATGTAACTGCAACTCCAGCATTCTTCATCACCGTCTATGCAGTCCAGCAATAGCTGAAAGATAGTAAATATCTGTTCCTGTATATTGGATTTCCATTGTCTCCTAGGTTCTTCTACAATGAGCATTTATTACCAACAAGACTCCAACTTCAGGCCATGGTTGTGTGCCTTCAAGTTGCTTCTGACTTATGGCAACATCACCCAGTCAGTTTTCATAGCCAAGTGGAAAGTAAAACCCTGATTGGTTCAGCAGCATCCTAATCAAATACCCAAATTACTATACTAACTACATGACCAAATAGATTGACCAAATAGTTATGGTTCCCTGGATGCCTTCAGCAGAGGGATCGCCATTCTGCAATCCTCAGGTGGAAATGGCCTGAACTTTTCTGACCACCTCAGGATGATGTTTTTGAGTACATATAGTGGGACACTCACACTTTCTTTCGTCTTCAGATTTCTTGATTCAACAAAGTTGGAGATTATTGGGTTTGATATATTTCTTCCGGCCTTCCTTCTTGTTTAACTTCCCTGTTGCACATCTCTAATTGATACCTCCCACCACACAAACTAATTGTATGGTGAGGGGTATTAACATGATATAGCATAAGGTCAAGAATAGAAGTGGTAATATCAAAAATTAAAGTGAAGTTAAATAGGTGTTTTAAATAAAGCATAATTCCAAAATACAATTTAAAGAATATCCCTGTAGACCAGAGGTATTTATCTTGTGGCTGTCCAGATGTTTGGGCTTCCAAGTTCCAGAAGCCCTAGGCAGCTTGTCCAATGGCCAGGAATTCTGGGAAGTGAAGTCCAAAACACCTGGAGGGCCACAAGTTTGAAACCACTGCTGTAGAATATTAAGATAAACTAACAGGTTTGCACTACTGAACCTAATAAAACATGAACCAAAAAAACTACCAAGGAACAATGCAAAAAGACTCATATTTGTAGCCACCACCCCCCTTTGTTGGTTGACTGATGATATATTTCAAATGGTTTAGGACAGATGACAAGTGAAAGTAATAGTTGAGTAGATGAAGGCTATTGTACTCTGCATATTTCAGGAGATTATTGGGAAAGATTATTATGATCAACAGTAGGCAACAAGGAAGAACATAACATAAATAACTTGACTCAGTGAAGGAAGATCTGAACAAGGCCTCTAAGAACAATGTGTCTTGGAGATCTCTCATCCACGGGGTTCCCATAAGTTGAAGCCTATACATAACAACAACAAAATTTATTGCCCTATCTTCTTGGAAGTCTTCTGCCTAAAATACACTCATGATGTCATTTGTGCATGACATTGTTATTGGTTATTTGCTATATTGGCATTATAGAATAAGCCATGTTTCTACAAATACCTGTGTCAATATCTTGGTCAGGTGGGCCCTTTAGAATTTGCCATGCTGTGCACACTTCCCTCTTTTTTCATGCTTTTTACAAACTCTAGAAACTTTTAATTGTCTTTTTCTTTTAGATCAACACTGATTCTTTTTAGTCCGCATTTGATCAAGGCTAAGTATATCAAAATGGATTAAATATTAATCAAAATGTGAGGGCATGACATGCCCTATTCAGGTATTCACTAAGAATGTACAGTGTATTGAATGTACATTGGGGGACATGCCATTTTCACTATCATTTACATTACACGCTATGTGTGGAAGGTGACACTATGAAGATGAGAGCCTCTATCATCTATAGATACAGTCTACAATTTGGCAGTTTTCAAAGATACAGGAACTGGCTAATATAATAAATGGATGGATGGATGGATAAATAGATCTCTACACTCCGGATAAGTCTTTCCCCTAAGAATATAAAAAGGTATGGAAAAAGCAATCTAGCATTTTGCTATTTCTGATAAGTCAAATTACTATACATCACTAAAACTAAACCTATTTATTGCAATACAGTAAAAGTCTGGGCAAATTTTCCCTCCTCTGACCTTGTGGAATCACATGTTCCTTTGATTCAACCTTTCCAAACCAGTGCCTCACAATATTGCAACTTATGGCAAGTTATACTAAATAGAGCTTTAACTGGTCTTTTTTAAAAGCAGGAAGCGACAAGTGGGTAACTATAAGTTTCTTTTCTTAAAAGGGGACATTTATATCCATAAATAGGCCCCAGGTCACATTTTATTCAAATGGCAAATTGTGTACCCTGAAGGCTTTTGAGCACACAACTTGTTATTTACTGAGAATGAGAGAAGGATCAGAAGAAGGGCCTTCTAACACAGCAATATAACCCAGAATATCAAGGCAGATAATTCACAATATCTGCTTTGAACTGGGTTATCAGAGTCCACACTGCCTTTTTCCAAAGGACCTCCCAAGCTTTTAAGGGGATTGGGTGCCCCAGGTCTTGGGCCCATTTGATCATACAGACCTTGATTTGTTCTTTCTCGGTTTGCCAGTCTAGTAGTTTATTATATAAGCAAGATATCCTTTTGTTGTTCTTTTTAGATAAATCTTGCCAAGTTATTTTGATTACTGATACCTAAAATTTTATCTTTTTTATAAATCTCATTGATTTGCATGTATTGGAAAAGCATTGGAAATATACCTATGCATATGATTTAAAAGAAAATGGTCTTAACATTTTCCATAGGTGGTATCTCATACCAGATAAAATTGCCAAGTTCAATAAAATTACAGCAACAAATGCTGGAAATGTAAAAAGGAAATAGGTTACTTTATACATATGTGTTGGGATTGTAAAAAGCTAAAAGAATTTAGGAGAACTATTCATGGGGAGATACAAGAAGCCTTGGAGATAAGGTTCCAACTAAAGCCAGATTATATGATATTAAGTCTGATTGATTTTAAGTTAGATGAGAACGTAGAGAAACTATTTGTTTATTGTATTTCCGTGGCTAGGTTTGTCCTAGCCAGGAATTGGAAGGAAGAAGACCTGCCAAAGGTCGAAGACTGGAAACTGAAACTAATAGACATTATGAATATGGATCGTCTTACTAAAGCACTAAGTCAAGATATTTTATTTATTTATTTATTTATTGGGGCTTCTTCGCCGCCGACTCCCGGGGGCTCGCGGCGGCTCACAGAGCCAGTGGCACAACGCCACAGGTTAAAACATAAAAACAGTTAAAAACAGTTAAAACAATTAAACAGCAAAATGCAATATAACAATTGAGCAGCAGGAGATATCACAGCCCAGAGAGTATAGACGAGGCCTACTCGCGAAGGCCTGCCTAAACAAATGAGTTTTGCAGGCCCGTCTAAATGGCAGCAGATCTCTCAGGGCTCTGGCCGGCCGGGAGGCGTTCCATAGTGTGGGAGCTATAATAGAGAACGCCCTCCGGCGGGTCGATGTTAGATGTGCCGACTTTACAGATGGTACTACCAACAGGTTGGCCTCTTCGGACCGAAGTGATCTCGCTGGGCAATATGGGGTGAGACGGTCCCTCAGATACGCTGGCCCCAGGCCGTGTATGGCCTTGAAGGTAAGAACCAGCACTTTGAAGGCGACCCGGTGCTCAATAGGCAGCCAGTGCAGATCCTGCAAAATTGGTGTTATACGGCATCCTGCTGGTGCCCCAGACAGGAGCCGGGCGGCAGTGTTCTGCACCAGCTTGAGCTTCCGGATCGACGACATAGGCAGGCCAACGTAAAGCGCGTTACAGTAGTCTAGCCTTGAGATGACCGTGGCTTGGATCACCGTGGCTAGGTCGCTCCGGGAGAGGTAGGGGCCAGCCTCCTTGCCTGGCGGAGGTGGAAAAAAGCAGCCTTGCTGGCCATGGAGACCTGGGCCTCCATGGTCAGCTGGGAGTCCAACTGGACACCCAGGCTCTTCACAGACGGCGCTGGATGCAGCGCCGCACCATCCAGGGTCGGAAGCCGAGCACCCACCCCGCCCGGGCCGCCCAGCCACAAGATCTCCGTCTTCGCCGGATTCACCATCAACCTACTGGCTCGCAGCCATCCAGTAACGGCTTCGAGGCAATGTTGGAAATTATCGGGGACGGATCCGGCCTGCCCTCCATCCTCAGAATGAGCTGGGTGTCATCGGCGTACTGATGGCAGACCAGCCCATAACTCCGCACCAGCTGTGCAAGCGGCTGCATGTAGATGTTAAATAATAGAGGGGAGAGAATGGCCCCTGAGGGACTCCACACACTAATGGGGAGCCCTCGGAGACCTCCCCCCTCCTCACACGCTGAGACCGCTGGCGGAGGAAGGAGGACAGCCATTTAAGGACAGTCCCCTCACTCCGGCCATGGCCAGGCGGTGGATCAAAAGATTGTGGTCGACCGTGTCAAACGCTGCCGTGAGGTCCAATAACACGAGCAGCGCAGACCCGCCTTGGTCGAGCTGGCAGCGGAGTTGGTCTGTGATGGAGACCAGGACCGTCTCCGTCCCATGCCCCGAACGGAAGCCGGACTGGAAGGGGTCAAGCCATGTTGCATCATCTAAGAAGGACTGCAGCTGCTCCATTACTGCCCTCTCAACTACCTTGCCCAGGTATGGAAGATTCGACACTGGGCGGTAGTTGAGGGAACCGCAGGGTCCAATGATGGTTTCTTCAGTAATGGAGCCACCACCGCCTCTTTTAAGCACTCTGGAAAGACTCCTTGCTCAAGGGAGCTGTTTATGACATTCAACAGAGGCCCACGTAACCCCTCCAGGCAAGATCTAACAAGCCAGGAGGGGCACGGGTCGAGGGAGCAGGTGGTGGGGCGAGCCGCAGCCACTATCTTATCAACAGCATCTGCGTCCAGTGGCCGAAACCGGTCGATGGTGGGCCGGCGGAGGGCCACGGAGTCTCGAGCTCTCTCACTGTATCAATTGTGGCCGGGAGGTCCGGCGGAGGCTCAGTATCTTGTCTGCAAAAAGCTCTGGAAAACACCGGCGGTAAGGGCCTGATCGCTGTTTTTTGGGACGGTAGGGACCGTCGTCAGAGATCGAATTACCTTAAAGAGTTGAGCCGGGCGTGAGCTAGCAGACGCTATCAAGGCAGAGAAGTATACTTTTTTGGCTGCCTTGACAGCTTGCTCATATAAGATTAAAATGTACAGACTGGTATCTGATAATCAATTATCTCAAGATAAACAATATGGAATGGACAATTGAATAGAATGAACTATTAATCAAGATAAGAATAACAGAAGTTCGGTAATGAATAGAATTACTGACAAAAAGCAGATGGGATGTGGAAGGGGGAGGAAGTACACACTCAAATTGTTTTAGTGTATGAGAGTATTTTGTGTTTTAATGTGATTGTGTTGTATTTGTTTTGTATATCTATATTTATATTTTAATATTTGAAATCAATAAAATATTTGAACAAAGAGTCCACACTGCCATATAATCCAGTTCAATGCGGATTTTATACAGCTGTGCCGAAGGGATCAAAGCTTTTGGGAAACGATAGGTTAAAGTGATGGCTTGGGAGGCATACTTTGCTCTTGTACAAAAGATAAAATGTGTATGATCACCCACCTAGGAATTAAGATTTTTTTTAAAAATTCAAGTGAAAAGAGATGATTTTTAAAAAAATATTATATTGTGTATATATGACATACAGAATGCAAAATAAAGCAAACAAATCAAATATACATAATACAAATATGTTGTTCCACCAAACCACCCACCCGTTTCCCCCACCCATGAACCACCACCCATGACTTCCAACAGCACTCAGTGTGGAATTTAAATCCCATAAAAACAATCCTTATCTTTGCATTAATAAACTTCCCTTTCAGCTACTTTAAATTCTACTTTTGTATTCCTTTCTAAATATCCAAATGCAACCCTCCATTTTCTAGCAAAATATTCATTATTTCCTCCCCTGAATACTGTTGGCGAGCTTATCCATTTAATATGCTGTAATGATTTTCCTCTCCAGGACTTTATAAGTAACTCTTTTTCTCCCTTTCCATGATTTTGCAATTGTTAATCTTACAGCAACAAAACTGTATTAGCAAATTTCTACATCTTATTTACTAGTTCTTTCACAGAATATACCTAAGGGACACATTTCTGGGTTTTTTTCATAACCTTTTTAATAATCATTTTATTTGTATCTTTAATTATTTTGTTGGAGATGCAAAATGCAGAATGGTACCTTCTTCCATGCTTGGTGAACTTGTAGATTGGTACAAATCTTTTGGAAAAGGGTAATTTAAAAAAGAATGTCTTGAGATATCATTCCCCCATTGAGAAAATAGTCAATGGCCACAAGATTTTGTGCAAGTTGGAACTTTCTTTTGCAGGAAATTGTTTTAACATAATATTTTGTGGCAAACCTTTGTGCCACACATAAGATGCTTTGCAACAGATTAAATTGCTTACTGTCAAATGATTTCATTTTGCAAAACAAAAACACCCCCCCCCCCCAAACCAAAATGAAGAAAAAAAATAGAAAATGTACAGACTGCCAGTCAAAAACTTGTGAAATTATGAATTATTGCTTGTAAAAATGAACAAAGTCAACATTTCACATCCTACTTGTGTTACCAAAGCTTTTGATGTTAAAATGAACTGAGGAGTCTGTATACTCGGAAATCCACTTGAGGGAAAGCACCCAGAACATGCATTACTTTTCATGCTTCTCTATATTTATATTGTGCTGTGTTTTACCTAACTTCCCAATAGTCTGAGTACTATTGTACTCAGAATCAAGCAGTAGTAACTTTCATTTGTACATTTCTGTATTGTGGGTAGCTTTTATTTCATTTGGAAGTTCCCCTGTGAAGGCTGCCTTCCCTCTGAAATGTTTTCTGTGGTGCCCAATGAAGTGTTTCATTGCAATAACTAATAAGGTGTGTCATAAGCTTTTCCCTTGGAGCAATCATGATGTTGTCAAGCATTTCAAGTGAGACCTGCCCAGAAGTTTGGGTGTGGAAATTCACAGTGTTATACAGCATCTTCAGTTCTATCTTGTGAGGAAGCCACAGGATCCTCCAAAGCCTGGCTGAAAGAACATCTGTGCGCAGTGTCTTTTTAGAGGCACTGCCATAAGGGAGGGAGGGAAGGGCTCAACAGTCTGGACTGTTATTGTCCTTCTCTCGGAATTAAGAGACAACACATGCAATGGACTGGCATCCATACAGAACAGCCGCTGTGCTGTTCATTTTCATGGTAAGAAGGATTTTAGAAGTCTTGTTTGTAAAATAGTGTTACCTTTGAGCTCGCATTTTCTACAGAAGTGATGCCTTGTGCTGCTTCCTGCCTAAGATAAAGTTGGGTGCCTTGGACAGTTCCTGAAGCAAGTGTTGTTAATGCTGAACAGGGCCGTAGCCAGGATTTTGATTCGGGGGGGGGGGGGCTGAGTTTGGTTAGGGGGGGGGGCTGAGACTGGGTGGAAGAGGGTCTACCCTAGCAAACCTTTTGTATTGTTACCCCCCCCGGCTACATGCCTGATGCTGAACTGTTGCCTTGGAAGTGAATTGGGATGGTAGAAGGAGCACTCCTATACTTGATTACTAAGTTAAAAATCCAATTGAGTATAGGTAGATTTACTTTGAAGTAAACAATAAAAGGGTCCAACTGTTTCATCTAAATATCAGCTCTTTTAACAAGATCAACCTTCTTTGTCTGTATGTTGTTTGAAATGTAAAAGATGAGACCTGTTTTTATAGTTATTAATGCCTTTTTACTAACACGTCTCCTTTACCTGGAAAGGGAGTACTTCATGAAGTTGGTATAATTTGATATTTATTTTAGGCTGCCTTAAACTTGGGCCTGGAAAAATGAAGAAAATGGGTGAGATCCTCACAGCTGTTAAATAGGAATTTTCAAATACAAAACAGCAGTATTGAGAAGATCCTGAATGTTGATTTTTAGAAATGTGTAGGCAGGAGAAAGTTTTCTTGCGAGCATTAAAAACACAATGTTTCAAATTTCTTCAATGAGAGAAAGTGATATTTGTGGTAAGATGTCACAACTGTGATCTGAATATTCATCTTGATACATTCAAATATGGATTGAGGTTGCAAATAGTTACAAGGCCTTTCTAAAACAACTGTTTTCATACAATCCTTTTGGCCATAGACTACTGTTTTTTGGGATTTTCAGCAGCCTCTGAACATTAAATCCAAAATCCATAGAAATATAATGTCATGCAAGACTGTATGAGTGTTGCATGGCATTATGGCCTTTATTGGGCCAACAAAAGGGGTACAAAATGGGTGCAATCTTTTTGGGTCTCTGGATATCTTCATCAGGCAATACATTTTGAGAATTTCTCAGGAATGGAAAGGGGCCAAACAAGCTTGATTTGAAGTTAGGGAGTCTACAGGCTTTTAGTCTTGAGTTGAAATGAAGGAAGATATGCAGATATTAGAAAAGTATGCAGATATTAGAAAAAGGTTTTAGCAGCACAATGGGCAACCACTATATGTTGGTGGGCCATTGTTGCCTTTGGCCATAAACCAGCAGGGATTGTTGATGGAATTACAGTAAACATCAATTGATGTGATGGTTTTGGAGTCGATCTGGTATATCTTCAATGAAGAAAGAACAAAGTTTCTGAAAGCTTTTAAAAAGAAAAGCTGTGAAATCATAACTGGCTCGACTGGTGACTTCATCAGAGGGAAACAGAAAGAAACCAAGTAGACTCTTTAGCAATAAAATTGTTGATTATTGTTTTATATGCTGAACTGGGCTGATATTTTTGAGGATCGTAAAATAATCCTTTATTGTGGGTTCTCACATGAGATGATTGATCATGATGAGTTTCTGTGATTTGTTGTTCAAATGAATTAAGGAAAGTCTGATTTACCAAATTTACCTTCCATAATGCAGAACTAAACTATGAGAGCAGCTAACAAGTAAATCATAATCGGGTTGGCAAAAAGTGAAGGAACAAATCTGTACTTGTATGTTTCTTCACAGCCTGGAATGTTGCTCACTCTTTTAAAAATGAAACTAGGGTGTTTGCACGCCATTCTCATTATTATTTGCATTCCTAAGATCTGTTTAAATCAGATGTACATTTCTTATTGCTGAGATTTAAATACAAAGCTTGATGTGCTAGATGTACCACTTTATCAATTGTATGCAAAGAGAAACCACATATGTAAATTTTGCTTAGCAATCCCTTCAGGATTCTGTTGTGACCCATATTATAAAAAAGGTGGCATATATACATAGGCCCAGATCTATGCAAATGAGTTCCATAAGTTCAACATGGTTTTAGTCTTATGTTTTTGGAACTCAACCCCTTTTGGACTCTGGGAGAACTTTCCAATGTAGTTTGTAATTTTGCATTGTGGCAGGAGGATTTCCCAGGTTTGAAGGGGGAGAGAGTGAAGTCACTGGGCATGGCCAAATTCTTCATCTTATTTGGCCATGCCCACAAAGTGATAGTCTGTGAGGATTCAAAAAATAGGAGCCATATTATATTTCAGAGAAACTTGGTAGGGGAAGGAGGCGTTCACAAGTATATCTTCCCAATGCCATACAATCTCCCCCAAAACAACACAATGAAATATGTCAGAATCTGTTCGTTATATTCTGCAATCAATGTATTCACCTTTTTGTTACACTGCATGGCCAGTGTTTTATATTACATACAGGATTAACTCATAATCGTCTATATTATTCATAGCCATGTAAGGACCCTTCTACACTAACCATCTAATGGAGTTTGAAGCTGACTCAAGGCCATGGTGGCCACAAAATCTCATTGCCAATGCACACTGCAGGGCACAATTTTTAAAAGTCTCAGGAAAGTCTCTGTCCAGCCAAACAATTGCACTTAAACAGATGCCAATGTATCTTAGATCCAGGGCAAATGTACAATGCATTGTAGACAACAGGCCCTCCTGAAGCACAGCAAATAATCTGGAAAGGGGTGCTGGAAAACATCCCAAGGACATGGATGGATACAGGAGGGTGATCAACCCCTTGTGAGGGGCAATTGATTACTTCTGCTCTTTATCCTCACTTTCCCCTTTTTTCATCCACATACCTCTGGTGCACTAGTACACATCTCTCTGGGAATGGAGAGGGGACTGAAAAGTATTTTGAGTTCAGGTGCCATATTCCATGTAATCACCTCCCTGGCCTCAAACCGGTTCTAAGCATGGCAATCTAATCACCTCTGCAGTGAAACTAGTTCCTCCCAAACTGGTTCCAAACTAGATTGTAGTGTCAGTGGAGAAGCACTCTTAGTCTGTTTCAGCATTAGAAAAAAATAAGGACAACCTATAGAACATTTGAAATTAGCTGAGATTTTTTTTACTGTAAACTTTTGTGGCCTCTGTGGATACATCAGACTGCATCTGATGAAGTGAATTGGGATCCACAAAAACTTGTGCTTGAAATTGTTGTTTCTGTTAGTCTCAAAGGTGCTGGAGGATTCCCCTATATATTTTGATGCTCTGGTTCATTTAAGAAAACAGAATTGTCCCAAGTTAGGGCATGTGGTAGGTTGAACCAGCAATTTTATTCAAGATTTGGCAGGAGTGTAGGACATGTTTCCCCATCTGCCTGGATTGTTCAACACCTGCTGGATCCAAAAATACTCTTTGCAAAAACCTGAATTATATGGTTAAGCTGTGTTCATGATACTTGTACAGGCTTGCTTCTGGAAGGTAATGAATGCAGCATGATCTTTCTCTTGCCACCTGCCTTGTGAGAACTAGATTCTTATTACCATTTCCACTTGGCCAAAATGTTTTTAGTTTCATCTGAGCACCTGAATTTCCTCTTATAAAGGTGAAAATGAAAATACTATATTTCCTGGATGTGGGTTTTATAGCAAATTGAAAGAACTAAATATTCAGTTGCAGAATTATGCATTAAAGACCAGAGTGTAATCATAATGCAACAGAGTTAAGTACAACTCAAGCCTTCTAAACATATGGAACAGACTAGACTGTGCCATATATAGCCCAATCTCTAGTGTATGGAAAGGTTTATTTAGCATGTAAATTGATGCCTTTTCCTTCCAGAATAATTTATACAATGGCTTATTTAAATGCAAAGTATGCATAAGGTCGTCATAGCAAGAATTTTGGCTGTGGGGTTTGCAAAAATGGCAGGCTTTTCAAGTATGGGAATGTGAAGCACAGTATGCTTGTGATCAGATGAACAATTTAATATATTGTTTATAGGAACTTCAGGATTCTTGCATTTTCATTTTTTTTATTGCGACTCAAGACACCTACAACATCTATGGGAAGAATATTGGGCATGTACCACCATTTTTTTTAGTAAAACTATCCTGGCTCTCCAAAGTTTGTGCTGAATGCTGTACCTGTTAACTTGAATGGATGTGACAGGTTTTGGTAACTGATAACAGTAAAATGTGTGAGCAGATACTGTAGGTATTCCATGGTCTAAATTTTTAAAACAAAACCAAAAAACATTGATGAATTTATTTTCTGGAATGCAGGATTTGTCCTGTAGTGAGTTCATGAGGCCTGGCTGTATCAAATAAAGTAATTATGTTGCCTGTGAACTGAATCTTTAATAATTTACACTTCACCTAAAAGGAGTAGATGGCCCTTGTGGTCTATTTCTAATTCTATGGGTCAATTACATACCTCTATATTTGGATACAGGTGATTTCCCCCACAGCAGGCAAAATATAAAGACACAACTCTGAGAAGATGAATGTGTAGGTCTCCATTCTCACAAAAAGTGATAGCATGCATCAAGTATCTGGATAGTTAAGGTGCAATCACAAATTAATCTTTTTAAAACCACAATACTCTATGCACATACTTCTGAGTTGATGTGAATAAGATTGCACTGCGGGTGCTTGATCACGATGGGAAATCTGATTAAATAACCCTGATTGGGCTTGGAGACACCAATTTTGACTGGGGAGTTTAAAAACTTTTGAGAGCAAACTTAATGAAAAGAAAGATCTAATCTCCTTCAGTGGGAGTTTTGGCTTAGGAATAAAATAGATGGCTCAAACTGCTGACACAACTGCATATTAGAATGGCACACTGAAAGATGAGTAATATTATAATGCACTGGAATAGTCAGTTATGTGCACAGCAGTACTTTTGCTTGACTTCAAAGAGCAGACTCAGCCCAATGAAGAGCATTGTGGAACAGAATAAATCAGGGCATGTTCATTCATTTGGATGCAAGTAGGTGGAGTAGGGAGTATTTCTTAATTGCATGTAATATTGCTTTGGCACGGATAATGGTTAGTTAATACATGTTTGCTAATGGCTTTGAAGTAGAACTTGTAAAGCAGCATATTAAAGAAGTGGTAGTACTGCTGCTCCCATGAGCAAAAGCGTCAGTCTGGAAGACCTGCTCAGGCTTTGTGGCTGCAGATTTATACAATCATAGAGTTGGAAAAGCCAGTGACTATCCACTCCAACACCCTGCCATGCAGGAATACACAATCAAAGCAGTCCCATCCAAGCTATATTACAACCCTCAAACACATAAAATACATTTGAGTCATAGAATTCACCTAAAATGTAATCCCAAACATCTTTAAATAAAAGTAAGGAATTAAGACCTGTTATGAGCCTAAATGCTGTCAAGACACAAGATCCCTTCGGGGTGAGAAGGGTGGAATATAAATGTTTTAAATAAATAAAATAATAAATCTTGGAAGCAGGTGGCATCATCCCTGATTAGCACTTGAATGGGAGACTGCCAATGGATACCAGATGCTATAGGGTATATTTTAGAGAAAGAACTGGGGAAATTACCTCTAAGGACCCTTCCACACAGCCATATAAGGTCATTTATAAGCTACAGCCTTGTGTGTGTGTGTGTGTGTGTGTGTGTGTGTGTGTGTGTGTGTGTGTGTGCAGGCCTGCAAGTCACTTTATGGCAACTCTCTGAATTTATAGGGGTTTTCTTAGGGAAGCAATACTTAGGCCCCTTCCATACAGCTGAATAAAATCTGGAATATATGGCAGTGTGGACTCAGATAACCCAGTTCAAAGCAGATGCTATGGGATTTTCTGCCTTGGTATTCTGGGTCATTGTTTGGAGGTCCTCAGGCCAGGACAGCAGAGGCATCAATGGACAAATCTGTCGGGCAGCAGGGTAAACCGTCAGGCAGCACCCCACATCGCCCTCTTATCATCATGCTGCACAGAAACCCATCTATCCCTGGCTTGATCTCATGTTGTACCTGGCTTACTCTATGAGAACATGGGTAGTCACTATGAGAACATGGGTAGTTAGAGATGCTGCTTAGCATGCTGCCAAGATGCAGCATGTATGGAGCTGGGATGGAGCCCCACTGGAAGAAGCCTTGCGTCATGTTAAGGGCTCTGCTCAGACTATATCTCAGCAACCTCCCAGGATGGTGCTTTTTGCCCATGTGATGGAGTCATAAAAAGGAAATTTGTTTTGGTTTACAATTTCAATCAGTAAATATGTTATGCATTTTTATTAACCACAAGAAGTTTACTGACTTCAACTTTTTCCATTTAGTTCATTGTTGTCTCCTTTGAATGGCAAGCGCTCTGCAGTGTCACACAGTCTTGGTAGATCTGTCAACTGGATTGCCAAGGTGAAGTCAGACCACACATTTCACTATTGTTGAGACTTCCTATGAATATACTGATTGGTTCCCCTTACTTTCAATAGCATTTATAGTTAAACAGGAGCTCCTCCTATAAACTGAGTCTCACATACATATAAAAATTGTGTCCATTTTGGTTTTTCAAAGTCCCTTCAAGGGAGGGAGGACTGTGATAAATTTCCTACCTGGGAGGCTTGGAAAAGCCTGAAAACATGGGCCCAAGAAATTGGCAGCCATTTTAGATAGGTGTCATGGGGGCATTCATCTTAGGATTCTCATTTCCAAAAGGGGGCATGCCTAAGGAGCAGCCGGGAAGGAAATGAAGGGAGTTAGGATTGGCTGGTAGAGAAGGGGGTGAAGCCTAACTTAGAAAAAGGGGAAAAATGCCCTGAAGGAGAGGCGTTTTAAAATCTGAAAGCAGTTGGTGTTGGGGGTCAGAGAAGAAGAAGTTTAGGTGTCAGAGGAGAAGCAGGAGTTAGTGTTAGAGGGAAGAAGCCTGAAAGTGGTCAGGTAGCTAGCAGAGTTAGCTAGCTAGTAGATTCTACAGCTATCAGGGAAGATAGTGTGTAGAGGAGTAGTTAGATAGATCCAGGGTAGGACTATCTGTATTGGAGTTAAGATTTACTAGGCAGAAAGGAGCTCCTGTCAGTAAAATCTTGGAGGGAGAAAGGAGTGGAATTTTGTAACTAAGATTTGAACTGTTTAAAGAAACCATACGCTTTCATGCCAAAATCTCTGAACCATTAAGCTTAATAACCTATATTGTAAGTTCTCTTAAATAAACTTCATTGTTTTGTTGTTCAAAACATCTGCCTTGCGTGTGCCTCTGTCAAATCAGTTCCCTGCAGCAATCAAAAGTCTAATGGTGGCAGCGTACATTTTGAAGAAGAAATCTCTTCAGTTTTACCCCAGTGCACAGGCCTGAATGCAAGTCCAGAGCATTCTTGCCTAAGATTCTCCAAGAAAGCCGGAGGCTTAAAAGTGATTATAAGTCTGGTGGTGGCCAGTGGGTTTTCAAAAGGTGTTCCAGCCAGAAGAGTGTTATAGCTCAGTGCAGCTTTGGGTTTCTATTTAGGCAACCCCACATTCCATTGTATTTGGGGTACACAACCCTTAACTTATCATATTTTGGTGGCAGCCCAGGGTTCCAGCCCTTGATTTAGTATAAGTGGTGTCAGTTTAGGGGATTTGTCAAACGTTTTAAATCCCCTACTTATTATATTTTGGTGGCAGCCGCTCTCCAAGGCCCTTTCCCTCCTCAGTCCTTGTAGCTTAGAGCAAGGCCCTTTGCTACAAGGACTGAGGAGGGAAGGGCTTTGGAGAGCAGTGGTGACAAAACACCACAAAACAGCGAAAATACCATGATATATATCTTAAATTAATATTTTTTAATCTGCAAAACAGCGAGTCCGCAATAAGCGAACCGCGAAGTAGCAAGGGAACACTGTACTATTCTTATCCAACTTGATTAGATCCATTGAATTCACATAAGTATTGACTTATTAAGGACTTCTTGATTCAATAGCTCCACTCTAGTAGGAAGCAAATATTGGATTTCAGCCAAAGTTTGGCCCAACTAATTAGGAATGAGATTGAGAAGAGATCAAATTCACAACTGTGAACTTACTGTTACCTATTTACTAACAAATAATTTTCCAAATAACCTATCTCAAAGAGTTTCTGGTATAGGTATTGGTTAATATAAAAAGGCTATCTGGGACCTTGATCTCCTTGGAGGAAATATGCCATATAATATAATATATTCATAAGGATCTCTTGCATTAATAGCCCTCCAAAAGCAATGGAAGCTACCCTAGATTAAAACAGGGCCCTTGATTGTGAGGCAATAAACAAAATGTCTTAAATAAATAAAAATCACATAAATCAAATAAACAAGTAGTATCAAATCAATACCCTTAAATTCAACAAAATTAGTATTTGTGTGTACATCCTCTCTTTTCTAGAACCACTGATTATAGCTGAGGTTGGAGATCTCCATACTTTCCCCATGCAAATTTTATACACACGATAATGAACTGCAGTTAGTACTTCTCAGTTAATGGATGTCACAACAAGATCTTCTGCATATGTTCCATTGAAAGGAGCAGCACTGTGCTTTTATGCAGCTTGTAATTTGGGGGCTTTCCACACAGCCATATAACCCAGAATATCAAGGCAGTAAATCCCACAATATCTGTTTTCAGATGGGTTATCTGAGTCCACACTGCCATATATTCCAGTTCAAAGCAAATATTGTGGGATTTCCTGCCATGATATTCTGGGTTATATAGCTGTGTGGAAGGGCCCTTTCAGGCTATGTTTCTAATCTTACCCCCCAGTCTAATAGTTTTATATGGAGACTTGCAATGAAGAGAACTTTGTCATAACATATGTGATCATTTTGAAATATCAAATGCTGCAACATACTTAACATGGACATCTCTTGGGGAGAAAAAGGCCAAAACTGTAATTAATAGATTTAATAATGGCAACATTAATGACATTGCAGCTGGCATGATATGTGCAAGTTTTGTTAAGGTTTGTATCCAAAATATCACAAAATTGTACTCATCCCTAATGGTAGCAATATTTCGTTTTCAGATATAAGCACCATTATCCAGCATCAGTGCATTTTATATTATCTCTCATACATATGAGAGATGTTCATATAGTCATTCTGGCACTCTGTGGACGTCTCCAGACATGCAAATGAACAAATGGATATTTTGGGTTTGATAGGACATGTTCCAAACCTTCAGCAACTATGGGGCTTTGGCAAGCTGTATATTGCCCATCCAGCATTCATTTGCACTTCACTTAGAAACAGTTCAGATGACTTTCTCAGTCCATAGCAGACCCTTTCTGTCACACTATTATATATTATATCTTATCACCATCACATGTGTCTGGAAAATACCCATAGTGGTTGGCCTTTGAGAACTTGGTATAACATGATAAATTTTGCTACAAAATTGTAAAGCACCGAGTTGTTTTCTTTTCTTAGAAAAGCTCTTTCTCAGCCTCACTTCCTATTTGTTAATTTTTCTTTTAAAAAGAATAACATTTAACTATGCCACATAGTTGCTGTGATGGGAACATTACCGTAAACCATTTTGGAAATGAAAAGGTGCCAAATTAGACAGTAATCCCAGGAACCGGTCTTGCTACTTGAAATGAATTGGAGGTGGAACCTAAAATTTTCCCATGGGATAGTGAGGCAAAGCTACACACTGACACTGAAGAGACTGTTTGATAAATACAGGTCACACCCTTCTTCAAAGGTAGAAGATTTCTTCTTTGTCTTGTCTGTGGAAGAAAACATGTGAAAGTATGAACAGCCTTCTTCAATGTTGCTGTACATTTGATGCTTGCACCATGTCAATTTACACTTTTGACATAGTAATGGATAAAGTCTCAAACAAAAATAATTCAGTGTGAAAAAATAAATGTGCTCCCTTTAACCCGGAGTGTTCTTACACTGAAATTCATGGCAGTGGTGAATTTATTCCCACAAGTGACGTGAAGAGCTGAGATCCACATAGGGGTCAATGGCAGGCTGTATGAAGCCCAGAGTCTTGCAGCTCCCATCTATCACACATATGCACACATCAAAGCTTAGAAATGTTAGACCATCCAGACTTCCCCAACAAGCACAAAAACAGTTGTAATACCAAAAAAGTCCCAGCTGGAAGAAAATGATTGATTGATTGATTGAGAGAGGGGGGGGGGAGAGGGAGGGAGGGAGGGAGAGGGAGAGAGTCATAGAATCATAGAGTTGGAAGACACCAAAAAGGACATTCCATAATCCCCTGTCAAACAGAAGTAAACAATCAAAGTATTACCAACAGACGGCAATGCAAACATTGTTTCACAGCCAGGACGTTCTTCCTCTTGTTTATGTAGAATCTCTTTTTCTATAGTCCAACACTGTGATTCTAAACTCATCATTACCCCATGTCCTAGTTGCTGAAGCGGTAGAAAACAAGTTTGCCCCATCTTCAATACAATATCCTTTAAAATATTTAATATGGCTATCATGTCCCCTTATAGCCTTCTCTTCTCCAAGCTAATGTTACCAACTCCTAAGACCTTCTTCATAGGCCATGGTTTCCAGATTTTTAATCAATTATGCATGTATGTCAGACATGTACCCGAGAGAGGGGGCTTGAGGGCTGAAGCGCCCCCCCCCCCCAATTCTGAGGGTGGTCCACGAGAAGGCCTTACTGGTACATTATTTAAACTGTTATGTGTATTCATATCATGATCTGATCATCATGCTCAATATATCCCATATGCATGGGGGTATTGGGATAACAATACAAAAGGTTTGCTAGGGTAGACCCTCTCTCACCCAGACTCACCACCGACTCAAACTCAGCCCCCCCCCCCCCGGAATCAAAATTCTGCGTACGGCCCTGATGTATGTCTCAATGTA
The DNA here is from genome assembly GCA_030556195.1 of Anolis apletophallus. NCBI lineage: Eukaryota > Metazoa > Chordata > Lepidosauria > Squamata > Anolidae > Anolis > Anolis apletophallus. The sequence goes on from JARBWK010000007.1 coordinate 87,716,919, forward strand.
TGGCAAACAATTGCAGATGATAGACTGCATAATGGAACAGAATGTAAAATGTGCAGTACATGCCAGCTTTCAGAAAAGCATAAAAAGGAAATATTGCAGAACTGCCTCTCTTACAGGAATGGAAATGACTGTTCTCATAAAGCCAAAATGGGTTCTAAATAACGTGTAGGCAGGAGATTTTCTAAATTCTGAGGGACTGATAGATAGATTTTGTTTTTTAAAAAAAACATGCTTACAGTTTTGTAGGATAACATAATTTTCTCCAACACATTCAAAACTGTTCCTTTTGCTTTTCTTTGCTATTCATTCTGCTCCCTAAACTTCTTTCTTCTATGAAAAATAATACTTAGTAAATCAGTGATGATGGGAGCTTTGAAACAGAGTTTAGTGCTCATTTCAGACATCTGATTTTAACGTAGTCGCAATAGCCAAAAACGACAGGCATTAAATGAACTCTCTCTGTGTGCACCAAGTCGTCCTGCATATGACTTTTAAAGTGATTTTTGTTTTGTGTTAAATACCAGAATAATAATCAGGACTTCATGATCAAATTAAAACCTATACAATGTGTATATCTATATCTATATCTATATCTATATCTATATCTATATATAATTTTATCATAGTTCAATAAATTTGTTATACATCATTTATTTTACAGCAGATACATATTATTCAATACAAGTTACCATACTTTAACTTTTGACATCTACTGTTATTTTTCTACTTATACATATTATCTATCCCTCACCACTGTGCTCCCCCACCCCACCCCAAAGCCACAGCTTTTACATATCATCTGTCCAAAATTTCAGTTCCTCTTTTGGAGGTGACTTTCCCTCTTTCTTTTTAAATCCTTTTTCAATAAATTTTCTCCATACTTCATCAAAATCACTTTATTTCTATATACCTCTTTTAACTTTTAATATATGTGTCAGCTTATATTTATTGCCAATTTCCATACTTCCTTGTACCACTCCTTTATTTGTATATTAATTTCTCTTTTCCAATTCCTTGCTATAAGCAGTCTTGCTATTGTTAATAATGTTGATGAAAGCCAGAGGTGAGGAATGCTGTTAGACTAGCTCAGATGGCATAACCAGCAACCACGAATGAATGGAGTTAGAATATTGTGTGTAAACTTTCATGATTCTGAAGCCTTCTGGATAGATTGGTTACAATTGCCATCTTCTCTAGCCAATATGGCTTATAGAGAGGCTGAGAGGTGGAGGACATTGAGTTGATAATGGTGACTTCAAAGCTTACTAATAATGGCAACACCAACTCTGTTAATTAAAATTATGGAATGCAGCAACATAAATGAGTATAAAAGTCTAGGTTTGTAGAATTCAAAGTCCCATGTTGAGAGAAAGGCTGATTTTTATTTATTTTTTGCTAAATTGCATTGCTAAAATTGAGGTGCATATTAGATTCGATGGTGCGTTAGAATTGCACACCTAAACCCTTCTGTGCTGTTGGGCAATAAATCCCATCTGGGAACAGAGGAAAGAGAGGAAGCAGTGCTCACAAAAAGCAGTGCTCATTAGCCTTTTTAAAATAGTGAATCCTTCTTTTGTAATACACACCTTACATTTGATGGTGCATTATCCTCAAGTAAATACAGGTAATGAAAAGGTACAGCTCATAATTGTTGCTCTTTTCTAGACTACAGTTCTCAGGACCAGCATAGCCCCTGTGATCCCAAAAGTGTGTTTTCCAAAATCTCAGGTGCAGAAATGGTCCTACACTGTGTGTTAGTGCAGTGGGATTATTGTTTTCATCTGTTTTGACTATGAGAAAACTTATTATTCTTCTACTTTTTTTTACTTTGATGGAGATATACAAGGGAGAATTTAAGATAGTATTTTACTTAACTGTGTTTTTATTCTTCTTGTAGGTGTCTCTGGAATTCTGCTTGGGTCGTTTCTATGTTGAGGTAACATAACTTCAATTGTTTGCTGGCACAATCTAGAAATCTATGGAAGTTTTCAGGAAAAAAACCCTGCTTCTTGTGAAACAATATGTGAAATTCTGCCCCCTCTCACTATTGAAGATGTTACTCACAATGCAGTTTTCTAATATGCAGTCCTTTTTCACACAGTTTTCTGCTTTACAACCCAGGTCCCCAAGTAACTTGTCTATCTCCTCCATCCCTGGCTCTTGTAGTGTTCAATGTCATACTAATATGTCTACTGTAGTTCCCCAGTGTTGCACCTAGCCAAATCAAGGACTCTAGTTTCAATTCAATACATGGACTTCCATGGTAATTGTCAAACCAAATGAATTTTTGTATTTCTATTGAGTTTGCAGCAATTGTTTATATCACTACATGAATTAATCGTTCCCTCTCAAATGTTTTAATACTTATAAACATCCTGTGACACTAGAAGAATTTAGCCAATGAGGTAGAGGCCCCAAGACGAAGAATAGGCAACAATGACAGCTACATACATATAAGCATAAATATTAAGAACAATGGCTGATTGGGACATTTAGCTATTGCTGGTAATGCCAGTTTATTTTTGTTCAAGGTGAAAGAATGGGATAAAAATGGTGTGGAGAAATTGAAAACCTATCGGAGACAGAAACGAGAATGGATTAAATTTGCAGCAGCCTGTAGAGAAGAAGAAGATAATTCAAAGAGAAATCCAATTGCCAGAGTAAGTTTTAAGTGTATTGTAATATCTTGTGTCAGACTTGCTAGCAATAATTGAAGAAAGGACTAAAAGCTGGCCACATATTGGCTAAATAAAAAGATCTAATAGATCGAGTGTGAACATTAAAAATCTGACAAACTTTTGGAAATTCTGACAGTAGTTTTCTCATTAATGTTGGAGGCAGAAAACTAAAGATTCATAAAATGAATGCTAAGAAAAGATTATCGAGGTTACAGAGGATCAGTTTAATATTAATGATCTTAATGTTAGTAAGTATGGTTGGTAAACTACAAATGAACATTGGGAAGCCCACAAACATAACTTTTTGAAACTCAACCTGTCTCTATTGGTTTCAATTGATTAAACTCTAAAAACTGTTGGAAGTGAAGTGTTGCTCAAGGATCACTAAAGACTTATTCAAGACTGTGAGTAATATATGAATCTGAAAGAAAACTGATTTTTTTTTCATGTTGCAGATCCGATCAGATTGTGAAGAAACACAACAAATTATATACCGAATATCTGGAGTAGGGATTGATCAGCATCCCTTTGGAGTTTTTGTCATCAATCAAAAGACGGGTGAAATTAACATAACCAAAGTAGTAAATCGGGAGACAAATCCAATATTTACTGTAAGTGATATTAAATGTGAGCAAAATACATTATTATTTCCTTTTACAGCTTAGGACTAGACTATCTGAAAGACCTTTCCATTCATTTGGAGTTGCTCACTTATTCAGATCAACTGTTATACAGAGGGTCTTCAGCATCTAGTGCATGTTTGGCACACATCAGAGAGAAAGTCCTGTGAGCATCTTAATACATGTTCTGTAATTACTTCCCTAGGGAGCTTTGCCATATCTCCCCTTGTGAATGACATTCCTCCAACCCATGACAAGCAACAGCTGATTAAATCCCTTCTTCTAAATAATCATTAAAAGTATAGAGGCCCTCTCCTATTTTCAACCTGGCACCTGCACGCATGAGTTCCTTATGAATTCTACAGCAGTCCTCGAAGAAAGAGTTGTGGCTACTAGCCTCCCTAAGTTAGCCTATTCCCTCAAGTGTGATGGAGAATGCTATTCAATTTCAAACGTAATTCAAAGTTCTGATTATGGCACATATTCCCTGAATAACTTGAATCTGGGCTAACTGAAAGACAATATTCTCCCATAAAAGCCTGCCTGGACTTCCAGATCTAGAGTGAAGATCTTTGGATCTGTAATTGATTAAGCAACCGAACCCAAAGGGTACTCACCAATGGTTCGATTTCATCCTGGAAAGAAGTGACTAGTGGAGTGCCGCAGGATTCTGTCTGGGGCCCAGTACTGTTCAACACCTTTATTAATTGCTTGGACTGAGGTTTAGAGGGCATGCTTATCAAGTTTGCAGATGACACCAAATTAGGAGGGATCGCTAATACTCCAGAGAACAGGATCAGAATTCAAAATGACCGTAACAGTTTAGAGCTGGACCAAAATTAGCAAAATGAATTTCAACAAGGACAAATGTAAGATACTACACTTAGGCAGAAAAACTGAAATGCAAGGATACAGAATGGGTGAAGCCTGGGTTGACAATAGTCCATGTAAGAAAGATCTTGGGAGTCTTCGTGGACAACATGTTGAACATGAGCTAACAGTGTGATGCAGCAGCTTAAAAAGTCAATAAGATTTTGGGCTGCATCAAAAGGAATATAGTGTTTAGATTGAGGGAAGTCATGGTGCCTTTGTTAGACCTCAGCTGGAATACTGTATGCAATTCTGAGCACCACAGTTTAAAAGCGATATTGACAAGCTGGAAAGTGTCCAGAGGAGGGCAACTAAAGTGATTAAAGATCTGGAGACCATGCCCTATGAGAAGTATCTTAAAGCAGTGTTTTTCAACCTTTTTTGAGCCGCGGCACACTTTTTACATTTACAAAATCCTGGGGCACACCATCAACCAAAATGACACAAAATGACACTCTAACACAGTAATACATATAGTTAATATGTTTTTGAATGTATTTATACACTCAGTGTGAAACCTGGGCCTGTTTCGATGAACACAACATATATATGACTTCCTCTCAAATATTTATACATGGCTATCATGTCTTCTCTCAGCCTACTCTTCTTCAGGCTAAACATGCCCAGCTCTTCAAGCTGCTCCTCATAGAGCTTGTTCTCCAGACCTTTGTGAAATTTCACCCTGAGTGAAACTTGCTTCCAGTTAACTATGGATGTCATGAAGCTGTTATAAACAATTCCTTGGGAGGAGGGGGGGAGGCAACTCTCGAAAAATCCAGTAAAATAGTTTTAAAAAATCAAAGCGGAGAGGCTCAATTTGTTTCTTGGAATCCTGGGGGGCTGCTAGGAGTGGGGAGAGTGCCAATTTCCCATGGCACACCTGATGATCACTCACGGCACACTAGTGTGCCACGGCAGACTGGTTGGGAAACACTGTCTTAAATAACTGGGTATGTTTAACCTGAAGAAGAGAAGTTTGAGAGGAGACACGATAGCCATGCATAAATATGTGAAAGGGTGTGACAAGGAAGTAGGAGCAGGCTTGTTTTCTGCTGCCCTTGAAACTAGGACTCAGAGCAATGAGTTCAAATTACAGGAAAGGAGATTCCACCTGAACATTAGGAAGAACTTCCTGACCATGTGAGCTGTTCAGCAGTGGAACTCCCTGCTTCAGTGTGGTGGAAGTACCTTTCTTAGAAACTTTTAAACAGAGGCTAGATGACCACCGGACAGGCATACTTTGATTGTGCTTTTCCTGCATGACGGGGGTTGGACTAGATGCCCATGTGGTCTCTTCCAACTCTATTATTCTATGATTCTATGATTCTCAGTGTGGGCATCTACACCCACTCTGAGATTACATAGGATTAATGTAGTTTGACATCAATCTAACTGGTGGTATGGGATCATGAGAATTGTACAGTTTACATACACCTTTCTTCTCACATCTTGTTAAGATGCTAGGAAAGCAACTTTCTGCTGGTTACTGCCACGCTCTGAAACTATCATTTCAGGCAAAGAGCCAGTCATTGAGGCACATTTTCAATAAGCTGGGCTTTTAGTGGATTCTTATTTTTTTAAGATCTTATAAACGGTAATGCAAGTGTATTTTAATATTGTAATTTAATTAAGGAGTTTGAAATGATAATTTTTTGAGTTTACACTTTACTCATTTAAAAATAATATACTGTGAGCTGTCTTCAAGTTCTAGATAAAAGGCAAAATATCTGTTTATCAATCAATCAAAATGCCAGTCAATAGGGTGTGCTGCCTCAAGAAAGGAAGTCACTCCTCTTCAACTTGCTCCAAAATATTTGGGCCAGTATTTTATTTCACCATATTGTCCGTCCGTCCGTCCCCGTCCCCGTCCCCCATTTTACACACTTTAAAATGTTTAAAGACGAAGTCCCATAGTGCACATTACACAATGCAAGAATACTTCTGGTGTCTACATACTATTTTTAAAGTGTGTAGAAACAGATGCTTTGGAATTATCTTGATGCTCCTTTTCTCACCATTAATCCTCTTTGTTTAAACTTTTACAGTCATTTGTTTAAATAATTTATTCTTCAAGAATTGTGCAATTTCAATATATTACCAGTTCACTGTAGCTATATTTTCCCCATTTTAGACCTAGATTTCAGATTTCTGCCATACGGAGGTTTCTCTTTTTAATTAATAAAGAAAGAAAGTAGTATGAGCAAGGAATACACTTGCCTGTGTGATAGCTCAGAATGTGGAGGGTTATTGTAGAAATGGGCAAAAGTACATTGTGGGTGATAAGGGTTATTACAAGTTAAATTTTAATGTGCCATACAATTTTTTGATCCTGCTTTTTGGGCAATTTTAATGATTTTAATTCTACCCATAATTTAAATGCCTTTTAAACTTCTTGTTTGCAATTATCTACATCCATTTTCATTTATCCAAGTTTATGGAACAAGCAGTGTAAATAAACCAATACCATATAGTACAATGGGTTATCATTGAGATGTCCATTATTTGTTCTATTGTTTTACTTCTACTGATTTTTTCTATGGTTTGTATCAATATTTCTCACTTTTAGCTGCCTTAAATTAGAGAGAAAATATAAGAAACATTTTTTTAAAAAAAAATCATAGTAATCATAGCTGCAGCATTTATAAATTGTGGATATTTTTTGACATTTGAATGTCCTTTTGAATTTTTTATGTTCTTTGTCTAGATTAATTGTCATGCTATAAATCCTATAACTGGTCAATCAGTGGAAACCCCACTTGAGCTTCGAGTTCGGGTTCTGGATATCAATGACAATCCACCAGTATTTACACTGGCCACATTTTCAGGCTCAATAGTAGAGAGCAGCATGGAAAGTAAGTACCAAACTTAGAATACACCTATACTGTGGAATTAGTGGAGTTTGACGCTTCTTGGGTGCCATAGCTCAATGTTCTGAAATCATGAGAGTTGTCATTTTAAAAGGTCTTCTTTGCGAAACATTGCTGGTTCCTCACCAAACAACAACTCCAATGATTTCATAGCACTGACCACTAGGCATGAGAAAAAAGTTATGAAAATTAAATGAAATTGGAAGGGATTCGTATGTAATGGGACTTTCAAGTTTATACGCATCACAGTGGCGATCCCGGAAGTGGACTTTCTTTTCTGCACTTCCTGGGCCCAAATTTTCGATTTGTAAATATTTCGGATGCCCCCCAACAGGAAAATTTTCCCCTCCAAAATAGCTTCCCAGACATTACTCACAGGCAGATCGGGGCCTTTCCATGCTTGGAGCCTAATTAGAGTGAAAGGCCTTCCTCCAGGAAGTGAAAAACCAGCCGGAAACCATAGACAACCAGATCGGGACTCCTAGAGGGGCCTGGAGGACTGAGGAAAAAGCGGTTTAAACCCCCAGGAAGGGGGTTTAGATAGAAGGACAGAGCAGAAGGACATAAGAACTGCTGAGAGAAGGGGAGCAGGGAGTGAAAACAGCACGGAGAGGAGAAGGAAGAGTTCAGAATCAAGAAAAGCCATAGAGTTCCAACGGAGATCCTAGAGTGCTATGGTAAAACTGATGGGGGGAAAAGCTGCAGTGAGGGAGTAAGAAGAACTCTACAGATTAGCAAGTCCTGGACCACAGGTGGGCAACTATTTTATTTAATAATATTAATAATAATATATTAATGCATTATATGTCCCTGCAAAGAAACCCTGGCTTTTTATTATAATAATAATAATATATTAATGCATTATATGTCCCTGCAAAGAAACCCTGGCTTTTTATAATAATAATAATAATAATAATAATAATAATATATTAATGCATTATATGGCCCTGCAAAGAAACCCTGGCTTTTTATTATTATAATAATATTAATAATAATATATTAATGCATTATATGTCCCTGCAAAGAAACCCTGGCTTTTTATTATAATAATAATATTATATTAATGCATTATATGTCCCTGCAAAGAAACCCTGGCTTTTTATTATTATAATAATATTAATAATAATATATTAATGCATTATAGCTCCCTGCAAGGAAACCAAGGGAAATGTTGCCCCTTGATTTGCCTGTGCTTAAAACAGTGTCAGTCCTGTTTCCCTGCTTTGCCTACTTTAGAACTAATTAAGAATTTCGTTAGTAATTATGTTACATTTTAGAACTTTTTGGAAATCTTTTTGTAAGTCTTTCTATTACTAATCAACCCCCCTTTGATTTTCGATTCATGATTTTTGGGTTCTAATCCAAGCCTACTGACCACTATTAAAATATATTATCTCCTGGAGATGAATGAAGATAGAATTTAAATTTTTACCTTCATCATAGTGATGCTCTGAATATTTGTTTGAATGCTCTTTTCCATCTTTCCAGACACATTGGTGATGAAAATAACAGCTACAGATGCTGATGAGGAAAACAACCTTAATTCCAAAATTGCCTACAAGATTTTGAGCCAGACTCCTGGAGGTCCCTCAAAGTTTATTTTGAATGCTGCGAATGGAGAACTTCACATTGCAAATATCCTTGACAGAGAGGTATTTAGAAATACATTAAACAGGGCATTTTAAAAAATCAATATTTTGAGAAGGTCCTCTCAAAAGAAATTAGGAAAAACATTGTTATCTTAATTCCAAATAAGTTACAATTACATAGTCATTAAAAAGAGAGAAAACTCTGTTCGGAAAGAACAATAAGAAGGATTTATTTATTTATTTCATGTCAAAAGCATTGCATAAATAAATGAGTTTAAAACTGATAAAATAAAGGAATTACAAGCAGCTAAGTACTTTTAGCCCCAAAACAGGCAACTGCATTGCCTGAAGCTTTAAACATTTATTTATTTGTTTGTTTACAGTATTTTACCCCCCCGGGGGGGGGGCACTAAAGGCAGCAATTTGATGCCACAACATACAATATAAACCATAAAAATATGACATTAAATAGTTACAATTAAAAAGTTAAAACACCTAATCAACATTCAATTAAGTTAAAACAGTATTTCATCCACAAAAACCTAGATTAGTACACAGTAAGCCATATCGTCATCTGTCAACTTGCCAGTTCAATTCCAGTCCAAGGTGCTGCATTCTGCTATTCTGCAAAGGCCTGGTCCCATAGCCAAGATTTTACTTTTTTCCTGAATGCTAGGAGGGATGGGGTTGATTCTATTTCGCTTGGAAGCGCATTCCACAGGCGGGGAGCTACAGCCGAGAAGGCCCTGTCTCTCGTCACCACCAGCCGCATTTGAGATGTTGGTGGGAGCGAGAGCAGGGCCTCTCCGGATGATCTTAAATTACGAGGTGGGACATAGAGCCAGATGCGTTCTGACAAATAAGCTGGGCCAGAACCGTATAGAGCTTTATAGGTCAAAACCAGCACTTTGAATTGAGCTCAGAAGTGGACAGGCAGCCAGGCATTCATTCATTCATTCATTCATTCATTCATTTAAAACTTTTGTATCCCTATCTTCTCACCTCCACAGAGGGACTCAGACCGGCTCACATAAAAGATTCAATGCTACATAAAAAATTTAAAAACATCTAACAGCAATACAAGATTAAAATATAAAAGCCAATCGCCAACTAAAAACAGATCAACTCAGACTTTGAATGTGTCAATTCGCTTTGGACAATAACCCATCTCAGCCTTGTTCTGGAAAAGCTTAGTTCCAAAGCCAGGTCTTCACTAGCCTACTGAAGGACAAGAGGGAGGGAGCAGATCTAACTTCACTTGGGAGTTCTATAGCTGAGGGGCTGCCACGAAGAAGGCCCTGTCTCTCGTTCCCACCAGATGCGCTTGGGCAGATGGCGGGACCAAGAGCAGGGCCTCTCTGGAGGATCTTAATGTCCTTGATGGTTCATAGGGGAGAATCCATTCGGACAGGTAAACTGGGCCAGAACCATATAGGGTTTTGTAGGTTAAAACCAGCACTTTGAATTGTGCTTGGAAACTAATTGGCAGCCAGTGGAGCTGGTGCAACAAGGAGGTTGTGCGCTCCCTGTACTCCACTCCTGTTAGTAACCTTTCTACCTTTGTGCATGAGGCAAGGCATTGTTGGCAAGCATACAGATGCTGAGTTGTTTGTTCTGCTCCACAATCACACAAAGTGGAGGATTCTTCTAGGTAATGCCATTTTGCCACATTGCCTTTTGATTGGCCAACTTCACTTCAGAATCTGTTCAGGGACTTACAAATTGCCCATTCTTGGTTTGCCCCTGGAGGAAGACCCTCATAGGGGGTCATCCAATTGGAATTGCCCGATTTTTCTGCCAACAGGGATTTTCTTGCTGTTCCTGGAGGAACATTAAAAGGGGTGGTGGTTCTCATGAAACTTTTCCTTGATTTAAGTCTACTGGGAGGAGGCTGATAGCCATACAATGGGTGGCTTTCACAGCGTTCAAGGGGATGGAAGAGGGATGGAACAAATTGTTATAAATACAACCAAATTACTTCTCCAGGTTTTCCAGTAGTTTCAGTAATGGTTGGGGCATTCTCTGACAGGCTTTCATATCTTTTAAAAGTTGTTTCCACCCACATCTAATCATGCCCTAAATATAGGTTTTGCTCTTGTTTGTTCTGATTGTAGCACTACCTCTAATCTTGATGTTTCTTTTCAACAATTTTCTTCTCTCAATTGAGGTATGATGAAGGAATGATTGCTTGTCATCCTGTCTATGAATTGCACTTCTCCACTATACACTCTTCTCCCATGTCACACATTTTTTAGCTTCAGATTTTAATTAATTATTTGTTAGTTTATTAACTGGTTTTATTGTATTGTCACAGTTCTGAAGAGAAACCACCTTAAGAAAGGTGAAAAGAAAGGGACAGGGGAACTTTTCAAGTTTATTTATGTATTGTGTCAGAAGCAAATTGAGAATACAATTATAATGTATAAAAACTACAAACAAAGTTAAAAACTTGGCAAAATTTTCAAGCTGGCAACCAGAAATATAATAAAGGAACAAAAAATAATGTAAAACCTCTATGGCATCACTCAAAACACCAGCAGCAGGAGTGTCTGAAAACTCTGTGGGAGGAATGAAGACAGTGGGTGCAGGCATATGGTCTTAACCCTAGTCTGTATTCAAAACACTTCGGTCACAGGGGGGGAATCTTCCAAGTTGTGGTTAGTATCAGAAATTCACAATAAAACCCAGAGAGGAGGAGTGTTGTCTGAATACTGGGGAGGGGACACACCCTTGATAAGTACAATTCCTGAGGAACCTCCAGTGGCAAATGCCTCCATTGTGAAGAATTTCAAAACTTATTTCCGCAAAACTAGAAGAAGAAAAAAGTAAATTAAGATGTTTGTGAATGTACCACCTGAAGCAGTCCTCGTGATATGAAAAAGAACTCTATGATAAATATATTACTTATTAATTTGATCATTCCCTTTCTTCATTCATTCATTCCTTTATTTCCTTCTCCTAATTTAGGAAGATGGTCAATATTCTCTGGTTGTGCAAGCCACAGACAGGGATGGACGTCCAGATGGAATATCATCCGAATGTTTATGTCAGGTTTCTGTTGAAGATGTAAATGATAACTTTCCAGTTTTTTCCCAGAGTTCGGTAAGATTTCAAAAACAAAACAGCATTACTTTATATAATTTCACTATTTATAATAGTTTTCTGGGAACAGGAGATTGAGGGGAAGTGGAATTTGTAGAGGAGCATATTTTTATGTATTTTGATGTACAGATATAAGCTGTCTGTGCTTTCAGATCACATAATTTTGCTGTTTTCTTCTAGTGTAATAGCAGTGGTGATGGCAATAAATTGGTAAATAAGTTTTTTGTTTTAATTTCTCTGCATCACAGTTTAACAATGTAGTAAGGTCTGTGATACATTAATCAAGACTGGGAAGCTGAAGACTGCTTGATCAATTTCTGTAAACTAAAATTTATAGAACTCTTTGTCATCTTCTCAGCATTTCTTTGTGCATTAATGGCTGGGAAATTGTTGGCTTGTCTCAACTAAAACAGAGCTGTTGAATTAAATGTTGAATAGTAAGTCAATATATATGAAAATCCAGTTGTTTAAATGACTACTCAGTTCAGACTGACAACAGTTTTTAGACCAACTGTTAAAGAGTTTTGTTTTTTTAATGTATACCTAAAGCAGTAATGTGTTAATGAGACAGACAGGTGTTTTGAAACTATTTAGAAAATAAATACATAAAAGATGGACTTGCTTTTAAAAGAGAAATGTGGGCTTCAGCTCCCTATTGAACATATGCACCTTGATGTATTAAGTGACCTTTAGATGATGGGAGAATACATACATAGTGTGAATTTAAAAAGCCACCATCAGTCCATCTTGCCCAGGGAAGTCAAACTCATTTTGATTTGAGGGCCACACCAGCTGTATGGTTGACTTCAAAAGCCTGTTTAATCCATGGATGGAGAATCTGTGATTACAGAGAACCAACTTTTTTTTTGCATAGTAGTTGGGGATCTTTAGTTTTTACTCAATTTGGGTTCCCAGATGTTATTGAACAGAAACTTGCATCACTTTTGATTATCTGCCATGCAGATTGGGGATAATGGGAGTAGCAACTCAACAGCACTTCTGGCTCTAAGGTTCAGGAAAGGTTAAAGGACATTTTAACACCAGACATCACATCCACAACTCCTGTATCAACATTCAAATCCCATTGTCCTGGTTAAACAGAACAAATGACAGCTTTCCAGGTGTTACTGTATCACAACTCCCATCAGAACTAGTAATTTATCTAATAATGAAGAATACAGGAGCTGCAGTACAGCATTTGGGGGACACATAAAATGGTACTGTGATTTGGAGTTGGCCAACAGGCCTTCATTTTGACACATGAGCTAGCCCAATGAATGTATCTGATTAGCATAACCAGTCTGAAGTCATAGGCAGAAGTACCTTCAAGTTTTGACTCCCTGGCGTTTCTTTAACTGGAAATTCCAGGGCCTTGGGACTTCATGTTTGCTCTTTTCTATTGAGCTGTATACCCTTCCCCTCTATATTCTTGCATTGGGTAGTTGTTTCTTCATTCATTATCATCAAATAGAACCTGCAGTTCAGTACATTGTTTCCTTGAGGTGGAGGGTGCTGGTCTTCGGCTCAATGAAAAATATGTCCACACAACTTATGGGGAATGTGTAGTCCTCCAAATACTGTTAGACTATAGTATCAAGAGGAGCATGTTTTGCCACCCCTGATATGCAGATTTCAAAACCTAAAACATCTAGATTGCTAACCTTCTCCATACCTTCCTATATGTAAGTAGTATTATAATCAAATGTGGAAGAATATCCTGTCATGTAATTTCCCTCCCACTTGCTTGGGAAGACTCCAGAAACACCCATCTGCCTCTGCAAATACCTCAACTGCCCAAATCACAATTCACAATTCCCTACTCTGTTCATGATATCAAATGTATTTAATTGAACTTAAGCATCTGCATTTTGGTATCTACAGTGGATACAAAGGGTACACTGTACTTCAACAAATTTAGGGTCATTATTAATTATTTCACAAACACAGGAAATAGAACAAGAAATCAAAAATATGTTGGAAGACATACACACGAGTGAATGGTTGGTGAGTGAGATCAGCATAACAGGCTGTGGATCGATTACGTGTGGATGTGTTACATTTATTATTTTTAAATTTTTCTACATATTATTTTAATAAACACTCTTCTTCATTGTGTTCCAAGAAAAAACCATCCTCAGGTTGATTCCACTTCTGAAAAGCTTTTATCTAGCTTTCAGAATAATGTTTACCCTCAACTTAAAATGGTCATCCTAGTAATTCAATATTTTTTTAACCTTTTGTGGGAAGTAACTGTGCCTGTCTTGGAGATGTATCCTTATGTAGTACTTACAATGCTTACTAGGTATGCTGGCTAATACGTTCCGGTAACTGAAAATGTCCATTTTCTAGCCATATGAGTGTCGGATGAGATGGGTGGAGCATCCCCTGTGTACAATAGAGTTTAAAGTCAGGATGGAAATGCTATGTAAAATTAGCTTAAAGGTGCCTCAAGTTTCAATCACTTTTTTCTTTCTTTTCTAGTATTCTATAACAATCATAGAAAATTCCCTCAGTCAAGATCTGCTGAGGATACAAGTTGAAGATGCAGATCTAGCAATGACAGATAATTGGTTTGCAGAATTTTTCTTTATCTCTGGAAATGAAAACAACAACTTTGAAATAGTACTTGACCAAGCAACTAATCAGGGTATCCTGAGAGTGGTAAAGGTATGAATTTCAAATATCTCCCTTCTGCTGACAAGTCCCAATCGGATCACTTGTTTATGTGTACAGAGTCATATTTTTTCTACTTTGCTACATTGTTCAGATGTGAGAAATAGTTTACACAATTGTTTGCACCAAGATGTTTTTTAAAAGCTGAAAATTCATGCAGCTAAGAGCTAAAAGAAGACATTAAATTGAAGGGGCTCAAAGTAATGGTTATGATTTTGGAGCCACATTTTCAGGGCCTGTACCCTGACAGTGTGTGATGATACAACCCGACCTTTTAACTAGAGCATTGTTATAATATAGAAGTAAGAAATAGTTGCTATTTTGCTGTTGAGACAATACATCAGTTCCAGGCAGGGTAAGTGCTAACTACACATTTAATACACATGTGTATTAAATACTCCATGTGTAAATACAACTGAGCTACACCATCATTTCCATACTCTTCTAAACATGGAGACAAAAAGACTCTGATATTCTTCCATGCTGTTTGCATCAGTTGAGCCCCTGGGTCTTTGACTTGTGGGGATCTCTAACACAGACTCAACCCCCATGGATATAAGAGGGACAAATCTGAGGGTAGAATGGGTACAAGTAGGGCAGTTCTCCTCAATTTATCTGATGCAAGGGATTAACTAATTTTTCCAATGGCTAAGCAATTAAATTTGTTCCCCTTATTTCTTTCTTCTTTCGAAGCACTCCCAGGACCTGCAGTGAGTGGCTCAGAAACCATCACCAGTCCACTCACACACACACACACACCACATACACTTTAGAGCTAGAACGCTCTATTTCTTTTGTAATGACACAACATGTGGAAATAACTACTGTTCTGTCCCCATGCTATCCTAACTACTTAGAAGGTGTACTGGCTGTGCAGGCAGGGCCGGCCTTCCCCATTAAGCGACCTACGCGGTCGCGTAGGGTGACGTTCCCGGAGAGGGGCATGGCCACCTGGGAGGGGCGCCGTTCCGCCCCGCCGCCGTGTCGCCGCAGCCAGGCGGCGGCGCAGAGGAACGGGGGGGGGGAAGAGGGGACTCACGGGGTGGGCTCACGGACCCGAGGAGGAGCAGGAGGAGGGGGAGGCCACGAGGGCGGCCCCCACGGAGACACAGCGGCGGCAGCAGCAGCAGCGCCACCGGAAGGGCCCGGAGGCAGAGGCGCATCTTCGTGACGTCACTTCTCGCGCCTCTGCCGAGGAGGAAGGAGAGGAAGGCCTCACCGGCCACGCGCTGCAAGGACGCTCGGAAGGAGAGACGCTGGAGGGAGGAAGGGAAGGAGGAAGAGGCTGCCACGCCGCTACACGGCTCCCTCCCTCCGGCGTCTCTCCTTCCGGGCATCCTTGCAGCGTGCAGCCGGCGAGGCCTTCCTCCCCTTCCTCCTCGGCAGAGGCACGACGAAGTAACTCCGGGCCCTTCCGTGGGCGCTGCTGCTGCTGCTGCCGCTGCGTCTCCATGGGGGCCGCCCTCGTGGCCTCCCCCTCCTCCTGCTCCTCCTCGGGTCCGTGAGCCCGCCCCGTGAGTCCCCTCTCCCCCCCCCCCCCCGTTCCTCCGCGCCGGCGCACTCGGGAGTCTGCGCATGTGCGGGCGCCGCCAGGAGCCGCCGGGAGCTGCCGGGGGGGCGCGAAAATAAAGTTTGCGTACTCTCCCCGGAGAGCTCGGGCCGCCCCTGTGTGCAGGAAACAGATTGGAGACTATAGTTGAATCAAACAAGAATTTATTAACTGACAAGAATTTTAGACATTTTCTTCTCCTGAGTCTCACTACGAAGTCTTTATGAGGAGATGTAATGTCTTTGAGAGATATACACAGTTCTGATCAACCTGAGGCTCTTTAATCTTTATTTCTTCTTATTGTCTCTTTCTTGTATGGTGTTCAACTGTCTCTAAGATGGTCTTAACTATGATTGGACTTGAATACATTTCATACAGCTCTGACTGGATGTGCTATTTTGTAGACTTTCTGGTCTTCCTCTCTCTTCACCTTCCAGTCACGAAAAAGGCTGACTCTTCCAAGAACCAGAAGTACCTTGCCAGATCCTTAATCTTTTTCAGCTTCTCTTCTTATGCAATTTTGAAACTGTTTAAAAAGTAACTATCCCAGTCATTCCTACATCCAATTATTACTCCCAACTAAGAGTAAACCCACCGAATCAATTGCTCAAGTCAACAAGTCACATTGACTGAATTAATCTATTATTAGATTTACAACCTCATCAGGTGGGGCTGAATTTGAGTATGCCTGTTTCCCTTCCCTTTCATCATGGAGCCAGCCGGCTACCATCCCACGGTGCACAGCTACTTCCAGTGAGGCTTTGTGGTCAAAGAGAAGAGGAACTGGCATATGCCACCAGGGCAGCAACAGAGGAGGCTTCCTGTGTTGCATAGAGATCAATGGGGAGAAGCTGGGTGGCAGATGCTTCATCAGTGGGATGAGGCAAGGAGGAAGCCATGCAATGCAGGGTGTGAGGCAATAGGTTTCCCCTACCCCTTGCTGGCCACTACCATATTTTTTCACTCACTGAATCATGGGTTCTTTTATTGGTTCATAGATTTCAAAATCTTTCAGAAGAAATGGATACATTTTCCCAATTTACTTAATTTTATTTATTTCTTTAGGAAATTGATTATGAACAATTTTCAAGCATACCTCTGAGCATTGGAGTACGGAATATAGCACCATTTCACTATTCAGTGGCTTCTCAGTATCAAGCTCATGGTACCCCAATTATAGTACAAGTAAGCAATGTAATTGAAGGACCAAATTTTAGTCCAACTACGATTACTGTTTCTGCATCTGAAGGCTTAACAAGTGAAAATATACTTACTTACACCGTTGGAAAATTTGAAGCCATTGATCAGGATACTGGAAGGATAGCCACTAATGTACGGTAAGAAATTCTTGCAGCTAAGACTCATCCAATATGAAATTAAAGCAGACCAAAGTGCTTAGGAGAAACGGAATAGGATGTATAATGTGTAGCTTCCTTTTTTGTTTGTTGTTTTAATCAGTTTTTCAAAAAACAATTTCAGGGTTTCTTTGTCACAGTGTGACAAGGCTATTCTCAAGACTGCCTAAATCTCTGCAATAATTCAAAAATCCACCACGGTTTTGTAACTCATCAAATGTTTTCAGTTCTGAATAAAATTATAATTGAGTAGCACTGGATAGAATTAAGAGATATTCCCATAACTAACTACTTTATTCGTAATCCTTATTACAACTGTGACCATACCTCAAAAAGCGTGACTTGGCCATGGTGGTCCATGCCTTAGTTACATCTAGATTGGACTACTGTAATGCACTCTACATGGGGCTGCCTTCAAAGACAGCCCAGAAATGGCAACTAGAGCAAAGATCGGCTGCCAGATTACTAACTGGGACCAATTATAGGGAGCATATGATGCCCCTATTTTATTTTGATCTTTCATCAGCTATAGCTCACTAGTTCTCTAGCCATATGCTAAATAGGAATGAAAATCATACTTCAAACATGTGTGAATTAAATAATAATTTTGTAATGGGTCTTAGAGAAATAGACTAGCATTTTTTTAACAGGAGAAGTGGTAAAGCCCTAAACAGTTCTGGCCCAGGCTACATATCGCTCCCTATGAACCAGCACATAGATTAAGATCTTCTGGGGAGGCCCTGCTTTTGGTCCCGCTGGCCTCACAAGCGCGGCTGGTGGGGACAAGAGACAGGGCCTTCTCAGTGGTGGCCCCTTGATTGTGGAACTCCCTCCCTAGCGACATCAGAGCAGCTCCATTCCTATTAGCCTTTAGGAAAAGAGTCAAAACCTGGCTCTGTGAGCAGGCCTTTGGAAACTAAGGCAATGAATTTTTTTTTAATTGAAACCTTGAGCAATTGACCATGGAACGGACTCAGACTATGAACTTGGATGGTGTGTTTTCTAAGTTTTTAACTTTTAAAATCTGTTTTAACTGTGTAATATGTTGCAATTTTTGAAATGTTTTTTTTCTTTGTCAACATCTGTTTTTTTGTTTTGTTTTGTTTATTAGAAGAAAATAATATATTTGAACAGATTATAATAGTCTATTGTAAGCATAGATTATAATGAACATAATTCCTGTGTTATCTATTCACATTCTTTACAGAACATTCATAATTACATTTTTTTTATTTTTCTCCCACCTCCCCCCACCCCCCTCCCTATCCCTCCCACCACTTCTTCTTTATATATTTATTTTTAACCACGAACACAACCTTTGAAATCTCTGTACAATATCTGGACTGGCTTCTCCTTCTTCTAACCATTTCATATAAGTCCCCCATTTCTCTTTCATTTCTTCTGTTATATCTATCTGTGAATCTTCTTGGTTTATACATGCAATGATATCAGATTGGACTTGTTCAAATAAGTAGTTATTCCAATTTTCCAGATTCCATTTTTTTTTCATCTCTCCATCCCCATGCTATTACTGCTTTTCCTGCTAGGATCATTGCTTTAAATAACTCTTGGTCCTTTGCAGCAATGTTTTTATTCCCTGTGACTGCCATTAGTAAAAATTCCATATTAGCTTGAGTTGTTATTTTGAAGAGTTTCCCAATTTTCCTCATTATTTTATTCCAGAAATCTTTTGCAATTATACAGTCCCACCACATGTGTGCATACCAGCCCTTCTCAGCTTTGCAGTGCCAACACAATGGGCTTAATCCTGTTCCCATATTTGCTAATTGAGCTGGTGTCCTGTACCATTTCCAAATAAATTTCCTTTCTAGTTCTTTATATTTTTCCATTTTAATTTTATTTACCCCCTTCTTCCATTCCTCAATATTTTGTTTTGTAAGTGTCCCCTCCTTCTGCCATTTATTTTGTAATGATCTGACTATATATTCCTCATCTTTTATCATTGTTTTATATATTACTCCTACCAAGCCTTTCACTACCTTCTGTCCTTTCAACAATATACTTTCAACCACATTTTCTTTACCTAAACATTCTCCATATCTCCCCTGTTTAAGCTTATTGCAAAGGCCTAATACTTTTATCCAGTTTCTGTTACCCATTTTTTCTATTAACCTGTCCGTGGGAGTCAGCTGTCCATTTATATCATACATATCCTTAATGCAATAATATCCTTTGTCTTTCAGATCTTTCCACCAAATGGGGCCAAACTCTTTACCGTATAGACTTTCTAGGGGTGTCCACTTTATTATATCCGGCATCCACAGTGGTTTCCATTTTTTCCATATTTTTAATGCCAGTCTTCTAGGGCCTCTGGGTTTTTTTATGGTAGCCTCTATATTTCCTGTAAAAATCCCAAATTTTCCCTCTCCATTATTAACTGCGTCTTCTACTTTGCACCATTTTTTCTTCTCTCCTTAAACTGTTTTCTATCAATGCCTTTAGTTGAAATGCTTCGTAATAAATTTCCAAATTTGGTAGTCCCCATCCTAATTCTTTCTGGTGTGTGTAATATACTTTGTTTGAGATTCTGGGTTTCTTTTCGTTCAATATCCATTCTCTAATAGTCTTGTCCCAAGTTTTTTTTGTTTTGGATTAATTTCTATTGGGAGAACCTGAAATAAATACATTATTTTTGGGATTAAGAACATTTTTGCTGCTTTTATTTTACTAAAGATGCTTAGATTTTTTTCCTTCCATTTTTTCATGGTCTTAAGCATTTTTTTCCATGCCGCCTTATAGTTACTCTTCTTCATCTTATCTATATTTCTTTGCAATATCACTCCCAAATATTTTATTTTTTCTTTTCCCATGCCAATTTCAGTTATTCTATCTATTTCCTCTTTTTCGGATTTGCTTACTTTAAAGTACATGATTTCTGATTTCTTTATATTGACCCTTAGTCCTGTATTTCTTTCATAGTCACTTAGTATAATTTTTAATTCCTTTATTCCTTCTAAGGGGTTAGATAATATCACCAAAAGATCATCTGCAAAAAGGTTTAATTTGGCCTCCAGTTCCTTGCCCATTTTACATCCCTCGATCCTTACACTGTTTCTTATTCTGTCAGCTACCACCTCCATTCCCAGAACAAAGAGCAGCGGTGACAGGGGGCATCCTTGTCTTACTCCCCTCTGAATTGGGAATTCCTCTGATGTTCCTTCATTTATTCTGACTACCGCCGATCCTTTTCTGTATAGTTCTTTAGTTGCTATGAGAAATGAATCACCTACCCCAAATTTTTTCATGACCTCCCACAAAAATTCATGATTTATTGAGTCAAAAGCCTTATGTATGTCTAGTTTCAAAAGGGCTAGTTTCTTCTTTTTCTTGTGTTCCATTATATTCAAAATATTTCTGATTGGATGTCCAATATATCTGTTTTTAATGAATCCATATTGGTCTGTTTTTATTAATTTTGGTAATACTTTTTCTAGTCTGTTAGATAAAATTTTTGCAAATATTTTATAGTCCTGGTTTAATAAACTAATTGGTCTGTAAGAACCTGTCTCTTTTGGGTCTTTCTGTGGTTTCAGTATAACTATAATTTCAGCTTTCCTCCAGGTGTCAGGTGCTTTTCCTCCTTTCAGAATATTATTAAATAATGTATGTAGCTCAGGACTCAGGATTTCTAGGAATTCCTTGTAGTATTCAGCTGTGTATCCATCCATTCCTGGGGATTTTGCTTTCTTTAACTTTTTTATTACTCCTTTTATTTCTTCTATTGAGATCTCTGAATTTAATAATTGTTTCTCTTCCTCGTCTAATTTTATATCTATTACTTCTTCTAATTGGCCCTTATTACCTTCACTATACAGCCCCTGGTAAAATGTGGCAAAAGCTTCTCTTATTCGTGTTGAATTGTGTGTTCATTTATTATTTTGCATTCTTATGGCCTAAATCCTCTGTTTTTCTTTTTTATCCCTCAAATATTTTGCTAACCTTTTCAGTGACTTTATATTAGGTCTTTGGAATTCATTTTTAACTAATTTCTCTCTTTTCCACATTGTAAAGAGGTCTAACTCATCTAGGTCTTCTTTCAACTTCCTTATTTTGTCTTGGGTCTGCACCTTATATTGGGCCTGTTGTTGTTTTTGGAGAGTTCCAATTCTTCAATCTTTTCCCTTCTCTTCCTACAATATTCCCCTTTTCTTAATTTTTCTAGCATGATAAGGTGGCCTCTTATTACAGCTTTACCTGCATCCCATATTATGCTTCCTGGGGCTGAACCACTATTTTCTTTAAAATAGTTTTGGATTTGTTTAGTTATGTATTCTTTATCCTCTTTCCTCCATAGAATTGAACTGTTATATTTCCATGTTTTATTTCTTGGTTCTGAGTTAATTTCTATCTCAATTTGTATTGGGGCATGGTCTGAAATCCAAATCCCATGTGTTTGTATGTTTTTTATCTTTAATTCATTGGATTCCCTCAACATAATAAAGTCTATGCGTGTGTATTTTTTATGTCTGTGAGAATAATACGTAGGTTGGGCCTTTTTGTTAGCTATCTCAAAAGCATCTCTCAATCCCCATTTACTTAATTTGATTGAGTTGTGTTGAGTTATATCTAGGTTGAAATCTCCCATTAAAATAGTTTCTCCTTCGTAGAAGTTTTGCAGTTTCTTCATAGCTTTTTCCATTGTTTTTGACCCTGATTTGGGCAGTAAATATTTGCTATTGTAAATTTTTTGTCCTTTATTTTTACTTTTAAGAATATGTATCTCCCTTGTCTATCTCCCAAGTGATCTAGAACCTGAATATCTGTATTTTTCCTCATTAGAATCGCTGTTCCCCTTGATCTATTAGTCCCTTTAGCCAAAGCAACTGTTTCCCACAGACCTGAGCTCAGAATGGGTTGCTTATCATTTTCCCAGTGAACTTCTTGTAAACAGAGAAAGTGGGCTCCTTCTGATCTGGCCAGATTTAGTAGTCTAAATTTTTTAACCTTCCCGGTTTTTCCTGACAGTCCATTTACATTTACACTTATACTAATAATCCTAGGAGATCCCATAGTCATTCAAGATATTCAAAACAAGTCTCATTTTGTGTGCGTGGAAATTAATTTTACTTATGTTTTTGTGGTTTCCCCTTCCCCCATCAGGTAGAGACGTTACGTATGGGAGAAATCCTCCCTGTCTCTCCTTGTACATTTGGCTTATTGCGTTACCACCATTCCCCTCCCCTCCATATTTAACATTCTATACATCTTTTTTTAGCTCATCCAACAAAACATATCCTTACTATACAGCTACAATGGTTAGCACAGATTACAGTCTTACTATCACATTCAGACATTTTTTTTACTCATTAAGTAACTCTTGTGATTCATTTCTCGGGCTTCTTTTTCCTCTCTTCTGCAAAGCCAGTCCTTCAAGACTCTGCGTAGAGCTTTCTTCGGGATCTTCTGGGTCCTCCTCAATACTGCTTAATTCTTCGTGGGCGGAGCCTTCAATTCCCAGCTGTTCCATTAACTTCATGGCTTCATCAGAATTTTTTGCTCTAAATCTTCTCCCGTCCTTGAAGATTATAATTGTTGCAGGGTATCCCCAGGAGAATCTGATCCTTTTTCAAATAGTTTTTTAGTAAAAGGAACCATTTTTTTTCTTTTCTGGACAGTCTCTGTAGAAAAGTCTTGTTTCACCCTGACCACATTGTCCTTGTATTTCAAATCCTTTATCTTTTTAAGCTCCTTATAGACTTGTTCCTTCATCTTTTCTGTAGAAAAGGCGACCACTATCTCTTTTGGGAATCCAGAACTCGCCCCCGGTCTGTAAATTCTGTGAGCTCGCTCAATGTCTGACTCTTTAATTGAAATATTGAGGTTTGTGAGCCAGTTCACCAGCTGTGTTTCCATATCTTTTGGGTTCATCGACTCACTCTCAGGAATCCCCATTAGTCTCAAATTACGCCTTCTCAGCCGGTCTTCCTGTTGACTCACGCGGTGAGTCAGCTGACTGACTTTGCTTTCGTTTTCCTCTGCTTTCTTTTGAGCTTCCAAAGCAGTTTTTTTTACTACTTTGACTTCATCTTTTATCTCCTTCATTTCTTTCTGAAGTGAACGTATATCACCCCTAATATTCCTCTCCACTGAAGCCAGAGAGTCATTAATCTGCTGACTTAGTTCGCGGAGGTTGCGCACCATCTTATCTGTCTTCTCAAGGCACCCGGTCAAACAAACAATATTCCTTTTACGGGCTCAGAGACAGTCTCACACAGACTCTCAACCAGGAATTTTTAGCCTTCTGGTGCACTACACTTGAGGATAGCAAAATGGCTTTGTTGTTTTGTTTTCTTACCCTTTGGGTGAGCTATAAATCTCTTCTTCGGGGAGAGGAGTTTTCGGTGCGTCCAGCTACTCTTCGAGCATGCGCAAAAAGCCCAATTTTTGAAATGTTTAGGTGATTGTGTTGAGGCACGACATTGTGTCATTGTAAGCGGCCTTGAGTCCCTTTGTTGGGGTAGAGAAGGGCAGGGCACAAGTATGGCAAATAAATAAATAAATCATTAGCATATTCTTTCACAATACACAATACATTGTTCCCTCACTTATTGCGGGTGTTACATTCCAGGAACACCCGCGATAAGTGAAAACCCGTGATGCAGGGATACCTGGCTCCTCTTCCTCCTCCTCTTCCTCCTCCTCCCTCCACACCTCCTCCTCTTCCTCCTCCTCTTCCTTCCTAAATCTCCATTGCCTTTGGCGAGCTTTGAGGCAAGGCCACTGAGGAAAGGCCAAACTCGGCCCTCAGACAGGCAGGAAGGAATAGAAAGAGTGTGCCTGACCAGCCGAGGCCTTCTTTGCCCTCTAGCGAAGGCAGCCCTCACCCTCCCAGCCCTGTCTCCTCCGCCTCCAGTGCCTTTGGGCCTCTGGCCTGCTCATCTCTTTGGGGACCAGCTGCTTCTTCTCACTGGGCACCATGGCCCGTAGCACAGGCAGGCAGGCCAGGATGCGAAGGCGGAGGGAGGAAGAACTCGCAAGAGTCATTGTCAGCAGCAACAGCAGACCAAGGAGTCACCAGAGCAGGAAGGAGGCAGCGGCATGCTTCCCTTGCATGCTCCTCTCCTCCTCCTCTTTCCCGACTCATATTTATTTTTTAAAAAGTGAAACAGCATGTCCGTGTAAAGCGAACCGCGAAACAGCAAGGGAACACTGTATCCAATCATTCACTTGCACATTAATGAGCTAGGAGTTCTGTTTTCTTTCAGTGGGTTCCTTTCCTCAGAAATTTGAGGGAGAGGGCTACCCTAATTCTTCATTCCTAAAGCACTAAATACCGTGCATATTGTTACCCAATGGAGAATATTCAAATATGTTACAACCCTCCTATACATGATGACTGAAGGAGTACAAACCAGAACGTTCACACTTATTTATTTATTTATTTGCTTTATTTATATACAGCTTTTTTCAGCCCTCTGATGACTCAAAGCGGTTTACAGAGCAAACTTCAATGTTCAAAACATCATAAAACAGTTAAAAACAGTTAAAACAATAGCATAATAAACAATCATTATAAAATCAGTAAAACATCTCATTAGTGTCTCTTAGTTAAAATCAAGATCCAATCTCATCATCCAATTGTTCCATATTCGTATGTTCATTACACTGCCTATTCAAACGTCTGCTTGAACAACCAAGTCTTCACTTTCCTCCGAAATACTAACAGGGAAGGGGCCGATCTAATGTCTGTAGGAAGGGCATTCCATAGCCGAGGAACGCCCTTCTGTAGGAAGGGTGTTCCATTTACTACCTGTCTTTCTTCATAATGTATAAAAAAGCTATAAATTATGATCCACACAATAAAATAGTACTTGTATATTAATAACATAATTGTCACAGATCAGTATATTTCTCACTAAATTTTGTTTTTACTGCATCTTGAACATTTTGAAGACTATCTCCTTAAATTA
This sequence comes from Anolis apletophallus, assembly GCA_030556195.1. Taxonomy (NCBI): domain Eukaryota; kingdom Metazoa; phylum Chordata; class Lepidosauria; order Squamata; family Anolidae; genus Anolis; species Anolis apletophallus. Next base: position 87,742,153 of record JARBWK010000007.1, read on the forward strand.
AAATGATTTAATTTAAATTGGTCTGTCTGCAATAACAACATGCTGGTGCTTAATTTGTTGGTATTTATATCTAATTCAAAACATTTCTGTTAACCAAACCAGCTACGAGATGGGGCATGATCCAGCTGCCTGGTTTAACATTAACCCAACAACTGCTGAAATCACGTTTAGCAAAGTGATTGATCGGGAGTCAATCTATGTAGTCAATGGGGCATACAGAGCAGAGATACTTGCTATTTGTAAAGGTAAGAAAAGGGCTCTTCCTTTTCTCCAAGTTTTCCTTGAAGTTTTTAACCAATATATAAAATCAATGTTGATTTTGCAAGTATATATATAGATAGCATTCTCTCACACTACTGGTGTGATGACTAGGAAGGGTGGAAAGACTATTTCATTGTGCGACTGTGGGATCCAGCATAACCACAATGGAGGACAAATATAGAAATTAACTGCTCTCACCCTATTTTCTGAAACTTCTTACTTTAGTTTTGCATCTTGCAAAATTCCCTTCTGCCTGCTTAAGAACTGGAAAAGTAGGTAGTAGCGCAACATTACCTATTGTTCAGTCCAGGAGTAAAATCTATACACAGAGAGATACTCACTGTGTTCAAATATTTGGAGAAGCAAACTGTTGTTGAGTTTTTGAAGTAGTTTCACCACATGTAGGGAGCCTCTGGTGGTGCAGTGGGTTAAACTGCTGAACTTGCTGACCGAAAAGTCGGCGGTTCAGACCCGGGGAGCAGGGTAAGCTCCCATTGTTAGCCCTGGTTTCTGCCAACCTAGCAGTTTGAAAACATGCAAATGTGAGTAGATCAATAGGTACCGCTTCGGCGGGAAGGTAATGGCACTCCATGCAGTCATGCCAGCCACATGACCTTGGAGATGTCTACAGACAACACCGGCTCTTCAGCTTAGAAATTGAAATGAGCACCACCCTCCAGAGACGGACATGATTAGACTTAATGTCAAGGAGAAACCTTTACCTTTATTTTGACCATATGCAAGTATCTCACTAGGCCAGTGCATTTTTCTAATCAGTTTTTTTACATTGCTTTCAGATCTTGATATGTAAAGATAGTATCTTTAAACTATACTTCAAGTTGAGAGAGAAATGAAAAAGGCTTATATATTTTTATTGGTCAGCCATTCAGCCCTTGGACACTTGTTTAACTTATCACTTGGCTTCTTTTTAAAAAACCAAGCCCTTGATTCATTTTTGTCTCCCTAGATACTTTTTGTGATATTTTCCTATATGATTTATGCAATGTCAGGATACTATTCTTGGTTAACTCAGCAGCAAGATTCCTCTAATAAAGTCTCCCTTGCACTCATAAATCTATTACAGATGTTCCTTACAAAACAGCCACGGGAACCATTGTGCTTACTATTCAAGATGTCAATGATAACTGCCCAATTGTGACTGATGAGATCAGAAAAGTGTGTTTGGACAATCCATCAGTAGTGATCACAGCTAAAGATCTAGATGAACATCCATATGGACCACCTTTTAGATTCACCATAGTGGCTCAGTCTCCAGGAAGTTCATGGACTATCAGAGTAATGAATGGTAAGTGGAGTGCCATATTGTTATCACTTTTACTCATATTGCTCAACATTTGAGAAACTTAAAAGTTTGCTCTGTCTCCTAGCACAACCCCCAACATTTGTTAGTCCATTTATAAGACTCCTTTCATGTAATTGAGCATGCGCACCCCACTGCTGTATACAAGAATATCTGAATGCAGTACAGGTGGTGAACAATTTCCTCTGCTCCCTCTCACCTTTACCTACAGATGTCACTCCTCTACAGAACCTAGCAATGGTTTCCATATATGAGTTCCAATACTACATTATTTGAAATTTGTGTACTTTGTGTCCAAGATACAGCTAAGAATCTCTTGTTGCGTAAATTGTAAAATGCTGTTAGCCAATAAAGTTTAATATCCATGTAGATGCAGGTAGGGGTCATTTAGAAGGAATATCCACCTAGTGAGAGGTTTAAACTACTCGGTTTTCATTCAATCAACATCTGACACCTGCATGCTTACCAGGAAAGGAAGTAAAGCTTATGTAATTTATAGAGCATATATGTAGTTTGATCTTAAGAACCAGTTCTTATAGACATTTATAATACCTTAAGTTTAAAAAGTGCAACAGAAAGTGAAGACAGAAATCAGCAACACCAGTGAAATGTGTTTCGGAACATCAACCAGAAATCATTACCTTATTGCAGGGATGGGAACTTATTTATTCTTTATTTAAAACTTTTGTACCCGATCTTCTCACCTCCATAGAGGTACTCAGACTGGCTAACAGCAAGAATTCAATGCTAACATTTAAAATCTAAAAACATCATAAATTCACAAAAAAATTATCAAATACAGTATCCTGAGTATCCTTATGTCCTCATATCGCACAGAAGTTTTTCATCCTTCCTCAATTGAGTTGTCAAAAAATGAAAAATCAAAATGGAGAACTAGTTTGATTCTCTGTCTCTCAAAAAAAAAAAGCACAGATCTCTGAAAAACATTAACCAGATATCACTCCTAGTTTCAAGGAAGTGCAAGGAACAACCATTTAAATGGCATGATCCTCAAGCCCTTGATGGCTGCCAACCCAATTTATTTCAAATGATGAGCCATTCATGTTGGACATTATATTCATCGTAGTGGATCATTTTAACACAGATTGCCTGTGCTGCTGGTTTTCTTGAGCTTTCCTAGACAACTATATGTTCTTTTTATTAACAGCACAAATTATCTGACCAAAGAGATTTTAAAGCTGAATTCTTAATATATTTTTTCTGTTTTTCTCTTCCCTCACAAAAAAAAACACCCACAGATACCTCTGCAGCACTGTACAGCAATGATGTGGGGTTTTACATTCATGAAGTCCAAGTTAGAGTGTATGACAACAGTGGTAGAAGCTGTGAAAGGCCACTGGTGGTTCCTTTGCAAGCTTGCCATTGTGATCGCAATGCAATGTGTATCAATGGTGCTACTCAGAGAATCAGAGTTACCATTGTTGGTGGTGGAGCTGCAGGTGGTGGTGGAGCTGCAGGTGGTGGGGGAGCTGCAGGTGGTGGGGAGCTGGAGGTGGGGGAGCTGGAGGTGGGGGAGCTGGAGGTGGGGAGCTGGAGGTGTGGAGCTGGAGGTGGAGGAGCTGGAGGTGGGGGAGCTGGAGGTGGGGGAGCTGGAGGTGGGGGAGCGGGAGGTGGGGGACCTGGAGGTGGGGAGCTGGAGGTGGGGGAGCTGGAGGTGGGGGAACTGGAGGTGGGGGAACTGGAGGTGGGGGAACAGGTGGTGGTGGTTGGGGTGGTGGTGGTTGGGGTGGTGGTGGTGGTGATTATGATGGTGCAGGTGGTGGTGGTGACATTGATGGTGGCAGAATCACTGGTGATGAATATGGCGGTGGTGAATATGGCGGTGGTGTAGAAAGAGAAGGCGGAGGATTTGCACTTAGTCCTGCTGCCATCTTCCTGATGTTTCTTGGAGGATTAATATTTGTGTGTAAGTATGCCATTAAGATAAATTTACATTTTCTGTTGTTGTTTTTAATTTAATTGTATTTAACCATTTGCTACAACATTAACTTTTTTGTTTAATTTGGTTGATACATATCTGTGTTTCTTGGGGAAATCTAGAAACTGTAGTCCAAATTTGTAACTCTATGCTTGATATTATGTATCAGCCAAGTTTTACTTTTGCACACCTATGTGCCTTCAAGTTGCCTGTCAGCTTATGGCAATCCCATGAATTTTACAGTTTTCTTCAACAAATATTCAGAAGTGGTTTTGCTAGTTACTTCCTCTGACATATAGCCTACAGCAGCATTCATTAAATAAATAGTCATTTCAGAGCAGATTAAGATTGAAACATTAGTAATCCTATCCATGTGCATTTACATACTAGTGAGGGTGCAGTGAGAGGGGGGGCGGGTTGTGCGTTTTGGCTTTGAAGGCTGTGTACCTAATAGATGCTGGATGGTTTTGCACAGGTCTGTTGGGGGCAGTGCTCGGGTCCAGACCAGTGGACCTTGTCTCTCTCATTTTGACTTGGTCAAGTTGACTAAGCTGTTAATGTTCACCACTGTATAGCTGCCACTAGTTAACTGTTGCTGATATTGTTCTGCTGCTAGTCTGGTCCCAGGCCTAAATTTTTGACTATCCTTCTTGGACTTTAACATTGCACTCCTGCACTTTAGATTATTGACCACCTTGCACTTTATACTGATTATCAATCCTCCATAAGTATGGATGTCACCTTCAAACACCTGGCACTTTATACAGTAGTTATATGCATACTAGTTTTAATTGCACTGCCTAAAGACCAAGGCAGACTGGAGGGATGGAGAGATTGCAGGGTGGGGGGAGGTGGGGAGGGATGCTCATTATCTGGTATCTGGGGCTCAGATCAAAGAACATCTAGCAGAGCTCAGACCATAAATAGAAGGGGTGGACAGTGTGAGGGGGGTGTCCTGGGCGGGGGGGGCCCAATCGGGGTGGTGACTGGGAGAGGGAGATGCGGGAAAGAGAGACCCAGATTATCAATTCGGCATGAAAATTGGAACAGACCTAAACAATCTATTCGACCCACAGGTGCAGACCCTAAATTATTAATTTGGCACAAAATTAAAACAAGAACTCTTATAAATTTGAATAGGGCTCCTGACAAAGTTAGGCTGAGTACCCAGGATGGCGGCCCCTCCAGATTACGAGTGGTGCTGTTTAACGCCAGGTCAGTTAATGGCAAAACATCGATCATTCAGGATTTAAATCTGGAAGAACACGCAGACTTGGCGTGTATAACGGAGACCTGGTTGGACGAGGCTGGGGGGGTTAACCTCTCCCAGCTTTGTCCACCAGGCTACTCCGTGCAGCACCAGTCAAGATCTGGAGGGTGGGGAGGGGGAGTCGCAGTAGTCTATAAGGATTTCATCCCCTGACCAGGTACCCCATCCCACAGTCAACCAAGTTTGAATGTGTCGGCCTGAGGGTTGGTGACCGGGACAGGATAGGGATTCTGTTAGTGTACCAACCACCCTGCTGCCCTACAGTCTCCCTACCAGAGCTAGCCAGGGTGGTCTCAGGCCTGGCATTGGAATCTCAACGGCTTATTGTGCTGGGGGATTTCAACGTCCATGCTGAGACCACTCTGTCAGGAGCAGCTCAGGACTTGATGTCTACCATGGCAACCATGGGCCTGTCCCAATTAGTATTGGGTCCCACCCACATTGCTGGACACACGCTGGATCTGGTTTTCTGTCAGGGATGGGAAGACAGTGGTGGGGTAGAGGAGCTGACCATCGCTCAGTTGCCATGGACCGACCACCACCTGATCAGGTTTAGACTTCTTGCGCCTTTCCACCTCTGCAGGGGTGGTGGACCCACTAAATTGGTCCGCCCCAGGAGACTTATGGATCCGAATGGATTCCTGACGGCTCTTGGGGAGTTTCCCGCCTTCTCGGTAAGTGACCCTGTCGAGGTTCTGGTCTCTCTCTGGGATAGGGAGATGGCTAGGGCCATAGACACGATTGCTCCAGAACGCCCCCTCTCGAGTAACCGAGCTAAACCAGCCCCTTGGTTTACTGAGGAACTGGCAGCGATGAAGCAAAAGAAGAGGCGGCTAGAGCGTGTGGCGTCGGAAAAGAAGCAGGTCAGTCCAAGCACGTCTAGTTTCCTTTTTAAGGAGCTATGACGTGGCAATAAAGGCTGCTAAAAAACATATCTTGCAGCCAATATTGCGTCCGCTAAGAACCGTCTGGCTGAGCTATTCCGAGTTGTCAGAGGACTGTTAAATCCGCCTCAGAGCGAGATTCCTGACAACTCGGCAGATCGCTGTGAAGCATTTGCTCGGTTCTTTGCGAACAAAGTTGCACTGATCTGTTCTGACTTTGACACCACGTTAAGAGCAGTCTCTGAGGATGTAACACGAGCATCTGCTTGTCCGGTTTTAATGCATTCATTTCAATCTGTTCAGCTTGAGGATGTGGACAGGATCCTTGGAGAGGCGAGGCCTACCACATGCATCCTAGACCCCTGCCCTTCCTGGCTGATCAAAGAAGCCAGAGGGGGTTTGGCAGAGTGGGTGGAGGTAGTGGTTAATGCCTCCTTACAGGAGGGCAAGATTCCAGCGAGCCTAAAACAGGCTGTTATAAAACCGCTGTTTAAAAAACCATCACTGGACCCCACTCAATTCGTCAACTATCGGCCAGTTTCCAATCTCCCCTATTTGGGCAAAGTCCTGGAATGTGTGGTGGCCTCGCAACTCCAGGGGTTTCTGGTAGACACTGATTATCTTGATCCGGCACAGTCTGGCTTTAGGCCGGGACATGGTACTGAAACAGCCTTGGTCGCCTTAGTAGATTATCTACGTCGGGAACTTGACAGGGGGAGTGTATCCCTGTTGGTTCTGCTGGACCTCTCAGCAGCCTTCGAAACCGTTGACCATGGTGTCCTTCTGGGACGCCTCGCAGAAATGGAACTTGGAGGTATCGCTTTGCAGTAGCTCCAATCATTCCTGGAGGACCGTACCCAGAAGGTGTTATTGGGAGACACCTGTTCGACCCCACAACCGTTGTCTTGTGGAGTCCCACAGGGTTCAATATTGTCCCCGATGTTATTTAACATCTACATGAAGCCGTTGGGGGAGATAATCCGGAGTTTCGGAGTAAGATGTTATCTGTACGCAGATGACGTCCAAATCTGTCACTCCTTCCCACCTGTCACTAAGGAGGCTGTCCAGACCTTGAACCGGTGCTTGGCTGTTGTGTCGGTCTGGATGAGGGCTAGCAAATTGAAATTGAATCCAGACAAAACAGAGGTCCTCCTGGTCAGTCGAAAGGCTGAACAGGGCATAGGGTTACAGCCTGTGTTGGATGGGGTTACACTCCCCCTGAAGATGCAGGTTCGCAGTCTGGGAGTGATCTTGGATTCATCACTGAGCCTGGAAACCCAGGTCTCAGTGGTGGCCGGGAGAGCTTTTGCACAATTAAAACTTGTGTGCCAGCTGCGCCCGTACCTTGGGAAGTCTGACTTGGCCACGGTGGTCCATGCTCTGGTTACATCCCGAATAGACTACTGCAACGCACTCTACGTGGGCCTGCCTTTGAAAACGGTTCGGAAACTTCAGTTGGTCCAACGGGCGGCAGCCAGAATGCTAACTGGGGCGACATTCAGGGAGCATACCACCCCACTGCTGTGTCAGCTCCACTGGTTGCCTGTCCATCTCCGAGCCCAATTCAAAGTGCTGGTTTTGACCTATAAAGCTCTATAGGCGGTGGCCCCTCGCCTATGGAACGCACTCCCAAACGAAATAAGATCGACTCCATCTCTCCTCGCTTTTAGAAAAAAGCTAAAGTCGTGGTTCTGGGACCAGGCCTTTGGGCAGCAGATGTAAATTGTACCTTTGGATTTGACTGGATCGACATTTTGGACTTGACTGGACTGACAATGTGTTCCGCTTGATGGCTTTAATTAATTATGGTTGTTTGTAGTGATTTTAATGTAATGTTTTTAAATGTTTTAATGCTTTTTAATGACATTGATTGCATGGTGTATTTTAAATTGTATTGTGGTGTTGCGGCCTGTAGTGCTGCGAATGTAAGCCGTGCTGAGTCCCCCTGCCGGGGTGAGAAGCTACGGGGTACAAATACCACAAATAAATAAATAAATTACATATGCTCAGTTACTATCAAAGTACCTTTTGTACCAGAGATGGAGTTAGACTGGATATCAACTTTATTGGAATTGCTTACCTACTCAAACTGAAATTTAAGTAGGCAAGCAACTGATCAAATTTGGCAAAGTAATATTTTGGACTACAATTCCCCAAGTTCATCACTAACAAGACCAGTGGCTATGTTTCCTGGGGTATTCTAGGCAACGTATTCCCAATTTGTAACTGTATATTTAATGTTATGTATCTTGCCTTGCAATTTGCCAGCATAGTATAGAGTATGAGTGTTGGACTAGGTCTCAGCCATGAAAGCCCTCTGGGTGACCCTTGGTAAGTCACAATCTCTCAGCCTTAGCAGAAAGCAATGGTAAACCTGTGAGGAAATTAGGATAAGGTTGCCCTAAGATACATAAGAACAACAAATCTTGCCTAAGCAAACAAGAATGATACATGTCTTTGTAGCATGATTTTTGTAACAGGGAACTAGCTAAAACAGATAGACCTGGTCAACTAAATCTAAAGGCATACGTGCTAAAAGTCTTTACTTTCAAGTTCCTGAGATTTACAACTTGCCAGTTTCTGAGAAATTAGTGTCTTTTGTTCATATTCACATACAAATATTTAGCTTACTATTTAAAATGACACACTTTTGGGGGGTTTTTTTCCAGTGGTTCCGATTCTGATGTCACAGAGCAACTGTTGTCGCTATTGTAAATCTCGCCCTGTTGGTGGAGTTGGCGCTGGATTTGAGCCTGTACCTGAATGTACAGAAGGAGCTATACATTCATGGGGCATTGAAGGAGCACAGCCAGAAGATCGGGTTCGTTTATGGCTTTACATAAAAGAGAGCACTTATTTGTTTGTTTGTTTGTGTGTTTGTATCCCACCTTTTCTTCAGTGGTCCCAAAACACCCAATATGGCTCTCTTCCTCTTCACTTTGTCCTCACAAATTGTGAAATATGTTAGCCTGAGAGAGAAAATCTCTTAATTCCCCAATTAACATCATTTGGGAAGAGTGACAGTTTAAATCACATATATATCTATGGCTGCTTGGCTGGCCAACTGTTACCTACACCAATGGATCTAACTTTCTGTATTATTTAGAAACCCTCTCTTTCAGTTAATCTTTTTGCAGACTTGCTCAAGTATTCTTGGAATGTCACTGTTTTAGCATTACTACAGATGGTCTCAGTGGCAGCTCATGGATCCCATGTCAGTGGATCACTGAATTCAGTCTGGGTTTTACCTTATTGTGAAGATGGGATCAACATCTTTAAAGCCTGAACTAAAATTCAGAGCGAATCACCACAGCACTGACATGGAAACCATTGGCTGCCATGTGCTGTTGCTGTTCCTTTCCTAAAGTGGGAGTGTTCACTACTGTAACCATTTGCCACTACCCTTTCACTTGCCCTCTCTTTCCAGTCCTCAGTGCTGCAGAGAAAGGTTTCTTCCCCTTGCCTTTGTCATGGTTTCATACCCTTAGGGCAAATTAACAGGAAGCAAGAGTGAAGAGGAAGGCCACATAGGGTAGCCAGTAATGCACATATTGCTAGTATGTAAGACTTCCCAGATCTTAGTTTTCAATCCAAACATGACCCATGCCTGAATTTAGCAACAGCAATATCCATGTGAATATAATTTCTACTACTAAGCGATAGCACATGCCCAACTACAAAAAATATATCCACCTCCTAAACCAATGCACATGCACACATATACACTAACTGAGGTTAGCAGTGCCCGCAAGCCATCTGAGTCAGATAGGAGGTCTTTGTAGGCACGGTAGCATGTGCCAAGCATACTACACTAATAGACCTCTGAATCAGGGCAATAAGACTATTATTATACTACCTTTCCCCCAGAACTGCAACTTATGGCAGCTTACAAAGACATATAAAATCACAGTTATTCTTTGCACTACATCCCGTTTTGTTTTTGTTTCAAAAAAATGTGTGGTGTATAATGTTGACTATTTATTTGTTTAGGATGTTTCAAATATCTGTGTGACTGGAACAACTAAAGGTGACTTTGGTGATTCCTCAGGTAAACAATTACTTTTCTCTAAAATGAATGAATTATTATTCCACAAATAATACTTGTCCTAAGTACGGGCTTCATAACATGGGGAAGACAACTCATTCCATTATCCTGTTAAATTATTAGGTTAGTTAATTCATGGAAGCATACTCACTAAATGCAAAAATCTGGAGTTTAGGATGTATTCTTTTGCATAAGCAAACTTCTTATGAAAATAGGCATGCAATATACACAAATGAATTGAATTTGTGTGGATGTGCAAACTCAAATCATTTGTGTATATTGCATGCTGGGAAATGTCTTTACATTGATGAGTTTATCTTCTGCTTGATTCTTTTTTGGGAAAAGAGCAGATATTTTTGACAAAGAGCACTTGTAAGTCTGTGGCAAGTCTACCGCATGCACCTTCTGGTGACCTTTTAAAAAAATAATAATTTCATACCTCAGTTGACAAATATATGCATTCCCTAGCCCATCATGAGCATCTTACCATCACTTTTCCACATAAAGAATGGTGTTAGCCTTAGTGCAGGAAAATATATTTCTTATATGAGACAAGTGTGGTAATCTTTTCCATTGAGTCATGGACACAAGAACACTTAAGGAAAAAGTGAGATCATAACATTCCAGCAGTCAACTGTATATAGTACCTTCCTCTTCCTCCATTCATTCATTTCAAGTATAACACATCTTTAGGAGAGATTTCAGACACCATTCAATGAGTAGTCTTAATATTTACAGATGTATATGTGAGTTTTTGCCACCAACTCTGAGGGTTTCTGCCAATCCCTCCATTGCCACCAAATGTATGGACTTCCACTTATCCCAGCCACTGCCTCCAAATGTGAATTTCCAATGGCAGGATTCCTCCTATCACATAGCTGTGTCTAACAACTATGGGAACCTCCTAGATTCAAACAATGGTGGGGGTAGGGTGTTGCAAGCAACAGTGTGAACAAGGAACAACAGCGTTTGGCTTATCCAAAATGTATTCATATAAGAATCAGCAGTGCATAGTCAATGGTTATTACAAAATATACAACACAATATAAACATTATCACCCCGGAGGGTTCCTACCCTTCAAAGTCCCAAGTCCAATATGAAAGTACACAAGTCCAAGATTTCAAATAAGAGAGGGTGATAGGGTAGAAGTCCTGGAGGTAAGGTCGAAAACGCCCAGAAGAGACAGGGATGATGGGAGACGGAGTTAGGAGATGAGCTGGTTGAGTTCCTGGCCGCAGTGGCAGTAAATCCAAGTGGACTCAAACCGCAAGTTGGCAGGCCGACGAGGATAACTCTGTACGATGGTACCAACTCGTTTCGACCCATAGGGGGAGGGGTCTTTTCAAGGCCAGTAGTAACACATAAACTCCATTCATGTAGATGTTAAGGGTACGTTTTCTAAAGAGACAAAGTCAAAATATAATAGAGTGTTCCAAAGCACCCTAGTACACAGCACAATGGCTAAATCAACATAAATATGTATCCAATACAGTCAGAGTAATAATACATAATATAACTACATGAGTAAATTACATATAGCATGCATAGTTGCCATAATCATACAAGATATATACACATACCAGAGCCATGGAGGTAAGATCATACATCCATGGTAGGACCAGCGGCCGAAGCAAGTGAGCGTTGCAACGGGAGAGACCTCCTAGATTCCCTTGTGGTCTCTGTATTATATTTATTTATCTTTTATCCCCACCAGCATAGCTAAAGTGGATTTGAATGCATCTCAGGATTGGCCATTTGGGCCATTACTTTAATAATATCATGGTGTTTTAAAATAAAATATACATATATTTTTTCAGATATCTATACAACAAAGTATGATGGAGGAGGAATGGTGAGCAGAGAAGAAACAACCGGACTTGGAGCAGTTAAAGGCTATGGACAAGGTGTAGGCTATGAAACAACTACAGGCTATGGAACAACAGGAAGAACAAAAGAAACCTTTGGGGGAACAATAAAAGAATACAGAGAAAGTGGGGTGAACATGGCTTTCCTAGACAGCTACTTTTCTGAGGTACCGTAACTCATAAATACCTTCTGAGTTTTAATATGACGAATTCATGCAGCAGAGAGTGATATTGTTGATATTGGGAGAGGGAGATTTTGTCAACCTCACCACATAACCAGTGGTCAGATATAATGATAAAAACAATAGTTCAATAACAACTGGATATAGATTTCTCTCAAAGACCAAAACTATTATTTAGATCAGGGACTGCATGATCCTCCCAGGGCATCTTCAGTGCTGCCATTTCATCTCTTCCTGATAATTTAAATTTTTCTTTCTTTTATGTTGACAGGAAAACAAGGATTTAAATTCTATCTTATCCTCTTCTTCATTTTTAGAAAGCATTTGCTTATGCTGATGAAGATGAAGGCAGACCTGCAAATGACTGTCTCCTGATATACGATCATGAAGGCATAGGGACTCCGGTTGGTTCAATTGGCTGTTGCAGTTTTATAGGAGATGACCTGGATGACACTTATCTGGATACACTGGGACCCAAGTTTAAAACCTTGGCAGAAATCTGTTTGGGTGTAGAAATTGAGCCATTCCCTGATCCCAATGCACCTTGGCCATCTCTGCCCAATCCTGAAATTGAGCTAAACCTGCCACCACCTGGAACAACCATTGTTGTGAATACATCTCCCCCAGTGCCTCCCCCAACTAATATTGGTAGCACAACAGTTGTTACGGAAAACACCTATACAACATCCTCTGTACAGCCACCAAGACCCATGCCTGACCCTGTGCTCCATGGCAACGTAGTGGTGACTGAGACCTACACATCTATGCCCAAACGAAAGCCTCCTACACTTAACATTGATTCTCTGCATGGATCAAATGTTCTAGTGACAGAAAGGGTGCTTGCTCCTGCCCCAGTCACTGATTTGCATGGCATGATAGATATCCCTGAGCTACCAGATGGGTCAAACATAGTAGTCACAGAAAGAGTAATTGCTCCAAATGCAAGGATACCTCCTTCTATGAGTATTCCTGATATGGCTGATGGGTCAAATGTAGTTGTAACAGAAAGAGTGATTCGGCCTGCTACTAGCATGCAGGGCAACCTGGGCATTCATCCTGAATTAGCAGGTGCGCATAATGTGGTTGTTACTGAGAGAGTGGTTTCTGGGGCAGGAATGAGTGGTGGAGTTGGCAATATGGGTATGATGCCTGGATCTGGTATAAGTGGTGTTGGCAATATGAGTATGATACCTGGATCTGGTTTAAGTGGTGGTGTTGGCAATATGAGTATGATGCCTGGATCTGGTTTAAGTGGTGGAGTTGGCAATATGAGTATGATGCCTGGATCTGGTTTAAGTGGTGGAGTTGGCAATATGAGTATGATGTCTGGGACTGGTATGAGCAGTGTTGGGGGTCTGGGTCCAATGCTTGGCCCTGATAACCTCCTTAGCCAGACAATGGGATCAGCATCCCCTGCTACAGCTCGAAGAAGAGTAACGAAGTACAGCACTATACAGTATTCTAACCAGTAAGGCTGCATGCAATTGCACATAATTGAGAAAGTTCTTTTCTTTGTTAGATTTGCCACCATACCACATTTTTATATTTATATGGAGCAAATCACATTAGGGAAGAAAAATGAATTACTCTTGTCTTAAAAAAATCTCATAAAGCTATCCATTTCCAAAAGGCACTGAAAGTATAGGAAAAGTCTGATATAGTTTTTTAATCAATGTACTTAAATGCTAATACTACTGACACAGTATTTTTGTATATACTTGATGCTGAAGAGCATTACTGGCCTACCACATTACTTTTCCATAGACATCTAGCAAAAGCACACATTATTTGCTGTCCTTGTTATTGTTGTCATTGTTATCTCCTCTCGATTTTTTTATTTTTTTGCAAGAAAGACAAAAAAACTGAATTGTACTCAAAGCAAGCTTGACAGAACAGCCTGGAACACTACTGAGCTATTTCCTTCTATTCTATTGCTTGCCCTATTTTATACAAACCACATAGAATCAGTTTGAGGTTGAGATTCCAAATGTAGCACACAGTTCAGTTCTCTTATAAGTTCTCCACCTGGTCAGCACAAACCAGCAAAATGACATCAAAGCAGGGGAAGGCAAGAACACAATATACATGAATTTTACCCAATTGATTATGTGTTGTTACAGATTGTTAATTCAGGAGACCTTTACAGAAACAACACAAACCAATATTACATGTCATGTCATTTTTTATGAATGATGAGTGAGGCCTTCCATTTAAATCCTATTGTACATCATCAACTCATAAATAATATTACCTCACTTAAAGGCCTTTCTACAGAAACTCCTGAATTCAAACCTTTCCCAGTTTGCCACAAATACTACCTTGGCCATGAAACTCTTAGCTCTAGTAATGTATAATCAGTTTCTCAATTTATGCAGAGTGTCCACAAGGTAGGCTCCTTTATTATGGAGTTTACTTGCTCTGGCATATTGCCAGAAAAGAAAAAAAAATCTATTTGGAAGGATATAATTAGTTTCAAAACAAGAGCACATTGATAGTGCAAGAAGGGTCACAGACGTAAAGTATTGATTCTTGAAAGTAACTTGAAACTACCTTGCTAAATTTGTATTTTTAGTACTGTACTATAAAATCTCTACTTAAATGCTGCCTATTATATTTCACGCATTGCTATAAAATACTTTGTTGAAACTAGGAATGGGATTTATGTAAAAGTAAGCCTGGATCTCACACAAAGCAAACTTCAGATTGCACATATTCTTTAATTGCATTGAACTGCGTTATATGGGTCTACAGTGACCATATAATGCAGTTACAGACAATATGGATCCAGCCTTTGTTGCCTGCTACTTTCTTTAAACTGCATTTTAAAAAGCAAATATATTGACCAGGAACCAAAGAGCTGCTTCAAGGCTTGCCCATGGGGCTTAGATATACCCATAGTTAAACAAATATAGGATACGATATCCGATTGCTTCCAAATAGTCTGCCATGTGGCAAAGTATTCTAATGTTGTAGGAAAACAAGTCCAAAGCCTAACTGGGCATGCAAATTTGAAATAGTTACTTTCTATAGAACAATTCTGGGAGCTGTTGCTCAAAAAGTAACTTCCTCTCAAATGTAACTGTCCCAAGTTCTGATATTCTCTGGGTTCCTGGCCTACATATTTTACCTTTGCATCACATGTAAACTGAATGAAATGCAATACAGACAACATTTTCTGATAGTTATCAAACACTAATATTTTCTCTGTCACCAAACTATAACAATCTATGCTTATGATATGCTTCATTGTTTCTGATGGGCATCTACGGAAATTTAAAGAATTTAAGAGACTTTTGACTACTTTAGGCTGCTCCCTATGTTCCATTTTCCCTTTCAAAGAAATTATGTAGAAAGAGGCATCCATAAAATGGCTGTCAGAAGAACGAAGGAGAGAGAGAGAGAAAACCTATTTCAAGCACATCTGCAGCTATCGTATCTCGTGGTCATAACTTTTCTTGCATTGCCAGCAGTTCCCTGCTGCTTACACATTATTAAATCATGAGTAAGGCAATGTAACTGTAGAAGAGGTTCATAATTCTTTGGAACCTTTCAGTTTCAAGTGCTCAGAGTCCTGAAAGGCTTCTCTGCATAAGAGTATATCAGTAAATTTATACAAATTTAAATGTAATGGTTTCACACAAAGAATCCTGGAAATTATTGCTTGAAAATTGGCTGCTACACATTTGTCAATAGTATGCAGAGTCATATTGAGAACATATTCAATGAAATCAATTGGACATTATGATAAATCTAACTTTAAATTGATTTTAATGTGACCTAGATATGAAAGAGCAAAGTTCTGAACCATTATATTTAATACTTTTACTGGTTGTTGATCTCAATTTGGTTGTAGGCATAAACATTCATTACCATTGCTTTTGAACAAACCAGCAATTAAATTCCTCATTCCAATGAAGTGCCACTTGTTTCCATCTGAAAATGTTTTCAACGGTATGACAAAAAGCTTTTGCAAATCTTGGGGATTGCTGATTTAATTTTGCAAGTTAATATTAAGTGGAAATGCTTCCTTTCCCCTATGTTAAGTCAGCACAACACTTGTTACCAAAAGAACCATCCCCAAACGTTTATGTAGTGCATACACATTTTAGGATAAATATTAGGATATAAACATATTTTCTTTAAAATTATGCTTCATTGTGTAAAGCAATACATGCTGTTTACAATATTAAACTTTCTATAAAATTTGGCAGTGTTTTTCTTCTTCTTTACACTTATGGAAATGAATTTTATATTTGAATTAATGTCTATGAACTCAAAAAATAATGCCATCATAAAATGCCATTGGTGAGTTGTTTTTTCTTCAAGGTATAGAAAATGTCTGTCATTAGTAACACTCACTGAAATGCTTTACAAAGAAATAGTTTAATATTTAGCAAACACAGGATAAGTACTTGCTTTTGTTAACTTATCTATAGATGGCAATTGTTTTTTTCAGTTGCACACCCATTTCATTTCTGAATGTTGTCTCCCATTGCTATTTTCTAGTGTTCTCATTTTTATTTTTTTAAGAAAGGATTTTGTTTCTGAGGGAACTATTAACACTCTGGGATTACAATAAAGGAATCTATCTGAAGTTGTATAATAATAGTCTGTTTAATAAAGCTTCTGGGGAAACTCCTGTGAAGATATTTTATGATTAAATGTGATTTATAAGCTTTTGACAGAACTTGAAAACATTACTTTTTCTTTTATTCCCATTATTGTCTCTGAAAACACGACTTTAAGGCTTCCATAAATCATAAACAACTTGAAGGTACACAACAACACAACAACAGATTATTTAATTAAATGTAGACTTCAGATAAACTGCGTTCTATTGACATGGCCTTTAACTGAAGCATGAATACGGCAATTTTGTGTTCAAATTTCTTTGACCTCAAAAAAAAATAAAAGAACAGAATGATAAATAATGTTATAAACTTTATTTGTATTCTGACCTATCTCCCCAAGGGGACTCGGGGTGGATTCCAACATACAATGGAAAACATTCATTGCCTCCATAAAGCAAATAAGTACCAACATTATAAGCCCAGAAAATTGTCATAGAATGGGGCCTCCCTCCCAGAGACCGGAAAAAGTCCTTTTTTGAACTATAACTCTCAGAAACTGTCAACCAGTATGCTGAGATCATGCTAGCTGGGAGATTCTGATATTGAACAAAAATAACTTTACCAAGTTCCAGTATTAGCATTGCTTTTGTTCTTTACCCAGTAATGCAAAACGCTATAGAAGGTTCAAAATATTGCATTTAGGAACAAGGAGAAACTATATCTTCAGTCCCTTTTTGCATATTTTCACTGGTACATCTGGAACAAATACAATTTTTTTTCTCTTTGCCAATTTACACACTTGGGGTTTGATTTGAAGTGAGCAAACATCTGGGCAACTGAGTGTGGATATTCTGCACTGAATGTTTAACCATTCCCCTTGGGTATGGAAGGCATCGACTCTGAACAATATACTACAGTGGCAACAAGAAGTCCTTTGGATGCACACAGATCTCCCAAGATCAAGAAATCTGTTAAATACAATATTCCAAAGAGAAGAGAAATTATCTTCATTTTATTTACACACAACCATTTAGGAAATTCATCCCCTTAGACAGACAATCAGCAATATGTGATGGCAGTCAAGAAGAATTTAGAATATTCAAAACCAAGTATTTGGATAAGATTTTGCTTCTCTTCCATACAGCTCTGTCCCATTTATCTCTCACAGGTTCATTCAGAAGGTATTTGCAATTTTTGGTTTTAATTTTGCCAGCAACTTTCCAGGTCAAAGTGTTTCTTAACATATCCCATGTTTTCCTTACTCCCACCATCCTTGATTTCTTTTTCCTTTGTCTTCTACTGTTATTATACTAATTGAACATTACAATAACTCTGTTTTGATATAAATATTCCTCTTTCCCTTGCTTGGACTTTGTTGAATCTGTGTCCTGTAAACAATTGCGGTGTTTAATGACAGTGGCCATCATTGCTAGTTCTGGGATAACACAACAGTCAGCCAAGTACAGACACATCTTGCAAAATACTGGGTTAATTTAATCAGGCATGGGAAGCAGGGATGAAAAGATCTAGTAATTCAAAGAGTTCTTAAAAAAACACTTCCTGGTGAAGGAAAGGCTATGTGGATACCCAAAATAAAATCAACTTGTACAGAAATAAATAGTATGGGTGGTGTAGTAGTTTCAACATTGGGTTGTGACTCCGGAGACTGGAGTTCAATTCCCCATAGAGACCCACTGGGTGACGTGATGCCAGCCATACACTCTCAGGCCCAGTTTGCCATAACAAGCACAGTGGCTTGGCAAATGTTATCTGAACTTCTATATATCTTGGAGAAGATACCTAATAACTTGATAATGAAATAATAGTGTACTTTTTAAAAAAAACATTTGATACATTTTGTTGCAGGGAATTTTATTGCAGGAAATAAAGCATATCTATCTAGCTATCTAGCTATTTATTAATTTTGGGGATTTCTATGCTGCCTTTCTCCTGGTGGACCCAAAGTGGCTCACAACATATTTAAAATATATGATATAACATAAAACCATTAGCTAAAACAAGTCATAAGAGTTATATAAATGCTCCATAGCCTCATCAATCTAAACTGTTAAAATTGAATTGAATTAAAATCCATCTAAAATTCCCATACAAACCATCAGGTGCTATGACTTAGTTAAAATTCAATTAAAAGCTATGTATATGTATATAATCTATATCTATAATCTATGTCTATGTATGTATATATGTATATAATAAAAGTCAGTGTTTGTGCATATGTATGTGGGCGAGTATGTTTGCAGCAGCCTTCCTATTAGCCTACTTCCAGAGACCACTGAGACCCCCACTGAAGACAGACCTGGACCAAACTTGGCACACACACACACACACACACACACACACACACCGCCCAAAACACACTTTATGCCCTATTGAAGTTTGGGGAAGGATGAACCATGGACAATACAATTTGCAGTACTTTCACCCAAATCCTTCATCCCATCAGCCAGGTATCTGGAGTAAACTAGGCACACAGATCACCCCCATTCCTCTCATTGCACACTTTATTACCTGCTGAGGTTTGGGGGAGGATGGACCATGAACGATGGGACTTGCAGTACCTTCACCCACATCCAGAAACTACTGCTGACCCCATCAGCCACGGATCTGTACCAAATTTAGCACCCCCCCCCAAAAAAAACAACAACCTATTTTAAATAGTCACAGGTTTTGGGGGGAAATGACCAAGGATGATGAGGCTTACAGTCCACCCATATTGTTATGCATTTTCTAATACTTTTACACAAGTCCTCCACACTTTTGAAGTGCCATTCAGAATGCCTCTTGCTTGAAACACTGCATAAGTCACTGACTAGGCTTTGCCTATTTCCCTTTAAGGTTAGACCACTCAATGTCTGCAACTCTGAGCTTTTCTGATATCACATTGCCCCCCAGGTATAAGTATTTTACATCTTACTTCTCTGCTCCCTGAAGCAGTGGAGGACAACAATGTGGCGATTTCAGTTGCTATCCACTCCCCACTGAAATCAATAAACCAGTAGACTTGGGGCAGGGGACAGTGACTGAAATTGACACTACTCCCCTCCACATGACTTTGGGGAAGGCACTGCAGCAGCCCTACCTACCTACCTACCTACACACACACACACACACATCTACCTGCCTGCCTGCTATACAATGTTTTTCCCCTCCCAGAGATATTTATATTTTCTCCAGTTCCACATTTACCACTACCCCACAAATATATAACTTTATATATGTTCTTTAAGAACACAGTAAAATAACACATCTGATTTTTTTGCACTGAGCAAAACTTGAGCACTGCTTAGCATGTGTAAAAGCCAGCTCTAATTTCCAGGAAAGAAAGCTAATGTCAACAATTAGTTCATTTTAATTAAGAGAGTAAAATGATTAAGTAAAATGATTAAGACACATGTGAACAAGTTTAACATGATGAAACAAATTTACATATGTTAGGAATTTCCACAGTACGTAAGATTTTGGTGCAGCAATGCATACTAATCCCCATGAGCAAAATCCATTTTAAAGGAGAACATCTCTTGTTGCAAGAGACAACATCATTTGGATGGGCAAGTCACACTCTCTCGTCCTTAATGAATAAAAAGCCTCTTATGAATAAATATTGCGCAGAAAACTTTAGAAGATGGTTGCTACTAGAGGTGTTCACAATTCCAAAAATCCACTTTGTTTGTATTTATGAAATTTGCATGACTCCTGTTTTGATTCTAAAGTGTTTTGAACAATTACTAGGGGGTATGGGTTGTATCTAGTACAAAGTGATGAGAAATCTGTTTTTCTTTTCTTTTTGTTATTTTTTTTTAAAAAAACTACAAGAAATAAACTTTACCTGATGGAGGAATTGGCCCCAAGGAGCTAGGGAATGTTCTTCTCCCTCTGCCGCCCAGCCATATGCGAGCAGGCCCTGTCCTGCACTGGACCTGGGATGAGCTGCGTAACTGATGGGGGAGAGTACTGGTCTTACCCACTGCACTGCATTTTCATCCCATGCCCTTGTTCCTTGCACAATCTCATTCCCTTGTCTTGTTTACAGTTTAGCCATGTTTTAGGCCAGGGCTGTCCAACTTCTACCGGTCCAGGGGCCTGAATTCCGGTCACTGATTACCTGGGGGGCCGTAGGCTCCACCCCTGCCTCCACCCCCTCCCTGCCCCCGGCTCTGCCCTCTCCCCCGGCGCCCTCTCCCCTTATTTTTATTTAATATTAAATATATTTAATTCCATCCTGCCCTCTCCCCTTATTTTTATTTAATATTAAATATATTTAATTCCATCCTCCCCTCTCCCCTTATTTTTATTTAATATCAAATATATTTAATTCCATCCTCCCCCCCTGCTTCGGCCTACCTTTTCCAAACGCGCAGGATCCAGGAGTACCCGGACAACAAGAGAGGCGACGACCGACTGAGTCGAAGAAGGTCCTAATCGCGTCTGTGGGCCTCAGTGATCCAGTAGTAGAGTAACCGAAGAGTATCGCGAGAATACGCAATCCACATGGGATTTCGCTGTCAACACCGGCGTGATCTCACGTTGATAGCGAAATCCCGTGTGGATTGCGTATTCTCGCGATACTTGCTAGGAACCCGGAAGTAGGTATTTTTTTATATTTTTATTATTTTATTTTTCAATTTTTATTTTTTATTAAAAAGCTTAGGGGGGCGTAGGGAAGGGGCTGGGGGCCGTATACGCCCCGGGCTGCCAGTTGGGCAGCCCTATTTTAGGCAGTTGTCACCATAGATTATTGGGCATTGTTCCAAATTTTAAATTGTTGTTTTATATGATATTGGTTTTACTTTTTTTGCATTGTACTGTGTATTCATTTTATGTGTTTTTAGGCACTTTGTGTCATATATAAACTGCCTTGAGTCCCTTAGGGGAGATGGAAGCGGGGCACAACAATAATTATAATTACCCAAGCAGGTCCTGTCCTACATTTGGTGGACACAGAGGCTTCTCTCTCTCTCCTTCTCCCACTCTCCGTTGGCCTCCCTCTCATAGCAAGCATGGGCTTGGTGAAAGAGGAGACCCAACTGACAGCTGCAGGCCCCAGTCTGGTGCTTACAGCCCTTGCCGGGGCCTCCCCCTATGCCAGGTGAGTGGTTTGCCATGGGAGGGAGGCTGACAGAGAGTGGGAGAAGGAGAGAGGGAGAGAGCAGCCCTACCTCCACTGTGAGGCCACAAGGTGGGATAGGGAGGGATGGACAGAGAGAGAAGACATATGGAAAAATGAACTTCTTTACACTTCTTTCAGAGGTGGTTGTTTTGATTTGTTTGTGTTTAACCGCAGCGCGGGGGGGGGGGGCTCAATAGGGTCATAAATCAGGTTGTAACTACAGATTTAATGAAACACAATTTACGATCCTCTTACAATTTTTTGCACAGCCCTAGTTGCTATACTTCAAACTTGACTGGAAGTCACCCAGTAATACTTACTTACTTATTCAGTTTTGTATGCCGTCTTTCCCCGAGGGCTCAGGACAGCTTACAGAGAGTATAAAAACACACTTTAAAACAACAATAGCAACAATTATATTTATATTAGTGCAGTAGTCTCACTTATCCAACCTTCGCTCATCCAGCATTTTGTATTGGAGTCTGCCTCCACAGCTGTTTCAATACATTGTGATGTTTTGGTGCTAAATTTGTAAATACAGTAGTTACTACATAACATTACTGTGTATTGAACTGCTTTTTCTGTCCATTTGTTGTAAAACATGATGTTTTGGTGCTTAATTTGTAAAATCATAAAGTAATTAGATGTTTAATAGGCTTTTCCTTAATCCCTCCTTATTATCCAACATTTTCGCTTATCCAACATTCTGTCGGCCCATTTATGTTGGATGAGCTAGACTCTACAGTAATTGGTCTGAAAAGAGGAGATCCAATTTAAACTGCAGTAGAACAATGGGTTTAAATTTCAACTCTTTCTAGGAGAGCTAACTTAACGGTAGGAGAAACCATCAAAGCATGATCAGTAAGGGGAGGAGGGACAGGTACATGACATCAGAAATATGTAATACATCAGAACTTCATCCCCATCTAATCCATTACTTTAGAATGGGCAGAATGAAACTTGAGATGAATCACCTAGTTGAGACTTCTCAAGCTCAATGAGAAAGACTTTATCATATCTAAATGCTGACGAATGTCTTTTCTTTGCCTTACTCAGAGCTACATGGGAGTGGCATTTATGAATGACGTCTTGAACAAGTTTCACTAAGAATACAAAAGATCCTCTCTGTGCTCATAAAACAGAACGAGTACTGTCTGCACGTTTCTAGTTGAGGTGGTAAGGATGCAGAAAGTAGGAGCTGTCCTAAATGCAAAAGGCGTATCCCCTTTGAATAAGATTTTGTTATTGGCTGGTTTTGACCAATAAAACCACACAATTAAGATGGATCTTTTTAGAAAGGCAGAAAAGTGGGCATGATATTGGATGTGGTTATTCAGCACAGCATGAAGATATGAAATTAAGGGGGGAAGAAAGAAAGTGACATCTTTGAGTGTAGCAGGGGCTTCTGGGGAGCATTTATTTGCAATAAAAGGCATATATAAAGCCATTTCACTAACACAGAAGAAACTAGCACATTAGTTTAACCCTGTCTCACAACCTCCTTTTCAATATTCCATCTTTGAAAAGAATCTGTTGTTATCTGCTGTCAAGACAATTTTGACTTATGGCAAGCCTATGAATGAGAGGCCTGCAATTCACTCATCAATAACCCTACTCAGATCCTGCAAACTCAGGTCTCTGGTTTCCTTGATCGAAACCAGATCAACCACCTATAACATGGTCTTCCTCTTTTCCTTATACCAAGCATTATAACAGTCATCTTGGGCTCTAGGGAGAGTTCAGTCTAGGACCACTTGTCTTTTTGACAAGCCATGCTATCCTTAGAATTCTCCTCCAGGCCCACATTTAAAATGAGTTTATTTTCTTCCTATCAGTTTTCTTCACTGCTTGTATAACCATACGCAGAAATTGGAAATACAATGGCATGGCAACTCTGACTTTGGTATTCAATGGTATTTCTTGACATTTTAGGATATTGTTTAGTTCCTTCATAACTTCCATTGTGTTAACTCACAAAAGTGGAAAAAGTAAGAAAGTATTTTTTTAAAACCTGAGCGGACACCTATCTAACAATCTCTAGACCCTCCAGTGCAACTCAGTGGTCAACATCAGCCATACATTGACCACAGAATCACACAGGAGGATCTGCAAATGTGTAAAGAAGTGTTCTCTCTAGGAATCTCTAAATATTCCAGTGCAAATCTGTGGTCAGTTTCTGATGGAAGATTCCCAGGGAGAACATATCAATCAAAATGTATATAATCAAATTTTCAAAGGTGAAAACCACAGATGAAGAGGCCCAACTGTACTGCCAACATTCACTATTAGAGAGAGTGATAAGATCTATTTTGCTGGGTGAATTCGTAGATACAAATTGATAGGTAACACTAATCAACAGGATGGTGCATCTTCCCAAGAATAATGAGATTTGGGCCTTAGAAAACTGAGAGATGGGGAAAGATAAATTAAGCAAAAAATGAATGCTACATAATATTATGAATAGCATGAAGTGAATGGAAAGACACACTTCTCCTCTCACACAGTACGGGAACTCATCCAGCAAAGCTCACTGACATGTTCAAGGAAGTGCTAGATGAGATACAAAACTAATCCAACCACTCCTTTTGGAGCTACAGGTTATTCTTAGCAATGTCATTGAAGTACAATGAAGTGCCTGCCCTCTGTTCAGTCTAGTCAAGGTGGGGTTTGGCACCTGGAAATCTAAGACAATCAACCTCTCAGTGTCTGGTGGTAAAAATATAACAAAAGCAAATAACAATTTTCTGACTTCCCATCACTCTCTTGTTTGGCTCTGTCTAAAGATAGGACTGATCCTGACAAAAAGTGGGGGGGGGGCACCTATTCTGGAGGAGAATGGCAGATTTTCTTAGTTATCATAAGCAATGGAATTTTCTTCACAATTGTCCAGCTAAAAGTGTAAAGAAATTTCTAGTTAAATGTTTTACTGATTACCTGTCTGGAAGAACCTAAAAAAGAGGACCAAAGAGGCTACTTTTTCATCACTTTCCTGTTTTGGTCACCCAGATGCTTTGAGGAAGTCCACCAAAAGCCTAAAGACAATGGCCTTTTCAGAGGCACTTGCATGTTCTATGGGCAGTAACAGCTACTCCCAGGATTCTCTTATAAATTTCTAAACCTGCTTAAAGGTGTCTATACATTCTCTCCCTAACATGCCTAATTTTATGTAGCCCTGACACTACTTTTCTGAACTCTGCTGCCCTTCACATGTGCTGAAGTCATCGGAATTCTTAGGGACTGCAGTAATTTGAACTGGATCTCATTATCACTTTTCCTGGAAAGTAATTAAAGTCTTGTGTTTATTACTGGAATAAGTGAAATAATAATAATAATAATAAAGAAAGCATACATTGAATATTAAGATTTTCTTTCAAGATGAGCCTCAATCCCAAGGCTATTTGTTTGATACAACCTCTGGGGGGGAAAAGAGTTGCATATGTGTGGGCTATATGTATTTGGGGATGAACAATGACAGTCATTCATTCATTCATTTCTCCACAAGGTAAGATCCAAGATGGCTTACACCAGGGGTGCTCATTAGGTAGCTCGGGAGCTACTAGTAGATCTTTGGCCCTCTTCCAGGTGATCTTCGGGCCTCACCAGCCAGATGGGGCGCTCCTGCCATGCGCGCGCACACCCTGCGCGCACACGCGCTCCTGCTGCTGGCTTCTGTTCTTGCGGTGCTTCTTTTGCTTGCAGGGCATTGCAGGACGAAGGAAGCACCCTCTGGAGGGAGCGCCCTGCCTCTCTCTCGTCCAGAAGCAGCTGTGCAGCCTCCGTTGCCGGCGAGACAGGCAGGGCGGAGCGCTCCCTCTGGATGCCCCACCTCATGCTTTCTCCTTCCTGCAATGCCCCATAGGCGGGCGGAAAACAGCAGCAGGAGCATGGGCGGTGGTAAGAACGCATGGCGGCGGGAGCGCACGGCAGCGGGGGCAGGTAGATCTTTTGGACTTGGTTGCTTTAAGAGTAGCTTGCATGCTGAAAAAGTGTGAGCACCCCTGGCTTACACATATCAGATAAATGAACCAGGAGCAGTCCCAGAGACACCTGATTCAAACTTATTCCTAGGAAGATTTGTCTGGGAATTTTTAAGAAAATAGTGTCAAGTGAGATTATCCACAATTTATTAAGAATATCAGAAAATGGCCCAGATAGGCCATTTTTCACAGGATCTTAATGGGATTCCTAGCGACAATTTTGTTGCCTCTAGAGCTGGAAAGATACACAAAAGAAGTTGGATTGCATTACACTATCCTATTGACT
Organism: Anolis apletophallus; assembly: GCA_030556195.1. Classification (NCBI taxonomy): domain Eukaryota; kingdom Metazoa; phylum Chordata; class Lepidosauria; order Squamata; family Anolidae; genus Anolis; species Anolis apletophallus. The sequence continues at coordinate 87,767,883 of JARBWK010000007.1, forward strand.
CAAAACTGTCTGGAGACATAGTCAGAAAGAACCCAGTGGCTTATCTGGTAACATCAAAATATGCAAAACAGTTCAGAATGAAGGACTTTGCTTGGGAAAGCCCAAGTGCCACACCTTACCGACATTGCTGCAGGACTGGGATTAAGGAACAGCTCACTGGATGAATTTCTACTAAGTCCAAAATCAGTGACATCACTAGAGAGATTGGTGACATCCTTTGAGGATCATATTGGAGAAGGCAATCCTGTAGGTAACCTGGAACCAAACCATGTAGGGCTTTAAAGGACAAACACAACACTTTGTACTTTGCCTGGAAACTAACTGGCAACCAGTGGAGTGAATTTACAACCTTATCACATGGACACTGCTGGAGTTGCTCCATTTCATTGGGCGGGGTGTGTGTGTGTGTGTGCAGGGAACCCGGTGCCACACACCCCACATTGCCCAACTCCAGCTGAGGGCAATCAAATAGGGGAAGTTCCAATGGCATGTACTGGCTATGCCCTCCTTCACCCATGGAGCCACACCAGCATTGTTAGATGGGAGCCTGCAGGCTCCCTGGATGACCTGGGCTAAACCGGCACATGTCACTAATTTTAGCCCCGTGTGAAGAGGTCCATAGTATAGGGATGATGTGCTCACTCCTGGTTGTTCCTGTAACTAGTCTGGCTGCCATGTTTTAAACTGAAGTTTCCAAACTTGGTGCAGAGGTAGCTCAATGTACAGTGCATTGCGGAAATCCAACCTTGAGGTTACTCAAGTCATGCTGGTTGACATGAGTTGAATTGGCAATGGCTCAATGCTATGGCATCATAGAAGTGGTGGCTTTACAAAGATCTATGCCAAAGAGGCAGCTGGGGCTCACCAAGCTACAAAGCACCAACTGGTCTCAAACCGCATTAATTCTGCAGTGAAGGTGTTGCTGGGAGACACCTGCTCGACCCCTCAGCCAGTGTCCTGTGGAGTCCCACAAGGATCAGTACTGTCTCCCATGTTGTTTAACATCTACATTAAACCACTGGGAGAGATCATCTGGAGTTTTGGAGTTCGATGCCATCTGCATGCAGATGATGTTCAACTCTATTACTCCTTTCCACCTGCTGCTAAGGAGGTTGTTCAGGTCTAAACTGGTACTTGATAACTGTAATGGTCTGGATGCAAGCAAACAAATTGAAATTGAATCCAAACAAGACAGAGGTACTCCTGGTCAGTCATAAGGCTGAACAGGGTATAGGGTTACAACCTGTGCTGGATGTGGTTACACTCCCCACGAAGACACAGGTTTGCAGCTTGGGAGTTCTCCTGGACTCATAGTTGAGCCTGAAACCTCAGGTTTTGGTGGTGGCCAGGGAGCATTTGCACAATTAAAACTTGTGCACCAGCTGTGCCTGTACCTTGGGAAGTCAGACTTGGTCACGGTGGTCCACACTCTTGTTAGATCTCAAATAGACTTTTGCAACACGCTCTACGTGGAGTTGCCTTTGAAGACTGTTTGGAAGCTTCAAGTAGTCCAATGGGCAGCAGCTAGGTTTCTAACTGGAGCGACTCATGGGGAGCATACTACCCCCTGATGAGCCATCTCCACTGACTGCCAGTTTGCTACCAAGCGCAAGTCAAAGTGCTGACTTTAGCCTATAAATCCCTCATCAACTTCCCTATGTGGTCAGTGGTTCCCTTGATGTATGGCAAGAAACTTTTCATCTGGGTGGATCTTTGTCTTTACTCTCACGGCTTGTTCTCGGTCTTGCAGCTCGTCTGATGTCTGAGATGGAGTATCCATTGGCCTGTAAAGCCCAGTTTAGGTGTTCAGTTCATCTTGGAGGAGGTGGGGTTCGCAGATTCTTTTTCCATGGTCTGACAAGGCTTTAATGGTGCTTCTTTTTTAACTTGGGTGATGGCTGGAGTTTTTATGTAGGTGTCTATTTGTGTGTGTAGGTTTTCTGTAAACTGTGTGACCCAATTGTTGATCTGGTTTGCAGATGACTAGGACATCTAGAAAAGGCAGTTTTCCTTCACTTTCTTTTTTCCATGGTGAATTGGATGTTTGGTTGGATGCTGTTGAGATGGTCCAGGAACCTATTCAGTTCTTCTTCTCCATGGCTCCAAATGATGAAAGTGTCATCCACATATTGGAACCATATTGTGGGCTTTTTTGTTGCCCTTTCCAGAACATGTTTTTCAAAGTGTTCCATGTAGAAATTTGATATGACTGGGCTGAGAGGGCTCCCTATAGCTACTCCATCTTTCTGTTCATAGAACTCATTCTCCCACTGAAAGTAGCTGGTGGTGAGGCAATGGTGAAACAGAGCTGTGATGTCTTCTGGGAACTTCTGGTTGATTAGTGCAATGGTGTCTGCTACCGGGACCATGGTAAATAGAGACCCCATATCGAAGCTGATCAGTTTGTCATTGGTATTTGGCTTGAGGTTGCTGATTTTTTTTTCTATGAAGTGGGCTGAGTCCTTGATGTAGTGCGTAGTGAGCCCAATATGGCTTATGTCTTGTTTTATTTTGTCTGAGGCCCCTTCCACACAGCTGAATAAAATTCCACATTTTCTGCTTTGAACTGGAATCTATGACAGTATGGACTCAGGTAACCCAGTTCAAAGCAGATATTGTGGAATTTTCCGCCTTGATATTCAGGGATATAGGGCTATGTGAAAGGGCCCTATATTTGGTGTTTTATAGTTTCTGGTTTTAATCTTTTGTTATATGCTATTTTAATGATGAGTTATATTTTATACTCTGTGAGGTGCTGAATTTTGCCATTTACATTATTGTGAAACACCTCTGGAATGTCCTTCCAAAGGAAATAAGACAGGCCCCATCCCTCCCCTCTTTTTGTAAGAGTTTGAAGACTTGGTAGTTTCAACAAATCTTCGAGAGTGATCAGTGCTAGCTCAGCCCAGACAATGTCCAGATACGACCTTGCCCCCTATACATTACCCTGGTCACTCTCTTAACAGACTCCTGGAAATAGCCCGTCCCCATCTTTGTCGCATACCTATTATAGTACTGTACCTAAATGCCGGTCCCATCTTATTTCAATTGTATCAGTCTTGACCTGGCCTTTTAATTGTCCTGACCCATTCTTTTTCCATGCCGTAACAAACAGACATGAAGAGCAGCCAGGATTTTTAATTTTAATATTTATGTGTGTTGGGTGCTTATGTTGCTGTTACTTTTGCTCCTGTTGTGACTCTGTATGTTTTGATATTGTTGCTTGGAAACCGCCCTGAATCCTGTCCATCCATCCATTCCCCCCCTTTTTTTTTCTGGGAGATAGAGCAGTATATAAATTTAAAAAATAAAAAAGTTATTATTTGAGTCCTGACAGGAGTTGAGAAAAGTGGTATAGAAATAGATACATACAGTGCTCCCTCACTTATTGGTGGAGTTAGGTTCCAGGACCTCTCGTAGTAAGTGAAAAACTGTGATGTAGGGCTACTCTATTCATTTTAATATTTATACATTACTAGCTTGGGGACCCGGCCCTGCCCGGGTTATTTGTGAAGCGCAGCACGATGTAGAGTGGGTCATGGGGGCTCTGTGTGCCAAGTTTGGTCTTGATCCATCATTATTGGGAGTTGCAGTGGTATCATGAAATTACTGAAGATAGTGCAAGTCCCATCATCTCTGTCCCCCCCAAAGTGTAGTAGGATGTAGATTGGGTCATGGGGGCTCTGTGTGCTAAGTTTGGTCTGTATTGGTGAATGGATGAGGGATGCATTCTTTTTCGGAAGTGAGTGAAGGTACTTCAAGTCCCATCATCCGTGGTCCGTCTCACAGTAAACTGCACCAGGCTGTAGAGTGGGTCATGAGGGCTCTGTGTACCAGATTTGGTGTTGATCAGTCATTGGATTAGGTTTGTAGCAGGATTGGGAAGTGAGGGAAGGTACTGCAAGTCCCATCATCCATGTTCTCTCCCCTCCAAACTTCAGTAGGATGTAGAGTGGGTCACTGGGGCTCTGTGTGCCAAGTGTGGACTTTCTCGGTGTTTTTGGGGGCCACAGTGGTCTGTGGGAACAGAGGGTGTGAAAATACTACAAATTCCATCATCCATTGTGAGTCCTCCCCCGAACCTCACCAGGACGTGAAGGCAGTCATGGGGGTTATGTGTGCCAAGTTTGGTCTCAATCGGTAATTGGATGAGGGTCGCAGCAGACTTGGGAAGTGAGTAGAGGTACCTCAAGTCCCATCATCCATGGTCCACCCTCCTCCAAACTGCACCAGAATGTAGAGTGGGTCATGAGGGCTCTGTGTGGCAAGTTTGGTGTTGATCAATCATAGGATTAGGTTTGTAGCAGTCTTGGAAAGTGAGGGAAGGTACTGCAAGACCCATCATCCATGTTCTGTCCCCCTCCAAACTTCAGTAGGATGTGGACTGGGTCACTGGGGCTCTGTGTGCCAAGTGTGGTCTTTTTTAGTGTTTGTTGGGGGCCACAGTGGTCTGTGGGAACAGAGGGGTGTAAAAGTACTACAAATCCCATCATCCATTGTCAGTCCTCCCCCAAACCTCACCAGGACGTGAAGGCAGTCATGGGGGTTATGTGTGCCAAGTTTGGTCTCGATCAGTGATTGGATGAGGGTTGCAGCAGACTTGGGAAGTGAGTAGAGGCACTTCAAGTTCCATCATCCATGGTCCACCCTCCTCCGAACTGCACCAGGACGTAGAGTGGGTCATGGGGGCTGTGTGTGGTCTGTATTGGTCCTTTTTGGTGGCCTCAGTGGTCTGTGGGAACCAAAGTGTTTGAAAGTACTACAAATCCCATAATCCGTGGGTCATGTCCCCCGACCCGCGCCAGGACGTAAAGGGGGTTAGGGGGGTTATGTGTACCAAGTTTGGTGCAGGTCCATCACACGCGCTGGTCGCTGTGGCCTGTGAAAGTGGCTGCCACATATCCGCCCTGGCCTGTGAAAGTGGCTGCCACATATCCGCCCTGGCCTGTGAAAGTGGCTGCCACATATCCGCCCTGGCCTGTGAAAGTGGCTGCCACATATCCGCCCTGGCCTGTTAAAGTGGCTGCCACATATATGCCCTGGCCTGTGAAAGTGGCTGCCACATATCCGCCCTGGCCTGTGAAAGTGGCTGCCACATATCGGCCCTGGCCTGTGAAAGTGGCTGCCACATATCCGCCCTGGCCTGTGAAAGTGGCTGCCACATATCCGCCCTGGCCTGTGAAAGTGGCTGCCACATATCCACCCTGGCCTGTGAAAGTGGCTGCCACATATCCGCCCTGGCCTGTGAAAGTGGCTGCCACATATCCGCCCTGGCCTGTGAAAGTGGCTGCCACATATCCGCCCTGGCCTGTTAAAGTGGCTGCCACATATCCACCCTGGCCTGTTAAAGTGGCTGCCACATATCCGCCCTGGCCTGTGAAAGTGGCTGCCACATATCCGCCCTGGCCTGTGAAAGTGGCTGCCACATATCCATCCGCCCTGGCCTGTGACAGTGGCTGCCACATATCCGCCCTGGCCTGTGAAAGTGGCTGCCACATATCCTCCGCCCTGGCCTGTGAAAGTGGCTGCCACATATCCGCCCTGGCCTGTTAAAGTGGCTGCCACATATCCGCCCTGGCCTGTGAAAGTGGCTGCCACATATCCGCCCTGGCCTGTGAAAGTGGCTGCCACATATCCACCCTGGCCTGTGAAAGTGGCTGCCACATATCCGCCCTGGCCTGTGAAAGTGGCTGCCACATATCCACCCTGGCCTGTTAAAGTGGCTGCCACATATCCACCCTGGCCTGTGAAAGTGGCTGCCACATATCCGCCCTGGCCTGTTAAAGTGGCTGCCACATATCCGCCCTGGCCTGTGAAAGTGGCTGCCACATATCCGCCCTGGCCTGTGAAAGTGGCTGCCACATATCCGCCCTGGCCTGTGAAAGTGGCTGCCACATATCCGCCCTGGCCTGTGAAAGTGGCTGCCACATATCCGCCCTGGCCTGTGAAAGTGGCTGCCACATATCCACCTGGCCTGTGAAAGTGGCTGCCACATATCCGCCCTGGCCTGTGAAAGTGGCTGCCACATATCCGCCCTGGCCTGTGAAAGTGGCTGCTTCCGCCCTTCTGCCCTCCCGCCCTCCGCATACACACATACAAACATTCCGTTTTATAAAGGTATACAGATTATAGTAGTTATACATTATTTTAAGTTTATGAACTTAAAATAAAGCGAAGCAAAGGAAGGAAAGGCCCTCCAAGGCTGGTGGGAGGCAGGACTGAGGAGGGAAGAGCGGAAACAGCAAAAACCCACAAAACAGCTAAAATACCATGATATATATTTTAAATTAGTATTTTTTTTGTTGAAATCCGCGAAACAGCGAGTCCGCAATAAACGAGCCGCGAAGTAGCGAGGGAACACTGTACTGTACAGCCTCGTTTTGGAATAGAAATGGGAGGGGAGGCGTGAGGAGGGTCTGGCTTTGTTTGCGCCCAAGAATTGTGCTAAATGCGACGAAGAAAGCAACCCTGGAAGCCACAAAAGCTGGCGCGCTCCCGCCCGACAAAGGCGGCCTTTCAGGCTGGAGGGCAAAGAGCAATCGCCCTTCCTGACCCCCGTCGAGGCCGCTTCGTGACTCACCTGCTGTCCCCTCCCCTGCTAAGACACTCCCTCCAGCCAGCCCCCCTCCTTCCTTCCTTCCTTCCCTCCCTCCCCTGCCCCGCCAGCCCCATTGCACCGGAGCCTCCCACCAGGCAAGGAGGGCGCGCCTCGAGGCAGGAGTCGGAGGTGGGCGCTTCTTTCTCGCCTCCTCCAACCTTGGCTCCAGTGACCGAGGGCCAAAGAAAGAAGGGGACGGAGGCATGGCCTGGCTTCCTGGCCTGGGGGCCCCCGGGGTCCTCCTGCTCTTGGTGAGTTCGTGGTGGAGGCAACCTGTTGGGCGGCAGGGCCTTGGGCGGGGCAGAAGGAAAGAGAAAGGCCAAAGAGAGGGGGAGGGATCCCCCCCCGCGCGCGCCTCTCCCCCTCCCCAGGAGCTGGCTCTCCTTCGCTTCCAGAAAAGCTCCCCCGCAGGGGAAAGGCGCCCTTTCCTGGCACGGTTCCTCCCCCGCTTCCTCCTGCGTTGGCTGCCCTCGCCCTTCCCTGCGAACTGTAGGCAACCTGGGCGCGGAGGTTCCGCGGGCCCGGAAGGCGAGGAGCGGAGTTCAGGCGGAGGCAGAAAGGGCTCTCGAGGGAGGCTGGGCATTGGCAACGTCGCCTGTCGTGGTTTCAAACCGAGGCGAGGGCATCTTTCAGGCTCACACCTAGGTCTTTGAATACACCTGGAAGGAAGCCATGTCTAGGAGTGAACTCCTTCTAAGGAGGGTGTTGGGTTTTGGTTTTTTTTTGGCAAAGTGCTTTTTTGATGGTTGTTTTCCTGCCTGGTTTCGGGTGTCCCTTGTGGTCTCTTCCAACTTAATGATTCTGAGTTTTTCTTCAAAGGAGTTTGACCATTGTCTCCTCTAGGACTCACTCCCACAGCCAGTCCAGCCCTATTTCTGCCATAGGGCCCTTCCACACAGCCATATAACCCCGAATACCAAGGCAGAAAATCCCTCAATATCTGTTTTGAACTGGGGGGACCTATGGCAGAATAAAATCCCACATTATCTGCTTTGAACTGGGGTATATGGCAGTGTGGACTCAGATAACCCAGTTCAAGGCAGATATTTTGAGTCATTCTGCCTTGATACTCTGGGTTATATGGCTGTGTGGAAGGGCCCTACATTACCTGAGGCCACACTGCCATATATTCCAGTTCAAAGCAGAAAATTGGGATTTTATTCAGCTGTGTGGAAGGGGCCTTAGATTACAATCCTCCCAATTCCATTGCCAATTTACCAGGAGTCTCTTCTGCATCTCGGAGTAGGTCTGCAATGTACACTTACTGCAGTTTGACCCCGCTTTAACTGCCCAGGCTCAATGCTGTGGTCTCCTTTTTAAGCAGAAGCTGGGGGCCCTTCCACACAGCTGAATAAATTCCCACCTTTTTTTTTTGCTTTGAACTGGAGTATGTGGACTCAAATAACCTAGTTAAAAGCAGATATTAAATTTGTGGGATTTTCTGCCTTGATATTCTGGGTTATATGGCTTTGTGGAAGGGCCCGGGATGGTCATTTGTTGGAAGGAGTGCCTTGACTGTTTTCCTGCACAACTAAATGGGGCTGGGCTAGGCGGCCCTTTTAGGCTTTTCCCATTTTGAATCGATTGTTTAAACACAATTTAAAGCAGAAGGAATCCTTTGAGATTTCAGTGTGGAAAAGCGAAAACAAGACTGTTTAAAATCAACGAGAACACTTAAGACAATTTTAAAGCATAAGCAGACTTGGGGAAAATACAGATATACAGTAATAGCTTGCTGTGGAATTTCTCTGAACTTCCTCCTGTCCCAATATCTCCAAGAGTATTTCCACTCGATTTAGTAAACAAAATGGTTCCATACATGAACCCCTTTTGATAACAAAGCTCCTACTCTGACATGAAGGAATTTAGGGACCTTCCACACAGCCATATAACCCAGCATATCAAGGCAGAAAATCCCACAATAACTGCTTTGAAGTGGGTTATCTGAGTCCACACTGCCCTATATTCCAGTTCATAGCAGATTATGTGGGATTTTATTCATATCTGCGGAAGGGGCCTTAGTCCCACTGTATAACTTTCATCTTGCTTTGTTAACCTGATCCCACCTTTTCTCTCAATATGGGATCCAAGATGCTTGCAGTATAAAATTAAAATAAAATATAATTAAATCTGTATTAGGTATGAATGTTTTTTAAAAACAAAATTAAATAGTCAGTAATATTAAAACACTGAATAAGAAATTATACCTTATTTTAAAGAGTCTAGCAACCAATTGGCAAGGGTCACAAATCATTACTACAAAGTGTTGAATACTTTGGTTGTTGTGGCTGGAATCAGAACTTTGAAAATTTTTGAGAAACGCAACTCCTTAAATCCTTCAACAGTGGAACCAACTGTTTGGATCCTAGTGGGCATAGTTGGGAAAATGTCTAAAATGGTTTTATTATAGTTTTTGTGTAAATATGGAGGAAATAACACAAATAAGAGGAAAATACTTAACCAATGTTAGTTGCTTTGTGTCTCATTTTGGGAGAAAGATGGGATATAAACAAGGGCATTATATAGGATATAAACAAAGGCTAGGTATATACATCAATAGAAACTGGTTATGTTTTCAAAGGTCAAAATTTTACAAACAGCTTCCCAAGATCTGGATTTCCCATTTCTCTAAAAATAATATTTGTTTGTGGGACCATTGGGGTTTTTTTGAATTAGAAAAATATAGTCTACAACCCCCTTCCTGAACAATTTGGATGAGAAATATACCTTCCCAGGCAATCTGGGGGGGAAACATGTTTACAAATGGGAAAAATAACTGTGTCTTTGTTCTTTAATTTGAGTATTTGTTGGTATTTTATAAACAATATGAAGAATAGATCTAGCACCATGTATTGCAGTGGTTTTCAACCTATGAGTCCCCAGATGTTTTGGCCTTCAACTACTAGAAATCCTAACAGCTGGTAAACTGGCTGGAATTTATGTGCAATATGTGCACAAGTTGAGAACCACTGGCCTGTTGTGATGTGGTGCTTCAGTTTGAAAAATGAGGATACTTATTTTCAAATTCTTAATTAACAATAAGTGACCTTGGGCCAATTACCTTTTCCAAGAATTACAATAGACATAACCTTGGGAAGGAAAACTGTGCTGTTTGTCTGGATTTGCTCAGCAAAATATTGTACTGTAGTAGTCAAATTTTAAAAGAGAGCCAGCATAGTGTAATGGTTTGAGTGTTGGCTTGTGTGTTAGCTTGTGTGTTGTGCCAGGACATTGGGACACCAGGGTTGAAATTTTGGCTCACTCCTGGAAGCCTACTAGTGACATTGGACATATCGCACTCTCAATCACAGAGGAAGGACAAGCCTCTGTACAGATTCTGGCATGAAACCCCTGTGATAGGTTTGCCTTGGGGTCACCGTAACTCAGAAGTGACTGGACTGCACACAACCACAAGAAAGGTACTGTATTTCCCCATGGATGTGGTTGATACCTCCAGGAAGGTTACAGAAATGTGTGGTCTGAAAACATGGTAAATCACTTGCCAGCTGGTGTCAAATTTACAGAACTAAAACTTGCAAAGCTCAGTATAGGGTCTGTTTCAGTGTTTATACACTTTATGGTATGGTCTCCATACCCACTGTGGATACCCTCAGACATCTAGAAGAACACATAGTAAGAACATCTTCTGAAGTTGTTACAAACTGGCAATGGGTAAAACACTTTGCATGCCTGATTTCTGTATTCTGCCACATGGTGAATGCAGACAGTTTTCATCTAAGGAAGTCTTGGTATTTTTCACCCAAGAAGAAACTGTATTTAATTGCTTCACTTGTTATGGAAGTATCAGTCCATATTTCCATGAATGTGGCTGCTTCATGCTTCTTTCACTTTAAATATTCTTCATTGCTTATACCACATCAAAATCCAGTTAAATAAAACAGTTTGATTTACTGCTGTGTCCAGACATGTATATACTGGAAGGGGGGGGGGGGGGTTAAAGACCCCTGGAATCATGGGATAGTCTTAACTTGGCTATATTCTTGTCTGTTTTTAATATGAGACTTGCACTCAACTGCAAGTCAAGAGTACAAGGAGGAAGCATCATGCTGGTACTTGCTGCCCAGTTGCTCTTGCTACAAGAAGAAATAGCTGAAGAAACCACAAGCTTTATGTCCATGACTTGATCTTTCTAGCAGCTTAGCTTGTCTGTCTGGTTTTGTTTTTATTTGGACAGCCAGTAGTAATCCATGGCATGTTCTAGTTTTGTTTCTTTGGCTTCTTTCTTGTAGAGAAGTAATGTAGATTTCTGTGGTCAGGCACCACAGTAAACAATACACAAACAAAAGGTCTATGGTTTGTTCAGTGACTCCTCGTTAAAGTAGGAGTCATTTGGTAGCATGTGTTAGCATGCTGCCTTGTTCTAGCAAGCCACAATTCTGCAGAACTCTGGTTTGTCATGATGAATTCCCATTATTGCAAAAGTATGGAATAATCTCATTCAGCTACCAGTGCTTCTAAAGAAATAAAAACCTTTCTCATCTGTTTTGTATAGATTGTCACCTGTTTTGCATCCCAGCTCTTTCCCTTGATTCTACTACTTTGGAGCCTGATCTAATATCCTGGTTTATCTCCATGCTATATTCAGACTACACTGCCATATTTGAAATATCAAGAGAATGTGAATCATTCCTGGAATCATAAACCAGCCTAGGTTTGGTCAGATATTCTCGTAAAAACCCTTGGAAATTTCATCTTCTGAACTAGTGTTTCTTGAATTGTTCCCCGAGGCATTTAGGTTTGGTTTTAATTTAAACAAAGTGTCCTTGGTGCTATCCCTGGGTCATGTTTCTGGTCTCATGGTTCAGCCCTAAAATACAAGAAGTACCGGTAAAGTGTTGAATAGATCCCAGAATAAATGTGGGTGATCTTTCACAAACTTCAGTCAGCCAATGTGTTTTGATAATTATAGTAGGCATGGAATTATTCTGTGTTAAGCAGACTTTGAGCTTGCATGATCACGTGCGTATTTATTAGAGCCCTATGATCTACCATCTAGAGCTTTATATGAAAGGCCTGTGCTTAGAATGAAGTCATAGTGGCTAATGTTACTATTGGATTCTTTTGCTGGAATACTTGTGAGGCAGAGGTAGAGGGATAAAGTGGACAAGGAGACAGAGAAAGGAATGTAAGGCTACTCACACCATACTGCTTATTTCCACCAACACAGCTTCTCTAGGTTGGTAGACTCGGACAGTTACATGTAATTTCTCCAATCCAGTCAGTGTGTGTGGATCTGATAGACACACAGCCTGGATCCAGACATCAGAGTTTTCATAGTGTTAGAACAGAAACTGGACTGAATGGATATTGGTGTAGTCAAGTTAGCTTTCCCTCGCACATTTATTAAGATTAGCTGCTTGGACTGGGGCTCATGAAGTTATAGTCCAAAAGGTAATTTTTCAAGTTTTAAATAGTACCCCCTGCATTCAGTTGCTTAAGGTCCAGTGTCTTGTATTGATGGGAACTCCACAAAATCAGAATTTCCAGATTTCTAGAGCAATATTTCTCTGGTTATCAGATATAAAAGACTGGCATTTTATCCACAGTGTGGTAGGGATAAGTACTAAATTGTTTCCCATTGGATACAATTGTTTCTTTCTATGAAACTTGTCAGGGACTGGTAAACAGTAGTTCAGGGACCGGGACTGGTTCAGGGACTGGTACTGGTCCAGGGACTGGCACTTCAATTAGTGGCCAAGAGCACAGATACTGTGCTGCATTTAGTCAATTTCTGCAGACCTTTCTCATCAATGTAGGTAGAAGGGAGTTGACAAGCATGGTACAGATGCATACCCATTTTTGCCTTCCATATCTTGAATTTTTTGGATGCCTGAATGGGCTTTAATATTTCAGGAAAGGATGCATGCTGTATATATTTCTCTTCATTGTCGTTTAGGGCATTTCTTTTTCCTTTCTTTTTTTTCTTATAACACTGCATGCATTTCTTTATTAAACAATCCTTAGCCAAAACTGCTCTTTGTTGAGGAAAAGATAACCTTATCTTTTCCCCAGCTAATTTTTCTAAGAAAAAGAAAAACAGCGCAAATTAAGAAGTGAAAAGAGTTACATTCCTCTCCCCGCCCCCACATACTCTAGGGTTTCTGTGGGAAACCGTTTTCTTTTTTAAACAATATTTCCTTAAATGTAGGAGGCTTGAATAAACAGCATAGCATCCTAGATTTATCAACTCTACAAAAGCCAAAGAAAGCCTAGATTTCCACTTCTACAAGAACAATTTGTTTTTCTCCAAACATACAGTAAAGTATGAAAAACATCACCATGTTTTCCAAAAGGAGTGCCTACATTGTGTCAGGTGCTACAGGGTAACAAGCTGGCGTGAAAGGTTTTTATTGCTCTTTTATTGGACTTGCCTTGATGTTCACTGCTTCAGGCACCACAGAAACTGTAGAAATGAAAACTTCTAACTTTGAGGAAATGTAAGAGACTGAAAGCAATCTCTCAAGAGATAAAATAAAGCTGATACAAGTCATTCAGGGTTTGCGTTATCGGGATACATTTATTGAAGGACATAAAATGAGTGACAACAGAAGATTTGTACAACTTTAACGTGGATGGGGAAGGCATTCCGAAATTGGCTTCATCATAAAACAAGGACTGTAGTCAAAAAATCTGAAGAAGTTAAGAGAGTACCTATGAAAAAAGTAGATAATCTCAGATATAGAGACACATCATTGAATACTAAAATCAGAATTGTCAGTGCTATAGTATTCCCAATTTCTATGTATAATTGTGAAACTTTGGACAGTGAAGAAAGATGTCAGGAATATCTAAAAGGGTTTTCTACACACATATGTGCACTTGAACATGAGCAGAAGCCACCGGGAACTCTAGTGGTCAGAAACTTTTGTGAAAATACATAAAACGTCCTGAGTGGGAAGGTTTCAACCTTTGGGAGTTCATTCAAAGTCCTTGGCATCATGCCCCACTTGTGTGTTTTTCCTATTTAGACATACTGCCTAAACAGGACTTGTGATTTCAATGCTGCCAAAGAGTGTATGTTTTGCTCCCTGAGACAGAAGCAGATAAATCCATCCCCAGTCAAGTTGCATAGTTCAAACCCAGGAAGATTATCTTGGCATGTAAGATAAGGAGTCGCCAGTGCCTTGGGAACATCTCCCAATAATTGAAAACTAAATAACAAAATTATGGACATTCATGTTACCCAAAAGTCTGCTGCATAGATAGCTGCCTAATAATGGTGGTTTATTTATTTATTTATTTATTTATTCAGATTTCTTGGCCGCCACTGCTGGGTGGCTCGAGGCGGCTCACAATCGAACAAATCACAACACATTATACAATTAAAACAAGTTAAAACTACAGCATTAAAAACATCAACCAGAACCACTAGACTAGCTTAGGTAGCGAAAGCCTACCGGAACAGCCAGGTCTTGCAGGCCTTCCGAAACACCATGAGGTCGCGAAGAGTTATGGTATTTTTGCCATTATTATTACTAGATTTACTTGTACCTCATAAAGGATAAAGCTCAAGGTTACCCCTTGACATTAAGTCTAGTTGTGTCCAACTCCGGGGGACGGTGCTCATCTCCATTTCTAAGAACCGGCATTGTCCATAGACACCTCCAAGGTTGTGTGGCCAGCACAACTGCATGGAATGCCATTACCTTTCCGCTGAAACAGTACCTATTATTCTACTCGCATTTGCATATTTTTGAACTGCTAGGTTGGCAGAAGCTGGGGCTAACAGCGGGAGCTCACCCCACTCCCTAGATTTAAACTGCCAACCTTTTGGTCAGCATGTTCAGCAGCTCAGTGGTTTAACCCGCTGTGCTACCAGGGGCTCATTTTTTTCTAAAATTAGGACTCAAAATGGATTACACGGAGTACAATATAGTTAAAAGCATACAGAGGTCAACATTAAGCTAAACATTAGTATTCACAATGTTAAAACAATATAAAGCACAGACTTAAGAAAGATAAAAAGGAGATTATTACAATGCAATAAAAACCATGCAACACCTTTTTAAAAGCCCTTTCTTTAACATCTTTTATATGGTGTTGTTGGTACCAATGCTATTTGAAACTGTATCAACCAGTATTTTTACTACAGTTGATGTTTTTATTGTGCTGCTGTTTTACACCTTAAGTATAAGGCAGGTTCTCATTGTATTTGCTTTGAAATCAGTTTCAATGAAATTAGCATTTATTTTACAAGGAATGGAGCTATGTGGTTCTTCCATCTGTATTTTATTAATAAAAAAGATCAATGCATCTGTTCTGAAGTTATAAGGCAGTGGATTGGAAAGAAGTTTCTGGTCCTTTTCCAGTGCTTAAAACATATTTCTAAACTACTTTTTTATTCCTGGGATTCAAGGAAGAGAACTATTTTTGTTTCATTATTTAAAATTGCCCATTTGATTTATGTTTTATCTTACCATTAAACCCATTGAAAATTGGCTCCCATGACACTTTTGACATTTTTCATGTCTCGGTAAATAAAAAGTGGAGCCAACCTTTTCAGTAGCCTTGTCAAAAAAGATTGGTAAATGTTTTCCTTCTACTTCTACCCATCAATTTCTTTCCCATACGAGGGAATACTATAATTAGGTTCCCCAGATCATGTTGGATTTCAACTGGTATTAAATGCAAAGTTGCATTTAATTTTTTCTCCTCTTATTTTCATTAAAAACGAAGGATGATAAAAAGACACATAGTGTACATGGATATTTTAGAGCTGGGAAGTTGTCATATATCACAGAGATCATCTTTGTTCTAGTACTGCTTCTTGTATGTTATAAACAGTGGAATTTTGTGACAAAAGGCAATTCTGTGTGACATATTATGTGAACAGTCTATTTGATTGTCACTGTTGAATCCCACTTTAGAGATTGAAATCCCAGTTGGTCCAGCCTGATTAGATAAAGGAATCCTAAGCCTCACATATGTGCAAAGGTCCATACATTTACACTGCTTCCATTATGAGACGAAGCTTGAGTTTATACCTGTACAGGGCTGGGAAAAGGCATGATTCAGGTTTAACTATGATATGACAGGGCTGTTTGTAATGTAAAGGCAGGGTAGGCTTTGACATGAGACAAAAGAAATGTATTTCTTACTCAAAACAAAGAAATCCGCCCTGGAACAGAAACCTCCCCTGGGCTAGAAACATGTCATTGGTGCCTGCTGGGACTTGAGAAACAATGAATTACTGTGAGTACACAGATCCCAGCATGAAAGGGAGGGAGTTGCCCACATGAATATATATTGCCAGTTTCCTTACTGCAGTTTTGCCCTATGTTTATTGCTGTAGGATGACATTGTGCCTTTCCGTTTTATACATTCTAAATATAAAACCTATCTCCCAATATATACATACAATTCCACCACTGCTGTTTCTGATGTCCCCAGACCAGCTATTGGGTCAAATGATTGTATAAATATATGTCATTTAATTCTTGATTGCTCTCAATACCAGCTTTAAATATCCGGTTGGAAAATCTAAACAGCCTGAAACCAATGTGCAAGAAAAGTGACACTGAATCAAAAATAACAAATTGAAATAATAAGGTGATAAACATTTTACTGATTGGCAAGACACAAACTCTTATACAATATTATTATCCTGCATGGATGAAATAGTGTTTAGAAGAGTTGCTACTTACTGCTCATATCCTTTTTTGATTGGCTATTAAACACAACCTAGCTTGTTCAGTTATTACATAGTCATGTACCACAGTCATACATAGTTGGAGGCATATAGGAGTAGTATATCCAAATTGTGCTGGTGTTCAGCATTCTCTCCTTCTTGGTAGGACTGTTACTTAGATTGAATTAACACATGCAGCTCTGCCTCCAGTGGTTGTGTTATTTGCACACGGCCTAACATAAATGCATAGGACTGTAGTGCAAGGAATGGACTAACTGTGCTTGAGTGTGAAGTCAGTCTCACCTCAGCTAGATTCACTAGCTGATCACTGTAATCTTAGTCTTTGACTGTGATCCTAATTTGTAACATAATGGAATTTAATGTTTGAAGAAAATGTGAGTGAGGTTTGTTGACTGCCATAACAGCATAGATATTATCTATATGTGTCTTTCTACAACTTCATACTGCAACCTCCAGCCTCCAAGCTGGAGGTAATGGAAGTTGTTTGGAAACATTTGTAAATTACACATTAGAGAAAGTACTTTTAAAGCAAGGGTAGGCAGGCCTTAACCCTTCAAAGAATTTCCATCTTCATCAACCAGAGTTTGGTAACAAAGAGAAGTAAACAAATCTACCTATAGATTTATATCTACATTTTAACTTCTCATTATATTGCCTATAAAGCCCTATATGCTTCGGGTCCAACCTATCTTCGAGACTACATCTCCTTCTATGAACCAGTGCAGGCTCTGAGATCTCAAACACGGTTGGTGGGAGTGAGGGAGAGGGCCTTCTCGGTGGTGGCCCCCGGCTCTGGAATACCTTCCCTAGAGATTAGGTTACCACCCCCCACCCCCCAAGCCTTTCGGGCCAGTTTAAAAGCAAGGCTTTTTAGACAGGTCTTTGACCCTGTGTAATTTATAGTCCGATTTGAGGATTTAGCGATGGCCACAATCTGGTACTTTAGTTTAGTTTGTTAATGGTAGACAGCAATCTTATTCACAGATTTTACTGTGTTTTATGAATTTTATAATTTTATTATATGGGTTTTTATGCATGTTAGTTGTCTACAGACTTATGTGTTGTTGTATATGCTTATGTATTGTTTGTTTTATATGTATTGTTTGTTTTATATGCAGCACCTTGAAGTGTTTCTGTGAGCTGCCCTGAGTCCCTTCAGGGAGATGGTGGTGGGCTAGAAATAAAATTCATTATTATTATTATTATTATAGAATATGTATTTTAAAATACATGCAGTGCCTTCTCAAATATGTCTGTTAACTGCATTGAAACAGCATGTTAGTAGTACTTAATATTTAAATATCTGCACATCATTTCACTGAACTTTTTTTCTGTCTCCCTGCTCCCACGTTTCTGCTTCAGTGCTTTGCAGAAAAAAGGAGATAATGAACTAAAAGGGTTACAATTCTGACAACATGTCTTATTTTTATCTTACAGTTCCACCCTGAGTTCAAACAAAGGTAGACTTCTCAGAGATGATTTGTTTATAGCCAGCAGACTAGTCGGTTTCATGATTCTTAAATCTAAAAATTAACACTTAACATTTCCATTTTTAAAAACAACGTAACATCTTTAAGACTAAAAACCTTGTTTTGTTCATTTTTTATTTTCGTAAGACGGGAGAAAAGGAAGAAACATTTATGGAGCTTTCTTGCCATTGCAATAATGCACAATGTGATATTGCTTGTTTTGTTGTGGTGGTTTTTTTTAAAAAATGTATGTGTATGTGTTTTATTTATGGTTTGTTTTTGTTTTTTGCAGAGTTGGGTCATTTTTGGAAATGGACTTCACTTAGAGGTAGGCATTTGTATGGAACTGCAGTGAATAGAAAATACATTCTAAATATTACTGACTGCACTGGTGGCCGATGACTCCCCATGTCACTGGGACCTTCAATCTATCCTGAGTATTCAGAACCCAGAATATTTTTGAACCCTCTCCCCAAAAATAGGCAAAGTCTAGATCAGGGGTGCCAACACTTTTTCAGGATGCAAGCTACTTATAAAACAACCAAGTCAGAAAGATTTACCTACACAGAAATGTAAAACGTATAACTATATGTAAACATGCAGAAAGAAGCCAGACCTTTCAACTGCAAGGCCATTCAATGCTGATCAATATGGCCAATGGTACATTCAAAAATGCACCCAGACAAGAGTTCCTTTCCCACCCTGACATAATTAGGGGGCCTTTGGGGAGCCCTTTCTCAGTCTCTGCTCTTCCCTTCCCCTGTTATGCTACCCAAAGGGGTCTGGGTCTCTCTCTCTCTCTCTCTCTCTCTCTCTCCTCTGAGGGGGAAGGGGTGTGCCTGTCAATGGAAGAGGAGGAGAAGGACTCCATCCCCCATCAGACCCCGGGGTTTGCTCTCTCTCTCTCTCTCTCTCTCTCTCTCTCTGCAGCTGGAGAGGGGTGGGGTGGGCAAGGCAAGGGCCTCCTTCTTTTCCTCTCTCTCTCTCTTTCCCTCCCTCCTGCCTTGGCAGAGAGAGACCCTGCCGGGCTGCCTTTCTTTGTGCGGCTCCTCCTTTTGTCTGCGCTGCCGGCCGCGCCCCCTCTTTCAGAGAGAGAGAGACTGCAAAGAAGGGAAGAGGGGGCTTCTCCTCTGGTGGCCCCCTCCTCCTCTCCTTTCTTCTCTTTCGGAGGCTTCTCCACCACCACCAAGAGAGAAGGGGGGGAAGAAAGGCTTTGTGTGCCAGAGGAGGAGGGGCCGGCAGGTGGGCGGGAGTCTTCTCCTCCCCTCACCCCCTCCTCCCCTCTCTTGGTGCCCCTGCTTCTTCTTGCTATGCTTCCCCTCTTTGTTCCCTCCTCCCCGCCCCCGTCTTCTCTGCTCACTCCTTCTCCCTCTTCCTCTCCTCCTTCTCCGGTTTCTCCATCCCACCCGGC
The DNA here is from genome assembly GCA_030556195.1 of Anolis apletophallus. Lineage (NCBI taxonomy): Eukaryota > Metazoa > Chordata > Lepidosauria > Squamata > Anolidae > Anolis > Anolis apletophallus. The sequence continues at coordinate 87,787,031 of JARBWK010000007.1, forward strand.
GCTCTCCCTCTCTCCAACCTCCACCTCCTCGATCCCCCCTTTGCCCGGTTTGCCATGCCGAGCCTGGTCGTGTCAGGGATCATGGAACGGAACAGGAGCTTCGGGGACCTGGGCTGCTTCCCGGGGAGCGCCAGCAGCGCCAGCAGCAGCAGGGGGGGAAGAACACCAGCGGGGGGCAGCGGCGGCACCAACAACGGAGGCGGTGGAGTCGGAGTGGGCAAGGAGCGGGTGCTGCTGGAGGACGAGCGGGCGCTGCAGATGACCCTCGACCAACTCTGCCTCCTGGACCTGGCCGAGCCCGCCCTCGCCGCTGCAGTGGCGGCAGGAAACCCAGAGACAGACACAGAGAGAGAGAGAGAGAGAGAGAGAGAGAGAGAGAGAGAGAGAGAAACTGCGAAGGGAAGAGAGGGGGTTTCTCATTCGGCGGTCCCCCTCCTCTTCCTCCTCCTCTTTTCTTGCTTTTCCTTCCTTCTCTTTCTCCTCCACTGAGAGAGAAGGAAGGGGAAGACTTTGTGTGCCACCAGAGGAAGAGGTGAAGGAGGGGCTGGCAGGTGGGTGGAGGTCACCTTGGTTGGCCCCACCCCCTCCAAAATGGACAGAAGGTGCTGCGATCAACTTAATTTGGCGCTGCGATCGACCCGTCGATCGCGATCGACTTTCTGGGTGGCCCTGGTCTAGATTAAGAGTGGTTCACCACACCACTGACATAGGTATCAGCTGCCTCTGGTTGAATGTTGCATATGAGCAGCAAAGAGGATACTTTGAGAATTGATATTAAAAAGATGGAGATGAATGGGGAAGGAAGATGAGATCATAAAACACATGTGAGCCACTCCACTGTTCTATATCAGTGATTCCCAAACTTTTTTGGCCTATCTCCCCCTTTCCAGAATTTTTTTTACTCACCGTCCCCCTAGAAATTAATTTTTAATTTTTAATAGCAATTAAACAGAAAGATATATGTATTAATATTTCTACTTTTTCATAAAATATAATAAAGAAAGTTGTAAATTAGAAACATTGAAGTTTGAAATTATGAAACTGTTTATTGAACTTAGAATATAAAGATATTACAAAAAAAAGTTAAAACATTCAAAATCATCTTAATGAGAAGGATGAACCTGGTATGCTGCTACCAATCTAGTAATCCTCGGCTCTATTTTCATCAGCAGTAATCTCAAATCACCGTGATTGACTATTTTGCAATCGGTTTCTTTTTTTATTACCAGTTGAGTATCCGTTATATAGAATTACAAAATGTGACACCTCTAAAATCCAGTATCCACATGGGTAGCTGATATAATGGTATCTTTGATTTCTGATGATTCAGGATATACTAACTTTCTTTCATACACAAAATTATTTTTAAATGTTGTTTATAAAATACTTTAAAGTTATGTGAATAAGGTGTGTGTGAAACTTAAATGAATTTCATGTTTAGCTTGGGTCCCCTCTCCAAAATATCTATTGTATGTATGCAATTATTTCAAAATCCCCAAAAATCCAAATACAGAAAATGTCTAGTCTTAAACATTTCAGATGAGTGATACTCAATCTATATTTAATTATTTTCTATTTGTAGTGGTTTAATGAAAGTACAGGTAAGTAGACAACGGATAGGTTTCCTTTGTAATAAGCTGCTACGGGTTCAGTAGAATGTAACCCTTTGGATGTCTGTATAGAACCATAGTCATATGTTACAATGATTCAGACATACTTATTTAGGCCGCCATCCTCAGATGTATTAGGATGCAGATTCCATCATTAGCAACCAGCATAGCTATTGTCAAGAGTGCTAGGAGTAATGGAAGTTGTCATCCCACACATCTGGTTGGCACCAGACTGAGAAAAGCTGTGCTAGGGAAAAAGTGAAATTCACTTCTGAAAATAAATTCTCATAGGATTGTGCTGTCAATCTATATTAAAGTATGCTTATATTTTGCCAAATGTATACTGGGTGCTTAATCTATTGATTTTCTGACAGATTCTTGGTGGCAAAAATGACAAGCTATTCAATGAAAACAGCCTAATTAGGCAAAAGCGAGAATGGGTTGTCCCACCTGCATATATCTGGGAAGAGAGGGACAATTCCAATAAGAATCCAATTGCTAAAGTAAGTCACAGACAAATAAATTAAAACCTGACGGACATGACATTGGCTTGTTGTGTAGAAGAAGTTATTTCTTTGGCACTGTCCTGTTGTGGCAGCAATGTAACAAAAAGTACTGGTGGCAGTGGGAGTCCAACACTCCAGATAAACTCATTATTCTTCCAAGCTCTCTCGTTCCCTTCATCCCCAGTATTTATCCCTACCTGTGTTTTCTATTCCTCCATTCTGCCACCTCTCGTATCCTTTTCCATCAGAGCCTGAGGTTTTGGAGAGCTGTAACTGTGCACATTCTTATCTTTGTTTAATTTTCTTTTAAACCTACAGAGACCCTTTAATGTGCTGGCAGTCTTCAAATTATGAGGTGTTTTATACAGAGCAACATAACTGAAACCACAGAAATGCCCCCCCCCCCCCAGCAAAAAAATGTTTTTCAGAGACATTTAATCTCTAACCATCCATTTCCACTGAATATCTCTTCATTTTATTTGTAGATACGATCTGATCGTTCAGTTGAACCAGGAGTAATTATTACTTATACTATTTCTGGTCAAGGAGTCACAGAACCACCGTATGGGTTATTTGTGATTAATGGAAAAACTGGAGACCTAAACATAACTGGAATAGTTGATCGGGAACAAACACCAATGTTGCATGTAAGTGAAGAAACCTTTTGTCCCTATTAAGCACCTTCAGATTTATGTCAGTTGTCACCTCTTGACTTGTATTACATTTAGCTACCAAACTACTTCCCAAACTTTGCTGCTCTGAGAATTTCCAGAGACAGTTGGAAGACCATTGCTACCACATCTGCCCCCTACCCCATGACTTTGAGGGAGGCAGAGCAATAGCAACCACTGTTTTTCTAAGCTCCTAACACCTGTGGATATGTAGAGTCAACTATATTTCCCTTGATTTTCAGAAACAAACAAGAAACATAATCCAATATCCTGACTATTTTCACCTTCATGTCCCTTATGTATTCATTGATATTTCAGTTAAAAGGCTATGCATTGGATCAATATGGTGCCAACTTGGAAAAACCATTAGATCTACGAATTAAAGTTCGGGATATCAATGACAACAGCCCAGTATTTTCACAGGAAGTTTTTTCAGGTTCTGTTGAAGAACTCTCAACACTTGGTAAGTCCTTGACATGTATTGAAGATGGAATGTAGGGAATGTGAGAAAATGGTAGAACAGGCATGGGCAAACTTCGGACCTCCAGGTCTTTTGGACTTCAACTCCCAGAAATCCCAGCAGCTTACAGGTTGTTAGGAATGGTGGGAGTTGAAGTCCAAAACACCTGGAGGGCCAACGTTTGCCCATGCCTGTGCTAAAAGATCTAGCTGAAAGTAAGACTACAATGGTGAGAAGATGATTTTTTTAAAACCAAGCTGTCTTGATTTTCATACCACTTACTGTACCTAAAAAGCCAAGATGGAGAAAGGGAAAGACATTTGACTAAATGTGTGTTAATTATTAAATGTCCATTATGCAGAGAAGGCTAAAATAATCTTGGAATTGTACTATTCAGAATGGATTGCAAATATATGCCTAACCTTCCCATCCACCTAGTGCACCTGTCCTGCCTCTGGTGGTGTTGGGTATACGCTCATCCTTCCATTCTTATGGATTTGATTATTTGCAGATTCAACATGTTCTCTCTAGGGACCTAAGTCTTCTAGTGTGATTCTATATTCAATTTTATCCAGTCATGCTGGGGTATCTAGATATTTCTAGAAAGAACACTCCAGGAACCCCTGAGTCTTCCGTTGCAATTCTGTGATCACCTTCCAGCTGATGTTAACCACAGTGTCGTGCTGAAAGATCTTGAAATTCCTAGAGAAATGTTCTCTCAAGCTAAAAAACGTAGTAATTTCTTTATTTGCGATTCTTCACTTTCATGGGGCTTCCTATGCCCTAAATGCCAGCAGATGTGGGGGACTGACTGTACATTCCTGGATGAAATATTTGAACAGGTATCAAATAAATGCTTACCTGCCAATTTTATTCTTGTTTTAATTCAGGATTCTAGTGATGATATTCAAAGCCTTAAATAGCTTGGGACCTCACTTTTAGACGGAGCAGCTTCTCCTAGACATATATCTTTGCTTGAGAGCTGAGATTTATAGAAGCATACTCTTTTATTTTGTTATAACAAATCATATTATTTTATTCAGTTGTAAACATTATAATCTGTTGAATTAATGGGATTTATGCAATAGCTGATTTTGCAAGTTCCCACTAATTTGAAGGGTTCGTTCTACCACTTCATCTCACTAGAGGAAAAATCCACTTAAAGTCCAGTTTTTGCCTCCTACAGAATTCTGGGGCTTGTAGTTTAGTGAGGCCCTTAAAGGCTCCTCCTTAAACTACAAACCTCATAATTCTGCAGGAGGTTTAAGTGGATTTCTCTCTTGTATGATGAAGCCCTAGGGGTTTCATCACACTAGAGAGAAAAAATCGACTAGTTGATATCAAATTAAGCTGGTAATATTTGTTTATTTTCATTTCTAAAATGTATACTGCAATTTTAACCACATTTCATCATAGTTTTGTTCCGTAATGTATGTAATCATTCATTAATATGGTGTATTACGTTTTTGTCCTTTTTGCTGTTTTGATATTTTTTGCTGTTTTGCTGTTTTAATGTTTTAGATATAATTGTTTGCTTATTAGTTTTTTAAAAAGTTTTGTATGAATAGATGTTTTTTGTACTTTTGTCTTAATTTGTTCCAAGCTGTGTTGGGTCATGTACCAATAAAGATGGAATATAAATACAATCAGCCAAACAAAGTAAGGGTAACTATTAGATATCGTGGGAAATATCTTTATGATTTAGGTTTTTAGTGTGTGCTATTTGACTGAGCATCTATATTTGAACTGAATCTTATGATTTGATAGATGGTTTGAAAATCTTCCGTTCACACTTACATATCACATTACTCTATGACAATGCTTTTTAGGTACTCTTGTAATAAAGATAACTGCAACTGATGCAGATGAGCCAAACACTGCGAACTCCCTAATCCATTACAGGATTATTTCACAGGAACCTAATCAGCCTGAAGCATTTGTAATTAAACCTGAAACAGGGGAGGTTCGGACTGCACTCATCCAACTTGACAGAGAGGTATTTTTGTTTTGTCATCCTTGTCATCTTTCAATCCCTAGCTATCATATATTATTTTAAATTATCAAGGATTGCATTTAAAGTGCTAGCCACCTTTCTTGTTCTTCAGTTTACACCTGCGAAATGCTGGATTGGAGCCAAAACTGTTATTCTTTGAAAGAAAAGATTCCTGGAAGATCATACATTAAAAAACTAGTGGTGGAGCCAAGGAATAGGAAGGCAACCTTTGCTGATTTTTAATTCCTCTGACTTTCTTACGTTGCTCCAAACTTTCAGAACAGCTTGTCAGAAAGCATAGAGAGTGGCCTGTACAAGAATTTGGTTTTTTTTCATATTCCTGTTCATTAATTGTATCTACTCTAGTTGAGATTAAAATTTGATCCTAAGTCTTAATTCTGAGAATTTTGTTTTAAAAGAAATATTGTATAGTGCCTTTCTGAAATTAAAAAAAATAGACATGACTGCTTATTTTAAAAAATTTAAAGAGTACAACAAACTTCCATTTTTTATAATAATCTTTATTAAGTAAAGCATTTATATATTTTTAACAACCCTCTAATTTTTTTATCAGCTGTAAAGATGGGAATTATATGTGGGTGGGTGTAGAATCAAGTATGTTCCACTGAAACACCCAGACCCAAGCATAAGGTGAAACAAAACCGCTCATTACAACACAGAGTAGAACAAAATCAAATCAGTGAAGCTCCACCCTCCCCCAACTTGCACTGGAAAGAATTTCAAATGGGACCAATGTATTGAATATTAGAAAATGCTATTTCCGCTTCACTGCATCACTATTAATCATCAAGTGGCAACGTGTGTTGTCATAGTACATTAAAGTGGCTTGATATTTTTAAAAAATACAGTTGGCCACCCATATTCACTGGTGTTAGGGATGCAGAGCCTCTGCAAGAGTGAAAAAAACCATTCAAATGCCTTTTTTTTCAGGGAACATATTTCCAGAAATCTCTAGGACCACCAGCATAACGTTATAGTTAATATCCACACTGTAGATTCCTAGAGAAAGTATTTATTCAAATTCACAAACATTAAACCCACAGTTGTGGAGGGTTGACTAGCTCAATCAACAGATTTATTGGGATTTTCCCTTACCCAAAACTGTTTTTTGTTTGTATGGGGGAGAAGCTGTGGTATATGGCTGCATTTTCTTACACAGTGATATCTTCCAGGTGCACAGTAGCTACAGTTTAATTGTGGAAGCAAAAGATGGCAATGGAAGTTTAGCTGGGAATAGTCAGCAGACTAGTCTACAGATCAAGATTTTGGATGTCAATGACAACATTCCTGTTCTTGAAAAAGACAATGTAAGTCAAGTGTCTGAAAATTAAATAATCCCTTTCTGCCCTGATAAAATGGATGAAATGCTAAAAACAATTGTTTGTTTGCAGTATGTAGGAAGCGTTAAGGAAAATACAGCCAATGTGGAAATCATGCGACTGAAGGCCTTTGACAGAGATGAAGAATTCTCTGATAACTGGCTGGCACAGTTCACAATTTTATCTGGCAACGGAGGAGGCTATTTCCAGATAGAAACAGATTCACAGACCAATGAAGGTGTTTTGAAATTGGTTAAGGTTAGTGTTTCTTCTGAATATATTTTTAGTTTCTTTGGCATGTTGGAATCTTTTGCATATAGAACGGGATGCATGATCAGTTTCACACATGAGGATTAGTTGAATGGGTGTAATAATCTAGCTGCTACTACAGTACAGCTTTTGGCATTTTTTTCTGCTCATGAGTAGCAATCTTTCCATGCTATTCTTTATGCACATTAAGGGTTTTGCAAGAGAATCTTGTATCAAGTCAATAATTATCTAGGCCATTGTTGACTGTTTTGATTGGCAGTGGCTCTCCAAGATTACAGACAGAATGAAACGTAGAAAAAATAATGAAACTAGCACTTTCATGACCATATTGCCTGGTAAATTTTGGAAGTTCTGTTCCAATTTTTTTCCAAACACTGGGCAGAGGTCTTTCCCTGAGCAGACACTGGATTTTTTTTTCTTCCTGTGTGCATACATGCACATAGGCATGCCCCAATACACACACGCTTTTCAAAAATCTGAAAATGTTAGGAATATGGCCACTTGGCTACTTGGGATCTTTTAGAAGTGAATATAGGGGTGGTTCTAATTTGTTTGCATACATTGCACAGGGAAAGCACTGGGTCACTGTATAATGGCTGAAAAAAATGTTTGCTTAATAACAAAGAAAATGTATAATATATTAATTTGTCTTCTGTTATTTATATTGTTCATAACAAAAACGTATTTTTATAATGTTCTAATAAATTAGAGGCTAGGGACTTCTCAACAATTCTTCTAGTGTTTGAAACATATACAAAAGTGAAGTGAGGTGAAGTGAAGTGAGGGGGGGGTTGAGAGGGGTCACCAAAGACCACCAGAAAACACATATTTCTGATGTCTTAAAAACCCCTTTGCTGAAGGCTGAAGATCTCTCCGCCTGTCCATCTCTTCCGTTTGGAAACAGATGTTGAATCCTCCCACCAAAAGCCTTCCTCCTGCTCTCTGGATGTAGGTGAACTAGCACTACAAAACTCAAGCCAAATGCCTACCAAACCCTTTCAGTATTTTCTGTTTGTCATGTTAGTTCTGTGTGCTAAGTTTGGTTCAATTCCATTGTTGGTGGAGTTCAGAATGCTCTTTGATTATAGGTGAATTATAAATCCCACAAAAAGGCGAGTAGGGTAACAAGTATGTATCAGACACAATTAGAAAAATTGTTCATTTAGTTGTTTCATCCAATTCAGGAGCAATATACACTAAAATAGTGACAATATGCAATTTCAAATATGTTTGCTAGACATTAGTAACACAATAATTATCAGACTCAAATGTCATATATGTAACATTGTGATACACAGAACATTGATGCGTACTTCCTTGGTAGATACAGCATGAAATTACAGAGCATCACTCACATTAACAAATAATCAATAGAGAAGGCTAGTGCCTGTGGAAATAACCATTGTACTTTGGAGTGGGAGTAGGAGACTTGCTCACGAAGATATAGGATGGGGGCTGTTTCTGTGATGATAAGGGTTCAAACGGAAAGTACTGCAGGAAGCTCGAAAGGGAGCTGGTAGCAAAGGGAAATCCCGCTGAGAGCGCCAGGAAGCACTAGTAGTTTCAACACCAGGCTCCGCCCAATGGCGTATCGCTAAGGGTTCTGGTAGTTGTAGTCGTTGGTGTGGGCAAGTGCCCGCGGGAATCCGAGCTGGAAGCAAGGTGGGACTGTGTTACAGTGAACACAGACCTTTCGGACGGGGCCCTGGTAGGGGCGTTCCGTACAAGTAGCCTGACGGCGTGAGCTCTTTCCAGGGGCCGGCAACGGGCCGTTTCGTATACAAACTTCCTCAGAGGCTGTGTAAATATAGCGTCCTCACACTTAGATGAATTATCTACAGCAATGAATGAGGAAAATAATGAATAATCTATTTACCACTAGAAACGATGCTAGGAAAAGTGGGAATTAGAATAACATTTATATTTACCATATGATTTCTTCCAAGTCGCAAGGAGGACGGACCTCTCCACTCTAGGGAGATGGTAAGGATTGGGAGGCAGGAGGGGCCATTTATAGTGATTAGAGATACTGGGAGGAGAAATTACTTGTTTAGTAGGGTGTTGATACTAAGAGGATCATTTAAACCTCCAAATTGCTTTTCTGTGGCCAGCTGGATTATCCAGAAAGTTTCTCTCCTTTTGAGTAAACTTATCAGATCAGAGTGGGGGTCCCTGGACCTTTTCAAGTACTTGTATGGCAATTTGGTCAAAGGAATGTCCCAACTCCGTGCAGTGTTGGTAAAGAGTGGAATCTGTAGCTTTAAGTTTAATTCTTGACTTGTGTTCCAAAGATCTCTCTTTAAGACTTCTAGAGCTATATCCAGTGTATTGTTTTTTACATTTGCATTCTAGTAAATACACTATCCCTGAAGTTTGGCAGTTGGCATAAGATCTAAGTTTGAACGTTCTGTTGTTGGTGCTACTGGTGACAGTTTTGGATTGTTTTATATTTCTGCATATGCTGCATTTCCCACAAATGTAAGTGCCCATAGCAAGTGTGCTTTTAAGTTTGGGCTGGACTAAATTTGTATGGGATAGTATGTCCCCTATATTTGTGTGCGCTTGTGGGCTGTCATTGGGGTTTGTTCTAAGCCCTGCACATGTGAGACCAGAGGCCAGTAGCATTTTACAATTTGTTCAATTTGGTGTTTGTGGGGGTCAGATAATTGGCGCATGCACTCATTGATATAGTCTGTGTGGTTGATGTGAGTGATGCTCTGTAATTTCATGCTGTATCTACCAAGGAAGTACGCATCAATGTTCTGTGTATCACAATGTTACATATATGACATTTGAGTCTGATAATTATTGTGTTACTAATGTCTAGCAAACATATTTGAAATTGCATATTGTCACTATTTTAGTGTATATTGCTCCTGAATTGGATGAAACAACTAAATGAATTATTTTTCTAATTGTGTCTGATACATACCAGCTGCCAACATCCCGTCCTGCCATGCATTGCTTCTGCACATTGTTGCTTGCCGGGGTTATTGTGGGGAGTGGGGCCTTTGGGTATACGTCTTTTATCTGTTTTGATGTTTTATTGATTTTATGTTGTAAACCGCTCTGGGCTCCAGAGAGAGCGGTCTACCAAATCGAAATTATAAATAAATAAATAAATACTTGTTACCCTACTCGCCTTTTTGTGTTTAACACGGTGCAGCCCACTGTTTGTTAGAATTATAAATCCCAGCAACTACAACTCCCAAATGATAATGTCAATTCCCCCCAATCCTGCCAGGGCATATCAGGTATTTGTGCCATATTTGGTCCAGTGACTGGAAATACATCCTGCATAACAGATATTTCCATTATGCTGTGTTTAGAAACGTTCAAAGCAACTTTGTTCTTTTTATCAGGAATGAGCTAAGTATTGAGCATTTATGAATTCTTCAGTTTAAAACTTCCAATATGTGTATTTCCACTTGAGTGGATTTTTTCCTTGTTTTTACTGTAGGAAATGAATTATGAAGACCTAAAGAGTGTTGACTTGAATATTGTTGTTTCTAACAAAGCAGCATATCATGAATCAATTGTCAAACAGGGCTTCCAAGCAAAACCAATTCCAATTAAAATAAATGTGGAAAATGTAGTGGAAGGCCCTGTATTTAAGCCCCAAACCATGGTGATTAAAGGCAATGAAAAAATGACCATAGGCCAGATTATTGGGAGTTTTCAAGCTCATGATCAAGATACTGGAAAAATAGCTGGAAATGTCAGGTAAGTGTTTTTTCTTCATTATATCCGTTTCTAGCAAACAGTAAATTAATTGACCTTTCATATGAAGAAGAGAACATAAGAGCCATGCTGGGTTCCATAAAGAAATATTTAGTCATATTTTATTTCTGTAATAGTCAACTAGCCATGTGCAGAAAGCCTCCAGGAAGGAAAAAATACATGCGTATTTCAATCTTCTACTATAATTTGTAAAGTAAAGACTTTCTGTATATATTTCAGATTTCAATATTAATGTCAAAAATACGTATGATTTTACATAGAATGTGTGCTACATTATAACAGTAAAGACAAATATCACTTACGTAAAATAAACATTAAGTATCAAATAACCAGAAAAATAAAATAATATGTAAACACTAAACTAATCTGTGAATCTGCTATTGCAACACATCCAATGAAGTGGTTTAAAACTAGTATAAAAAAGATCAGGACTAAGTATATTCCAGGCTACTTGGAATACACGAAGCTCATTCCAGAAGCATGTTTAGGAACTGGTACAACTTATGAAAAATAAGTTCCAGGATGTTCACAGAAACAAGGAAAATACAAGAGGATGATGATAATAATAATATATTTTATTTCTAGACCACCCTCTCTCCCTGAAGGGACTCAGGGTGGTTTACACACAAACAACCAGCACTTTGTATTTAGCACGGAAGTGGACTGGCATCCAGTAGAGCTGCCACAGCATGGGAGGTGGGGAGTCCTCTCATGATACGGTGCTCCAGTTAGCAATCTAGCCGCCGATCTCTGCACTAATTGCAGCTTCCGCACTATCCTTGAAGACAGCCCCATGTAAAGAGTGTGCGTTGAAGACCTCACAACCTCTGGGGATGCCTGTCATAGATGCAAGCAAAACATCAGGAGAGAATACTTTTGGAACATGGCCATACAGCCCGAAAAACTTACAACAACCTGAAGTTGAAGATGTTGTATTATGTTCCATAACTACCAGGCCTATGTGACTATGAACTAAATGCCTTTTATATATTGATTGATGTGAATATTCTAAGACATGTTTAAAATTTACACAGGTATGCTAAAGACCAGGATGCCGCAAACTGGTTCATAATAAACTCCAAAACAGCTGAGATTAAACTGATTAGAGTGCCTGGTTATGAATCACAATTTGTTAATAATGGTACTTATACTGCAACAATTTTGGCCATAAGTGATGGTGAGTGATTAGCTTGCCTTTTTTTCCCTTTTTCTTTAAGAATCCATCATCACTTTACTCATGATGTATATTTTGTCATTACTAAGACCCAAAACTACTTTTGGGGAGGAGCAGCAGCATCTGTCCAGGTATATTAGCAGATTGGGAGAATGGAAGCTATGATTTTGGCTAATGCTTAGCCATTGTAGTTGCTCCAGTTGGCTTTTCTTCCTCCAAATGCTATAGTATTCACATGGGTCTTCTGAAAAAGACAAGGATCTGCTTTCCTCTGAGCTGTGGCATGTTAGGAAGCATTTAAAAGTAGAATTCTCTTCGCATTTTCCAAAGAGGCTATTCTTTCTACTCTTCTACAAGCCAATGCACAAATGAGAACTCTGGGTAGTGAATCTGTTTTCAGCTGGGCATCGTCTTAACTGGATGCCTGGTATGGCATCACATCACTGTTTTGTTCTCTAGGACATTTTTAACTCCTTTGACATTAAAAAGATGTAAAGATTGGTGAGCACATTGTGCACTCTAGCATAATTAAGTACAATAGTATCCACTGGGGTTTAGTTCTACGACTCCTCATAGATACCAACATCCATGAATGCTCAAGTCCCATTATATAAGATGCTATGATAAAATAGCAATTGTAATTGCACACAAACGTTATTTTTGTATCATTACGTTGGTAGCTACTAATCAGTTTTACTGAATGACTCTGCTCTTCTTGATGCCTAAATATTGACCTTATAGTCAATAGGGCCTGAAGAAACAGAGTAACACTGAAGCAGAATGTTCTAACAATTCAGGGGCCTTTACACTACACAGTTATAGTACTGTTGTTTTATTTAAACTTTCATGACAACATTATATGTAATCCTGGTATTTGCAATTTAGGGAGGAATTTTTTTAAAGCTGGTGTGATGTGTGGTTTGAGCATTAGGCTACACATCCTTGTTGTTCATTTGTTCAGTCGCTTCCAACTCTTCGTGACCTTGTGGACCATCCCACGCCAGAGCACCCTGTCGACCGTCCACTCCCCCAGCTCCTTCAGGGTCAAGCCAATCACTTCAAGGATACCATCCACCCATCTTGCCCTTGGTCGGCCCCTCTTCCTTTTTCCTTCCTTTTTCCTCAGCATCGTCTTCTCTAAGCTTTCTTTTCTTCTCATGATGTAGCCAAAGTACTCCATCTTTGCTTCTACTATCCTTCCCTCCAATGTGCAGTCGGGCTTTATTTCCTGAAGTATGGACTGTTTGGATCAGGCTATACATCTGGAGACTTAAATTTTGATTCTTCACCATCCATGGAAACTCCCAGGGTGACCTGGAGCAAGTCACACACTCAGTTTCAAAAGAAGGCAAAGAAAAGCCCCTCTGAACTAATCTTGCTAAGAAAACTCTGTGATTGGTTTCTCTTAGGCTCACTGTAAATTGGAAACTATTTAAAGGTACACAGCATCCACAGTGGCCACCAATGCTTCCTCTTAATCAAATGCAGAGTTTTCACAAATCCAAAATTATCTGCTGTTTTGTTTTCATGATATTGCATAAGATGGACCCATGGCAATTACATTGGATCACAGAGCTATAAATACATAGTGCAAAAGGGCCCAGGTCACTGGCAAGCAAATGTTTTCATGAGTACATGTGTTAAATCCAGTTTTGCTACCGAATTATAGCCTGTCCACAAGGAAATACTGATCTTGTATTAAAACATTCTGCCAAGTCTAGAAAACACCTGAAGTCCTCACATTAAAATGCATTAGTAAAATGCCAGTGTGTTTCTTTGATATTTTGCAGGCATGCCTTCACGAACAGCCACAGGCACCATTGTAATTGAAGTGCCAAACTTTAATGACCACTGCCCGACTTTAGTGACTCGAGAGGCAAGTCTCTGTACAGGTGCAAAGTTCATTAATGTCTCTGTTGAGGACCGAGATGCTCATCCGTATGGTGGCCCTTTTACTTTCACTGTCATTGATGGACCTGAAAGGATGTCCGAGAGATGGACAATTGGCCAGATGGATGGTAAGAAGCCGTGTAACACATTTTGCAGAGGTTGAGTAATTCTTTCCATTTTCCCTCATGTTTATCTTTTACTACAGGGAAGTTAATTTTTTCTAAATATATCAGTTTAAATGCCTATCTGAACTCAGAAGAAAGAACAAAGATACTGAAATCACATTCTTGGTTTGTTAACTGTCGGATACACCTATAACCTGCTGTTCCTTCAGTGAACTTCCTTCAATAAGCTGAGAATGGGGACCTGAACCTAGATATTCTGGTCCTCAAGTGGTATGATTTCAGCAGTGACTGAAAAAAGTGGCTTAGATAAGATCCTATCCTACTTTGAGCATGAGTCATACACCAAATGAAGTGAAACTTCTTGGCAGCTTTTCTGCTATTTTTCTTCAACTAGGTGAGTAGGGAAACTGTCCCAATTCCCTTTCACCAGACTTAATATATGCTTGGAAGTGGCTTTAATTTTTCAAGCAGCTTTGGAACTTTTGTAATATTAAGGGATGTTCAATAAAAATGGCTTGGTTCAGCATTGTTATATTGATTTTATTTCAAGGTATATTGAACATCATTATGCCTTTTTAGAGAGAAATTGACTACTGCAATTAAATGTTCATGGTGTAATGGAGATAATGCCTCCTTGTGACATGTGATACGGACACTTGTGTTCAGTGGGTACCCTTTCTGGTTGGATATGTGCATGTGTGTGTGTGTGCACATTTTCAAATCTACTGTCTATGTAGGGCAACGCCATGGATTTCATAGGGTTTTCTTAGGTAAGGAATACTCATAGATTATCTTGCCAGTTCCTTCCCCTGAAATTATTCATATGCTATCCTTTGGTGGTTTTTCATGTAGGTTCATGCAGGCCGTTGATCTCTGCTGGGGTTTGGTTTCAGAACCCTTGTGAATCTGCTCAACTCCCATTACATACAATCTGTGTAGTAAAATGGTGCCCTTTATATAAAATAGGAAAATCAAGGACTGACTGTTAACCAGTGTGACTCTGCTTAGCTTCTAAGATCAGACAGAATCTAGCGCTCTTAGAATATTTTTATCTATTCCATTCATTGTATCAAATTTGTGCTGGAATTTTTTTTAGCATCAATAGACTCAGAAGTTTATTTCAATTACATCCTTGCAATTTAGAATTCCAAGAGCACTGAAGGTTGGTATAACAGGAACTTACTTCCTTTTACCTTTGTAAAAGATTTTAAAAGTTGAAATAATAAATATTCATCATTATTCAGTGTTCAGGAGTTCTTAGTCCTATAACTATGTATTTTGTATCCACCACCCTCAAGAGAATGTTGGCGTGCTTCTGGAAAGGTGACCAGATTATATTAATATACCATATGTGTCTAGTCAACATTCATATTACCCCTTTCTTTTTTCCTTTTCCCTTCTTTTGTAATTCTGTTTTAGAAATCCACTTGATTTTTTGTACAAAAGGAGATATTAGATATACACTATGTTTAATTCTCTAAGCTTGTATACAAAGCATACATTTTAGAAAATAGTTTGTAACAGATCCATTTACCTAAGAGCAGATGTGTTTGCCTGATAGTATGATTTTGTTAATTAACTTTGAACTTGTAACCTTGAAGCTGGTGCTTCTTACAATCTTACAGCGATGTTGTTAAGAGATGTCTTTTTTTGCAAACTTTTTTCCCATTGTTATATTTGGTTGTTGCTACTCTTGCTTTCTCTCTTCCAAAGGAACTAGAGCACAGTTGGTGCCACAGAATGTGGATGTTGGAGCGTATGAAGTTTCTCTCTTAGTAAAAGACAACCAAGGCTTGAGCTGCCCTGAGCCACAGATCCTAAAGGTGCATGTTTGCCATTGTGTAGATCGTACTGATTGCAGAAACTCAGAGGCAATAGTTAGTCCCTCAGTTTTCCTTGGACCTGCAGCAATTGCACTGATCATTTTGGCACTTTTGCTGCTGCTACGTAAGTATTTTTTTCCCTTAAAGACTGAAAGCATTGCTAAAAAGTGTTTTTTAGACTCCTAAAATCCCCAACCAGTATTTCCAAGTAACATGTCCCTGCTCAGAATTTTAGCTCATGCTTTGAATCCATGAGAATCTGTGAGAATTGTTCTTTCATTCAAGGGATGATGATAGTGTTTATTTAAAAAAAAATAGACTCCTGGCACAGTCCAACAATAGTTAAGCTCCTTCCTGTGAATGTAAGAGTCATATTGAGTTGGACTGATGTTCTGTTCCTACAGTAACGAGCTTAGGCCTATAGTACTTTTATCAGGAAGATGTGAGTGCAACTTTATCCTCTATTTAGTTATTTATTATTTATTTGAAGCATTTATATTCAGCCTTTCTCACCGCGAAGGGGACTCAGGGCAGAGTACAATATATAAACGGCAAACATTCAATGCCAAAACATACTAGACAATACACATATAAAAACATTAAAATCACTTATCATGACATTAAAATCCTCTGTTTAAAACTGTTTCAAACATCTATATCAAATCTTGTTGGCATAATAAGAGTTCCTATTGCTGCCTCATTGCACAGTCTCAAAGGCTCGGTTCCACAGCCAAGTTTTTATCATTTTTCTAAAGGACAGGAGGGAGGGGGCTGACCTAATCTCATTAGGGAAGGAGATCCATAACTGAAAGGTAATTACTGAGAAGGCCCTCTCTCTCATCCCTGTCAATTGTACCTGAGAAAATGGTGGGATGAAGAGCAGGGCTTCCCCGAAAGATCTTAATCTCCACAATGGTTCGTAGAAGGAAATGCGTTCGGACAAGTAAATTGGGCCTGGACTGTTTAGGGCTTTATAGGCCAGAGCCAGCACTTTGGCCTATAATGCCGTATTCCTCAACATCTGATATAAAATAATCACAATTAAAATTGTGTCCCCAAATGACAGCAAATTGCATGATCTGTAAGGATTATTTTGTGTGGCAGTGTGTTTTAATCTGGCACAGTTACAGTATATTTCTGCTAAACAGCAGGAGGAGCAAGGGAGCTTTATAGAATTCCAAGAGATTGCAAACCTGTCCTCTGATGGTTTGGAATAGTGCTTTTGCTTTCATCTGTTGCAGAGGCTGGAAAAGTACTTCTTTGGACAACAATTCCCAGGAGTTGAGAGTTCAAGAAATGACAATTTCTACCTAATAGGGTAGATTATTTTTTAACTACATTGCAGAATATGTGTAGCTGTGAAAGTTTCGAAGCTGCTTAACAATAAACCATTTGAAAAGAAATTAGATTGCTGAGTGCAGATAAAATTTCATTTTCTGTTGCTCTCACTTCACTGGAATGTTAAAATGTGTTGAACTGACGAAAAGGGTAGATCAGTACAGAGTTGGCATGCTGCCTGTTTGTCATGCAACAATGTTTCTATTAAAAGGTATATTCAGAAACAACGTTTTGAATGATAATCACAAATGCATATTCTTTTGTGAGGTTTTTTTCCTTTGGAATTCGAATCTGTGGTTGGTCATTTCTCCAATATGTTTCTTTATAGTTGTGCCTCTCTTACTGCTGGCATGTGGCTTTGGATCTGGCTTGGGATTTGGCACTGGAAAAGGTTTTGTAGCAATTCCTGATACCAGCGAAGAAATGCTACGAAACTGGAACAGCGAAAAGGCAGCTCCTGACAATAAGGTATTTTGCTCTGCTTCTTTATCTGACAATTTCAGGTTGCCATTAATAGCATGATCTTAATCAGTGAATTGAATGAGTGTACAAAACGGCAGCCTACAATTGTTTGAGAGTTAAGAATACATTATTAGGATCCAATATTGTTGCCTCTTATCCAGGAGCAATCCCTCATTAATTTCAATGAGATGTACTTCTGAGGGAACAGGTATCTGATTGCATAGCTAAAAATAACACAACTGTCTGCCTTTGTCTTCTATCTCTCAGCTTAAATCTAATTAATTTACAAACTGAGAGAGAGACTGAATTCGAATTAGAGGGAATAATATTGTTTTGCAAATATTGCACTGAAAAAGGGGAGTGTGAAATGATTAGGCTTACAAATCTAAACATAGTAAATCAGTGTAACTAAGATTTTGGCTTCTCCAGCAGGCCTATCCAGTCAATTTTCAACTATGGATTTAAAATTTATGTTCTACATAGCATATGTATTTATGCTATTGTGTTTTATCTGGGTGTTTTAACTGTGTTAACTGTGGCCTTTGAAGTTTGAGGAGAGGCAGGTGATGATGGGGCCTACTTCGAAATACGGACAAATAGAATTGCGTTTTTCACTCCAGGTGACCTAGGTAGGTGTAGATTGGCGGAAGGTATAATCACATTAATTTCTCTAGAGCAGCTGTAGTTAAGTGTGCAAGAAGAAACATTAGCATGACAGGTCCCCTTAGCCCACAAAGATTCCTTGAAGATGGCTTGGGAAGCTTCTAGATTCTAAGTCCTTTTATTTTGAAAGGAACTTGAGAGGAGCAAGAGAGCTGATCCTTTTGGCAATATGTCTTCATGGCGTGGTGCCAAATCAGATTTGCTTCCTGGCCAACCAGTCTGGTTTGTTGTATGTGTGTGTTTTGATGATTCCAGCTTTTACAGGTTTAATTGTTTCCTTTGATCTTAGGCAATTCCCAACCTCATTTCTTCCTCGGCCGTGGACAGTTCAGCCTCACATGGTGGATTAACAGCAACGGGTGTTGGAGCAGCAGGGGCAGCTGCTGCTGCTGCAGGAGGAGGAGGTGGTGGTTCTTCTGTGTTTAGAGAGAAGTATATCAGCAGGGAAGAGCAAACAGCTCTTCTTTCTGGGGAAGACTATAGAGGCATGAGATTTGGAGGAGGCTCAGCCACAGCAGCTGGAGGAGGCTTGGCAGCAGGAGGAACCATGACTCTTGGTGCCGGAAGAACTCTTATCATGGAAAGTGGTGGATGCATGGTGAATGAGGACTTCTTGAGGAGTTACTTCAGTGAGGTTAGAGTTTGACTTCTTCGGGAAATATACTATCTTGGTTCCTATCCAGGGAGTTTGTATTTATCCACTCCTCTTTATGAAAGAATTCATTTTCTTCTTTTTATTAGGGTTGCGTATTTGTTATCTCACTCCTAGATCTGGAGTAAAGCCAAGATGTCACTCCCATTTCTGTGGCTCCATTCATTGCCCTGAAAAGTAGTGGACTATTTGTACTGCTTTTCTAAAGGGAATGGGAGAGATTCTCTGTATTTTCAGAGAGCAGGAATCTTACCAGCATATGCAGTAATATCTGATTCCCTTCCCCCGTTTTACATTTTGAAATGTAGTCTGGCTGCAACTGAACACCGCACATCTGCATAGCAGCCTAATGGTCTACCATATTTCCCATCATATCAAACTTCAAGTGATGATGCATCCTAATGCAATGCAGAGGAATTGCTGGTAAAAGAAGGACCTTGCTATGTTCGATTACAGTGTCATTTGAAGTGGGGTATAATAGGGGGAAATGGTGACTTGTTGAGAATATTCCCACAGCTAAATCCCCAAGCTAAAGTTCTTCAATTGAACACAGTGCAAAGGGGAACTGAACAGGCGGTAAAAGTTTCCCTTTCTGAAGCTGAGTAGGTTCTTCCCCATCTATTCTACTCCCAGTTTGGAAAAAGCTTGATTTTTCTTTTTCTTTAATCATCATTTGAATTTCAAATTAAAATTTTTAAAAGGAGGAAATAAAGCTTTGACTTTGAGCTTTTTAATTATGTCAGAAAACAACTTACAACTAGTTTGCTGGATGAGATGTTCTGAGATTTTCTTTTCCACAGTGACAAGCAAGGTATTTCTGGGAGACCATAAGAGTCATTAGAAACTATCATTGTCCTTGTCCTTTGTAGCCAGACATTGTTAATGAGAGTGGTAATGCCTTAGAACAGGAATCCTTCAGGCATGGCTCTCAGGCATGGGCCTATCTTTTCATCATATGACTTTTTCTATACCTAGTAATTTCAAAATCCTGCATCTAATAATTTCAGTTTCCTTAAGCCAGTGGTTCTGAACCTTTGGAATTCCAGGTGTTTTGAACTTCAGCTCCCACAATTCCTAACAGCTGGTAAGGTGGCTGGGATTTTTGAGAGTTAAATTCCAAAAGGCTGGGGGCCCTTCCACACAGCCCTATATCCTAGAATATCAAGGCAGAAAATCCTACATTATCTGAGTATGGACTCAGATAATTCAATTCTAAGCTGACATTGTGGGATTTTCAGCCTTGATATTCTGGGATATAGGGCTGTGTGGAAGGGCCCCTGGAGAAGCAAAGGGTGGGAACCACTACCTTAAGCAAATAAATATAAATATCCTCACTCTCACTAGGTTGTCATATTATTTATTCTATATGAGAAAGGGGAGCAATTTGGAATCTTCTGGGGACCCTTCCACGCAGCCCTATATCCCAGAATATCAAGACAAAAAATCCCAAAATGTGGGATTTTCTGCCTTGATATTCTGGGATATAGAGCTGTGTGAAAGTGCCCTAGGTTTTGCTGGAGCCTAACTCTCATCGTTATTAATTACTAATTACAGTAGCTCCACTGTGAGTGTGAGAGTTACTTTCCTGTTATCGCTTTACACATCAGAACAAGTCTTAACTTTAAAAAAGATAGCACAAATAATGAATTACCCTCTTCTCATTATAAGATCACAAACAGTATGTTGTAAACGGCCTTGAGTCCCCCCAGGGGTGAGAAAGGTGGCATATAAATACAGTAAATGACAAAAAAATTCATAGCATGCATTATTTCTTTCCTCCTCCCACTAACCTTAACATTCCCCACTGAAAAACAATCTTCTTGTTCCTCCACATAGGGTATAATACACTTTATTTTCATCTGCCAACTTAATAGTTTTGCTTTCAAGTTGACTTCAATATGTGGGGACTCCCTGTGAGTGAAAGACCTCACATGTCTGCAGTCATGAACTGCCCTCCTCAGGCCAGGGCTTCCTTGATTGAATGAATCCACCTGTAGCATGGCCTCTCTTTTTCTTATTGCTTTCCACTTTTCCTAGCATTATCTTTTCCAGTGAATCATTTCATTTCATGATTTGCCGACAATACAGTAGCCCCAGTTTCGTCGTTTTGCCTCTATTGAGCATTCAGGGTTCATTTGTTCTTGAACCAATTTATTTTGCTCTGTCACAGTCTGCTGAGTCCACAGAATTGACCTCCAGCTCTACTTTTCAACTGAATTGGTTTTCTTCCTTTCTTCAACATCCAACTTCCACAACCATACATACACATTGGAGCATTTACTTGCAAGCATATATAAATAATAGTTTAAATAGCGACATATACCAATCCTAAGTTAGTCTACATATTTTAAAACAGGGTTTGAAGCAGTGGTTCTCAACTTTTGGTCCTTCAGATGTTTAGACTTCAACTCCCAGAAAACCCAGCCAGTTTACAAGCTGTTGGGAACTGTGGCAGCCGAAGCCCCCAAAAATTTATTTATTTTATTTATTTCAGGATTTTACCCCGCTCTTCTCAACCCCCGAGGGGGGAGTCAGAGCAGCTTACAGTACGGCACAATTCGATGCCCACATCACAACAGCATAAAACCCCAAAACCCCACACCTGAATGAACCACTATGTTGGAAGTAATTATAAAATGGAAGTGAAACTGACAAAGTATCAGGAATGTTGCTGATTTGTTTTAAAAGGTTATATGGCAGAACCAAAAAAGGACTAAGCAAAAGGTATTCTGCTGCCAAAGTTTAATGCTGTTGTCCATAGTTTATAGGAAGGATAAACATTTGTAATTCTTAGTCCTTCAAAAGGTGTTGGTTAAAGTTGGGAGTTGCAATACAAAAACAGCTGGAAGGGCTGCATGATTTCCTCTGGTTGACAGCCTACAAGACAAAGGAATATTCTAATGTCACTCTGCATTAAAGCCTATGACAGTGAATCTCATCCTGTGGGTCCCCAGGTATTTTGGCCTATAATTCTCAGAAATCCCAGCCAGTTTACCAGATGTTAGGATTTCTGGGATTTGAAGGTCAAAATATCTGGGGACCCACAGGTTGAGACTCACTGGCCTATGACGTTAATGTGAACAGCATTGCTGTTTAAAGTGTTTTATGAAATACTAGAGTTTGTCTTAAAATAAATTACAGCTTTAAGAACTCACATTTCTTGTTCTTCCACATTTTTAGAAAGCTGAAGCTTTTGCTGATGAGGATGAAACACAGCTTGCCAAAGATTGCCTGCTAGTTTACTCTCAGGATGAAGAAAAAGATTCCATCCGTGGCTCGGTTGGTTGCTGCAGCTTTATTGAGGATGACTTTGACGACCATTTCTTGGATGACCTGGGAGACAAATTTAAGACTCTGGCTGATATCTGTATGGGCAAACATGTAGGCATGGAAGTCAGGCAGGTCACTTCCCAAATGCCAAAAGCTGCAAGTCCTATTCTTGCAGTGAATGAGTCAGATGCACAATACATGCACCAGAAAAATGCTTTGAGTTCAGAACAGACCTATACTTCAGGATCTAGCTACCAGCTACCCAGATCTGCAGACCATTTTGGTTCAGCAGCTAGGTCTGAGGAAACAGTTACTGAGACTAAATTTGCATCTGGCCTTCAGCAAACTAGGCCCATACTTGACCCCTTAGTTAGTAGTAGCAATGTTGTTATGACAGAAACCTCTTATGGGGCCAGACCCCCAGTGGTAATCCTTGACCCTCAGTTTACGGAGAATGTGGTTGTAACAGAGAGAGTACTTGCTCCAGCTTCTAATTTGCAGACTGTGTTAAACACATCTGCTGGAGCCTTCCCAGATCTCCCAGATTCAAAATACGTTGTTGTAAGTGAAAGGGAAAGGGTCCTTGTGCCCAGCACAGATCTAAAGACTCCTTTAAGCAGTTTATCAGAAGGACATAATGTGGTAGTAAGAGAGTCTGTTCTGACACCTGGTACTCTTAGGCGGAGCACAGCAGACGCCTTTGCTGACACTGAGAGGCAGGAACATGTTTACATCTCAGACCCTTTCCAAAGCAATGCTCAGGAGCTATTATCATCTGGTTCTACCTTGAGTAAGTCCTCAACAGTAACAAAATACAGCTCTGTGCAGTATTCACGCTCGTAGATGGGATGTATTTATCCCTTGTTTTTTAATTTACACTTAACATTTTGGGGTTAATAGGTACCTTTCTCATAGTGCTTGGTGTTAGCTACAACTCCATCACAATCAAATAGAATGTATCAGGATTAAGTATGCAACCCTAAACACCTTTTCTAGAGAGCAAGCATCATTGAAAACACTGGTATTTATTTCTTGGTTAAATTTTTCTGTAAAAAGCATTCTGCATGTGGCTATTGAAAACTATGGATTTGGAAAGATTGCTACTAATAAAAAAACATAGCTTGTACTTAACTAAGCTTTCAGTTGCATTCCAGTTAAAATCAAATTGATTTAGTTTGTTGTGCAACAGGCTTTAAATAGCTATTTTTCATTAACCTTTTAGGCCATCCTGCACATGTTACTTCAGAAATAGATTGCAGTGAATTTGTTGAATTTATTTCCAATTAAGCATGTTCATCATTGGAACCCAATGTCATTTATTCTAATAGTCATTATATGGATCTCAAGATTTTATTTATTTTTTTAGAATACCATCCAAAATATCCTTATTCAGAAGGAAAGTGCACTGCACTCAATCAGTATGACTCTCTAATTGTGTTCAGGATTATAGCATTTGATTTGCAATACATTCTTGCATCATATGTGTGAATTACACCATTGTATGTCTCTTTTTTCAGTTGTAGAGGGAGGAATTCACAGCCTCCCTCACTTAACAATGTGTGAGGTCATAATTCCGAGAGACAGCACGAAGTTCTGCCTGTGTGGAACTTTGTCTCCTGTCTCCCACTATAGGATCCCAGCCACTGGTTTTGTCACTAGAGCTGTATGATGTCAGATTCTCCAATATAATGGGTATCTTGTTTCAGGCTTAGGGTTTTTAGAAACTTAAGTTTCTTTGCAGGATTTTCACATACTTAAAAGCAAAAAAATTGTTTAAAAGGTGGTATGAAGAAGACAATCTAGTATGTCTTGTTTCATATGGTGCATGCAAATATTTTTGGAAATGTATCAGAAGAGGCTATCGCATTCTTTCAAGGGGCTTTTATAGGACAGCAATAAAGCATTAGAAAAGCAAAGTGCAGCAAATTGTTGCAATGTACAAAGCTGGATGCTATATTCTCTTCCCTTGTTCATTTATTGTCACCTATCCCTTCACTTTTGGGGATTTTCCTGGATGCTATAGTCTCTTCCCTTGTTTTATTGTAGCCCATCCATTCACTTACATACACAAACATACATGCACAATTAACCCAGCAACAGTCAATTCCACACTCATTGAGCATGCTCACTCTGTTTTGAGAAAGTATGCACAGAATAGTGATGCTAAGCTCAGCTATAATTAGAGAAACTGGAGTTACAAGACAGAAATCCATAACTACAAATTAATTGGATCATACAGGCACAAGAAATATTTTCAGGACACTCAGCTGCCCAGAAGGGTTATTCCATTTCTTTTGGATCCATTTGGAGAACACACGCTGACTTTCATTAATTGAAATGACTGAAAATAAGCATATTTCTGTCTCTGGCAGGATAGGCTGTGTTTTTTAAAATAATGTAATACTTCTGTAGCACATTTATGTAAACTTACCCAGTAGAATGAATGTGGCATAGTGGAAAGGGAACTAAACAAGGGAAAACCTGAGTTCTGATTCCTATGCCACTCAGCTATGAAACCAGTTTGTTACCCATATATCATATTTGATATTTTTTTTATTGTTTGTATCATACCTATTGCAAGTGCCTTTGACTGAAAGCAATAAATACAACTGACTGTTGCACTAGTCACTTTCCCCTATCACTATGTATTCAATGTGCCTATTTGATTAGCAGTAGCATATCACTGTAAATGGCATATATTTTAACTTGGGGAGACAAAAATAAATTTAAGGAACTTTTTAAAACAAAGTCAATCACTGTACTTATTTTAAGTTCCCCTCTTTTTTAATATGTAATGTCTCCGAGAAGTTTTATGCGTATGTTGCAATGCTAATATGTAGAGTAAAACTACTTTATAGTCTACTAAGGATGTATGTGTGATTCCTATTGTCCTTCCCATCATAATAGAGTTAATAATCAGCTTATTTTCATGAGGTGATATGGATTTTCGAGCCTTTTGCTTTCTTGCCTCTGATATTTTATGTAACTAGGTTATGCACTGATTTTGTGTTTGAGAGGTGGGACCATTGTGCTGTATTTTTTTATGGAATTTCAAATAAATACATACATTTTATCATTGCATTGTTCCATTTGTCAAAAAAAAGCGTGTGTTGACTAGCTAATTGAAACAAAACTGGCATTTGAATTTTCTGGCATGGTTCCCTAAAAGTTAATTGTTAACAAACTGGATTTGAAAACTGCTTGAAAAAACTTGAAGCAAGAGTTAATTCAGAATTTAGTCCTATTCAATCAGATTTAATAGAGAGTATATTAAGATTGCCATAAGTTTAAAAAATTGAAGGTACACACCACCAACAAAAATGGGTTAGGGTTGTATTCTTAGCACAGTTTCATCATTTTCAGGTAGCTTTTCAATTCTGTTAAGAGAAAAGAAAAAAGTGCTCTAACAGGCAATGAACTAAATTGGACATTGAGTTAATTATTATTCCGAGTTGAGAAACAGGTCTAGATCTCAGAAATGCGATAAGCCTATCAGTGAGAAAATGTCAGTGTTGGGAGATTTCCTATATGAAGAGTGCAATTGCATGAATGGCTGGAGAAGAGTCAATTGCCGAATCAATGATTTTATGATATAAATCTCAGTTGTTCAGTGGTGCTTAATCTTGGGCAAGCATCCAGATCCATGCATGTCTCCAGTTGAATTGTGGCAGTGCCACTAATTTCATAGGATTTTCTTAGGCTAGGAGTAGTGGTTTTACCAATTTCTTCCTCTGAAATGAGGTCTATAGTGCCTGGTATTTGTTGACAGTTGTCCACCCAAGCATGAACCAGGGCTGACCCTGTTCAGCTTCCAAAATAGGCAGGATCTGATGCCTTTAGATATTTAGACCACCATGGAAATCAATTAAATGTAGTTAGGTTATAATGTGACTTTCTCTTTAAGCAGAACTCCAAATTAAATGTAGTGGGGTTAACACTATCAATAGGCAAAGGGCTGTCCTGTTGATGTTTTATCACATCACTGAGAATGATATATGAACATTGTATCTAACACTTCTATGCTCGAAGAATAAAGGAACTGATTGGAACACCCAAAGTTGTATGGCACATCAGAGACCTGAGTTGATCACACACTATTTTTTTCTCAATCTGCACCCACAGTTGAGCTCATAATGGTGCTTATTATCGAGATATTACCCCAGTGTGGTGTCTGCTAATTACCAATACAAACTGGAGCCTGGTTATCCTAAGGTGGGATGCTTAGCTGCTCAGATTAGTGTCTAATTTTCCTTGGGGACTACCCTGTCTTGCTCTGAACCTATCTAGATGTTAAAGCTATTCAGCAGAGGCCATCTTAAGCATACTATTACCTGCAGAGGCCCCTTAATGGATGCATGAAAGGGCTTCCTTTCATGTTGCTGCCAGATTGTGGAATGCAGACTGCTCGGGATTAGTCATCTCTTCAAAGTGGCCTCTTGAACTCTTCTGGTGTTTATCAGGGTTCTTCCAATACATCAATATAGAAGGAGACATGAGGGTGCACTCACACATGAGATACACCCTCTCATTTATCCTGGAAGCTCCTAAACAGCCACATCATCATCATCTCCCACTCCTCTGCAGCACTAAGGAGCAGGATCCCCTGGGGCCTTCCACACAGCCTTATATCCCAGAATATCAAGGCAGAAAATCCCCCAATATCTGCTTTGAACTGGGTTATATCTGAGTCCATACTCAGATAATGTGGGATTTTCTGCCTTGATATTTTGGGATATAGGGCTGTGTGGAAGGGCCCCCAGTTAGGACTTTAAAGTTGCTGAAGGGAGTGTGAAAGACTCGAGATTAGTTAAGTGTGTGCACGCGCACACCCACACACACATGTGCACGTGCCTTCAAGTCATCTGAGAGATATAATGGATATATTGATTTGGTGTCGGGTGTATATTGGATATCAATATACCTTTTCCGATAGTTATACACTACTGCAGTTAAATATGTACAATGTAATATAATGTGTCCTTGCGACATATGATATGGATGTGTTCAGTGGTTCCCCTTTTCTGGTTGAATGTATTATGTGTGTCTGTGTCTCTTCAAGTCATCTATCAACTTATGGTGGCCATGAATTTCATTGGGTTTTCTTGGGCAAGGGATACTCAAAAGGCGGTTTTCCAGTTCTTTCCTCTGAAATAGAGCCTTCAGTCACTGAAATAACTTTGCTGGTCTCTCCCATCCAAGTACTCGTATTAACTAGGGCAGGGCTGTCCAACTTCTACCGGACCAGGGGCCTGAATTCCGGTCATTGATGACCTGGGGGGCCGAAGAACCTGCCCCCGCCCCCAGCTCCGCCCCCTCCCCAGCTCCACCCCCGCCCCTCCCCCGGCTCCAATTTACTTACAATTCCTAGTTGCATTATTAATTATAAAATAAATAAATAAAATAATGGAACTGAATGATTATAACAGAATTTTAATGGGAACACTGAGGCCGATCAGCCTGCTTTACAAGGGGCATGCATACAGTCAAATATAATCTTTTACTAACATTAAATGCAGGGTGGGAATTCAAAAGGGGCATCCATACAGTCAAATATAATCTTTTACTAACATTAAATGCAGGGTGGGAATTCAAAAGGGGCATGCATACAGTCAAATATAATCTTTTACTGAGATAAAATGCAGGGATAAAATATTAAATTATTTTAATTTAATATTAAATATATTT
The DNA here is from genome assembly GCA_030556195.1 of Anolis apletophallus. NCBI lineage: Eukaryota > Metazoa > Chordata > Lepidosauria > Squamata > Anolidae > Anolis > Anolis apletophallus. The sequence goes on from JARBWK010000007.1 coordinate 87,814,704, forward strand.
AATTCAATCCTCCCCTCTCCCCTTATTTTTATTTAATATTAAATATATTTAATTCCATCCTCCCCTCTCCCCTTATTTTTATTTAATATTAAATATATTTAATTCCATCCTCCCCTCTCCCCTTATTTTAATGTATCCCATCTCCCCTTATTTCATCTTTAAATATATTTAATTTTATATTTAATACATGAGGGGAGATGGGTGGGAGGGAATGAGGAGCCCCCTGAGGAGCCCCCTGCTTCGGCCTACCTTTTCCAAACACTCAGGATCCAGGAGTACCCGGACGACGAGAGAAGCGACGACCGACTGAGTCAAAGAAGGTCCTCATCACGTCTGTGGGCCTCAGCGATCCAGTAGTAGAGTAGCTGAAGAGTATCGTGAGAATACGCAATCCACACCGGATTTCACTGTCAACGCCGGCGTGATCTTGCGCTGACAGCGAAATCTCGTGTGGATTGCGTATTCTCGCGATACTTGCTCCGAACCCGGAAGTAGGTATTTTTTTTAAAAAATTATTATTTATTTTATTTTTCAATTTTTATTTTTTATTAAAAAGCTTAGGGGGCCATAGGGAAGGGGCTAGGGGGCCGTATACGGGCCCCGGGCCGCCAGTTGGACAGCTCTGAACTAGGGCTAACTACAATTAGTTTTCAAGGTCAAGTAAAGTCCCCATACTTCCAAACAGAGGCATGCAGATGTATAAGCCACACTTAATACACATACATTAGTAACAGAATGCTTCCCAATAAGTACAGATATAAGTTCCTAGACATTTTCACTTCTACCTCTAATAAGCAACCATGATAAGTAGTTAGGAGTGGGGGAGGGGGTTTACCCTGTGGAATCAGCTAGACAGAAAAGGTTAAAACCTCTCTGTCCACCCTTCGACAATGCTCTCACCATCATTTGAATTTGGTTTAGTTTAAGTTCCATAGATTTCAGTTCATACACGTTACACAAGACTAATTCTGGATCCAACCCATTAGGAAGGGTTGCTGAACTACAGGGGGCCTGCACGGTTCTCATTCCCACATTAAGCAAGCAAGACTCTACCTACATAAGGATTACATCCCAGCTCCCTTCCTTAATTTGACCCCATCCATGTTACACTCACTTATTTTAATTCTACATTACTGATTTCTCCAACTATACATACTTTGGTCTCAAATGACCAAGAGTCATTAGAAATCACATGACACCTGAGCCCCATTGTACCAGCCAGTGTTGCTTAGCTCTTGTGCTGGTATGAAGAGGAGTAGAACATTTTACTGGGATGAATGTAAATTAGACAAAGTAATGTAGCAAACCTATGCCATTGATCTCACTTCCTCAACATACAAACTATCATTCTGATGCTGTGCCACTAGATGGCACAATTATCACATTTGGGAAGATAAATAGTGACTGCTTGAGGAAGACTTGCATGCCTGTGATGTTGCAAAGGAGTGAGAATCATAGCAAGCTCCAGATAATGCTGGAATGCAACTCCTGGTATGCTTTGCCATTGCCTTAAGCTGATTGAACTTACAAGTTGGAAATGTTTGCTGGGCCTCATAAGTCTCAACAACAGTTTGCGGAATTGAACTAAATGTAGGGAATATTGTTTTTAAAAAGGAAAACGAATAGGATAGATGCAAAGCAGACATGCTAGATTTTGTTACAGCAACCTTCGGCAGCAAGACTAAACTGCTGGCCCCTTGTAAAAGCAGATAATCAAAGTAAACACTTCAAGCAAGTGAGGAATTGCCTTCTAACCGTCAGCCAGCCGGGAAAATATCTGCATAGACTGGACTTGGTGTGGGCGAGGTTAAAGGGCATCAGATTAACACCCACCTCCTCCTATCTCCTAAGGTGGACAGACACAAGCCTTATCTAGATGTGGTGTCATTCATTGGCATTCCAATATTTGAAGCAATACAGAAAATGATGATGTGGACTTGTGTTTGAAGAATCCTGTTAAGGGCCTTTTTGGTAGCTCAGATAACAAATGTACATTTTTTTCTTCATATATTCAGAATATGTGTGCAGTTTTTTGTGTGTGCATCCTATTTTATACAAGTCAGCTCTCTGTATCTTTGAATTCTACATCCATAATTTTCACATGCGCACCATTTTTTTTAAAAAAAACCACCATTGAGTCTGCCATTTGATATAAGAGATACCATTTTGCTACACTATGGTATTGTAATGGAACTTGAACATACATGGATTTTTGTATCCACAAGGGATTCTAGACTTAAACCCCAGTACATGTCAAAACTCTCCCTGTATCCTATACTCTCTGGGTGGTATACAATAAAAACAATACAATTATTTTAAACCCGTTGAACGTATATTAAACAATTTAACTAATGAAAACATGATCATATAAATGCAATTTAAATAGCTTCATTGCTTTTTCCCACCATATAGCAGAAAGACTCCACTTATATGATTCATAGTGAAATGGTTTCACTTTAACATCCATGGCACATCTCGTAAAAGCTCAAAGTTTTGTGAATTTTCACACTGGGTTCTAATGCCCCACTTGGCTATAATTGACAAAATTCCAAGGATGCAACTACAGTCAAAATGGAATGATAATGTATAACTGATGCAAAGGGGGCAATTTAAAGCCATTCACACTTTGACAAGATACCACATATATTTCCTGTAAAGATGGAGATTGCATTTAGAAATAACACTTCTCAATAATGAAATCCACTGGGTGAGCTTGGGCAAGTTCTGTGCTCTTGCCCTCAGAAGAAATTTATGGCAAACCTCATCTGAATAAAAGCCAAAAACCCCTCTCTGTGACAGATTTGCCTTAGGATACACATCAATTAGAAATTATTTGAAGATACACAATAACAAGTGGTAATCTCCAGTAGTTGTTTTTCATCCTGCTTGTCAACAAGACTGGCCTCAGCCATTTTGCTACCTGAGAAGTAACATTCCTTCCAGAATTAGAATATTTTGCCTCAATAAATTAAATGCCATTTGCCTTAACCGATTAAATGTTAAATAATGTTAAATAACAGATTAAATAATAGATTATGAGGGGAAGTTATAGAATTAGAAGCAAGCTTGTTTTCAACTGCCCTGTTACTAGGACAGGGAACAATGTATTCAAAACACCCCTGACAGATAGCCACCAGCCTCTGTTTAAGAGCTTCCTAACTGAAGGAGCTGTTCAGCAACACACACTGGAGCAGAGTGTCCATTGGTGAACAGTCTCACAGTTTGGAAGTTCTTCCTGATGCTGGGTGGAATCTCTTTTTTGTGTTTGAAGCCATTGTTCCCTGTCCTAGTCTAACCAGGGCAGCAGAAAACAAGTCTTGCTCTACTTCTCCCTATGACTTCCCCTATTATTTTATCTGTTATTTAACATTATTTAACATTTAATCTTTTGCAGGCCAAAATGCCCAGCTCTTTTGAGGCAAAATATCCTAATTCTGGAAGTGCTTGTTCTCAGGACAAAATGGCTGATCATTTTTGTCACCCAACCTGGACACATTCCAGTTTGACATTACCACTTAAATTGTGTTATCTTCAAATAATTTCCAGGTGATGTGTGACCTAAGGCAAATCTGTCACAGTAGCATGGGTTTTTCCCTGGATTTATTCAGAATACTTTCCCATTTATTCTTCTGAGGGCAACTTCACATTGGCTTGCCCAAGCTGCCACATTATGATTGTGACTTAAGAAAGGATTTTGTCAGGGCTCAGCAGACAAACTCAGGACCATGGCTGAGCAGTTACCTGAGCAGTCAGGATGGATATATGGCCCCTAGTACTGCTCAGGAGCAGGGGCGGATCTTAGTGTCAGCGAAGTAAGCGGCTGCTTCCAGGCACCAGGTGGCCAAGGGCGCATACGGCCGCAGCCGCCAGGTTTGGCACATCATGCCGCACCATTGCTGTGGGCCAGCGGGCGGGCGGGAGGCAGGAGGCTCTGCCCCGGCTGGCTGCAAAATGTTCCCTCATCCTTTTCGGCCTCTTGGGAGTGTGTTTAGCAACTCCGTCCACCAGAAACGCTCCGTCCAAATGGTGCATGCGTGAAAGTTTCACACATGCGCCACTTGGATGGAGCGCTTATGGTGGACGGCAGGCATGTAGCCAGGGGGCTAAGGGGGCTTCAGCCCCCCCCCCCCGAAATTCTCAGGGTGGTTCGCGAGAAGGCCTTACTGGTACATTATTTAAACTGTTATGTTTATTCATATCATGATCTGATCACCATGCTCATTATATCCCACCTTCATGGGGTTATTGGGATAACAATACAAAAGGTTTGCTAGGGCCCTCTACGTTGGCCTTCCCTTGTCGACAATTCGGAAACTCAAGCTAGTGCAGAACGCCGCTGCTCGCTTGCTGGCAGGAGTGCCGGTGAGGGAGCACATTACACCCATCCTCCGGCAACTGCACTGACTTCCTATTGAGTACCGAATTGCCTTCAAGGTGTTGGTTCTGACCTTCAAGGCCTTACACGGCCTAGGGCCTGCGTACCTGAGGGACCGCCTTACCCCGTACTCTCCCCCGAGATCACTGCGCTCAGATGAACAAAATCTGTTGTTAATACCATCAGTCCGCTCCTGCCACCTATCGACGACCAGACAAAGGACCTTTTCCGTAGCGGCACCGGTGCTCTGGAATGCCCTCCCGGACAGCACCTGAGCTATCTCGGAATTGGCCCCCTTCGGGAGGGCCTGCAAGACAGCCCCCTTCGGCTTAGCCTTTAACTAGGCACACTAGACCAACCAACTTTGCTATATGTCCTCTCAATCCATGTTTTGACGATGCAATGTGTTTTAATGTGGTTTTATGTTTTGCTTTATTAATTGTAGGGCCACATGTCGACTTGTTGTGGCATGTTGCCCGTATATTTTTTACTGTTATCCGCCCCGAGCCTACTGGGAGGAGCGGAATACAAAAATGAACAATAAATAAATAAATAAATAAATAAACCCTCTTCCACCCAGTCTCAGCCCCCCCCCCCCCCGAACCAAAATCCTGGCTACGGCCCTGGTGGACGGAGTTGCTAAACACACTAAGAGGCCGAAAAGGACGGGGGAACATTTTGCAGCCAGAGGCAGGAGGCTCTGCCCCAGCTGCAAAATGTTCCCCCATCCTTTTCATCCTCTTGGGAGTGCATTTCCCAATAGCGCATGCGCAAAACTAGCTCACTGTGTGCATGCGTGGTCCGGGACGCGCGCACGCGCACACATGTACCATCTCTACCAGGTTGGAGAGCCAGGGGGGCGCCAGAAAAATGTTCGCTTACTACTATTTTTTACCTTTGTCCGGTCCTGCTCAGGAGGAACTGGGCCCTTCTGATTTAGATGTGCCTGAGCCAGAAGAGGATCCGACTGAAGAACAGGAATTAACTTGCCCTGCCTTGTTTCAGCTGAGGCTGGATTCCATACTAGTATGGAGGTCAAGTAGACTGGCACAGGGGAAGGCTACGCAGCTTTAAAGGCTTGCCACCGGCAGCATAAATAACGCATGCTGGTGGTAGCCTGGTGCTAGAAGCAATCATTGTATCAAGAGCTTCATCTGGCAATCTTGCAAACCTCGTACCTTCAACCTTGGACTTTGTTGTGGGTTGTACCTTTGGTGAGCTTCTTGCTAATTGACTTTTGGAACAAAACATTGGGACTATCCTTTTGCCCTGCCCATTTTATGGAATAAGTACTGTTGTGACTCGAACTGCCTATGATTATGCTTGCTAAAAAAATGGCTGTAACCTTCTGATAGATTTGAACTCTTGTTTCCAAAGTCATAATGCAATGGTCAAAGCACTACACTACACTGGGAACTAATAGCAAGAGGCATATTCCAAAGGCTAACTGTGTCCATTTTTGCAACAAAAATGAGACAATATATTTTTTGTATTATAAGCTTTTGAGAGCTTGACATATTCATGAGATGCACAACGTGCTCTATTTGACTAACATATATATGTATGTGCACTTGTGTGCATGCTCCTCCCACACAAATAGATACACATGCACACTGCATTAGTTAGCTCCCATCCAATTTTGGTGCAACATTTTAAGAAATATCATAACAAACTGGAAGAGGTTCAAATAAGTGCAATGAAGATGCTCATCTGATGCTTAAAATCCATATTGAGTTCACAACTGTGTAAGCAGAATGTTTCATTCCTGGATGGTGTGTGACTAGTCATTGGTGTCTTCAATTTATCCTTTGAGTCACTGAGATTGTGGAAACAACAAACACAAATAAAGTTGTGCAATGTTGTTCCTTCGTGAAAGCGGTGGTATAATGCAAACACTGCTTAACTACACAAGTGTAAATGTACAGTACACAAGCACAATGTGAGATCTCACCTTATGTTTATCCAGGGGAAGCTAGAGTACTCTTGCCTAGCACTCCAAAATATTTATAGGGCTCCTACATATATGAGAACAGAAACATTTTGCTTCTCCACTACACATGCCACTTAACCCGAAGCCAATCCAAAGTAATAATACTCCAGAATAGCAGTGATGAAAGGGTGGAGTCCAGATCATCCAACAGGTTCAGAACTGGTTTGGTCCCACTGGACTGTCATCTTACTTACCTTGGCCATCACACATAAACAAAGGCACCAGTGTGACCAGGAAAAAAGGGGAGGAATCCCCCTTTGTGTTCCCTTTTCTCTAGACATTGACTGATTCAAATTAAAGCCAATCCAGCTTCCCTCACTAACCCTAGAATATTTATTTATTTGCTTAATATGTTATTCCATTTTAACTGTAGTTGCATCCAGTGGAATTTTTGTAGGTCAGCCTGTTCAATCTGTGAGTGTGTCTGATGATCAGGTTGCTTTGGATGATGGGAATGAGACCGATGTTCATGTTCAAGCTGATTTCCCTGATGGGAATGGGGATGCTGTTCATGTAGGTGTTCCTGAAGGGAATGGGGATGAAGGTCTGTTTCCTGGGTCTGGATTTGGGGATGTAGGGCCTGAATGCAGTTTAGATTGTGGGTCTCAGAGGCCTGTATTGTTGTAAGAGGATTCTCGAGGCCTCAAGCTTGGGAAAGGCTCTGTGCCCACAGTTTTCTGGTCAGTTATCTCCAGATGGAGATTTTAATGAAGGGAGTAGCAGTGAAGTCCTGAACAGGATGAGTTCTTTCAGTCAGCAAAAACAAACAGGTCAACAATTACAGTGCTCAGACAGATAACAACAGAAGTTAGAAACTAAGGAAAATTCTTTCCTAGTTGTTCAGGAACTAAAATGATCAAAGGTCTGGTGATCATGCCTTATGAGGAGCATCTTTAAAAAAACGGGTATGTTTAGCCTGCAGAAGAGAAGGTTGAGAGGAGACATGATAACCATGTATAAATATGTGAAAGGGAAGTCATAAGGAACAGGAAGCAAACTTGTTTTCTGCTGCCCTTGAAATTGAGACTAGGAGCAATGGGTTCAAATTACAGGAAAAGAGATTCCACCTGAACATTAGAAAGAACTTCCTGACCGTATGAGTTGTTCAGCAGTGGAATTCTCTGCCTTGGAGTGTGTTGGAAGCTCCTTCTTTGGCTGGATGGCCATCTGTCAGCGATAGTTTGATTGTGCTTTTCCTGCATAGCAGGGGGTTGGACTAGATGGCCCATGTGGTCTCTTCCAACTCTATGATTCTATGACTTCTCATAACATGGTTTAAAAATTGGATTACCCAGTTTTCCCTGTGTTTACAGACTAGAAAGTCCCAATTACTTTAAAGGATGATGGGCCTTCCTTCAATGTTCCATTTTGAGGCAGAAGTTGAATATCCATTTTCTGCATCAAGCAGGCAGTTGGTTAATATTGAAAAAGGAAAAATTGGAAAAATTGAAACAATCCATTAAAATCTGGTGTGAATGCAATGTTAGCTCTCAGGAAAAAAATTCTATTTTTTCCAGTTTTATTTTAAATTCAACCATAAGTTTCAAGGGAGAAATCTATATCATTTGGGAGAAATCAACCACCACATATCTTGAAAGCTTCAGAGACAACTTTTTAAAAATTCCCCATGACTAATTTGTAGAATACACTTCTTTTAACACACATCCTGGTATCAGTCTCTTTTTTGTATTAAGTTGGTTTAACTGGCCTACAAGGCTCTCTTTTATTACTATGGGAATAGATTGAACAGAAGTTCTTGTAGAAAGTTAGGTTAAAGGCCAAACAATCCAGGAAATATGTGTGTTAAATTACTTATAGGCAGAGGCCAGATTTATTTATTTATTTCATCTCAATAGCATTGCATACATAAGAATAAAACTGATAAAAATGGAAGGAGCAGAAGCGGCTAAATAATTTTTAACCAAACCGGACAACAGCAATCACATTGTCTGTATCTTTAAACAATTATTCTTCTGTACAAGATGCAGGGCACTGTGGACAAGCATACAGGTGTGGAGTTGTTTGTTCTACTCCACACTCGCAGAATGGATGTGACCTACTCCAAAGTGTTGATGCCAAAATAGACAACACCCATAAATTGTTCAAGAGTGAAAATTACTTTGTATTGTCAGGTAGCCACACTCAACCTCTTCAATTCAAGCATGATGCACTCTTCAAATCACAGAGTTATAGGGCTATGACTCCACTATAACTGTCATGGCAACATCCTTATATTTGCATTTTATGGAGGGATATTTAGAATTCTCAGCAATGGAGATTTGATGCCACACCAACTACAATAGACAAAGATTCCATAAGATGTTTATATGGCAGTTATGGCAGAATCATAATGTTATCATTAGTAGTGTGAAAGAGTCCTTAGCCAACATGCAAATAAGGTTGAACTCAATACTGTCATACATGAGGGTCTCCGTCTGAAGTCAATGGGTTGATTTGACTGTGTGTAATATTTCATTAAATCTTATCTATACATATAAAATCCAAGGCATGTATGTATGTTTATTGGTTGATACCCCAAAGACTCTTACATGACTTGATGAATCTGGATCAAACTTAGCATATATACCCTTCATTATCCAACTTAAAATAATTGTAGGGGTGCAATTACAAAATCAGCCCCTTTTGGGATCAGAACCACAAAAACTAACACTAGTTGTATGCAGTGCTCAGAAGCAATCACAGGAGGGCAGTATATAGATAGATAGGTATTCTGAGAGAGAGAGAGAGAGAGAGAGAGAGAGAGAGAGAGAGAGAGAGAGAGAGAGAGAGAGAGAACAAATGGAAAAGGGCTAGATCATCATCCAGGAGCCGCTCTAGAAGACACTCAAAGGGCCAGAGCATTGCCGTGGAAATATTGTGAGGGATGTCTCTTCCAAAGGCCAGCAAACATGAAAGAGAGGCAAAGAAATAGGCAGCGATGCCTCTAACACTCAGGCATCAATGGGTATATATTCTATAGTACTAATGACACAAAAACGTACTTTGGAGGACATTAGAATTTCCACCCTTGGGCAGGGAGCAAGTGTGGCTGAACAATGGTGGCAACAGGTTGCGATGCTAGGCCTTTCTTCTTCTTTTTTTCAAAAATGAAAAGTAAAGGCATTTAAGGCAATCATTCAGTAGGCAATGAATAGAAAAATGAAGCTGACTGCCAAAAATTTAAATCTATCCCTGTGGAAAAGTATGAGCTTTATATTAGAAAGAGGGAACAGCTAAACAGCAAATGAAATTTATAATTACACGAAGGCACTGATTGCCAAACTAATTCAATTTGTGATCTGTTAATCTTCTTTGGGTGGCACTTAGCAACAGACTTGCACATGGAAGCCAGCAAGCTGCCCACTCTCTGCAAAGGAGCCAATTATTAGCAGACAAGTTGCACCACTTTGAGAGCCAGTCCACACATTGTGCCATCCCACTTCAATGCTCATTGCTATAGGCTGTAAGCATGCTGAACATTACACAGGAACACAAGGAACTATCTTATATTGAGTCAGAGTATCGGTCCATTGAATGACACATCAGAAATTCTGACTTTCGAGAACATCTCCAAGGATTCAAGTGTGAATCTTTTCCAGGCTGACTTGGTGGCCTCCATCCAAGAAGTAGTCAGGGTCAAAGTCAGAAAATGGTTTGTTTAGAGTAGTATCATATGTGATCAGAACCTGCCCTTTCCTTATAAACAGATAGAGTAAGACAACCATCTCAGGAGACAGAGGCTGAGTGAGATAAATAGGAGTTACTCTTTCTTGGAAGACATACATACATTGTGCACCATCAGGCCTGTTCTGGAGCCCTGTTGCTCTCTGCTTCAATGAAGCATGCTATCCTGTTACATGCCTTGGTCTAAAACTCAACTGTCAGTGCCGTTCACTTTTAGATATAGTACATGGGAAGAGTGGAATGCAGAGGTTATCAATCTCTGGCCTTTATCGCAAAGAGCAAAATGTCTTCTCCCTGATCATGGCAATGGTATGAGTAAGTTTTGGCCCTCACTAGGGCAGTCTCATAGAACCAACCTCATGGAGATTTCAAACGTGCAAATGGGTTGTGTTGGGCAAAAACAAGTCCTAGAGTTTTCGTTTTTGCTAAGAACAAGTCTTTTATATAATCACATACAAATTATTTGGACAACAAAAGGACAGCTCACATTACATCACTGAAAGGGAAATCTAAGCTATGGGAACAGCAGGGTTGAGCTAGTAGTACTGGCAGATGATGCCATAATCCTGGGTCGATGAAACCTGGCTCAGTGAGGTTCTAAAATGTTCTAGATCCAAATAGCCCAACACACTACAAAACCCAGGAGTTCATGGAATGCAGCCACCAATAGCTGGGGATAGTTTTGTCATGGGGATGTGGCAAACCAGTAATGGATATCACACTCCATTAGCAGTAAGTCCACTTGAGATCCAGGATGCCTCTGTTGTTGGTTGGTTGTTGTGAATTTTGTTTGACTTTACTGTATGGTCAACAAAGCTACTTCTTAATAGGTTGTCTAAGGAACAAATTTCCTATTTTGCTGTTGCTAATAAATCAAGCCAAGAGGAGTTTAAAATGATAGCCACAGATAACAAATACAGTGATGCTAAAATGAGGGTTGCTGCAATTGAAGTGACATACCAAATTGATTTATGTTCCAGGTCATTTGTCTAGACAGACTTGACTGGTGGGCTGCATATTTATTAAAGTAAGCAGAGAAAATGTTTGCTCTAATGGAATTACCGGGACTAGATGGGCAACAGAGAAAAAGCAGTGTTCGCTCTAAGGGACCATCAGTGCTCATGTGCCTTCAGTGACCTTTCAAATTAAACTATGCCCCTTTTTTAAATGGTTGGTAGTGCAATGTAAAAATCAATACATTTTAGCATCTTAGAAGTAATATGCATTCTAAATAGCCTTTCTTCTGAGCTGGAGTTATGCCCAAATATTCATTTATTTAAGTACACGGCACACTCTATCCAAACTCCCAAAAGAACAACTGCACTTCATGAAACATAATTTCTGCATTACAAGAAATATATAGATAACTTTTGCTGATATCATTTGGAAAGAGTGGGCTAAATCCAACTGTTAATCTGAATTAGTCCCATTGAAAGAATGTTATTTGTTAAACCAATGTGTATGTAAAAGCCAGTGACTTAACAGGCCGTGGCTAGTCTCAATTGGGTGGGACTAATAAACATATTTCTCGAAGTGCAATTCATTTACTTTTCCTGGGTGCAATACAGCCACATTTTGAATACAGTCCTAAGTAAGCTAAAGGGTAATCCCTACTGGATACATTAGAAATGTGGATTTTGTGTTATTTTTTTCATGCAGAGCAGTATGCTTTATGCATTGCAGAAATAAGCTCAGTGAATGTTTGTTCAACAGCACTCTCCTATGCATGTCCATTCAGAGTAAGCCCAATTGACTTTAATGGGGCTTACTCCAAAATAAGTGAGTAAAAAATCTGTACTTTTTTATTTGAGACCAGTGAAAATTCAAAGCATCTTTACATAGAATAAAACACATTATTTGGGAGACAAAAGTGGCGATTACTCAGTTCCAGAAGGGTTCTGGATGAGTACTCAAGTAAAGAGATGCTCCAAACAATCTTGCCAGCCACACAACCAGGAGGTAACAACACAGGCTCCTCATCTTGAAAATGGAGAAAAGCACCTCCCCAGAGCCAGAGATGATCACGGCCGCCAGAAGCCAGAAATGAAAAGAGAAGCCTCAGCCTTTGTTTGTGTTTGTGTGTCTCATTGTATATTATTGTAAAAACATTGAATGTTTGCTTATGTAAGTAAGTTATGTAATCCGCTAGGAGTCTCTTAGCGGAAAAGGGCGGAATATAAAAAGTGTATTATTATTATTATTATTTCTACAGTGCAATCATGTCCAAAGTAGTTCTAATTAAGATCAGCAGGGCTGCTTCCAACAAACTAACCACAGGTATAGGATTACAGCCTGAATGAATGAATTTTTTTTCAAATATATACTTCATATTGAAAACCTACCGTGCATAGGAATCTGAATAAATAAACCATCTATAGTACAGACAGTCCCCCAGTTACGAACACCTGACTTACAAACAACTCCTAGTTAAGAACAACTTCCTGTTGTGTGAGACAACAGGAAGTAAGCAATCTATCTATTCCTTGGAGAGGAAATTTGCCCCTGAAAGTGTTATCATGGTATTTGGTAAGAAAGCTAAGGTTTCCAAGTGGCACCTTGATGGGCACAAGGTGGAGCAAGTGAGGACATTTAAATACTTAGGCCTACATTTTGTGGCCTCTGGGGCATGGACCCAACACCTAAAATTAAGTATTGCAAAAGCTGATAATGCTGCACAGACAATTCATAAATTATGTCATCACAATTACCTGGGATCCCTGCGTCCCTTTTGGAAGGTTCTTAGGGCAAAGGAGTTCTCCATTGCCTTCTACGGAGCTGAAATATGGGGTGAGCAAGATCTTTCAATGGTAGAAAGATTCCAACTTTGCCACCTGAAAATTGGCTTAGGAGTGGAGAGATCATCCCTGTCAGCTGCAGTGAGAGCAGAGATGAGAGTACCCCCAATTTCCACTGTAATCCTGAAGAGGCAGATCAATTAGTGGTACAAAACAAGATAAATGCAACCACACAGTGCCTATTAGAACAAGAAAACCACAAAGAGTGGTCATCATGGCTGAGCAGACTTGGCCACATGGTCAGTAGGCTAGGTTTTGCACCCCATGAGTTAATAAATCTTGAGGCAAAAGTGTGTTCAACTGTATACCAAAGAGCTCTCGACATTGCTGCACAAAATGATCTACTGATCATAGCGCAAGCTAGAGCCACTCCATACCTGGCTAAATTTAAATGTAACATAGGCATGGAATCTTATCTTTCCTTCATGCTACCACTATATATTAGAAAACCTTTACCAGGGCTAGAGTCGAGCAGCTCGACATTAAGTCCAAGCTGGGATGACATAAGAAAATTCCCTATATGAGGAGAACCTGTGAGTGTTGTGAGGTAGATGCAGAAGTGGAGGACTCAGAACGTTTTTTTCTTAAAATGTCCCTAATACAACAGGATTCGACTTTACTATCTAGAGCCTCTGCTGGAGAATCATACTCATCTAGAGAATAAGGAGAAATTTCACATTCTCCTACAGGGTTCAGATAAAAATTCTATTCTAAAACTGACCCTTTTTACACAAAAAGCACTGGCCATCTGTGAGAAGATGGAAGCAGAGAGCTGTGATATTACTGCCATCAACAAAATTTAAATTTAAAAATCTAATATGGATATGCCACTAGTTTTACTCAAATTTTATTCTAAGGAAATAATTTTTAATCTTTTAATCTTGGAATTTCACAATCTTTAAAACACCCCCCCCCCTGCAGTTAGGAGTGGGGTGACAGGACGGTAGGTCAGTATGCTTTGCATTCATATATGCATTTATTGTATGTCTAGGTAAGTGTGTATGTTTTGTATGTTTTGATATGGTCAAAATTGACTAATCAATAAAGAATCGTTGTTGTTGTGTTATCATTGGGAAATCCACTGAAGCTTTCTCACCAATCCTTGTTTCCACAAAAAGCCACATTTTTCAAAATCCAATTATCACAGGGACGGAAAGTGAGATGAAATCATCTGCGCAGGGGCACAGTCAGCAAAACAAACACCACAGGGGTGTTAACCTTTCCCATGCATATATGCACACATATATGCATATATTTGGCTGGAGTTACACTGAATTTTTTTTTTTACCTGTTCCGACATACAAACAAATGTAACTTAAGAACAAATCTATAGAGACTGTCTTGTTTGTAAGTTGGGAACTGCCTTGTATATATTTCTGAAGAGACTAATAAGCAAGCTATCTTTCAGGTCACATTTTAGCATCTATATCTAGTAATTAGATATTATTAGAAATGTCCTGCTGCCTTAGTTGAGAGACCCAGGCTGCATCTACACTGACCATGAAATGCAGTTTGAAGTTAATTTCAAACTGAGGTGGTTAGACAACGAACTCCCATTAAAGCGAGTGAAAGTAAGCCCTACATTCTCATCACCAGCGCCTTGTGGTTTGTGTAATGACTATCTCGGCCTCAAGTTGGTTACAAGATTTCTTATCTGTATAGCAAAATCTTTCTTCAATACCGGTTTGAAACTGACTGATGTGGTCAGTGTAGATGTGCCCCAGAGTGTATCTAGACTTTAGAATGAATGCAAATTGATACCACTGCCATTGCTCAATGCTAAGGAATCTAGTGTTTGTATTTCATATGGCACCAGCACTCTTTGGCAGGCAAAGCTTAAGACCTTGCAAAACTATAACTCCCATGATCTCACAACATTGATCCATGGCAATTATAGTGGTGTCCAAAGTGTATTAATTCTATAGTGTAGATTATCTATGTATTCTGTTGGAGTTCTACTGTAATGTATGTGGAAATTATTCAAGCAAATATCAGCGCAGGAAACAATTTACAAGAAAGTAGGTAATAGGATTCTACCTGTCACTTTTGAAGCTCTATGAGGAATATGCATGGCAACAGGAAAACAACTCTGAGGTAAAAAGAAGACTTTAAAAAAAACGCAAGACTAATACTGACTCCCAAGGAGGTCTTGTAATTAGAAAATAGCATTCTAACTAGCAGCAGGTGGACTTCATATCCTTTGGAATTCAGATAATCCACTAGGTGTTTGAATATTTGTGGATTAATCCATGTTTTCATAAACCATGTTTTTGAAATGGCAAGTGAAGGGGACTTTATAATATACAATCAGTCCTTGTTATCCTCAGATTCGGTATCCTGGTTTCAACCATCCATGGCTTTAAATATTTCCATAAAAGGAAACCTTGTTTTTTGCCATCTTATATAAGGGACATCATTTAACTATACATTGTATATAATGGGACTTAAACATCCATATATTTTGGTACCCAGGAGATGTTCTGAAAGAAAAAGAAGGAGCAGAATTCAAGACGTTCTGAACAGATTAGAGATGGGCCAAAACTCACAAAATGAAGTTCAACAGTGACAAATGCAAGATACTCCACTTAGACAGAAAAAACGAAATGCAAAGATACAGAATGGGGGTCACCTGGCTCGACAGCAGTATGTATGGGGGAAAAACAAGTTAAACATGAGCCAACAATGTCATGAGGCAGCTTAAAAAGCCAATGGGAGTTTGGCCTGCATCAATAGAAGTCTAGTGTCTACATCCAGGGAGATCATGCTACTTCTATTCTGCCTTGCTCAGGCCACACCTGGAATACTGTGTCCAACTGGGCACCCCAATTGAAGGGAGATGTTTACAAGCTGGAATGTGTCCAGTGGGCAACTAAAATGATCAAGGGTCTGAAGAACAAGCTCTATGAGGAGTGGCTTAAAGAGCTGGGCATGTTTAGCCTGTGGAAGAGGGGGCTGAGAGGAGACATGATAGCCATGTATCAATATGTGAGAAGTCATGGGGAGGAGGGAGCAAGCTTGTTTTCTGCTGCCCTGGAGACTAGGACATGGAACAATGGCTTCAAACTAGAGGAAAGGATATTTCACCTGAACATTAGGAAGAACTTCCTGACTGTGAGAGGTGCTCAGTGGTGGAACTCTCTGCCCTGGAGTGTGGTGGAAGCTCCTTCTTTGAAGGCTTTAAAACAGAGACTGGAAGGCCATCTGTCAGGGGTGCTTTGAATGCGATTTTCCTGCTTCTTGGCAGGGGGTTGGACTGGATGGTCCACAACGTCTCTACCAACTCAATGATTCTATGATTCCAAAGTGCAATGGTAAATCTCTGTTCCTTGTTAACTAATGCATTTTCTCTCACACACTGGATTTTCTCAGAAATATATGCCTCAGAAGTTCTTCTGTAAAATAAAGCCCATTAACTGTAGACTGTATTGGTGAAGAAAAATGTTTTATGACAAACAGATGCCTTTGAACTGATGCAGGAGCACCTTTTCTCAAAATGTGTCATCTAGTTTGATCCTTAAAAATTCCTATAATGCAAGAATAGGATGTCCACAGCATGCCACAGCATATATATAAAGCCATCATACTTGGGGTAGTCTATGAGTAGTAAAATCCAAGCAAACACACATTGCTTATCATTTTGTCCCACTTATGATGTCCTAACAACCTAATACTAACAGACAAGGTTCATGTTTATATGAGTTACTGATTCTCTTGCTCTCGCTGCCTACACGGTCTTTCATTCCACATACTATAATCCCATGGATTTCTGCAAGAGGCCAATGGATGGAAGAACTGCACAGCTGGACTGCTTACTAAGTAAATAATCAGAATCAGCAGATTTAGAGTCATATGGGCACCTGATAAGTAGCCTGTTTTGTAGGAGGATAAAGTATAAAAACCCAATCCCCACTGGCTTCTTGCTGCTGGCAGAGGCTTACTAACTACATACGCAATGGCTGCCTCTACTTTCTCTCTGCTTCTCATTTGCTTAGCTGCAACAGTGTATCTCACCAAAGCTGCACCACTGGTAAGTATAGTAGTCGTAGTAGTACACTGGCAAATTGAAGGGAAGAGGTAGAAAATCATTTCCCGCAAGTACATTACCAAATCTGTACTTCAGTCTTTAAATGGTTGTCCTGTTCACCAAAGTATGGATGTCATGCATTTGTTGGTGTGAGGCAGGGCCGTAGCCAGGATTTTGATTCCGGAGGGGCTGAGTTTGATTTGGGGGGGGGGGCTGAGTCTGAGTTAGGGAGGGTCTACCCTAGCAAATCTTTTGTATCATTATCCCAATACCCCCATGCATATGGGGTATATTGAGCATAGTGATCAGATCGTGATATGAATAAACATAACAGTTTAAATAATGTACCAGTAAGACCTTCTCATGGACCACTCAGAGAATTGGGGGCTCAAGCTCCTCAAACCCCCCCCCCCCCCGGGCTATATGCCTGGTGTGAGGTTTAATTTAGACACAATATGCCTTGGGAAACATAATGGCCTCAAACCTATTGCTACTCCTAACCAGGACACACTGAATAAATGGAATTAATCTCTATTGTTATTGCCTCGGAATTCAATAGCTGCTTCAATAGGATTCTAGTTGGAATTAATCAATAGGACTCAGCATAAAATGCACCCAATAAGTCACATCTTGTAATCTGTTGTGATGAAAGAATGAGCAGATATAGTAGGAAACACAGTGTAAGACCGGCTATCTGGTATATACTTTATTGATAAATTCACTTCATGAGAAGGTGACAGCTACTTCAGTAACAAGCTGATCTATTAATTTAATGACTTTCTACAAAAAATGTATCATCTTTCAGTGCTTCATTTACAGGTGGAAAACTCGACACAATGCTTAATTTTTTTTCATATTGAAAAGATTATAACTAAATGTCAGTGTGTCATATATGAACATTAGACATACATACTCTTATACACAGAGAAATACATCTTACAGAGTTCCAGCTGTTTGAGCAACTCTGTGTGTGTGTGTGTGTAGTAAAGGTAAATGTTTCCCCTGACATTAAGTCTAGTCATGTCCGACTCTTGGGGGTGGTGCTCATCTTCATTTCTAAGGTGAAGAGCTAGCGGCGTCTGTAGACACCTCCAACATCATGTGGCCGGCATGACTGCATGGAGCACCGTTACCTTTCCACCGGAGCGGTACCTATTGATCTACTCACATTTACATGTTTTTGAACTGCTAGATTGGCAGAAGCAGGGCCTAACAGCAGGAGCTCACCACACTCCCCAGGTTCAAACCACTGACCTTTCGGTCAGCAAGTTCAGCAACTCAGTGGTTTAATTTGCTGTACACACAGTAATCCATACTCTTATAGTTGTAATTATTTTAAAGTAACGGTGTTTGAAAGTATTTCAATTAATAGCATCTGTGTAGATTGCCAATATATGTCATTGCAGCCAATGACAGTAGTAAATGATTTCATTCATCCTTTTACAGTGGAGATTTTCACTTATATTTACAAGAATTGTCATGTTTGGATGTCTACAATGTGCATCTTTAACTAGATAATTAAACATTCCTAAGAGCAGGCTCAATAATGTTTCCATACCTACAAGACTGATTGTGCCGAATGACTATCCTACATAAATCAAACCCAGCTGCTGGACTGCCTTCAAATTAGTGTAAAGTGGAGAGTATTAATGGTCTTTTTCGACTCAAGAAATTATTTGTTAAAAGAAAAACTCATTCTTTTTTGTGCTTTTTAAAAGTATTTTCTATTAACAGGTTATTTGTCTGGGCTACACACTGTCTCTTAGATTAACATCACTTCCACTTACCTCTTGGTCAAGCAATAGGAAGTGTGTTGGGCCATTAATAAAAAGGCCATGGACCACAGGTAGTCCGATAGTTATTTTCTTCTGTCTCATTAAGGTAACGCATGGCTCCATTGACTCCAAGTGCCCTCTTATGGTGAAAGTACTTGATGCAGTTCGTGGAAGCCCAGCTACCAACTTGGTAGCAAAAGTGTCCAAAAGGGCTGAAGATGGAACCTGGAAGGAGTTTGCTACTGGGTAAGTTGTACAGCCAGCAGTGTATCATGTAAAGCAAGGTGGCCTTGTCAATTGAAATTGTCAAATTCTCCATGCAGAGCTATCATCCACAGACTTTTATCTCCAAGACTCATTATTGCAGTTTTTCCTCAATGCTGCACTAGGAAACTATGAAAGAAAATGTGATTTTTTTTTCTCAGTTGGGTTATCATAACTATATGATGTATCATAGACCAATGCCTGAGCAACATGTCTGGTAGCAGGGTTCACCAACTGAATATCAGTTGGTCCAGGGATGAATGGACTCTGTGGCATCCACACAACATACAAGATCCATTGAGTGTAGCATGGAAGTTCCTGATGATCCAGAGCTCGCCTATGTTTGGAGTCTGTTCAAACAGTTGTGCTACTTCCTATTTGAGAAGCAACTGTTCACACAAAGATGCTGCCTTGCCTGGAGTAGGCAGTCTGAGGACTGGGGGGTGGCATTTACTATGCCTTGTCAATTATCATCACTTGATGGCTACTGTTTGGCACCTGAATTGACAACAAAACAATCAGAGCATCACCATGGTCTACATAACCAGCTGCTAAGTTGGCTCAGGGTATGGCCAGTGTCCACAATTCATGCTCTTGAGCCTGCCTAGTGGCTGGATGTGTCTGCACACCTCGATAGTTCTGGAAGTAAGGTGGAGGAACTGGAATACCACTCTTACCTTGCCTCCGTTGATTTGGCTATTGTGGCAATCACTAGGCATGAAAATGATGGTGGTTGTCATTTAGTGCCTGTAGTGACAAGACTAAGGGCAACAATACTAGGAGAAAGCAGAAACTGCAAAAAAATGTTCTGAATACTAATGGCTTATAGAACAGCTTAATACTGGAATTTTCAAAGCAGCTTTAAATATGAAATGCCACATTTTTTTCCAGTGGTAAGCTTTTTTGGAACACAGAATTCATATTGGAGGAATAACAATCACTGCCTTGTAGTTATAGACCTCCAAGGTGGGAACTTTATAGCATGAGAAACGTCTGTGTGATTTAAAACACTGTTATACCACTTTTTGATTATATATTTTAAGCTATAAAACAACATAAGTAAAACAGCACTTAGGATGTACTGTTAGGGCAGTGTCCACATCCCAAACTATTTAGAGCTTACAAGGCAGTCTGTGCCATTTTTCAATGTGTTCAGAAACAAGACTAAATCTAGCAAAGCTCTGATGATGAGGATGAATAGTTATTATTTATTTCTTTATTAGCCACTTATCCCTGTGGATTGAGGTGGGGAATAATAAATAACACCATATATATATATATATATATATATATATATATATATATATATATATACACACACACACACACACACACACATCCATATCCATATAAACATTAACATATATACAAGCATATAAAACCAATGCATATTAAATCAAACCCACCAGTCAATAAATAAAGTCATAAGAGAGATAGATAGATAGATAGAATCAGCTTTACTGCTGATTCAAACTCAGACAGCATTTTGGGTTGTCAAACCTCTTCTAACAGGTCATTCCACAATCTAGGGCCAGCTGAAGTTTTGGCAGACTTAAGTTGAAGTCTCCCAGAGGACCAAACTATAGAGCAGTGGTTCTCCACCTGTGGGTCCCCAGGTGTTCTGGCCTACAACTTGGCCCAAAATATCTGGGGACCCACAGGTTAAGAACCACTGTTATAAAGGGTAGGTTATATGGGAGAAACCAATTCTGTAGGTAATCTGTGAGCAAACCATGTGAGAATTTAAAGATAAAAACCACCAATACTTCGCCCAGAAACTAATTGGCAGCCAGTGGAGTGATTTTACTATCAGTACAATGTGGTCACTTATAGATGTACCAGTAACCAATCTGGCTGCCATATTGTGAGGTAATTGAAGATTTCAAAGTTGGTACATGCATATATGGGACAACATGACATTCTGTGGGATACCATGTCATAAGCAGAAAAGCACTGAATACTTCTTCCATAATATTCCGGAATTATCTCTATATGTCATATCCCAGACACTATCCATTTTAATTGCTGTGCCTGTATTACCATGGAATCCTAGAACTAGTAGTTTTGTGAGTCAGTTGAATTCACTTCTGCTAGAAGTCTGAATACTGCAGACTAGATGGAGTCATCACAGTTTAAGTGGTGTCAAAATGCTTTAAGTGTGGAGAAAACAGAAGATGCATTTCTCACCTTGGGAAGTCAACAAGCAAAAGCCATGGCTTTAATGGTTCAATGAGTCAGCATGCAAAAGCTATGGCTTTAATGGAGTTGGACTAGCAATGTATTTTAGAACTCTGCCTGCCATTTCTCAGAAAAGCAGCAGCCAAGAGTTAAATGCTAGTTTGAATAGCTATTGACACAGGGATGCTTAGAACAGACCAACTGAAATCAATTCAACTTAATGACGAATTTGAGAAAACTAATGAACATATGATACTCTAAATATGATTAACTCTGGATCTTAACCATAATGTTGAATCAGAGTACATTTTTCTACCATTTGTCACTTATGCTCAGTTAAGATAGTGTCCTTATTTTTTTTATCCTTTCATGTTATAGGAAAACCAATGAACTGGGGGAAATCCATGAACTTACAACAGATGAGCTCTTTGTAGAAGGGCTGTACAAGGTGGAATTTGACACCAGCACATACTGGAAGGCACTTGGTGTTTCTCCATTTCATGAATATGCTGATGTAAGTAATTGGCAGTAGCTTTTTATATGTAATGCAATATTAGTACTTAAACATTTCCCCCTTATAATTCTTCAAAAAGCAAATATGATAATGCAACACTAATAATGTCATCAACTATGCAAAAAGGAATGGGAGAGTAAATACACAATGAAGCTCTCATTATGTGGAGGCTGCAGGGGCAGGCCGTATTCTCAGTGTTTGATCCCTTCAATCAGATTTTGCTTTTACAGATTATGAGGCATGCCTGTCACTGAATTCCTACAAGGTCACATAAACATCCAAGTGGTTGAGCAGTATAGCTTCCATTTTCATCATTTAGTAAACCATCAATCATAGGTTTCCAATCTTATGTTCACTTGTGGACAAATGTACATGGAGGTCCTAATCTAAGAACAGCAGAACACCATAGACAAACACTTGGTCATTTAGTAAACTAAGATAGCTGATTAAGAAATCATCAGTTTTGAACTGCAAAGAACACTGTTGATATTTTTGCTGTCTTTCTAATATAAATAGCACTGTGATCCCAACTTATGGTTGTTTTTCTACTTTTACAGGTGGTTTTTATGGCTAACGATTCTGGTCATCGTCATTACACCATTGCTGCTCTTCTTAGCCCCTTTTCTTATTCAACCACAGCAGTTGTCAGTGACCCAAAGGAATGAGACCTTAGATTATTCTTACAAAGTTATCTCCGATGTTTTGTAGGATTATTTTTAAAGGCAGCGGTTAATTCATATAATCAATGGCTTTTTGCTACAGTAGCATAGCACTGACTTCCTGGCTAAAACACTTTTGAGATACATCAATAAATATTCCTCTGTAAACACTTTCAAAATAATTTATGTGTGTATATATTCCACCTAAAGCAATTTTGTTTTAAGAAATATGAGAAACTTAAGCTCTTTTTCATTTTTATACTGCTTTCCTAAGACTGATTTCATATTCAGAAATGAGTTGTTAATGACAGCTTCCTTATCCAATTTATTCATTCTATCCTTCTAGGATTTTCCTGGATGTATTACACTTACAGAAAAGCATTGTCATCAGATAAAGACTGGAAAAAGTTAGGCCTAAGTAGCATTTCTCAACCTGGGGGTCAGGACCCTGGGGGGGGGTTGCAAGGGGGTGTCAGAGGGGTCGCCAAAGGCCAACAGAAAACACAGTATTTTCTGTTGATCATGGGGGTCCTGTATGGGAAGTTTGGCCCAATTCTATTGTTGGTGAGATTCAGAATGTTATTTAATTGTAGGTGAATTATAATCCCAGCAACTACAACTCCCAAATGTTAAATGTATATTCCCCAAACTCCACCAGTGTTCACATTTGGGAATTTTGAGTACTTGTGGCACGTTTGGTCCAGATCCATCATTGTTTGAGTCTACAGTGCTGGATGCAGGTGAACTACAACTCCAGAACTCAAGTTCAATGCCCACCAAACCTTCCCAGTATTTTCTGTTGGCCATGAGAGCTCTGTGTGCCAAGATTGGTTCAATTCCATCATTGGTGGAGTTCAGAATGCTCTTTGATTGTAGGTGAACCATAAATCCCAGCAAATACAACTCCCAAATGACAAAATCAACCCACCCAACCTCACCAGTATTCAAATCTGGACATATTGGGTGCTTGTGCCAAAATTGGTCCAGTGAATGAAAATACCTCCTGCATTTCAGATATTTACATTAAAATTCATAACAGTAGCAAACTTAGAGTTATAAAGTAGCAACAAAAATAATGTTATGGTTGGTGGTCACCACAACATGAGGAACTGTATTAAGGGGTCGCGGCATTAGGAAGGTTGAGAACCTCTGGCCTAAGGGATGTAGATTCCCCCCGCCCACCCAGAAAGACCCCAAAACATGCCGAAGTTGCCAAATGGCTACTATCGTGAACAATTAACATGGTATGGTTTTCCAAGAACCCATGGATGATCAATAACCACCCTCCATCCTACCCTACAGCAGTTGCCCAATCATACAATAAATCATTGTGGGTCTTGCTGATGTAAAGATATAAGATGACAAGAAGAGAGCATGCATCTTATATTATATAGCAAGATGAGATGCCACCCTCAAGATGGTGAACTGCAACTTCCAGCATTCTTCACCCTTTCCTATGCTGGGTTAGCGCTGCTGAGATGTTTGGTCCAATATCCAGAGAGCTACGTAATTTTATACAAATCTTTTAAAATAAGATTTGTGCTTCCTGCACTTGAGAAACTGTTATATCCATAAAATCTTCCATAAGAAATGTTCAGATGTATTACTTTTACCTAAATCTTGTTAACAGCAGAATGACAATGCAGAAAAAGTGTTACACTAAAACCACTTTGGATCTTAAACCAGTTTGGATCTTAAATTTTCCCCAATTAATGGAAGTGTTCTGACAAAAAGGGCTCAACAAGTGCTATGCTCCTTTTGTGAGCTGGGTGAAAACCTGAAAACTCTCATTTAGAGTCAATAATTAATAGTTGCAGAAAATCCAGATTAACAATACGAAAAGGCATTTATAAAGTCACCTAGTCATGCATGTGCTGCACAAAAGACTGCCATGAGTTACTGTTTAGAATGTGTCTTGAATCATTCAGAATTAGGAGAATTTCTATTATTAGGCAAAAGAACTAAATCAACAGAAAATATCTGAAATTTAAACCTTCTATTCATAGAATAAAACAGGAAATTCTGCCTAAACCTACTTTTCAAAAATTAAAGCAATGTACTGTGCATGAATCCCATTTTACTCTTTGAATGCATTGAGTCTCCTTTGTAGCCACTTCAAATATCCTTTGTGGAGAGAAAAAGTGGGATATAAATAATAGTTCAATGGCACAACTATCCAAATCCACTGCAGCAAAAGCAACAGAGCCTCTGAGGTTTGATAAAACCAACTACATGCCATAAAAGCTCATGTTGCAATCATTTTGTGGGACCTTGAATATACAACTCTAGTGTTTGTATTTTATCAAAACCTCTTGAAAACAAAGAATTTCATCCTTAAAAACAATACTACACAATAGGTTTCAGGACACTGTATTTCAAAAGACAACACATTTTAAAAGTACAAACATTTTAATGAGCCAAATGATAGGTCACAGCATGATTCTATACAATTCTCAGAATTTATTTCAGTGCACTTAATGAACATTTCACCTCACACCTGTAAAACTAAAATAATGTTAAGTACACTTCCTCTGATGTGCAGCAAGTTTTTTTAAAAAACAATTCACATCGTTTGCATGTAAATTACAGGCTACATACATTACTAAATTAGAGAACTAGGGATCTCAACAAGTATTTGTCAAAGGTATCTCATTTTAGCCTTTAGCTTGCCAATGGTTTTAGAATAAGAGGTCATGGTTAAGGAATGAATGGCTCCCAGTTCCACTCATAAGCTACTTTAAAGGCACATGGCATATTAAGATCTAGTGTGTTCAAGCCGAAAAGACTGCACCTCATATTTGAGCGGTTGTTTCGGGGGGTTAAATGTAATTTTATACATATAGATATATTACACACACACAATTATATAAAAATAGGCAATAAGCTCACAACATTTAAGTTTTTTTCATTCAAATAATATGGTCATAACAAACTAGGGCAATATACAGTAAGTGATTTGTTTAGCTCCACAAAAATCCATAAAAAAATTACAGGAAGGGGAGAAGAAATCATGTGAAAATCCAGGCTTCAAATTTAAATGAATTTTGCCAGTCTGATTTGTCATAACCTCTTAAAACTACAAGATGGTGGGTGCAGAACTTATTTTTTTTATAAGGTGCCTAATCTTTTCCAACCAAATACCTGTATAATTTGGCCAAATATTTTGAATTACATATATCCCTTTTGAGTTCTAATAATAAGCTGCTTGCAATAACATGTTATTCCATCACTCTAAAGAAGAAACAAAAAAACAGCCCCAAAAGTGTTAATGCATTGCTGAGGTGCTAATCCAAGTTATGGTGTTTTGTTTTTCCTGTTAATGTTTAAGGGAAACAAAGAAACTCTTTGGTATTCAGGCTGCTGAATCTAGGCAAGTTAGCAAAATAATCACATTCAATATTGAAATGCCTGTGTTTTAATTGAACAACAGGACATTTCACATAGAATTACCTGCACAAGTATACAATGCTATTAAAGAACAATGCTCAATAAAATTATGCTTCATGGCAGTCTTCATTCATTCTGTAAAAACTGGTGAATATACACAAACTAAGTATTGAACACAAGGAAATAACCAATGAAAGAGTAAGAATCTTCACAATGTGTTCAGATGTAGTTTGTAGCAGAAAATGAGGAGGAATATTTAGCACGAATTACATTTTTGAGACATTCGTAATTTGGTGAATTCCAGTTAATAAAAATAATGTTATATCAAATGCAAGTACAGTAGTCTCGCTTATCCAACCTTCACTCATCCACCATTCTGTGTTATCCAACGCAGTCTGCCTCCTGCCCGGATCCACAACTGTGTCAATACATTGTGATGTTTTGGTGCTAAATTCATAAATACAGTAATGACTACATAACGTTACCATGTATTGAACTGTTTTTTCTGTCGATTTGCTATAAAACATGATGTTTTGGTGCTTAATTTGTAAAATCATAACATAATTGAAGGGCCCCTTGGTGGCACAGTGGGTTAAACTGCTGAGATGCTGAACTTGCTAACTGAATGGTCGCTGGTTCAAATCTGGGGAGTAGGGTGAGCCCCCGCTATTAGCCCCAGCTTCTGGCAACCTAGCAGTTCGAAAACATGCAAACGTGAGTAGATCAATAGGTACCGCTTTGGCAGGAAGGTAACGGCGCTTCATGCAGTCAAGCAGGCCACATGACCTTGGAGGTGTCAATGGACAATGCTGGCTCTTCAGCCTAGAAATGGAGATGAGCACCAACCCCCAGAGTCGGACATGACTACACATGTCGTCAGGGGAAACCTTTACCTTTACCCTAATTTGACATTTAATAATATTTTCTTTAATCCCTCCTTATTATCCAACAGTTTTGCTTATCCAACATTCTGCCAGCCCATTTATATTGGATAAGCAAGGCTGTACTGTATTCTGAATTTTCTATTCATATAAAGTCTCTTTTTACCACCACTCTGTTCTCTTTACTGCTCATTAATCTTCTCATCAAGATACTTTTGCTGTTTGATCTTTTGATTTTGAAAGGACTTAAATGGCTTTTTAAAAATTCTACAAAATGCAATCTAGACACATAATTAACAGTATGCTTAGATATAAATCTGACACCAAGACTACCAGTACATTGTAAATACCATTATGAAATGCAACATCCTTTATGGATTGGATCCTGTAATATACATGCAATATGCATAAACAATATTATTTCAAGAATAATCGGAGAATCATGGCATTGCTCATGGTAATAAATAGAATAAAAACAAAAGTATCACTCCAAGAAATGTTGGCGGCAAAATCATATATACAGAAGGTAATATATCGATGTGGGAAGCCCAAAGCTCAAAACTAGCTTAACAATGTACAATCATGTCCAATTAACACTTATAAATTGGTCCTTCGTTATTTACCAAACATCTCTGTTTTGAATCCACTGCTTATGCATCATACCAAAATCCTGGAGAAAATGAACTACTACGAAGCACATGCAGAAGCCATGACTGCTATAGTATTCAAAAGCACATTGATTTCTAATCAATATATTTACATAAAACACAACATATAAAACCCTTCAGCTTTCTTGCAGTTCATTGAATGCATATTCCTTAGGAGATAATGTTTTTATTGACTTCTAAATAAACTAGAGATTTGTTTTATATTACTACGATTGGTGGTTTCAGTTGAGGAAACATGATAAAATGAGGTTTGAACATTTCTTAAGTTTCATGATGTAAACATTTCAGGGAGCAGTCACTAGGATTTCTTTGAATCAAATGGCATATGGTCAGAAAATCATTTCACTTTTTAAAAGTTATTAGAGATATCAGAAATGACACTTCAAACTTAAACTTCATATTTCTCAGTAATGTACTTTTTTCATCCAGATGTCCATTCTGAAGCTTCATCAATAATCTTCAACAGGAGCTAGTTCTGGTACAAGATTTACAGTTATATTTGTATACAATCTCATGACAAGAATAGTTGGCGTATATACCAGATTGTTCAACCCATCAATGTACTGGCGTTCTCGGGAATATCTTAAGAGTTTATAGCTGTGAGGGGGGGAAAGTATGAAGCATTAGCAAAAGCTATAGAACATCCTGTTGAGAGTAGATGGGATAAAATAGACTTGAAAGCAAGCATGTGATTATTCTCACTGCAAAAATACTGTTTAAAAACAGACAAAAATTATCTCCATAGATCAACCTTAAAGCCTAATCAATGTAATTATTTGTGCGTCCACCCATATATGCAAAATAATATGTTCTTACTTCGATCCCAGTGTTTTTGGAACACACAATGCTGCTATTTTTTCTTTCAGGCTTCAATGCTGTTTTACTTCATATTTTTAGGGGGTGGTCGGTTCTTTTGCTAGGTGTGTCCTGCACCCAAGTGGAGACTGGGGTCGAACCAAGAGATGGGGTATTTGGAGGAAGGGATAGTATGGTATTCTTTTTAAGCAAAGGTATGAGATTTTCTGCTCACTGGAGTCTCTGTGTAAAACTTTATGAATATTTATTATTTTGTTGCATATTATTAAATATGGCTCTTCCTCCGCAATGGAAGAGCCATATTTGATCCCACTTGAGGGACCAACTTCAGAAATGTTTTAAATATGAAAAAGTCACATATGAGCAGATGTATCTATTATGCTTTCCTGTCCTAGAGAAGGTTTGCTTGTTTGTTTACCACATTTGAACTCTGCCCTTCTTAACCCCGAGGGGGACTCAGAGTGGCCTCACACATCGGCAACAATGCCTTAAAAATAATATACAGTTGATAAACATTTATGTTAAAAATCAAATAATTAAAAACATCTAAAACAATTGCATCTATATCAGTGGTTTCCAAAGTGGGCTGGTGGGCAGTGGGGTGATCTAGGGGGGCGCTGGAAGGCTCAGGAGAATTTGAGGGGGCCGTTAACCCCTGTAAGGGGGCAGTGGCGTGAGCCAGGTGACAGGCTACCATCCATCTCTCTGTGTCTCTTTCTCTCTTTTTCTTCTTCCCTCCTCCTGCTCCCTCCTCCTCCTCTCGCCAAGCAAGGGATAATAATACCGTTGGGGTTCCCTTCCAACTGGTTGAGTCTTATAACAATAATAATGTCCTTCAACATATTTAGTGGAACATGGATTCAGTGCAGTAACAAAAAAAGAAACCGATTGCAAAGTAGTCAATTGTGATGATTTGAGATTACTGCTGACAAAAATAGAGCAGAGGATTACTAGATTGGTAGCAGCATAACAGGTTCATCCTTCTCATTAAGATGATTTCGAATGTTTTAACTTTTTTGTATTACCTTTCTATTCTAAGTTCAATAAATAGTTTCAGAATTTCAAACTTCAATGTTTCTAATTTATAACTTTCTTTATTATATTTTACAAAAAAGATAGAAATATTAATACATATATCTTTCTGTTTAATTGCTATTAAAATTTAAAAAAATAATTTCTAGGGGGGCAGTGAGTAAATTTTTTTCTGGAAAGGGGGCAGTAGGCCAAAAATGTTTGGGAGCCACTGATCTATATAAATAAAAATGTAATGTTGTTTATGAGATTAACATATCTTAAAAACCATTGGACGGATTGACACCAAATTTGGACACAATACACATATCATGCCAATGAGTAATCATCACTCAGAAAAACACTGAAAAACACAGCAGAACAGACTTTAAAAGCCAAAATTAAAAGATGCATTACAACGCATGCGCAAAACCACATGTCTACATGCAAACACAAGTATATACACATATACATAAATATATACACACATATACACACAAAGCACATATACACAGACTGGGCCACAGCAAACTGTGGAAGGGGACAATTAGTCAATTATTAAAATCACACAATCCAAGGTGGCAATCCAGAGCCATTTCAGTTGTCATTATACAGTTTCTACATTAATTTATTGCTCTGCAATTATTCTCCAAAAACTTGGTCCCATAGCCATGTTTTTACTTCCTTTCTGAAGGTTAGGAGGGAAGGAGCTGATCAAATATCACTGGGGGGGGGAGTTCCATAACCAAGGGGCCACCATTGAAAAGGCTCTGTCTCTCGTCCTCACCAACTTTACCTGCAAAGGAGGTGAGATTGAGAGCAGGGCCTACCCAGAAGATCTTAATCTCCACGATGGTTCATGCAGGGAGATACATTCGGACAGGTAAGCTAGGCCAGAACCATTTTGGGCTTTATAGACTTAAAGCTAGCACTTTGAATTGTGTTCTGTAGCAGACTGGCAGCCAGTAGATTTGATGTAACAGCGGGTGGGTTTGTATGCTCCCTGTATGCCGCTCCAGTGAGGAATCTGGCTCCCGCCTGTTGGACCACTTGAAGGTTCCGAACAGTCTTCAAACACAACCCCACATTGAGCACATTTCTGTAGTCTATTCAGGATGTAACAAGAGTGTGGACTACCATGGCCAAGTCTGAATTCCCAAGGTATGGGTGCAACTGGCACACAAGTTTTAAGTGTCCAAATGCTCTCCTGGCCACCGCCAAAACCTGGGGTTTCAGGCAGACTGAGAATGCCAGGAGAACACACAACCTCTGCATCTGTGTCTTCAGGGGGAATGTAACCCCACTAATCACAGGCTCTAATACTATACCCAGTTTGACCTTGCAACTGACCAGGAGTACCTCTGTCTTGTTTGAATTCAGTTTCAATTTGTTTGCCATCATCCAGACTGTCACAGCTGCCAAGTACCAGTTCAGGACCTGAACAGCCTCTTTAGTAGCAGGTGGAAAAGAGTGATAGAGTTGAACATCACCTGCATACAGATGGCATCAAACTCCAAAACTCTGGATGATCTCACCTGCAGCTTCATGTAGATTAGGGGTGCTCATTAGGTAGATCACGATCTACTGGTAGATCGCGTAGGGCGTCCTGGTAGATCTCAGGCAGGGTGGGAGGACAGTGTGTGTCAACTGTAAAATAGGATGTGTGGAAGGGCCCTGGGTTATCTGAGCTCCTTTCCACACAGTTGAATAAAATCCCATGTTATCTGCTTTGAATCAGATTATATGGCAGTGTGGATTCAGAAAACCCAGTTCAAAGCAGATATTGTGTTATATGTTTCACATTTTTGTAGTGGGTAGGTAGATAATTTTAACTTCGTTGTTTTATAAGTAGCTAGCATGCTGAAAAAGTGTGAGCACCCCTGATGTAGATGTTAAGCAAAATGGGACAATATTGACAATGAAATTGTTAAGTTTTGTGATACTCAGAAATTTTTTCTTACCGTCCTAGGAACTGAACTTCTCCTCTGTGGTGATGAGGAATGGATTTATACTTCCCTAGTTCTCCTTCTGGTCTTGTTACATTGTACCCTCCATAGTGAACCCTATGATCAAAGCATTGGTTTATATTAGAAAATTTAAATTTGCAATGTTTTTGACATAAAAAGTTTATATGCACAAATGAACAAAAATCTTGTGCATGCAAATTATATATGGCATTTCTGGTACAATTATTTGCAGAACAATAGAGATAATTTTCAATAAAACATAGCCTAACTGTTCAGCTATGGAAGAAAAAAAATCAACCCCCAAAGTTCTTGAATGACGTAGAATTGCATGATCTTGAATGTCTAGAATTGCAACCTGTTGTTTTTGACCGCTGCACTCTCTCTCTCTCTCTCTCTCTCTCTCTCTCTCTCTCTCTCTCTCTCTCTCTCTCTCTATATATATATATATATATATATATACACAGTATATATATACAGTATATTGTGTGTGTGTGTGTGTGTGTGTAGTGCAAGGGAAAGAAGAAACGGGGATCACTTGCTTAGTTGATGACAACGCTTGCTCTTAAATTATACTTAAGTTCATATACCTATTCTATGATATACAAAAGGAAACCCCTAGCCAAAAACTATGCCAAAAATTCTTAATTTATTCAAATTAACACAGCAGCTGAAAGAAGGAAAACTGCTAGCAAGTAAATAAATTCTTAAAACTAAAGATGCTGGCATTGCTTACATCATGTGTTGGCACTTTTCAAATCAAAAGTAGATAAGGAAACGCTTAATATGTTATAGATATGCTGCTGCTTAATGAAAGGAAATGGCATCAATCATACTATGAGATTATTTCATAGTTCAGTACTGTCTTTTTAAAAAAAATTGACAAAAAAGAAAACAGTGAATATCACCAAAGCCAGATTACTTGTTTATAAATGCTGAAGATAAAATCTTTACATATATAAACATTGTAAAGATGATCATCATGCAATTAAATTTTAAAGAAACGCTTCTGGATTAATGTGCAAGAGATCCTCTCAAAGCTAGATAAACCTTCATCAGAGTTCTCTCTCGTGAATTCATCTTCATCAGAGTGCTACAATACAAAGCTTTGCAGGCAATCCCCCTTATAAGTTTCCCCAATCCGTTGTGTTACAACCTGGAACTAATATGGATTCAACTAGGATTATTACCACTTGAGATACACAAAATAGTTAACATTGGAAAGATGGCAAAATGCTTTTACTGTGGCACAAAAGACCATACTATGGAAAAAGCAAGAAGGGGTGAATACTTCTGTGAGATACTGTAGTGTCAAAGTTATTTCTATCTAGAAATTCATTGTACTTTGTCAGTGAATACTCGCCTGTTCCAAAGATCATCATCCTCTCCACCCCATCCCCAAAAAGCATTAGGAAATCCATTGATTTTTTTAAATTGCTCTACCGTCAGTCCGCTTACACCACCAAAAAATTCATTGTATGGAAGACTGAAAATTAGAGCAGAAATTTTATTTAGCACACCTCTCTTTTCATAAGAACTTCCAACTCTACAGCTAATTCATCTGAATATGCAAGTGAAGTATTTAAGATAAGTGGTCTCAAATATTTGTTGACGGAGTGTACAATAAACAGACCTAAACAGGTTTTTGTAAGGTGTTTTATAGTTATTACTACAAACACACATTTCATAGAAATATCATGCATAAAAATACTCTCTGTACAGTATATTCAAATGGCTGGATTAAGGATTAATCAGTAAACATAAAGCTTTGTGAAATAGACAAGAAACAGTATAACCATATTTATATAGTTAAATACTCCTGTAACTAAGGAAACTTTTAAATGCAGTGGGATATGACATTAAAATCTTTTGCTCACAAGAGCAAAGGAGATGTGAAAATCAGACTGGGATGTAGGTCTAAATTGTCGCTTTTACATTATTTTGCCTCTCAGTAACCATTTTAAATGTTGTATCACCCCCACACATATCATTTAAGATCAATACAATTTGCAAATGCTAGGGGAAAGTAAAAGGGAATGGTATTGTGGTAAGAAATTGTCCAAAGATATATCAAAAGCTGGGAAGGAAAATGGGCATCAGAAGACAATCACAGAAATAAATCAGAGAGTCTGGGAGAAACTGGAACCCAAACCTTCAAGGATAAAGCCAGGAGGCAGGTTCTCAGACAAGGGAAACAAAGGTACATGTGTTCATTGGTCACTTTAGGCATGAAACCTTTTGTTAGATATCATCTAAGATGTATTACTATGATGATTTTCTATTTATCAAAACATGTTAGGCAAAAAAAATCAGATAGATAGAACCTTTCTACACATTACAATGTGACTTTGTTACTTACATGTACATATATTTGTCCAATTTTGCAGCAAAATGACGTGGCATTTCTCCACAACCATAATAATTTCGATCGTTTTCAGGCAAGTGATCCACATCATGAAAGATTATACAGTCCCAATCATCATCCTTCATGGCTTCTTTGAAGCCAATGTTAAAAAGCATTGCTCGGTTAAAAGGTTGACCTCCAGTCTTAACGAAACAGAAAAACAGAAGAAACACCTATTTAACACAAATATAGCACTGTGTTGGATTTTTACCCTGCTACATCTATATAATGATGAATTTTCAATAATTCTGAATTGAAAGATAAAGAAAACATCTTACTTGCTCAACGACATAAAAAGCAAATTCCAGCCTCTGTTTTTGTAACATTGGTATCACATGTCGAAAAAATATTGGAAGATGTTCATGGCGATTGCGGAAAGGTATCAATATTGCAACCTTTAAAAATAGAAAGCCTGGTAAACCCTCATATGGCAGTAGTGCTGAGTTTTCATAATTCAACTCAAATTAAACAAAGAAACTGACACTTGTTTTAATTCCACTGTATTAGATATTCAAAAATTTAGATATTGTGTTTATTTTGTGTGTTTTTACATTTTTTTTATATCTGAAGAAAATATTTTATAGTATTTGGATATAAAATGGAGAAAGGGGCAGACTTTCAAAAGCAATGTGATGAGGAAGTAGATTTACATACAATGCAGTATTTAATTGTAGAACAGGCAATTAAGTTGTAGGACAGGCAGATCAAGATAAAATGATGAAGATGGGATTCAATAACCTACTTTGTGATGTTTGAGGGATACAACATGGCCAGAGCTTTAATGGTAAAAGGTATTGGAGCCTCATCACAACACAAAGAACAGATTCTGGTTGATGGCCCATCTCGTGTCTTGGAAGCTTTTAAACAGAAGCTGGATGGCCATCTGCCAGGGGTACTTTGTGTTTTTCCTGCATGGCAGGGGGTTGGACTAGATGACCCATATGGTCTCTTCCAACTCTATGATTCTATCTACTGGTAAGACTGACCATCTCAATCCACCAGTTTGTTGACTGTTCAATTAGATCATAAAATTGATCTGACTATGGAGAGGTAGCTCCTTTGTTAGTATCTCTTTAAGTGTGTGTGTAGTGTGCAGCTGCATATATTAAGACACTTGATTCTATGCAATAACCCCCCCCCCCCCCTTTGGTTGCCTTCATTTAAAAAAAATTAAAGTTTGTTGGTATCAGCATCTGGAAAAGGCAGTGTTGCCTTTTGAATTTTTTTTCTCTCTCTTGAGGAGTGTGTGTGTTAATATGTGTGTGCAAAAATTTGCAGGTCAGCATTTCCTTTCTTTTCTTTAGCTTTACTCTAATGTTTGATACAGGTATTAGCAGTTTACAGTGTGTGTCACAATCAGCTCTTGGTCTTGTTTTTCCAGAAAGCTTCTCCTTTTTTCTGCTTCCAATTACTTAGCCTAATCTAATTTTTATATTGCTCATCAGATGATATCCATACACATAGTAGCCTCTTTAGTTACATTAATAGAATGTTAGCAATGAAAACTATTGACTCATCCATGCTCCTATTTCAGTTCTTGATCCTAGGCCACAATGCCACATTCTTCCACAATGCTTGGTTCTGTTTTCTTTCCTACCTCTGCAATCCAATTGTCTATGATTACTAATATGTTCTGTTTTGGTGTGTGGTCAATTTCCTCCTTCATTAATTTTTTTTCTCCTCTTTGGTTTCTGTGGTTAGATTGTAAACTTGGTTATTGTTATATCTATAGGTTTTCTCTGAGACTTTAGAATGTTTGCATACATTTGATGTGTAACAATTCATAATACGCTTCATGTTTAGATAGAACAATACAAAGAATGTATATATATTTTCAAGAAATGTTATATATCATTTTGAAAATATGTTTCAATATTGCAAAAGCAAGCAAGTTCAAGACTAAGGAAATGCCTTAACTTTAACATACAGTATGTCACATAAATAAAAAGTTCCAGGGATTCATACAGGTTTTGATACTAAGAAATTGTAAACAAGTCAGCAAAAATTAAAGTAACACTTCACCTTCCAGCGTGGTTCACAATCTTTTGGCTTCCAGTGACCACCTGGTTCAATGTCTAAATCTTTTGCAAACATCTGCTGAATTTCATCCAAACTAATTTCACTCATATTGGCATCAATAAGGCCTCCTAGGTAGGAAAACATAAAGTATTAATTCTGATTCAGAATTCTTCCCATAATTAAAATGATGACTGTAAGCCCTATTTGAGTTCAACTCCAATTTGGATTGAGTCTAACTTAATCTAGTCTGATTAAATTCTAAATTTGAATCAAGATTCAGAAATTCAACCTTCCCAATCTCTGACTTTAATTTAAAAACAAAAATTTACAGCAACTTCATGGTTTTTGTACAAACACATGAAATATGAAGACTTTGTAATCATTTCAGAGCAAATAGTCAGTGCCAATTTTTAAAAAAGCTTCAGCAGGTTTTGTGCTGGACACCTTTAATATTGGTCTTGGGGGGGGGGAATAAAGTACTTAGTATGTGTTAGTGCACTCTGCTCTATATATGTGTGTTCAATCAGTTGAGTGTCCAAATCCAGTCAGTTTAAGGCATTTTCTGCACATCATCATTATCACCCTGCCTTTTTCCATGCCCTGGCAGTCAAGACGACTTACAGCAAAGGCTGTTTCCTGTGTTCTCATTCTTATCTGTGAAGGTAGTAAAACTCAGAGTAGAGCGTTCCCAGAAAGTCTCAGGTTCATATGAGATATGACCTACCAAAGATCCCAGACATAAGCCATATAGCACTTTACAAGTCAAAACAAATACTTTAAATTGTGTCCCAAAACAGATTAGCAGCCAGTGAGCTGTTGTAACAAGAAAGATGTGTGTTCCCTATAGCCAGGCCCAATTAACATTATGGCTGCAGTTCCTTGGACCAGCTGAAACTTCGGAGCACTCTTCAAAAGCAATCTTATGTAGAATATATTACAAAAATTCATGATGTATGTATCTGTGATATATGTGTGCAGACAGATTTATAAGAAAAAGTATACCAAACACAAAAGACAGTGGCATACATTCTGCTAAATACACTTTCCAACCACTATATTGTTCAGGCAATGGTTTTTAGTGCCGACATGTCAGATCTGATGCATACTGATGCATTAAAACAATAAGATCAGAAAGCTGTGTGAACTCAAATAACTTTTTGAAAAGAAGAAAAATACCCTTGCTTTCTTCTTCTTCTTTCCTTTGTAGTTCTACTTAATTTATATCACTATTCATCCATGAATTAATTTTAATCAATGTAAAGATGTTTAAGTATCGCATTGGAACCTTCCACACAGCCATATAATCCAGAATATCAAGGTATAAAATCCCACAATATCTGATTTGAACTGGGTTATCTGAGTCCACACTGCCATATAACCCAGTTCAAAGCAATAAATGTGGGATTTTATTCAGTTGTGTGGAAGGGGTCATTTCAAAACAATTTGAAGTAGACAAACCATTTAAACTTACTCATGTAGGGTAGCTTTTCTGGGCAAGGTAGGAAAGGAGAATAAGTGAAATTTTCAGGAAGGTACATCACAGTTTGAGCAAGGCTATCGCTTGTATTGTTGGCTTCAGGATAATCTTAATAGAAAAAAACAAGAAACTGTTCAGCTATTCTTATAACATTTGAAATGAAGTCTGCTTCACAAATTTCTAACAAAGACACATGATGTTTTTATCTGATTGTGGTACAGCATAATTTTTGGAGCTCTGGCGGTTTCTTAGTTAAGTTCAAATTGGTAAAAGTACAACCCGCAAAATATTGTTGAACTGGAAGTCCCATCAACTCTAGCCAGCATAGCCCAAGGTGAGGAATTCTGAGATTTGAAGTCCAACATCTGGAGGGTCACATTCTGCCCACCCTTCTTTAGCTTTGATACTAAAAAACATTGTTGTTTATTCATTCAGTCGGTTCCGACTCTTTGTGATCTCATGGATCAGCCCATGTCTGAGCTCCTTGTTGGCCGTCACCACCCCCAGCTCCTTCAGAGTCAAGCCAGCCCTTCAAGCATACCATCCATCCATCTTGCCCTTGGTCAACTCCTCTTCCTTTTTCCTTCCATTTTCCCCAACATCATTGTCTTCTCTAAGCTTTCCTGTTTTAAAAACTTAAACCTATTACAGTCTTACCTGTACCATTAACAGTAGTATTTTTATTAGTGTACAATCTGATCATGTGTCCTATTGTCTTCACATTTTCTTTCAGCATTAAACCTCGAGCCTGCACCATAAATAAATATGTGTTTGCTGTTGAGAGAAAGGCAAGACCAAAATTAGCTTCAAACTGAATTTAACACTGAAAATGCAAGGTTTTAACGATACTCAGATGAACCACATATCGTTTCTCTTATTAATATGCATAGCACTATTTGCTGCAAGCATAAATCTTATTTGATTCCCCAACTCAAAACAAATTACTTATAGCTCCTGCACCTGTCTCTTCCTGAGACCTAACAGCTGATCAATAATGGAACATAGGACATCTATCAAAAAGATGCAAGTGGAAAGCACTGCTTTTGCAAAGTATAATGTCATGAAACACCCCCAATATCTGAAAACTAAAAGCCATACAGACTGGGTTTGATACCTCCACAGATTAAGATCAGTCCCCATGGGAAAAAAATCACATTGTTTCCTGATACATGTGGCCAATGGCTTGGAGATGTCAGTGGCATAACACAGGATGATATTTTATTTTTTCAATTCCAAGATGCATTTTTCCTATATAAACATCCCTCGAAATGAGGCACTTCATAGATTCACAGGTATTGAAGATATACCTGTGATACAAAATTATGTGGAAGACATTTTTACTACAAAAAGTACAAATAAATATTAATTGACAATGCTGACAATAAACCTATGAAAGTAACCTCCATGGCCAGAAATAGGAAGAACGCAATCCTCCCTTCTGTGGCTATTTCTACACCATAAAATCTTTAAAATCTATTTCAAAAGACTAGAAAGCAGGTTGTCAATGCCAAAACAAGCTCTGGACTTGAAGGAAAAAATAACCCTAACATTGTGCAAAAATCAAAGATTTTTACTCCACAGTAAAAATGTTTAATTTCCTAACAAACACAAACCTTCACCACGATTGACATAAGTGGAAGTCTAGTACACACTTTGAATATCTATTCTTCTTTATTAGATATATCCAAATACAAATCAAAATCTGTCATATAGCTGTAAATAGAAACCAATCAATTAACTGAGGTAGGTAAATGTATAGGACTCCAGGACAGAGCATTAAATTGCTTGCTTTTCTGTTTCTCTCAAAATGAAAAGGATTGTGACTAAGGGCCCTTCCACGCAACCATATAACCCAGAATATCAAGGTAGATAATCCACAATATCTGATTTAAACTGGGTTATCTGAGTCCACACTACCATATAATCCAGTTCAATGTGGATTTTATACAGCTGTGTGGAAGGGGCCTAAAATAACTATTTTCATGTTGGGGAAGAGGGTGGGACTCTACAGGTGTCATGGAGCTGAGATTGTTTTCATTTTTTTCTTGCTTTTCTGAAATTTTCTACATAGTTTCCAGGCAAAAGCTGCCCCAATACATCATTTTCTCTTTAAAAGATTATAGGTTATTGAACTATAAAAGATATGCTGGGAGTGAGGGATCTGGGAGCTATATGCAGCTCAAAGACCACCCGAAAGTAAACATCCAAAAGTTCTTAAATGCCAGACAGAATAATAGCTTATAAAGAATAAGTCCCAGCTTCTCAACATCACCTTACTAGTACTATAATGTCATATCATAGGTAATAATGAAAATTCCTGTCAGTCTCCATTGACAACACATAGCTAGTTGAGGATAGTGGTAGTACAGGCAATTTTAACATAGATTATCTCCAGCTGATAAAGAGGTCCTATTCAGGTTAGTATCAAGCCCCCTATTGCCACTCTCCTACCTTCCTGATCTCAACTTTTGAAAAATCTCCTTTCAGGTCATCCATCACACTAGAGAAAAAAATCCACTTAAATTCTAGTTTCTGCCTCCTGCAGAATTCTGGGGTTTGTATTTTAGGGAGAAGCGTTCAACAGCCTCACTAAACTTACAAACCCCAAAATTCTGCAGGAGGCAGAAACCGGATTTTAAGTGGATATTTTTCTCTAGTGTGATGAAGTGGCTAGTCCAAGAGACCTGTTCCATCTAGTCCTCTCCTTTAAATCAAGTTCTATTTGCTTTTTACCAGTTCTGC
This sequence comes from Anolis apletophallus, assembly GCA_030556195.1. Taxonomy (NCBI): domain Eukaryota; kingdom Metazoa; phylum Chordata; class Lepidosauria; order Squamata; family Anolidae; genus Anolis; species Anolis apletophallus. The sequence continues at coordinate 87,854,331 of JARBWK010000007.1, forward strand.
TACACATTGCAACCCTTCTGTTGCACACCTTTTACCTGTCTGAAGCATTTTTCATATTCCCATGCCTTTCACTTTCAACTATCCTGTTACATACTTCATGATTCCTTTTTATGAAAGGACTGCGTGGACTAGTATGGCAGTGAGAGAAACGGATGTTGATGGTGTGATTTCTTAGTGCTGCAAATAGCTAGTGATCCATGTAACATGACTAAACTATAATTTAAACATAAGCAGCCAGGACTTAGGTATGTGGCAATCAGGGCTTGGGCATCATAGCCAATGTGTTACCTCTCCTCTTTCTCTCCAGGCAGCAAGGCTGAGCAGCTCCAACCCATGCCTAACTTGCTATTCACCTGAAGCCACTTAGGCCCTAGGCATGGCTGGCACGTACTCTTTCCCTTTAGAATGAACTCACAACAGACCCTGAAACATCTGGCACAACATAGCCCCAGGACAGAGTCCATCACTTTCTACTCTAAAGCTGAGAGCACCGAGAGACCACTCAAATTGAAGAATTATAGCAATCTGATGCCACTGTCATGGTTCCATCATATGAGGCTTTTAGTTAGTTGTGGCACCAGAACTCTCTGACAAAGAATGGCAAATATTTTACAAAACTATAAATCCCAGAAGTCAATAGCATTGAGCCATGGCAGTTAATGTAGTGTTAAATAGCTATAATTCTGTAATGTGTATGCAGCCCTAGAAGGTCATCTACCAGCCTTCTGCCATGGTGGAATACGCAATGAAAGCACACCTGAAACATGTTCCTTGACCTATTACACATGATACCAGCATACTATATGAGGGTTTTTTTTCAAGTTTTGCAAAAGGGGGTACTTTCACAAAGGCTCCAAATTCAATATTTCTGTATTGCTTACTGTCTCTCAGAATAGTGTAACCCCCACATCTGAGGGGGATGTTTTCCACGACTTTTCATGGAAATGTAAAACTTTGAGTAATATTGCTACTGAACAAATGACTTCTGACAGAAGCATACTATGGAGCCATTCTAGCTGACCTAGGAAATGCCTCAAGGACACCTTTCTAGGCAGCTCTAGATGCTTCAATCTGACTCGATGATCAATTTCTGGCCAAAGTATATCATAGATTTACCTGGAGGATTAGAAAATGGCTAGAGATTACATATTTTTTCAGACACAGGTAAAGGAAACCTTAAGCATTGGTCCTGTGGATAAGAGGATTGCACTGTATTTCTTTCATGAGCTATTCGAAATTTAAGTTTTATGCAGCACCTGCTTCAACAAATATGAGCTCAACACAAAACAAGAACATTGTTGCCAAATTTGAATGTTTCCCCCTTTGGGTTCATTTTTGTTTTGTTTTGTATACCTGGTGCTACTTTTTGACACAAAAATTCTCTATATAGTGTTACTGTGTGACTTTATGAGAGGAAGTCCATTATATTTTGATAGTATCATTTTAGTTGGGCATGTAATGCATTGGATGTAATCTACATGTCCAACTATTTGTCGGGCTGAGTGGGAAATCCACTGCTCTAGTCAAACCAGTCAAAGTATATGTAGATGATGATGGCAATATCAACAAATTACATTGTAATGGTTAAAGTTTAATTTAAATTAGCTTTAAAAACAACAATTGGTATTATAAACAGATTTTTTTTTTAAAAAAAGAAGTTAAATCTGGCTCGTTTTACCTTGCTGTGGTTGCTCTCTAATACTCACTCTTTATTTTGTTTCTTTTCAACCCATAAATTTATCATTTTGGAAGTCCACAGTATCAATGTATATGACATTGTAATTAATCTACTTCAGGATATAGTCTGCTTTCACAAACAGGGAGACTATACTGCAGGTTATTTGGCCATAGAGCTAGTATGTAAAAACCTACTAAATAATGACTGAACTCCAATAGCTACAAAGATGGTAAATAATACCACCATTCTTCCTAGTTACTATGGCTGCCTATTTATTTATTTATTTTACACATTTGTACCCCATCCTTCTAACCCCTGGAGAGGGACTAAGGGCAGCTTCACAACAGGCAACCATTAGATGCCAACTCATAAATTATAAATAAACAATCACAGTTAAAAACAAACAGTTAAAACATCAATGATTAGAACATCAATTTAAAAACTATGCAAGTTCAAAATCATAATCCAAGGTCAGTCCATTGTCAGTCACATGAAATCACTCTCATTCTTGTTGCTGCATCTACTGCTCAAATGTTTGGTCCCACAACCATGTTTTAAGTTAAGGACAAGATTTAGGTGCTCCCTGTACCCCGCTCCAGTGAGCAATCTGGCTGCCGTCCATTGGACTAGTTGAAGCTTCTGAGCAGTCTTCAAAGGCAACCCCACATAGAGCATGTAACAGTAATCTATTCAGGATGTAACAATAGCATGGACTACCTATTCATTCCTATTCCCAATTTACTGTGATTGTCCTGTCATCATAAATCATAAATCATAAATGGAATGGGATCAGATTAAAAACAACTCATAGTCCTATTAGACAGCCTGAGAACTGAAATGAATGCTTGTGACCTTGCTCATTCTGGTCTCTGATGAACCCTGTTGCACAGGTGGCAACAAAATGGTATCTTCTCAGTAGTGATCTCACCCCTTTGTTATTTCCTCTCCAGGAAAATACATAAACTTGGCTACTGCTCTTTTTGAGATCCCTGAAGGTTTTTCCTCCCACTCTAACCTTCTCCCAACCATCAGGAGCCATGGGTGCTATTTCACCATTTCTATTTCACTTTTGGGGAAGGGGGAAGCAAAAAAGAACATGTGGATCAAAAATGTGATAATGCTGCCCCCAAGCCCCAAGATCTGAAAAAGGAAGGCCGACCGGACTCCGCACCCTCTTGTTTCCAACAGTGCCTTGAATCCATTACTGGTTGGCTGCATGCCAGTAGATTGAGGGTGAATCCAGCAAAGACGGAGATACTGTGGCTGGGCTGCCCGGTGGGTGGGGAGGTCCGATGCCTAGCTTGGATGGTGAGGCATTATGCTCGACATCCTCAGTAAAGAGCCTGGGGGTCGTCTTAGATCCGTTGCTGTCGATGGAAGCCCAGGTCTCCACCATCAGCAAAACTGCTTTTTTTCCCATCTGTGGCAAGCTAGGTGTCTGCCCCCCTACTTATCCAGAGACGACCTGGTCACAGTGCTCCAAGCCACGGTCATCTTGAGACTGTACTACTGTAACGCCCTTTATATTGGCCTGCCCTTGTCAGTGATCCAGAAACTAAAGCTCATCCAGAACGTCGCTTCCCAACTTCTCACTGGGACTCCAGTGAGATGTCACATAACACCCATCCTCCAGCAGCTCCATTGGCTTCCGGTCGAGCACCAGATCACCTTCAAGGTGATGGTGTTAACTTTCAAGGCCTTGCGTGGTCTGGGGCCGCTGTATCTGAGGGACCGTCTCTTCCCCTACCAACCCCAGAGGTCAATTCGATCCAAACAAATGAATCTCCTAGAAGTGCCGACCTTTAAAGCAATTCGTCTCACATCAACTCGGCACAGAGCCTTTTCTGTAGTAGTGCCGTCAATCTGGAATACCCTTCCAAGTGATGTGCGGGCCTTGCATGACCTATTCTCCTTCCACAAGGCCTGCGAGACTAATCTTTTCCGGTGCTTTTATATGTTTGTAAGCCACTCCGAGCCCTCGGGGAGTGGCAGCGTACAAGTCCAAATAATAAATAAATAAATATGGAAGACCATTTAAAGCAAAAATAATTGGGACAGGGGGGCACAGCTATGTCAGCTACCAAAGGCCCCCTTTGGAAATGTTAACACTTACTATATATGTTTTAGTCTAATGAGGAATCAGAATATTACACTTCAGTAATTGAAACTGCTTTTAATAAATGTATATTGCATTGTAATTGTACTTTTAACATATTACAAGATTACATAGTCAGTGATAGCTTCTGCCTCCCACGTCCCCAAGGCAATGAATCTTCTTCAAGATATAGTTTGTTTTGGGAATAGCTTTGGAAGCCCTGGAGAGCTCCTTTAAAATTGAGAGTAATAGACTGGCATGGGAGACATCAGCCACCACTGTATGTAAGTCGCCTTGTGGGGACTGTGCATTAAATCCAGTTGTTAATCCTAAATCAAATAGTTGAATGAATGGAATGTTTTAGCTCAATCTATATCTATAAAAGTCAAAGTGTGTCTCGGTCTACACCACAAAAGCTATTGCTAGGTGAAGTGGCCCTTTGTGATGTCATGGGAAAGAAAGGTGACTTGTGTATGAAGGCAATGAAGGAAGGAAAGAGTCGCAAAAAGAGTTGTGTTGCCATGGAGACATTGTGAGGTAGGCCCTCTCTGAGCTGGAGAAGGGAGCAAAGGGACAGAAAGGGGGAGTGGGGGAGAAAGAAGGGGGGAAGGAGAAGGAAAAGGGAAGGGAAGGAAAAGAAAAGATGAAATTATGAGGGGAGGGAAGAAAAAGAATGTTGAAAGCAGGGAGCAAGCAGCTCCTCTGACACCTGGACAATGCCGGATGGTGGGTATATATGCTAGTATTTGTATAAATCTTATAGGTCCAATTGGTCTACCGTAGAGGAGAAAGATTCTGAGATTCAGCCCAATGTGGACTGAAATATGAATTATAAATTTTTGAATATATGTATACATATGTACATTATGTAAAAGAGCTGTCCTCAAAACAAGCTTATTAAAAGCAACTAAGAGGAATATTTTAATCCCATGTACAGTATGTATTTGTGTGGCCAAAAAAGAAAGCATCTGAAGACAGCAATGAGTACCAGAAAAGATGGTCATGTCACCACACTTTACTGAAGGATAACATTCATTAATGCCTCATAGCAGCATTGTCTCTGTCAGCAAGGATGTTAAAATGACTGTGATTGAGAAATTGCATATAAAATCAGAGGTTGTTGTTGTTTATTCGTTCAGTCACTTCCGACTCTTTGTGACCTCATGGACCAGTCCATGCCAGAGTTCCCTGTCTGCCGTCGCCACCCCCTGCTCCTTCAGAGTCAAGCCAGTCACTTCAGGGATACCATCCAATAAAATCAGAGCACTCGCCCTCCTTTTTTAAAAAAAGTTATCTAAATGCAATCTCACAAGTTTTGACAGTTCTAGTCACAAATTAAGCCAAAGGCATAGTCTAACATGGTCCTGTAACCTGTACATCAATTCACACACTGAAATACTGCCACCAAGAAAATGGGTGTGATTTTAAGAGTGCCAGCAATTGGGGAGGTGGGGGTACTGATAAAACTGGTGTGTCTTCATCCTAAAAACCCTTGCATCTGTAGTCATTATAGCCAAATACACATTTTTTGACATCAGGTACAGAATACATTTGAAAAACATATTTCTAATAAGTCTTCAATATTTAGTACAAGAGCCAGTGTGGTGTAATTGTTTGAGCTGCGGACTATGACTCTGTAGATCACGGTTCTCATCTTTGCTTGGCCATGAAAATCATGAGCATGACCTTAGGCAAGTCATGCTCTCTCAGCCTCAAAGGAAGGCAAGGCAAATCTCTTCTGAAAAAACTTAATTGTGCCAAGAAAACTCTGTGAGAGGGTTGCTTGAGGGTCACCATAGGCTGGAAACAGCTTAAAGGAACACAACAAAAAAACAGAAAATTTTGTCCTGCTTGATGCATGTGTGTGTGTGTCATTGTTTCCACACCATATTTCTTTGATTCTAAGATGCCATATATTGGAAGATGAACACTAATTTCAATACTCCTTCCTCCCTTTCTCTCTCTCTATATAAGAATATGTATGTATCCAGGATTCTAAGATGTACCCCATTTTAGAGATGTTTCTGTGGTGAAAATAGTGTGCCATAGAACAGGGCTGTCCAACAGGCGGCCCTGGGGCCATACACGGCCCCCGAGCCCCTTCCTTCTGGCCCCCTAACTTGTTTAAATAAAATACAAATAAAAAAAAAAAAATAAAAAATAAAAAATACCTATTTCCGGGTTTAGGCAAGCATCGTGAGACTACGCCAGCCACAGACGGGATTTCGAGGGAGGTCAAAATCCCGTCTGTGGCTGCGTAGTCTCGCAATAGCTGCCGAAATCTCGGGTCCTGCGGGATTTGCGGCCGGCCTGGGCGTGCGCCTCCTCCCCCCTCGCGGCTGCTTCCAGGCCAGCCCAAAATCCCTCAGAGAGAGGGAGGAGAGGAGTGAGGCAGGGAAAGCCCCTCCTGGCTCTATCCTATTCCTGTGGAGGGCCCTCGCTTCCCGCCCCGCGGATGGGAGAGCCGCCGCACCCGGCCTGAGCTTGGCCTCGGCTCCAGCGGGGCTCTTCGCGGACAGCGGCGGGCATTGGCACTTCAGCCCTGTGGCGGGGCTCCCGCAGTATGGGTAAGGAAGGGCCTGGCTCGAATCAATCAATCTAAAAACAGTGGGATGTTGGGGGAGGGGTCCCTCAGTGGCAGTTTCCTTGGCGACGCTTCCTTCCCCTCCTCCGCACCCCCTCCCCCTTGTTGTGCTGCCTTCCCCCATGTGCAGGGTGCAACGTGGCTTCCTTTGCGCCTGCCCCCGTGGCTTGTTTTCCCTTGAGGGAGGGAGGGAGCTCTTTGGGCCTCCTCCACCCGCCTCTGGGAAAGGAGGCCCCATCAAGCCCTGCGACGGCATTGAGGTGTTTGGGGTTTTTTTGGTGTGTCCCAATTTGAGTGTGGACTCACATAACTCAAAGGTATTAGGAAACATTCCCCCAAATCCACCAGTGTTCCCATTTGGATATATTGAGTATTCATGCCAAGTTTGGTCCAGATCCATCATTATTTGAGTCCACAGTGCTCTCTGGATGGAGGTGAACTACAACTCCACAACTCAAGGTCAATTGTAAGTAGTGGGTGGAGCCGGGAGGGGGGGGGGAGGGAGCGGGCGGGGGAGGCGCGGAGATGGGGAGGGGGCGGAGACGGGGCGGAGACGGGGCCGGAGACGGGGCGGAGACGGGGCGGAGACGGGGCGGAGACGGGGCGGAGACGGGGCGGAGAGGGGGCGGAGGCGGAGGCAGACCCTTCGGCCCCCCAGGTGATCAGTGACTGGAATTCTGGCCCTTGGGCCCATAGAAGTTGGACAGCCCTGCCATAGAATGAAAGAAATATGCTAACATTTAATTCTATTTTAATATTTAGATTTTGAAATTGTAGTTTTTAAGGTTGTGAGCTGCCTTTGGGTATCTGCTGAGAAAAGCGGGATTATAATAATAATAACAACAATAATCCCATCCTTTATGATAATTTTATAGCACTGAAGAAATAACTGCTCATAAGTGCACAGACAGTAAAACCTGAGGATGACTTGCATGTGCCAAAGAAATCCTGTCAGACATTTGCATCACCTCCCATAACCTCAGTCCCTGTTTTTTTCCCAATGAAGATCACTGACCTGATGGGGAAAGATGCAGGGGGGCATCTCCATTGTACATTGGCACCATTTGAACTGTCATGGCTCATTGCTATGGAATCCTGGGAATCGTAGTTTGCCTTTTCGTGGTCAACTGTGAATGCATACATAAGATATCTGCGCAAGCGCAAATATCTTCTGTATGCATTCACAGGTGACCACTCAAGGAACCATGGTTACAGGTAAGCAACCCATGTTTGCCTTTTCGTGGTCAACTGTGAATGCATACATAAGATATTTGCGCTTGCGCAGATATCTTATGTATGCATTCACAGGTGACCACTCAAGGAACCATGGTTACAGGTAAGCAACCCATGTTTGCCTTTTCGTGGTCAACTGTGAATGCATACATAAGATATTTGCGCTTGCGCAGATATCTTCTGTATACATTCACAGGTGACCACTCAAGGAACCATGGTTACAGGTAAGCAACCCATGTTTCCTTTGCCAAAGCATGTGGATGCCTCACCAAAGAGCAACTCCCAGGATCCCACAGAATGGAGCCACGGCAGTTAAAAGCAGTGCTAGGCTATACTATATCCCAGAATATCAAGGCAGGAAATCCCACATTACCTGAGTGCGGATGCAGTCCCGTTCAAAGCAGATATTGTGGGATTTTCTGCCTTGATATTCTGGGATATAGGGCTGTGTGGAAGGGCCCACACACAGCCATATAACCCAGAATATCAAGACATAAAATCCCACAATATCGGCTTTGAATTCAGGCCCCTTCCACACAGCTGAATAAAATCTCACATTTTCTGCTTTCAACTGGAATATATGGCAGTGTGGGCTCTAGGTCCTTCCACACAGTTGTATAAAATCCACATTGAAGTGGATATGTCAATGTGGACTCTGATAATTTTCTGCCTTAATGTTCTGGGTTATATGGCTGTGTGGAAGGGCTCTGAATCCACATTGCTATATATTCCAGTTCAAAGCAGATAATGTGGGATTGCATTCAGCTGTGTGGAAGGGGACTCGGAATATCAAGGCAGATAATCCACAATATTGGCTTTGAACTGGGGGCCTTTTCACGCAGCCACATAAACCAGAATATCAAGGCAGATAATCCACAGTGTCTGCTTTGAACTGGTTTATCTGAGTCCACACTGCCATATAATCCAGTTCAAAGCAGAAAATGTGGGATTTTACTCAGCTGTGTGGAAGAGTCCTGTGTTACCTGAGTCTACACTGCCATACAATCCAGTTCAGTGTGTGGAAAGAGCCTCCGAATCCTACATGTGGAAGAAGCCAAAGGATGTGGAGGCTTGTCCTTGAGGCCGCTTTGGGTCCCACCCACCGAGTGAGGGAAGAGGGGGGGGTGTCCCTTTTCCTCCTCCTCCTTACCTATCCCAGGAGCCACATAGATGAAATAGAGGCAAGAGGACGAGAAGGAGAAGAAGAAGAGGAAGACGAGAATGGAGCGGTTGGAGACCCGCCGCGCCTTCCTCAAGAGCGGCATCCTCCTTCCTCCGCCGCCAGCCGGGCCTTCCTTTCGCTCCTTCGGCGGCTCAGGGGCAGGAAGGGGCCAAGGCGACCCAAGCAGAGCCTCCGGGGAATCAGGGCCCCGGGAAGAGGAGGAGGAGGAGCAGCAGAGGCAGCCCAGGGAGGGAGGGGCTCATGGCTGCGGCTCCAGAGGGCAAGGGCTGAGGAAGCGGAGAGCTGGCAATAGGGAGGGGGCCGCGGGAGCCCCAGAAAGCGGCAGGCCCGGCATCCAGAAGGGGCAGAGGGCGGGCTCTAGGGCCGCCGGCGAAGGTGAGGGGTCTCCCCAGCCCGGAGGACACCATGGCAGACCGGGCCTGTGAGCCAAGGCGGCCGCGGCGGCATCTCCTCCTTGCGCAGCTCCTCGGGAGGGAGGGCGGGAGGGAGGGATTGAGGCAGGCGCGCGCTCCCAAGCCCGGCTTCCCAGCGCGAGGCAGAGGCTCCGCTTCGTCACTCGGCGCGTGCCCGCACCACGGCGCGCGCTCTCCTGGTCCCTCGGCGCCTTTGGCTGCAGAAAGGGAGGGAACAGGTGCGCGCGGGAGCGCGCGGGAGGCCGCTTGCTTGCTTGCTTGCTTTCCGCGTGCCCGACGCAGCACCTGGAGCATCCTTTCTCCGACATGCTCCAAAATACGCCCGCCTGGGTGGCTGAGATAGAGACACCTGAGCTTTCTCACGGATTTATTTCAAAAGCATTGCATACATTTGTATAAAACGGATCATAAAAATAGAAGGAGCACAAGAGGCCAAGTAGCTGGGTTGTTGTAGGTTTTCCAGGCTGTATGGCATGTTTTAGATCTAGAGGCATTCTCGCCTGACATTTCGCCTGCATCTGTGGCAAGCATCCTCAGAGGTTGGGAGGTCTGTTGGAAACTAGGAAAATGGGGTTTATATATCTGTGGAAAGTCCAGGGTGGGGAAAGAGCTCTTGTCCGTTGGAGGCAAGTGTGGATGTTTCAATTGCCCACCTTGATTAGCATTTGATGGCCTGGCAGTTTGTAGCACCGGGACTGTGGCGCAGCTGGCTGGGTGTCAGCTGCATTAAGATCACTACTGACCGAAAGGTCATGAGTTCGAAGCCAGCCCAGGTCGGAACAAGCTTCTGACCAATTGTGTAGCTTGTTGTCGACTTTTGCAACCCGAAAGACAGTTGCATCTGTCAAGTAGGAAATTTAGGTACCACCTATGTAATTTAACTAATTTATGAGGCTAATAAAAAAAATCTCCAGCAAAGCATGCGAGGAATGCGGAAGTACTTCATCAGTGTCGCAGATGGACGGTGAAGCGACAGCTCCCCTGCTGGCCAGAAAAGTGGAATGTTAAATAGCCTCTGACTGTCTGTCTATATGTGTTGTGTGTCTATGGCATTGAATGTTTGCCATGTATGTGTACATTGTAATCCGCCCTGAGTCCCCTGCGGGGTGAGATGGGCAGAATATAAATACTGTAAATAAATACATACATAAATAGGTGTGGCTTGTTGCTGCCTGGGGGAATCCTTTGTTGAGAGGTGATTAGCTGTTCCTATGGGGCAAAGACAAATGCTTCCAAGAAGATTGTTGAAAGCAGCTGGGCTTGCTCAAATCCCAGATAAAGAAAGATGGGGCTGGGCACTATGACTGCAGTGCTAAATAGCAATCAGTCCACAGTGTGAAGATGGTGAGGCAAATCTCTTGATTCTTTGAACCAAGCTGCATGCCAAACAAATGCAGAAGTTAATTCAACACGCAAGACAGGCATCAGTGCTCAGCACCATAACATCAACAACACATGTTTGCACATCTTCATGGAGTAAAAATAATACTAAATGCACATATGGTATCTATCTCCCAACATATACCTTTTGTACTCTTTAATATGGTTCTGAGGCCCCTTCCACACAGCTATATAAAATCCACATTGAAATGGATTATATGGCAGTGTGGACTCAGATAACCCAGTTCAAAGATATTGTGGATTATCTGCAATGATATTCTGGGTTATATGGCTGTGTGGGAAGTCCCCGAGTTAGCTAACTAACACAAGTATTTTGCATAGAATAAAGATACTATGCAAAGAATGAAAGATTAGCAAACAGGTAGATCAGGTAACAGAATGCAGATTAACTTGCATAGATGGTGGGACTGAAATATAGAAAGAACACTATGGAGTGGATGGCAACTATTTATGTGCTGCATTTCTTATATATCTGTAGGAAAGGATGCAGAAACCAACCCAAAAGCTAATAATTTTCCTAACCTTTGCATGAACTCTTGAATTTATTTTGTATTAATATTAATATAACAGGTAAAATAATTTTTGGAATAGGGAAAAGAAGGAAGAAAATATAAATGATTTTCTTAAAGCCTATGATGCTATGACAAAATATATAGGAATGCCATTCCAAAGGACAACAATAATGACCTCGCAGTTTTTTAAATTTCCATATCTTACATTATATAGGAATAGTTGACTCCTTCTGATTGTAGAACCAAAACAGCAGAATCCATATAAAAGGGGAAGTATGATGCTGGCATCGTGCGGGGCTTTTGTGAGGCCGCCTTGAGTCCCACCTCGGGGGTGAGAAGGTCGGGGTATAAATATAGGAAATAATAAATAAGTACCAATAATTAATTGATTAATGCACATGCTGTCTTTGCCAAATATAATCATAACCAAGTTTGTTTGTTTATTTATTTAATTAAAGAAAAGCACCATATTGGAAACCTAAAATATAGTACAGACTATTCAGATCATTCTACATGTTATAGTTATGCAGAAAAAGACATATTTGGCAGCTTGTTTCTAAGACTCACAAGACAATGACATATTTTGAAACGTTTGAAATCATAATTAAAAGGATTATTAACAAGAATTGAGAACAGATTAAATCAACTTTACATCAAAGAAAAGTCAAATTGGCATTATCCTAAGTTTTGACTGCTAGTCAAAACTGCTTGTCTGCTAGTCAAAACTGTATGATTTTTATTAGTCCCACAAATAACATTTCCTAATTGCCCCCACAGAGGGAAGAATTCTTTACATATCCTTCTTTTAGTTTCTTTTTTTTAAAAAAAAAACTAAGGAACACTAAAACACTTGAATAAGAGTACTGTTAACACTTGAAAAGGGCTTTGTTTGTCAGTGTTAGATAAGCTGATACTACAGCTAGATTCTGTTATGCTTGCCAAAATTGCCAGAAACCATGTTTGAAAAAACCCAAGTAAGAATTCAAAACTAATTACAAATGTATGCAATTTGTTGCTAGCAGCTTCATCAGTATGCTCTCTTAAAAGAATGAGTGAATGATATTATGGTAAATCTAGAGAAAGTATAGATCATACTTTCTCAGGGTTTTTTTACCAAAATAATTTCTAGATCTCAGGTAACTTATTTATAAGAATAATTATATCTACAGTTAAAATATGTGCATTTTATTATTTGCACTCTCCTGCAGAAGGGAATTCTAGGACAGTGGTTCTCAACCTGTGGGTCCCCAGGTGTTTTGGCCTACAACTCCCAGAAATCCCAGCTGGTTTACCAGCTGATAGGATTGCTGGGAGTTAAAGGCCAAAACATCTGGGGACCCACAGGTTGAGAACCACTGTTCTAGGATATCCCAACTGGGAAAGGTCCTTGATTCCAACTGTCACTGCCCTGACCTCAGAGGAAGAAAAAAATCAAGTATATTTTCACCATGCCTACACCTAGAATCAGGTGAAAAGCTCTCCCTGCCTTCCAACAGCCACTTCCCTCTTCTCAGAAGGAGAGAAGAGGCAGACACAGTTCCATCATGCCTAGGAACAGCAAACAGATGAAAAGAGATTTTCAATCCCAGTTGCCACTGACCTGGCCTCAAGAAGAGAAAAAAAACTGGCATAATTCAACAGTGCCAATACCTCTTACTCTTCTCTTAGTCCAAGTATGATGGTCCCCCAAGTGCGGTGTCCTGGCGGTGGGTACGTAGGTGATAGTGAAGCCCTGATCTTAATCTGCATCTTCCCCCACAGTGAGGGCATTGGTTTCCAGGTGGAAGGCGGTCCTGGCCAGGGTTGGCTTGATGCACCTTCCTCTTGGCACTTTTCTCTCTTTTGCCCTCCATTCTGCTTCTTCAAATTCTACAGCACTGCTGGTCATAGCTGACCTCCAGCTGAAGTGCTCAAGGGCCAGGGCTTCCCAATCCTCTGAGTCTATGCCACAGTTTTTAAGGCTGGCTTTGAGCCCATCTTTAAATCTCTTTTCCTGTCCTCCAACATTCAATTTTTCATTCTTAAGTTTGGAATAGAGCAACTGCTTTGGGAGATGGTAGTCGGGCATTCGGACAACGTGGCCGGTCCAGCAGAGTTGATGGCAGAGAACCATCGCTTCAATGCTGCTGGACTTTGCTTCTTCCAGCACGCTGTATTTGTCTGCCTGTCTTCCCAAGAAATGTGCAGGATTTTTCAGAGGGATGGAATCGTTCCAAGAGTTTCGTGTGACGTCTGTAGATAGTGTACATTTCACAGGCATATAGCAAGGTTGGGAGGACAATAGCTTTGTAAACAAGCACCTTGGTGTCCCTATGGATGTCCCGGTCCTCAAACACTCTCTGCATCATTCGGAAGAATGTTGTACTTGCAGAGCTCAGGCAGTGTTGTATTTCAGTGTCAATGTTGACTTTTGTTGAGAGGTGGCTGCCAAGAGAGCGGAAATGGTCAACATTTTCTAATGTTACACCATTAAGCTGTATTTCTGGCATTGCAGATGGATTGGCTGGTGACTGCTGGAAGAGCACTTTGGCTTTCTCAATGTTCAATGACAGGTCGAGCTTCTCGTATGTTTCTGCAAAGATGTTTAGAGTGGCTTGTAGGTCTTCTGAATGTGCACAGATGACATTTTCATCAGCATACTGGAGTTCTATAACAGATGTTGTTCTAACCTTGGTTTTGGCTTTCAATCTGCTTAGGTTAAATAGCTTGCCATCTGTCCGATAGATGATTTCCACTCTGGTGGGAAGCTTTCCATCAACAAGATGAAGTATCATAGCGTGAAGATGGAGAATAAGATTGGGGCAATAACACATCCCTGTTTGACACCTGATTCCACCTTAAATGGGTCACTTTGGGAGCCATTGCTATCCAAGACTGTTGCCATTATGGCATCATGGAGGAGCCGCAGGATGTTCTCAAATTTGTTAGAGCACCCAATTTTTTGGAGGATGATCCAGAGAGCATTGCGATTCACTGTCCTGAATGTCTTTGCAAGGTCAATGAATGCATTGACCTTGCAAAGGTCATCCAAACCTATGTTTTTCATAACTACCTGCACACAATGTTCCCATACATTTTTTTTAATAAAGCACTGATTCAGCAGTACTTTTCCTGACACCTCCATGGGACTCTCGACATCTTAACCTTCAATCTTATATTTTGGTGTCATAGTATAGGAATGTTTGGGTGCCACAAACACACTTCATTGCAATGTATAGTCCCAATACTATTTCATTTCCCTTCTTTAACCCTCACAACCAGGAACAAACCATTTCAAAATAAAACGGGACTATATGTACATGCTGCCATTTAATAAAAAGTAATAAAATCATGATTGTGTGATTTTAAAATTATATTCCCAAGATAATGATGGATCTGGACCACACTTGAAATGAATTCTCAATATGCCCAAATATGAACGCAGATGGAGTTCAGGGAAAATAGACCTTGCCATTTGGGAGTTGTAGTTGCTTGGATTTATAGTTCCCCTACAAACAAAGAGCATTCTGAACCCCACCAATGATAGAACTGGGCCAAACTTCCCACACAGAACCCCCAGGTGGCTCCCTTCCTGAATGGCTCTCTCCCTCTTCCACACCAGAAGGGAAGGCACTCACTCGGTCCGCAGTTGCCTTCCTTCCTTCTTTCCTGCAGTTCGAAAGAAGAAGCTGGTGTGCCTGCCTCGGACTGCGCTCCTCACTTCAGGTTCCGTTCCCCACCCTCCCTTGATTGGAGGCTGGCTGGCTGGGGAAATGGCTGAAGGAGGTGGCGCCCCGGCCCCTTCTTCTTCGCCATTGGCCCTTCCTCCTCCTCCCTCCCCCCCCCCCAAGCAGCAGCAGGAGGAGTTCAGCAGGAGGGGGAAGAAAGGGGGGAAGAGAGGTTTTCCTGCGGCACACCAGGTGAGCGCTCACGGCACACAAGTGTGCCGCGGAGCAGTGGTTGGGAAACACCGATCTAGAGAAAGTATAGAACATACTTTCTCTGGTTTTTTTAACAAAATAATTTCTAGATCTCAGGTAACCTATTTATAAGAATAATATTTATAGTTAAAATATGTGCATTTTTATTATTTGCACTCTCCTGCAGAAGAGAATTCTAGGATGTCCCAACTGGGAAAGGTCCTTGATTCCAACGGTCACCGCCCTGACCTCAGAGGAAGAGAAATCAAGTATATTTTCACCATGCCTACACCTAGAATCAGGTGAAAAGCTCTCCCTGCCTTCCAACAGCCACTTCCCTCTTCTCAGAAGGAGAGAAGAGGCAGACACTGTTCCATCATGCCTAGGAACAGCAAACAGATGAAAAGAGACTTTCAATCCCAGTTGCCACTGACCTGGCCTCAAGAAGAGAAAAAAGAACTGGCATAATTCCACTGTGCCAATACCTCTTACTCTTCTCTTAGTCCGAGTATGATGGTCCCCCAAGTGCGGTGTCCTGGCGGTGGGTACATAGGTGATAGTGGAGCCCTGTTATTAATCTGCATCTTCCCCCACAGTGAGGGCATTGGTTTCCAGGTGGAAGGCGGTCCCGATCCGGGTTGGCTTGCTGCGCCTGCCTCTTGGCAAGTTTTTCTCTTTCATCCTCCATTCGGCCCCTTCAAATTCTACAGCACTGCTGGTCACAGCTGACCTCCAGCTGAAGTGCTCAAGAGTCAGGGCTTCCCAATTCTCTGTGTATATGCCACAGTTTTTAAGGTTGGCTTTGAGCCCATCTTTAAATCTCTTTTCCTGTCCTCCAACATTCCATTTTTCATTCTTAAGTTCGGAATAGAGCAACTGCTTTGGGAAATGGTGGTTGGGTATTCGGACAACGTGGCCGGTCCAGCGGAGTTGATGGCGGAGAACCATTGCTTCAATGCTGGTGTTCTTTGCTTCTTCCAGCACACTGACATTTGTCTGCTTGTCTTCCCAAGAGATTTGCAGGATTTTTCAGAGGCAGTGCTTATGGAATCGTTCTAGGAGTTTCATGTGATGTCTGTAGATGCATATAGCACCTGTAGAGGCATATAGCAGGGTTGGGAGGACAATAGCTTTGTAAACAAGCACCTTGGTGTCCCTATGGATGTCCCGGTCCTCAAATACTCTCTGCATCATTCGGAAGAATGTTGTACTTGCAGAGCTCAGGCGGTGTTGTATTTCAGTGTCAATGTTGACTTTTGTTGAGAGGTGGCTGCCAAGAGAGCGGAAATGGTCAACATTTTCTAATGTTTCACCATTAAGCTGTATTTCTGGCATTGCAGATGGATTGGCTGGTGACTGCTGGAAGAGTACTTTGGCTTTCTCAATGTTCAATGACAGGTCGAGCTTCTCGTATGTTTCTGCAAAGATGTTTAGAGTGGCTTGTAGGTCTTCTGAATGTGCACAGATGACATTTTCATCAGCATACTGGAGTTCTATAACAGATGTTGTTCTAACCTTGGTTTTGGCTTTCAGTCTTCTTAGGTTAAATAGCTTGCCATCTGTCCGATAGATGATTTCCACTCTGGTGGGAAGCTTTCCGTCAACGAGATGAAGTATCATAGCGTGAAGATGGAGAATAAGATTGGGGCAATAACACATCCCTGTTTGACACCTGATTCCACCTTAAATGGGTCACTTTGGGAGCCATTGCTATCCAAGACTGTTGCCATCATGTCATCATGGAGGAGCCGCAGGATGTTCTCAAATTTGTTAGGGCACCTGATTTTTTGGAGGATGATCCAGAGAGCACTGCAATTCACTGTGCTGAATGCTTTTGCAAGGTCAATGAATGCCATGTACAGAGGTTGATTTTGTTCCCTGTATTTTTCTTGGAGTTGTCATGCAGTGAAGATCATGTCCACTGTTTCTCTGGAGGGCCGGGGGCCATTCTGGGAGGGTGTCTTCTGAGAGAGGTAGAAAGTCGTTTGCAAGGATTCTTGCAAGGATTAGAAGGGAGATACCTCAAAAGTTTCCACAGTCTGTTCTTTCCCCTTTTTTTTGAAGAGGGTGATGAAATCCTTGAAATCTGCTGGGATTTTCTCGGTCACCCACACTTTTTCAATGAGCTGGTGTAGTTGTTGTGTCAGCTCAGGTCCTCCCTCTTTAAAGATTTCAGCAGGGATCCCATCAGGTCCAGTGACTTTGTTATTTTTTTGTTGGCTGATGGCATTGTTGACTTCTTCCAAACTAGGCAGTGCTGCAAGCTCACCCCTTGTTTGTTGTTGTGAGATTTGTGAGAGAACCTCTTTGGCTACATTGGAGCTGCGATTCAGGAGGCTTTGGTAGTGTTCTTTCCAACAGAGTGCAATTAATTTTTTTTGTCCTTCAGAAGTTTGGTTCCATCTGATGAGCATAGAGGCTGTATGCCATGGTTTCTTGGTACATAGATGACCTTTGTGCCTTTGAAAAATCCCTGAGCATCATGGGTATCTGCCAGGTGTTGGATTTCTTTAGGCTTCTTTGTCCACCAGATGTTCTTGAGTTCTCTTGTCCTTCTTTGGACCTCAACTTTTGCACTGGCATAGGTCTTTTTCTGAGCAGCACAGTTGACTTCTCTCTGCCATGTTTGGAAGGCTTTCCTTTTCTTGTCAATTAGCTGTTGGATCTCGTTGTCATTTTCGTTAAACCAATCTTGATGTTTCTTGGTTTGATATCCAATAGTTTCTTTGCAGGCTGTGATGATGGAGGTATTCAGTTTGTTCCAATGTTCCTCAACATTCTCGGGGTGTTCTATGGGTAGAAGGTCCTTGAGTGTTGTTTTGAGAAGGGCTCATTTGGAGGGCTCCTGAAGGGCTTGGGTGTTCACTTTGCGCTATTGTCACTGTTTGCACTGTCCTATTGTCAAGAAAAAGAGAAAAGGCAGCCACAATTCCATCATGCCTATGGTCAGCACTCAGCAGCAAATAAAAAATCCTTCTTCCATCTCAAATGCCACTGTCATGTCCTTGAAGAGAGAGGAGAAGAGGTAGTATCTGTTGGACTTAAACCAACACCTTACTCATGTGCCATGTCTTTGGATTGTAAACCTTACTGCTGTGAAATATGTACTGTGATTGCTCTAAATAAATAAATTATAAATCATTATCCCTGATGTAGATGCAGCCTCATTCCACCCTTCATCCAGACCTATCTTTTTCATAACTTCCTGCACACAATGTTCCCATACATTTTTTTATAAAGCACTGATTCAGCAGTACTTTCCCTGACACGTCCATGGGACTCTCAACATATCTTAACCTTCAATCTTATATTTTGGTGTCTTAGTATAGGAATGTTTGGGTGCCACAAACACATTTCATTGCAATTTATAGTCCCAATGCTATTTCATTTCCCTTCTTTAACCCTCACAACCAGGAACAAACCATTTCAAAATAAAACGAGACTATTTATACATGGTGCCATTTAATAAAAAGTAATAAAATCATGATATTGTGATTTTAAAATTATATTCCCAGGATCTTGTGTTTCCAGTTTTGCTTTATGTAGCTCTTGCAATTGTTAAAACAATCTGCAATTTATCTACCAAGGACAATTGAAATCTATTTTATACTAAACAGTGTTTAGGATTTCAGAGTGGTGAGTTTTTGTTAAAGACTAACCTGACATTGAATTCACATATGCATCCCCATCTTCCATTCTTTCACCAGTATTATACTTGTTAAGAGTGATAGGAAATTCTGTTCATTATATTTGAGGCTTTGGCTATTGGCAACCCTTCAAGTGAAAGACCCATCTGAATCCCAGTCATCAACTCTTCAGCTCAGGTGTTGCAAACTGAGGGAATAACTTCCTTGAACACATCAACCCATCTATAATACAGTCTTGCTCTTTCCTCACTGCCTTTCACATTACCAAGCACAATCCTCTTTTCCAAAGAGTCAGGATGCCTCATGATATGTCCCAATTCAAATGGCCTCACTTTAGTCATCTTGGCTTCCGTTGAGAGAATTCAGGGATTCGCAGATGTGGAAGCATTGCATTAATCACCCAAGGCTTCATCTATTCTTAAAAGGACATGCAAGAAATACAATAATCAATACTTCCATTGTCCACCTTATTCTAAATTTGACACAGATACCACTAAAGTCATCTGCATTGAGTTTGGGAGAACTGTATGATACAGCCACTAGATGTCACCATTTCAACACACTCCAAAGTTTTTCTTCCAAAACAAGTTTTACTTTAAGTTTTAAAACCTGTACATTTTCCCTGCTTACTTTTTTGTGGGTATGACAGTAGTATTATTCTGAGAACATTCAAATGAAGACAAGATCTTTGGCACTGGATTATGAACTTTGAAAACATGCAATACTCTAAATTCTCAGTCTAGAGTAGTGTCATTCAAAGTGGTAGTCCCCTAGACTGATGACAACTCCCAAGCAATTGGCTGCCAGTAACTCCTGGGTTTACAAAAAAAAGAGTTTAAAAATACAATTGTAGGTAGTGGTTACAAATCTCATGACAGGTCTTGACACAAATAGGAAAAACACTGCTGGTTGCCCACATCAGCTCAAGGATGGACACCTGTGACAGGTCCCAGGGATCATTTCACAGTACACAGTTGTAAGAACATCATTCTTTTAGCTGCCACGGATGCACCCTATGGAATCCTTTGCTTTGTAGCCTTGTAAGGCACTAGAATGTGCTGGCCGATAATTCGGAATGCCCAATCCCAAACTTCCAATCATATGATATTGCCATGGCAATGAAAATGAAATCCTAGTGCTATAATTGTGTTTTGTGAGAAGCCTAAGAATCAGATTGGAGTAGTGGTTGGAACACTGGACTAAGGAGACTAATTTGAATTCCTTGCCCAGCCACGGAAACCTACTGGGGGACCTTAGGCCAGTCACACTCTCACAGTTTCAGACAAAGGGAAGAGCAAACCTTCTTGGAACGAATTCTGCCCCCCAAAAATCCTGTAACAAGTTCCTCTTAGAATTAATATAAGCCAGAAATGACTTGAAGGCACACTACTGCCATCACCACTACCACCACAGCAAATGAGTGGGCTCTCCAGAAACCAGCTTGTGTTTCAAAACTCAACTGGAAATTAGTTAAGGACACTTCTGGTTTTCATTTCTGAATTTTTTAAGGGGGTGAGATGAAATTAAGTTTCTGATGCACTAAGAAGCTTTTGCTAAGACTTTGTTTTGTCATTCATGACAACTCAATACAGATAGACAAATAGAGAATCTTGAAATAATATTTTTTTCTCTATTGACAGCTTGCAATTGTTCTGACCTGTAGTAACCAAAAACAATATTGATATGTATCATGACAGACTGAAGTATGATTTTTTTTCTCCCATTTTGCAATAAATATTAAATATGAGGAGAAATGCCTTGGTTTCTTGTCATATTTTTCTGTTTGTGATTAGGGAATCTCATTTGTATATAGTTCTTTGCTTAACTTTTGGGGACTCTGGCTTTATTATCAATGCTGGACTTTGTTTATTGCTGCATCAAAGAATACTATGGCTACAGGATATATTTTGGAATGATTTTGAATCCTGTACTTTGGCTGGACTTTCATTTTGATATATTACTTACACCTTGAAATTTCTTTTGTATCTTTTACCTTGGAATGTATTTTTGAAATAGCATTTTTCTATAGAACACTTGTTTCTTTAATAAACTTTAAATTATTGGATTGAATTCCTTTTGGCTGAGCTATATTTAGGCTAATTAGCTCTTCCTTTGGGTGAAGAGGTGTGATGCAGGTGGCTGGGCTGCAACAAAGAATCTGTGAAATAGGAAAAGACATTTTCAAAAACAGAGACCTTTATCACCATGATAAAACCAAAATATCACCATTTTAAATTATTTTAAAGCAGAAGCCTCAATCCAGTCTTTTAACCACAGCAATCCTCCCAGTCTTGATTAGGGTAATAAAATCCTGAAAGTAGAAGAGACCACAAGAGCCATCCAATCCAACTCTCTGCTTCACAATCATATACATTCTTGATAGATGGCCATCCAATCTCTGTTTAAAAACTCCAAAACAGGAGGCTCCATCACACTTCAAGGCAGCATGTTCCACTATTTCTTGTTCTATGACTAGGGACCTCATCACATGGAGCATTTTTCCCATTGGAGGACACTTTAGGTGCATTTCAAGGATGAAGTGGCCTACTTCTGGCCATCATCCATCGTCTTTTCTTCTTGAAATGGAGCTGAAGCATGCTGAAAGGAGGGAGGAGTTCAGAACATAAGCAAGAAATTGTGTTCTGAGCCCCTAGCACGCGCCAGAACCATCCCTAACACTGAAAAACACACGTGATGGGATCTGACAGATTTGCCTGTGTTGAATCATTTCAGTGGCATCAAGGAATGGGAGTTCCTCACACCACTTGCTTTCACTGCTTGCTTTCACTGCATTTTCTCCTTAATAGTAATTAAGGCTCGAAATTTTGCTCTTGCTAATTTGCAAAGCTGGCCTGAGGCGGGGCCTGAGGGAAGGATCCCAGCTCTATCCGCTGAACCCAGGGAAAAGGGAGGGAAAGGTTGGGTGAGAAGGAGAGAGGGAGGAGGCATGGTGGAGAGGCTTTATGTGCCCCCCCCCCCCCAAGGCATAGCTGAAGCAAAAGACTGCTCTCCTACTTGACTTCACCTCCACCCCGGACTCCCTCTAGTGACAGTGGTCTGCTTTCCCCACCCCTTTTCCCTCAGGAAGAGAGGTGGCCAGGCCCAGGAGTCTGGGGAGACAGAAAACAGGAGGCAGAAAACAGATTTCAAGTGGATTTTTTCACTAGTGCAATAACTCCTGAATTGCTTTCACATGGACTGCTGTCAAGATTAACTCAGTAGCGTCTTCTGCTGCTAATATTGTCATCTTCATGATGTCAATAATTTATTCAGCTTCTCAGCAATCTCTCTGAATAGAAGCTACATGAGATTCAATCATGCAATCACCCTATTTCTTTACATGAATTTCACCATACTGTCTCGATAATAATATCTTTGGTTGTCAGCCTTTGTTATTTTCTCAACTTTTTTGTGAAGGAAGAAAAGAAGAAAAAGTTACACAATATATTTTTGAATGGTAGCAGTAGGAATCCTTTGTCTAGAAGCACTCTGATTTCTATCACTACTCTTTTTTCACCTGTATTATTTGACAGTTCTTCTGACCCATCATTTTCTTCCAATAATACATTTAAATGCTATCAACATGGTAATGTCTGTGGTGCCCCAAATTCATTCTTGCTCTGCTTTGCTGTTCTCTGTTTCTTATCCTTCTATCTTTTGTAATTATTTCACCATTGTAAGCAGGTTACTTACGAATTTTTATTTTATTTTATTTTATTTTATTTGGAAATAGAAGCTGCCATTTTTTGTAGCCTACTGGATCTCAGTTTGAGTATTGGCAATCACTCATCTCTCATATTTTGGTAGGGATGAAATGCTTAGTTATTGTTAGTTCGGCTAAGATAATATACCCATAAAGAAACAAAATGCTCTTGCTTACATGTGACATTGTCCAAGCTAGCAAGGTTTTCAGGGTGATTGCTATAGATGACTCAGATGCTTTTTTTAACAACATGTCTCTAGCAAAATTTAGAAAACATGTTTTTTTTAGATTTCAAATTCCTAGAATATTGCTGCCATAATTCTAAGAGTTATGTGATTATTTCTTAAACTTCTTAATGCCGCTACCCCTTGAAACAGTTCCTCATGTTGTTGTGACCCCAATCATAAAATTATTTTTGTTGCTACTTCATAACTTTCATTTTGCTACTGTTATGAATTGTAATATAAATATCCGATATGCAGGATGTATTTTCATTCACTGGACCAAATTTGGTGCAAATAACCGATACACTCAAATTTGAATAATTGTAGGGTTGGGGGGGGGGTGTGATTTTGTCATTTGGGTGTTGTAGTTGCTGGAATTTATAGTTCACCTACAATCAAAGAGCATTCTGAAATCCACTGATGGAATTGTACCAAACTTGGCACACAGAACTCCCATGACCAACAGAAATTACAAGAATGGTTTGGTGGGCATTGATCTTGAGTTTTGAAGGTGTCGTTCACCTACATCCAGAGAGCACTGTGGACTCAAACAAACAATGATGGATCTGGACTAAACTTGGCAGGAATATTCAATCTGCCCAAATGTGAACACTGTTGGAGTTTGGAGGGAATAGACCTTGGCAATTGGGGGTTGTAGATGCTGGGATTTACAGTTCACCAACAATCAAAGAACATTCTGAACCCCACCAAAATAGAATTGGGCCAAATTTCCCACACAGAATCACCATGCCTCCCTTCAGCCTCGTACACTCTCCCTCACCTGCACATGCACACCATGCTGCTCCATGCTGCCATGCACCAAGCATGCCTGCTATCCTCTCCTTGCTTGGTGTCTCAGAAACAGCCCTCCCCTTGGCAGAGAGGCTGGCCAATCACAGCAGAGGAGGGTTTTTGGTGGGAGGATTCACTGTTTCCAAAAGGGAAGAGGACAGGCAGCCTTCTCTGCCAAAGGGGTTCCTAAGACCATCAGAAATATATGTTTTCTGATGGTTTTTGGTGACCTTTCTGAAACCTCTTCATGACACCCCCAGGGCTCCCGACCCCCAGGGTGAGAAATGCTGAGTTATGTAAACCTTCCCTCTATCATTTATTTATTTATTTATTTATTTATTTATTGTTCATTTTTATATGCCGCTCCTTCCAGCAGGCTCGGTGCGGTTTACATAAAATCAATTAGTAAAACAGCAACATTTCAATTTAATAATAACAACAATATAAAACAGAGCATAAAAACAACAATCTACATAGGACTCAAGGATTTGGGCAACTTTCTCAGGAGCTATTTAGATTAAAGGCCTGCCTGAAAAGAGTCATTTTACAGGCTCTCCGAAACGGGGCCAGTTTCTTAATCGCACGGATTTCTTCTGGCATTGAGTTCCATAGCGATGGCACCGCTATTGATCTGGCTCTTGATCTGGTTGTAGACAGACAGCAGGAATGAATAGGTGGAACTACTAAGAGATTTTGCTCTTCCGAGCATAGTGATCTCAGGGGAACATATGGGGTAAGGCGGTCCCTCAGATACGCTGGCCCTAGACCATACAAGGCCTTAAAGGTCAACACCAACACCTTGAAAACAATCCAGTACTCTATTGGTAGCCAATGCAGTTGCTGCAGAATAGGTGTAATATGCTCTCGTGCAGGTGCTCCCACCAGCAGTCGAGCAGCAGCATTCTGCACTAGCTTGAGTTTCCAGATTGATGACAAAGGAAGGCCAATGTAGATGGTGTTACAGTAGTCCAGACTTGAGATGACCGTTGCCTGGATCACCATGGCCAGGTCGTTCCACATCTAGTGGTGGAAATGAGAAACAACAGATAGTCAAGATATCTATCTATCTATCTATCTATCTATCTATCTATCTATCTATCTATCTATCTGATTCATCCATATCCATTCATCTATTTACCCCCAAGCTCTGGTTTCTAGCTGTACTAGAAACTGTTTTAATACACAATGAAAATAATGC
Source organism: Anolis apletophallus (assembly GCA_030556195.1). Lineage (NCBI taxonomy): Eukaryota > Metazoa > Chordata > Lepidosauria > Squamata > Anolidae > Anolis > Anolis apletophallus. The sequence goes on from JARBWK010000007.1 coordinate 87,878,893, forward strand.
ATTGTGTATCAGTCAGTATCTTGAGTTTCTGTGTCTAAACGGGTCATGGGGTAGCTGAATCTGAACTACAATGCTTTTTTGCAAACACTGGAAAATACCCTGTGTATTTTCTTGTAGGAACAGAGAATTTTCCAAAATGCCTTGCTTTACTGAATCAAAGAAATCCATTTTTCTTCCTTGGCTCTTATTTCTTGCTGGTAGTGATGGGGAAGGGCATGAATAGATAGACACAGGGCTCCAGAACCTTAAAAAAATGGGCCATTTGCAATATTTTTCTTATACACAGAGTAAGGCTCTAATGCTAACAGCATTCAAACACGCTATGAAAGCTAGCAAAGAATAAAGAGTATGCAAAATTGTGTCTTTCACTTTTTTATATATAAAAGTATCAAAGTATACCATTCAGGTATGGTGCAAGGTGTAGGTATATTTCACTATATAATTTCACAGTGTTCACATAATACATTCACATTTGGTCACCTTATGGTCAAGCCTGCTCGTTATGGACTGGATGTGAAAATATTCCTCCTGCAGCGACGCAAGCCTCCTCAGCGGGTACATGCCAATGTGGCGAACGCCGGTGCAGCCTCTGAAGAAGCCGCGGACTCCATCCACCACCCAGGAGCCCTCCCGAAACGGTTCGAGCTCTGCACAGTAAACCGTCAGGCGAACCACGAACATCTCTGGATCCACAGAACCACAGCCTCCTAACCCACCCCATTCTGCCACCCCAGCGGAGGACAGACGCCCAGCATTTAGCAGCTATACTGAACTCCAGCCAAGCGGCGTTTACTTCCCAGGCGGTGAAGCAGTTCATTGTTTACATCCAGGGATCTTCCCAGCCACACTACATGCCAACATTAGGAGTGAACTTACCCTACGGTGGAAATACAGGTTTATACTGTTGGTTCTGTTATAGTTACACCAGTACCTTGCTTTAGAATTTATGTGATATTAACACTGTGATATCCACTTTGTGATATTGTTATATGCATACTATGAATGATTATATATGGTCACAAATGTGAATGTATTATGTGAACACTGTGAAATTATATAGTGAAATATACCTACACCTTGCACCATTTGCAATATTGTCAGACAAGCACGGAGATTAGTAGCAATGTGAGGAAAGTATTCATTTGCATCCTATGTCTCTTCCAAGATAAAGGATTATTCCAAACAGTTGAAACTGACAGTGCTTCACAAAATGACACTTTAACCACAATGTACAGGTAAACACTTGATCATCAAACAAGGATCAACCAAATCAGATTAAGGGCTTGTTCGCCCTTGACTCAATTCTTTGCAATACAGAGCCTCTTTCTATTAAAAGCAAGACTTTGAAATTTCTCATAAGCAACATCCTCCTTTCTTCCCAGTATCACGTGAGCTCAGCGGTGAAGTTTCACCAACTAGCCTCTAGCCGATGACTAAAAAAAGCCATTTCCTCACAACTTTGCTTTCACAGTAAGATCAGACATATCTTTGGGCTCTCACGACAGCATCCTGTAATTGCTTGCAATGAGTTTTCACTAACATGCAAATGAAAAAGCATGGTAAAATAACTTTTTTCTAACTGGCCACACTTATTAATTATCCATAAGGAGAAAAGTAGGTCAAATATGTGCCTCAACAACCCAGGCTGTGACGTTTGTTCAACAACCATAGTCAGCTACAAGTGACAGGTGGCTCCACATGCAAGCCTGAAACGTTTCTTCAGCAGTGGCGTACATGTTGTGAATAAAAGTAATGCCAAGCTGAGATGACAGCCCATTACTTCATTGGAGCAGGGCAAACCACAGCTTTCCTTAGATTGAAATAGGCAGAACATTTGCAGTTGCAAATTCAATCAGCTTTCTTTCACTTCTCCTTGGAAGCAAATATTTCACTAATGACATTTATTCAGCTATTCTAGAAGGCTGGAGTTTCATTAATACAAGATTAAATATCAGACACAGAAACCTCAACATGCACACATGGATTATGTACATAATGAGACGCATATTCATTTGTCACATTTGATAAACCAACACATATAAGTCATACCATTTCCTTGTAGAAATAACTTATCTGTAAGAAATCAATTCCCTGGCAATGTGACATAGTACACTTCTAAACCAGATTCAATATGATGTAGTGTTTTAAGGGCTGGGCTAGGGGTCTAGGGCAGTGTTTCTTAACCTAGGGGTTGGTACTCCAGGTGGAGGGGGCTCATGAGGGGGTGTCAGAGGGGTCGCCAAAGATCATCGAAAAACACAGTATTTTCTGTTGGTCATAAGGGTTCTATGTGGGAAGTTTGGCCCAATTCTATTGTTGGTAGAGTTCAGAATGCTCTTTGATTGTAGGTGAACTGTAAATCCCAGCAACTACAACACCCAAATGGCAAGGTCTATTTTCCCCAAACTCCACCAGTGTTCACATTTGGGCATATTGAGCATTCAGAGAAGGGCAATAACAAAACTCCTCCGAACAAATCTTATCAAGAAACCCCCATGGTTTACTTTATTGTTGCCATAAATGAAAATTACTCAAAGGCAAACAACAGCCTTTTTAGGCACAAAGAGTACCATCATCTTATTATGTTTATACCTGAGTAATTTCAAGCATTTGTTCTTGTGGTTTTCTGTCCTTGAAGACACTAAAATGACAATGCTATTGTTGTGTCACAGCATTCCTTGTTGCATGAAGGTTTTTAATTAATTAGGTATTTTCTCTCAGTTGCCCACATAACTTATTATTTGCTAAAAGGCACTTCAGACCAGGAGCCAGTGTGGTATAATATTTGACGTGTTGAATGTACTTAGAGTATTATGACCATACCACAGATTCAGCCATATCCTTTCAAGTGTAAAATATTTTTTACTGCTGGATTGATAATACACAACAGTAATTGTGTACACATAATTGCACACACAATGTGGCATCCTGCCAGGGCCAGAAAAAGGGGCTTTAAAAGGATGGACGAGCTCTATAGGCCCTGGGGTTCACGTTCTAGCCCTCCCATGTACAGGAGACCTGGAGGTTCTCTAAGCAATGAGTTCAGGACTCCAAAAAGGTGAACTCAAAACAAGTTTATTTAATAACAACCAGTAAAAGTGCTGGTGGCCCAAAAAGCTTGCTGTTGGTTGCTAGGAAAGTCCTTTAAGAAAAGGGGTTTCATCCACGTGCCTTTGCAGAGTGAAGGTTCCTCTCTTTGATTCCAGGTTTCCTTTGTTGCTCCTCAAATGGCCCTCCGGCACACGAAGTCCTGAGGTCCCCAGAGATTACAGTCTTTAGGTGAAGGGCTGGCCTTCCTATCACTGCAATCCTGGCTTGAGAGCATTGGGAGAAAGCTATACATGAACGAAGGTGCTTTGTCTGAGCGTTGGCTCCAGATTTCCGCCTGCTTCGTCCATGTTCTATGCTTGGAATGAGGCCAGAAAGGAAGTCCAGCCTCCCAGGTAAACTCAGGAAGGGGAGGAGTTCAGGGTGGTGATGCCAGGTTGGAGCCAGGCACAACTCCTCCCACCACAGTCCACATGGCTAAACAATAGGATGAAGGCCTTGCAGGTAAAGGCCAAATAAGTACATAACGCAGTACCAAACAGGCCCAGTGGGGGCCAGAACACTCAAAATAAAATAGAAGTGCAACAGTCCTGCTACCAAGCATATGTGTATATACATTTAGGTGAGCATAAATTATATCTAGTTAGGCAAGTCAATGGGCACAACCCACTCAACTACAAAAATGAGAAGTCATATGGCTGTCACTCCTGGAACTTACACAGAATAAAATCAGACTGAGTACCCTAGAAGGATCAAAACCTTATCATTCTCCAAAAATATTCCAAGAGGTGTAGAGACAGGCCCAAGATGATAAAAAATAGACTGCTGGGGGGGGGGGGACTGCAGTAGCTCCCCATGAAAATGACACACTGGGACTCAAGATAGGAATAGATAAGCTGAGGGATGGGGGGGGGTTAAGGTTTTCCCAAAATCAAGCAGAGGGACCTTCAGCAAGCAGAATTCTTCCACTAGAGAAATGCAGATCCTGGATCCAAACAAACAGACCTCCCTCTCCAATACTATCACACAACTCTGCCCAGATAATCACACATAAAGGGCAAGTTGTTCCAAATATATATTAACAGTCAATAATTTTGGAAAGTTTACAAGGTGACAATAAATGCTATAAATCATTTAAAACATTATAATAGTCCTCAAATAAACCTGCTCCTCACCATGTAGGTCCATATTTTGACTCAAACTTACTGTTAACAGTCTCTCCCTCTGTCAGCACAGAGACTATTCCATTTGTGACATCGTAAATGGCATCACAATGATATGTTGTGATTCAGTCAACATCATCTATATTTCAATGTTAGTATCCAATCAGCCTTCAAAGAAAGTAGTCTCCCAGATTTTCAGAAAAGAGTTGATACAGCTTTTGTGGGATTGCTAAGAAAGTCAGTGATTATTATTATTATTATTATTATTATTTATACCCTCTTTATCCCCTAAAAAGGGACTCAAAGTGGCTTGACATAAGAACTTTAATATGCAATTTAAAACATACATACTTTTTTTGTTTTGAGATGCCAAGAGAAGAACAACCGAAAGCAATTCACAATAGGGAACTGAATAAGCTAAATACAAGAACAGTTAAAGAAAAAAACATAGCCATGCCAGGCCCCATCTACACAGCCACATATGTGCCATAGGCAATGTTTATTCCAGGTTTAAAAAATACTGGAAAATCCAGACCTCTGCAGATTTGGAGGCAATTGAGACTGCCAGTCATGATCCCAGAAAGCACCCCCACAGCCATCCTGCCTCCTCAGCCCAGGCAGAGATTGTACTTACCTGATTTGTCCAACTCCATACTGTACTAGATCCAACCATTCCCCTGGGTTCTGGCTCAAGAATATATGATCATGAATAGACTCTGCATTTTCAAATACATAGAAAACAAGTGAAATTACAATACAATTCCTGTGTGTCTGAGGAATATGTTACTGGATTTTGTGAGGACATTCAGAACCTTGGATAATAGCTAACCCTATTGAAATAAAGTACGTCCTGCTGAAAAATACCAAGAAGTCATGCTGGAGGATCTAAAAAATGCATATAGAGGACACATTTTGTTAGATATGGATAAGTGGAACTGCAGGTACCAGTCATGAGGATATGAGGTTCATACTATAAGTAGTTAGAATCCTAAATTAACTGGAATCCTGTTGTAGTTTAACTGCTTTAGTTTTTAAAGCCAGGTAGAAATGTGAATGATCTTAATGTACTTTTCCTAGTGATGACTGTCTTACTCCATGACCGATCACCAAATTATTAATCAATGACATAGACTGCTAAACAGAGTACAGTGTTCCCTCACTACTTCACGGTTCGTTTATTGCGAACTCGCTGTTTCGCGGATTTCAAAAAAATATTAATTTAAAATATATATCATGCTATTTTTGCTGTTTTGTGGGGGTTTGCCACCACCGCTCTCCCAAGCGCTTTCTCTCCTCAGTTCTCCCTCCCTCCAGCCTTGAAGGACCTTTCTTTCCTTTCCTTCATTTTATTTTAAGTTTATAAAGACTTAAAATAGTGTTTAACTACTAAAAGAATGTAGTGTCCCTACTTCACAGTTTTTCACTTATTGCGGGAGGTCCTGGAATGCAACCCTTGCAATAAGCGAGGGAATATTGTATCTGCCATGTGTTGTGCATGTAACTATTTATATTGGGACCTGTTTTCTACAGTATTCTTTGGGCATGCATTCTTTTTGTTAGACTAGAAAGATGTCCAAAATAGAATCTAGACATATGTGGAAAATCAGTACATCCTCTTTATAAATTTATCAAATTGACAACCAGCAAATTTGATGTTTTCTATCATAGACATCATGACTTTGGAAAGGGCCTGGGTTCCTTGCCTTTAGTACCATTCCCATTAACTGCGTCCCTTTAACTGCCACATTTAATAAGCCCATACTATTCAAAATGCCATATCTTCTCTGGCTTTCATTATTATCTTTTTTTTGCTCCACAATCCATGACTTTTTTGAAAACTACTCCAAGTGGACCATCTGGCTAACATTAGTTACAAATTCAAACCCCATGAGGCCATGCTTTCACACACAGTGCAGCTCCCCAAGAAAAGGAAGACAAGCAAAGCAAACATCTTCTTAGTGGAAATTAATGTAGTCACGCTCCAAATAAATTCAATTTGCGTGATCTCCCCTGTACTTTCCTACAAGAAAACAAGACAAAGAGCAGCCTTGAGAACACAGGGCAATTTTGAACATGATTATCATAAGACCTGTCCCAACTGAAAGGATCTTAGAAATGCATGACCCAATCTAAAGTCTACTGAAACCAGTGAAGTGTTCCTCGTTGCTCTTCATCAAATTCAGACAGTGCCCTACTGTAGCATCTCTTACTGGGAAAAGAACAGTGCTGCTGTTTCAAGTCTGCTGAGGAGGATGCCAAAAATATTCCAGTATGGGATTCATGAAAGGTTTAATCTGCTAAAGGTCTTGAAAATAATGGTGGCTCATTATGGACATGTTTCAAGATATCTCTCTCTCCAAACTGCCCTATCTAGACATTAGCAAAGATTTTCTTTTGAACATAGTTTGTCTTTTCACCCATAGTTGTTTTCAGATATCAATCACTGATGGGAACAATTTTATTTATTTATTTATGTTTCAAACTTTTATACCACCATTCCCTGGATGCTCGGAGCGGTTTACAGTTTGATTCATAACACAGCAACAATACAAGAACAGACATTACAGGGTTAGCATATAAATAAGGACAGGAGCATAGGGTCCCATGCACACTATGGCGGCAGCTGTCGACCATCAAAGGGGGGTAGCCGCGGGGCTCCCAAGGGGCCTTGTAGGATCACAAGGTTGGGAAGGAGAAGGAGATCATCTCCGACCCTAGAGCCCTGTGCTCTTGATGGGTGTCTCTTTATCAGTCCGGGGACCTGACTCGAGGGCTGACGGTTCTCCAAGGGACGTTTCGGAGCTCTATGGTTTGAGCTCCAGAATGTCCTCGGATGAAATGTCCTCTGTGTTCCCGAACTGAACACTCTAGACCTCTTCTGCCATTGGCGATGGTACAAGGAGAATAATATTGCCCTTAAAAATGAGAATTTCATTCAATAAATATTTGTTTTGGGGTTTGTGATCTGCCACTGCACAAAACCCCATCAAGTCTTCAGTGTCTTCTTTTACAAACATTTGCAACTTGCAGGTATTTAGCAAGGGCGGACACATTGTAACCTACGCAATATTGTTGAGTGACAACTTCCATTAGCTCTAAAAAGTATGCTCAATGGATAAGAATGCTGGGAGATGCAATCCAACAACATCTAGAGTACGGTATTTTCTGCACTCCTTTTTGCAGTATTTATTCCCACAAAAATTGAGTTCATACATTTAAATGTAGTATTAGGTTGTATTTTATTTGATTGTATATGTGGCATTGAATACTGGCATGTTGAAAGCTGCTCTGAGAGAGGACAGGATTAAATATTGTAAGTAAGTTAATGAAATATTTATTTATTTCAATCATTTGTTTCCCGTTCTTCTCAACCCCCGAGGGGGGACTCAGGACAGCTTACAATTCATAGTCATTAGATGTTGACAAAGAAACAGTTAGAACACAACAATTCACATAAACAAGGCAACAGTAATAAAATACATTAAAAAGCAATAAAATATATTAAAAATATTGGCCCTTAAAAAGTTAACACAACCAAGCCTGAGTTCGCAAATCCAAATCATAATCTAGAGTTCCAGTCCAAGGTCTCTTAATTGGCAATTCTCATGAGTCATTACAGATGTTGTTCAGCCCTCTGCCCGAATGCTTGGTCCCAAAGCCAAGACCTGAGTTTCTTTCTGAATGAGAGTAGAGAAGGAGTCGCCCTGATTTCACTGGGGAGTGCATTCCACAGACGCCCCCTCACCGAGAAGCCCCTGTTTCTCGTCCCCACCAATTGCGCTTGTAAGGGTGGCAGGGTTGAGAGTAGGGCCTTCCCCGATGATCGTAAACTCCAAGGTGGGTCATAGAGGGAGATACATTCGGATAAGTAAACTGGACTGGAAATTGAAACTGCATGATAACTTCTATCAATATCAGTTCATCTTTTATGGCCCTTTCACATCACCAAATCACCAGCCCCACAATAACCTTATAGCCTTGATCTGAAGCTCTCAGACTTTCATTTGTTTGGTCAGATAAAAGAAAGACTTTGGGGGTGGTACTTTGATGATGTAGGCAATTTTGGGTCTCTATCAAAGGGAGAAAAGTCAGGTATACATATAATAATAATGATAATACTAAAGCAGCAGCAACAGCAACAACATAAGACACTATTAGTATGCTTGATAAGTAGGTTCAAAAGTGGTACAAATGCATCACCATTAATAGAGGCTATTTTGCAGAGTAGCCTGGGGTAGACAAGAAGTTACTTTACACAGGCAAGGAGTTGCATATGCCTCATGTTGATAAGAAAAAAGTTTATGACCTGACGAGCATCACTTTCAGTACAATTCTCATATTATCAATTATGTACCAGTCCCATGCTATATTAAAAGAGAGCTCTTATTTTGGTTGGAATTACAGTATACTGTTCTTATATGTTTCTTAAAAAGGAAAGATATTTTAGCATTGTAATTTAAGTTATATTTTATTAGGCATGGCTAATAATATACACCAACATCACTTGGGCTTTATTGCCACTTTTTTGTTCTGCTAAACATAGATTTAATGGAGAATGATGTACTGGCATAAAAGTAAATAAACACTCCAAATGGAATAGGTGGCGTAAATTTGTAAAATAATATGTAACAAATATGTAACAAGTCTGAAGAATAGCCTCTGGACATGACTTTTCCCATTAACATTGATTATTTGAGATATTATAATCCGGCAGATGTCCAATAGGTAGAGAAAGAAGACATACAGCCTTGCCTAGCCTAATGTAAATATGTATCACATTCGGGATAAATAGATATGATTGTGGGAGGCGGGAAAGAGCTCTGTTGAATCACCAACAAAAGTTTTAGCTAGGTTGATTCTAGGAAGCCCACAAGCAGAAGTTGAGGGCAACTGATATTCACTAATATACTTCTTCTGAACATCACTGTTGATTGATTTTTGACTTCTGCCTCCCCAATTACTTTCTCTGTCAATCTCAGAAGTCAGAAAGGATAATAGTCATTTCCTGATACAGGTATACCTGAGTTAAGAAAGAATATATATTCCATCCTGGGCTTTAGTTCTTTAACAGAAAAGTTGGTACCCAAGGCAGAAATAACATGCAAAGAAGAGGGACAGAAAGAGAAAGAGAAGCAGGTCAACATGTTTCAGCATTTTTTTAATTCAAAGCCAACATTATACACATGTAAAATGAAACAACCAGGTTATGTAAGCCTTGTATAAATAAAGAAATGCATTTAAACTTCCAGAGAACACTTGAGGGTCTCTTCCAAAATCCATTCAGGGATGACTTTCTTTCACCAGTTTTTGCTATTCTTATCACTTTCTATATGCTTTCCAGCATGTCAGATGAAAATATGTTGTCTTTGCTTCACTGGTAAATTTTGCAATCTTAACTTTTGGTTTTATTAAGTACTAGCTTGGGGACCCAGCCCTGCCCAGGTTATTTGAGAAAGGCATTATGTGCCAAGGTTGGTTCTTATCAGATGTTTATGTGGCTCGCAGTGGTCTCAGGAACTTAGTGAAGGTACTGCAAGTCCCATCGGCCATGGTCCACCCCCCTCCAAATAGCACCAGGATGTAGAGTTGGTCATGGGGGCTCTGTGTGTCACGTTTGGTCTTGATCATTCATTGGATGAGGGTTACAGCATTCCCGGAAGGTGAATGAAGGTACTTCAAGTCCCATCATCTGTGGTCCATCCTCCTTGAAAGAGCACCAGGGTGTAGAGTGGGTCAAGGGGGCTCTGTGTACCAAGTCTGGTCTGTAGTGGTCATTGGATGAGGGTAGCATTGTTTTCAGGAAGTGAGTGAAGGTACTGCAAGTCCCATCATCCATGGTCCATCCTCCTTAGAACAGCATCAGGATGTAGAGTGGGTCATGAGTATTCTGTGTGCCAAGTTTGGGCCTGGTTTGTGATTTCTAGGGGCTACAATGTTCTGTAAGAAAAGAATTGGATGAAGGTACTGGAAATCCCATCATTTGTGGGCCACCCTGCCATAAACTGCACCAGGTTGTAAAGTGGGCCATTGGGCCTCTGTGTGCCAAGTTTGGTCCTGATTTGTCATTGGTGTGGGCAACAGTGCTCTAAGGAAGTGAATTAAAGTACTGCAAGTCCCATCATCCATGGTCCATCCTCCCTCAAACTGCACCAGGATGTAGAGTGCATCTTGGGGGATCTTTGTGCCAAGTTTGGTCTTGTTCTGTCATTGTTGGGGGCCTAGTCAGGAAAATCAAGTTGAGGAAGCCTTACAGTCAATTACAGTCAACTCTGTCCCCCTCCCCTCCACCCCACTCTTTCCCTTACCATCCCCTCACACACACACCCCCCCCCCCGCCCAACCTCTCTATCCCCATTGTTTAAATCCTGGAAAAAAGAAATATCAAAATTTGTCTGGGATGGCAAAAGACCGAGAATCAACCACAAAATCATGACAGACAAGAAATCCAGGGGAGGGCTCGGCCTACCGGATTTAGCTCTATACTTCGAAGCCTGCGCACTTATATGGGTGAAAGAGTGGATTTCCCTAAAAAGAAAAAACCTTTTGACACTTGAAGGCTTTGACCTACGAGTAGGCTGGCACGCCTACTTGTGGTACGGAAAGACAAAGGTGGAAAAGAACTTCGGAAACCACTTTGTAAGATCTGCTCTGATACTAGTATGGAACAAATACCTAAGACACTTTCATACGAAAACACCCCTATGGGTATCCCCAATGGAGGCAGAACACCGTAGACTCCAAGGATGGATTACATGGCCAACATATAAGACTCTCTTGAAAAAGAAGGACGGGACCACAGACCTTATAACCCAAGAAGAACTAAAACAAATACTAGATAACACAACGTGGCTCCAGTACTTCCAACTAAGAAAAGCTTACAACCAAGATTAAAAAAACGGATTTCACAAGGACGAAGACCCCTGGGAAAAAATAATTAAAACAGAAAAAAAATTATCACAACTATGTATAACAAGCTACTAGATTGGGCAACGGAATCCGAAGGTATAAAAAACTGTATGATCCGATGGGAAAAAAATCTCGGCAGACAAATTAAACTCCAGGAATGGCAATTAATATGGAATAAAAAACTCAAGTTTACATATGCCTCAGAGCTAAAAGAAAACTGGCTCAAAATGTTCCATCGATGGCACATCACTCCAAAAAAAATTGGGATCATGTACAAAAACAGCAACCCAAACTGCTGGAAATGCCACACACAGGTTGGCAGCTACTTTCACATGTGGTGGTCTTGCCCCGTAACAACTAACTACTGGAGAATGGTACACAAGACCACCCAAAATATCCTAAAAATAAAATATCCAATGAAGCCCGACTATTATCTTCTGGGCTAATCAGATAGAGACAGAATTATGGACACAAACTCTGAGAAGCTCTTCACCTATATGACAACGGCGGCAAGAATCGTCTTCGCAAGGATGTGGAAATCGGAAAAGGTACCACAACAAGAAGACTGGCTGGGCAAACTACATGACATAAAAGATATGGATACTCTAACTTTCTTTCTGAGCAAAAATACAGGCCTACCGAGGAGACAAACCGACTGGAGTCCAATCAACGCACACAAAGAAGACAAAAGGGCTAATTAACAGCCTATTGCTATACCTAAGAATTAAACAACCAGAAAAAAATGGAAATATAATCAAAAGTTTTTTCATATTGGAACAATAAGAAAAGACACAAACCACTTTTAAGAAGGAATGGAAGTCAATATGTTTTTATTGTGTCAAGTTATGTCTCATAGTCTTGTGCTGTCCCCCTCCCCTTCACCCCACTCTTTCCCTTACCATCCCCTCACCCCCCCTCCCTGCCCAACCTCTCTATCCTAATGTAAACCAGGAGTTCTGTGTAAAGTGGTTTTTTCCTTCTGTTTAATGTTTGCAAAACCCAATAAAAACTATTTGAAAAAAAAACAATATCCCATGAGCTGAGGCCTAGTCAGGAAACTCAAGTTAAGGAAGCCTTGCTGTCAATTTTGGGCCTGGTCTGTGATTTATAGGGGCTACAGTGTTGTTTGGGAAGTGGCCCATCCTGCCCTAAACCACACCAGGTTGTTATGTGGGCCTCTGTGTGCCAAGTGTGGTCCTGATCCGTAATTGCTGTGGGCCGCAGTGACTGTTTACCTGAGGCCTTTCCTTTTCCCTCTGCGTCACCTTAGAATGCTGGAATGTAGATGGCCAATCAGAGTGCTTTATACAAATACTCCCTCAGGGCAAGCAATCCCCTCTGTCTGCTGCCTTAGAATGTTGGAGTTCTGAGGCTGGCCATTCAGAGTCCTTTATGCAAATAATCCCACAGTAGGAGCCAATGAGAAAGCGGCCACATATCCGCCCTTCCGCCCTATGCACCTCCACATACATACATACAAACATTGACTTTTATTATGACTTTTATTATATTATATATACAAAGATACACAAATGCTCACCAGGCCATTCCCTCTCAATTTATTATGGTCTACATTTCATACCAAAATCATGTGTGTAAATGTAACTCACTTCTACAAAAATATGCTGATACACAAAGGCAATATTGTCCAGACTGCCAATAAGAGATTTCCACAGATGGTGTTCATCTATAGAAACATGCATGTTCAGGTACTCTTTCTTGGCTCAAGTTAATCCCACTGGGTGAATTTTCCAGATGATATCTGAAATCAGGGACCTTCAAAAACAGAGAAAATTTCTCTTGAGCAAATGAAAGGATGTGACAGAATCCCAATACTTCACAAATTTCCAAAAACACTTTGCCTCCATCAAAGGAATTATTGTCATGCTGCTAGAATCAGTTTTTGTTCAGCTGTAACAGTGTGTGAAAATTCGTTCTCGAGTTTGACACAGATTGATATCAAGCAGGTATTTATTGTTTCAGATAATACATCAGGAAAAGGTACTTTAATTATCTTTGCTTTTGGAAATATATTTGATGGATTTTCAAGTTAACAGTTTCTCTATAAGGAGAAATGATACAGTTCAAGTCATTGTGCTAAGATGACTTGCATGTTGTTGTTTATTTGTTCCGACTCTTCGTGACTTCATGGACCAGCCCACGCCAGAGCTCCCTGTCGGCCGTGGCCGCCCCCGGTTCCTTCAAAGTCAAGCCAGTCAATTCAAGGATGCCATCCATCCATCTTGCCCTTGATTGGCCCCTCTTTCTTTTTCCTTCCATTTTCCCCAGCATCATTGTCTTCTCTAAGCTTTCCTGTCTTCTCATTATGTGGCCAAAGTACTTCATCTTTGCCTCTAATATCCTTCCCTCCATGCATGGATTACCCATAAGGCCAACAAGGCCATGGCCTAGGGGCGCAAGTCAAGGGGGGTCACAGATCACTGACCAAAAAAACCCTGGTCTGCGGCCCTCTTTCCCCCTTTCTCATGCCCCTCCTCGCTCCTTCTCCTGGCAAAGTCTATGCTTCGTCCCCTCCGTCTCTCGCTCTCTCGTGTGCTCTCTCTCTCTCTTGCTCTCTCTCTCTCTCTCGCGCTCTCTCTCTCTCGCTCTCTCTCTCTCTCGCTCTCTTGTGCGCACACGCTTTCTCTCGCGTGCACGCTCTCTCTCTCATGCACGCCTTTGGAGCGAGTTTGCACCTGCTGCACTCTCCCCAAGCCTCCCGACTCCCAAGGAGACCTTCAGAGCACAGTGGAGCTTTCCAGCCAGTGGGAATGAGGACCTTGGAGGTGGTGGGAGGTTGGCTTAAAGGGGGCGTAATTCCAAAGTGTGGCATAGGGTGCAAAAAAGTGTTAATCCGGGCCTGCTTCCCTCCAGTGAGCAGTCAGGTTTTATTTCCTGGAGTATGGACTGGTTTGATCTTCTTGCGGTCCAAGGCACTTATCAGCATTTTCCTCCAGCACCACAGTTCAAAAGCATCTATCTTCCTTCGGTCAGCCTTCTTTATGGTCCAGCTCTCGCATCCATAGATTACGACAGGGACTACCATTGCTTTAACTATGCGGATGTTTGTTGCCAGTGTGATGTCTCTACTCTTCACTATTTTATCAAGATTGGTTATTGCTCTCCTCCTAAAAAATAATCATCTTCTGATTTCCTGGCTGCAGCCTGCATCTGTAATAATCTTTGTGCCTAGAAATACAAAGTCTGTCACTGCCTCCACGTTTTCTCCCTCTATTTTTCAGTTATCAATCAGTCTGGCTACCTTTATTTATTTATTTATTTATTTACAACATTTATATGCCTCCCTTCTCACCCCAAAGGGGACTTAGAGCGGCTTACATTTCATATCTACATAAAACATTCTATATTATTAGCATAATATTAATACATCATTCATAATATTAGTTTTATATAACATTATATTGTTGCTGGGGGAGGAGCTCTGATGTTGCAAGAGAAAAAATGGAACTGTCTTCTCTGGTCCCTTCTTCACTGTGGCCCCAGAGCGGCCGTTGGTGGTGGGGGAAGGGCTCTCATGCAGCAGGAGACAAGATGGAACTGTCGTCTCTGCTTCCTTAATCTTGGGTTTTTTATGTTTAACTGCAACCCAGCTTTTGCACTTTCTTCTTTCACCTTGGTTAGAAGGCTGCTTAGCTCCTCCTCGCTTTTCACCATCAAAGCGGTATCATCTGCATATCTAAGGTTGTTAATGTTTCTTCCAGCAATTTTAACTCCAGCCTTGGATTCGTCAAGTCAATATACATTTAGAGCCTTTCAAAATTAGTCTGTTCTTTATAGATTATAATAGATCTCGGTTAACTCATTTTCCCAATTTTTTAATATATAAAATGTTTTTTTATTTCTTTTGATTAGTTTCACAAGTGATACTTAATTAAAATGCACAAATTGGGGTTAACTTTTGTTATTACCCATATCATTTCCCACAGAAATGACTTATATATGACCCTAGTCCATCTCCTCCTTTATTTTTGCCTTGCCTAACCTGTAAAAATTGTCTTGCTGTGCCCTGTGATGGAACTAGGTAAAATGATGCACTCCCTTTATACTTATTTTAGTTTTTTTTAAAAAAAAAGTCACCTTATCCATGAGTCAATATAAATACTAGGCATGGTTTAGAACCCAAAAATAGCAAATCGTAAATCTAATGGGGGGGGGGGTTTGATTAGTAATAGGAAGACTTACAAAAAAATTTCCAAAAAGTTCTAAAATGTAACTTAATTACTAACGAAATTCGTTAGTAATTCGTATGCCAGAGCATGCGCATTCCAGATGGTTTTGGCCTACAACTCCCAGAAATCCTAACAGCTGGTAAATTGGCTGGGATTTCTGGGAGTTGTAGGCCAAAACTTGAATAAATCACACTGAATTCTAGATGGGACTCTCCAAATAGGAAGGAGGGAGGGAGGGAGGGGGTATTCTATTCTTGGAAGCAGCAAAAGAAAAGGAGGAGGAGCCCCCCCTCGCTCCTCGCTGCCTCTCTCTCACCCCGATCCCGAGGGAGCGAGGGCCCAAGTTTGCCCAGGCTGGTCATATACCTACATTCTATGCACATGCAATAATACAGCAGTAATAACAATGGGTATAAGAAGAGGTAAAATTCAAACCGAAGTATTCTGACTGGTCCCTGCCTCATGCGGTGCAAACGGGCTCTTCTCTGTGAGCCCGGGAAATTAGCCCGGGAAAAGACAGCGTTTTCTGCTTGGGTGCACACACATACATATTCTTTGGGGGGTTGCTGCAGAATCTTCTCTATGAGGCCGGGATTCTGCAACAAATCCCCCCTCCCAAGAATATGTATGTGTGTGCTCCCAAGCGGCAAACGCTGGCTTTCCCCCCCGGGCTAATTTCCCGAGCCCGTTTGCACCGCATGAGGAGAGACCAGTCAGAATACTTCAGTTTGAATTTCACCTCTTCTTATACCCATTGTTATTACTGCTGTATTATTGCATGTGCATAGAATTAGGTATGACCAGTTGGATTACTTATAATATTAGGCAGTGGCACTTACAGTAGCATTCATTCTATTATACATTAGGTTGGTTTCTCACCCCAATACTCTTTGATGCTTTAGATCCTGGCAGGGCAGGAGAGGCAGGGAAGCCTGGAAAAAATGTAAACAGAGAGGATTACTCAGAAGTAAATCTGCAAAGGAGGGCCCTTCATCCAAAGTGCCCTCCTTTGCAGATTTACTTCTGAGTAATCCTCTCTGTTTACATTTTTTCCAGGCTTCCTTCCAGCCGAAAGAAGGAGCGAGTTTAGGGCTTGCCTTGCCATAATATTGGCAAGGGAGGCGGGAGGGTGGTGAGAGAGAAGGAGGGTGCCCCCTTATGCCCCCTACGACCTAATAACGACACTTAAGAAAATCCTGGCCCCCAAGTTCGAAAGAAAGTCCACTTCGTGGTTGGCTCCAGGTGCGGAAACACTCGAAAGTAGCATTTCTTACGAATTTCTTACGAAACAAATCATTTTCATAACTTTTTTCTCATGCCTAATAAATACTGTACCTTCAGTCTTTTTAAAAAAAATAAAGGTCATTTTCTTCTCTGAGTAGAGCGATAGGAGGCAAGAGCTTAATCCATCCTGGGATAATCGAAAAGAAGCACTGACCCCCTCAACTCTCTTTGGCTTGGCACCACTTCTGGCCTTTGTGAATTTCCAGTTGAAGAAATTGTGGTAGTGGTTATGGGAGCCAGGGACAGCATTGACACTTTTCCCTCTCTGTGGAATGACCCTCAGATTATATCAAAATCCATGATTTTTGATGCCAAGAAGTTAATGTATGCATGAGGTTGACTTAAACATGAGTATGTTATATAGGATAGTGTGTAGTAGGGTTGCCATATGTCCCTTATTCTAAGGGACGTCCCTTATTTCGGCCCCAAATTTCGTGTCCCTTATTTTCAGATCCTGTCCCTTATTTTCAGCTCCTGTATTGACGGGATAGGTGGCAACAGGAGGCGAGGCTGGGCCAGTACATATACACACATACTTCCTTCCTCCTCCATCCTGCTACCCCTTTTGGCTCCTCCCGTTTTCTCTCGCCTCCCCGCACGTGGCTGGGAATTGTAGTCTAAGGCTCCTCCTCTTGATTGAGAGGCGCGCACGGCCCTTTTGGGTGGGACTCCATTTCCCAAGAGCCCTCGCTCCCGGGGGGAGGAGAAGGAGGAGGAGGAAAAGGAACAGGGAGAAGGGGGCCTGCTGGTCTTCATGGCGCCGCCGGTGAGCGGTCTGAGGGAGCTGCAGGCAGGGCACAGGGAGATGCAGGTCCACAGGGAGCTGCTGATCATGGAGACCCAGAGCCAGGTCTGCCGCGCCCTCGCCCACCTTGACCGCAGGGCCGCCTTCACCATTGACCGCTGGGAAAGGAAGGAAGGTGACCCCCTGCTAGGCACACAAATCACAGCCACACTGGGGCTGAGGGGCGGGTGGGGGTCTCTGGAGGGCTTTTGAGCCAGACAGGCATCTGTCGGGAGGCCTTGGATTGTGCCTTCTTGCAGAATGCCCCAGGTAGAGGACATATTGCCCTGAATGCATGTGAAAGGAGGCTTCTGTTAGACCCCAATCTAAAGATCGGTCAAGAGAGTGATGCCGCAGCTGAAAAAGCCAAGGCTGTATCAAAAGGAGAATAGTTAGGGTTGCCTAACATTTGATTTTCAAGTTTTTATGAAGTGTCCCTTATTTTTGTGAAAAATCCCGTAATTTTAGGTAAATGTCCCTTATTTCTTATATAAAAAGTGGCAACCCTAATGTGTAGCAGAGTCAAGTAGTTGGAAGCTAGACTGCTGCCGGCATTGAACCAGTTAATTAGAAACATCTCTTCTCATTCTTAGCATATTTGTCTTTTTGTACCAATGCTTTACCATGAATGGTTTTATATATCTGGAAACTGAAATTGTCCTAAAGTGACAGCAAAACACAGGGAATTGAATGCTTATGTGGCTAATTGTATTTTTAGCCCTCCCAGCTTTGAGTAGTCTGGAGTGTGCTTTCAGCAGGGCTGCTTTATAAACTGGTATAATTAGACTTTTATACAAGCTCCCTGCACCTCCAGGAAAAAGCAGTTCCTCATGCTAAATAGCCAAAAATTATAATAACTGTATCCAGTGTCTGAAAAATTTGTATCTTCCACAACCATTGGCATTAAGACACTTTCCATGATCTCGACTAGTAGCATGAAAATAACACAAAGTGTGAAGACTAAGAGCACATTTTGTGTGGGTTTTTAAATAAAACAAACAAACAACAATCAATTCCATCATTTGTTCAAGTGAGAAATGTTAGAGTACTCTGTGGAGACCAGGGTTCAATTCCCCACTGAGCCATGGAAACCCTCTGCATGACTTTGGAGAACACCCCCCGCCCCAATTAAAAAGAAACCTGTGTAAGGATCATTTTAGGCTCAATATAAATCATAAACAACTTGCAGGCACATCATGGTAAAATGTAGTTTCTTACAGTATACGAAAGGAAGAAGGGGGGAGAAGAAATGGAATCATGTACTCAAACTATTTTTCACAGAGCAATTCTATTGTGCCAGTTGGCCTCTAGTAGCACATCTTTGGATACAGACCCATATTGTTGTTAAGCTACAAATAATAGGAATAAGTACATAAGAGAGTAGCATTGGAAGATCCTTTTTTGCTTATCCAACACTACTAGGCCTAAATCCAAGTGTTAGTTCCAACTATGTTTTGTTTCCAAACTATCTATTTTAAGATGAAGTCAGGGGGTCATGTGGTTTTTGCTCTGAATATGTTTTAATCCATCTCTTATGGATTTTAACTGTGATTTTTAATACCATTGATATTCAATTCTGTTTAAATATTTATATATTTCTAGAGTTTAAATTGTATTGAAATGCTTTTAAATTAAAATACTTTTGAGTCTCCTTTAGGAGAGAAAAATCAGGGAATAATAATAATAATAATAATAATACCTGAAAGACTGGATCTTCCAATAGGAATCTACCCAAATTTTAAGGTGTTCTGGAGAAGGCTTTCTCTGATTCCAACCACAAACATATTTGGTGGAGGCATAAAAGAGCGATTTCTTGGTGACCACTCGCAAACTGAAATTTCTGAATAGATGAAGCTATTTTTCTCCCCTTTCTGCTCATTTCTGCTTGCAAGTAAAAACTTTTCTGTTAACACATTTGAACACTAACGGTTGCAAAAGGTCATTTGGTTGAGTAGTGCTGTATTGATATTTCTATTTTTATCATTGCTATCACATTTTTAATTTTAAACCACGGAGCTGCTCAACTTGTCGGCCGAAAGGTCAGTGGTTTGAATCTAGGGAGCGGAATGAGCTCCCACAGTTAGCCCCAGCTTCTGCCAACCTAGCAGTTCGACAACATACAAATGTGAGTAGATCAATAGGTATCACCTTGGCGGGAAGGTAAGGACACTCCATGCAGTCATGCTGGCCACATGACCTTGGAGGCGTCTACAGACAACGGGGGCTCTTTGGTTTAGAAATGGAGATGAGCACCAACCCCCAGAGTCAGACACGACTAGATTTAATGTCAGGGAAAAACCTTTATCTTACCTATCACATTTTAATAGCTTTTTAAAGGCTACTTTAATAGGACTGTTTTAGTTTTTACACTACCTAGTGTTTTAACTGTCTTTTGATTTAACTCAAATCATGAGACACTTTAGGTCCTATATCGACAAAAAGGTGGGCTATAAATTGAAAAAACAAAAGAAGCTATAGAGTGAATTAAATTTCCATAAGTGATATCCCCCTTACAGCTTCCATAAATCCGCTTTTGCCTTTCTTTCAAAATATATGAAAGCCAGCTTCCATTTATTAGCAAACTCTTCATATTTTAAAGAATTTACAGGTGTAGGTATTATATGATACAAGTATCACAGTGAGTGACAATAGAAATCCTTGGTAGTGGGCTCATGGGTATTGGGAGATAGTGCTGGGGTGGAGCCAGTGGTCGTGGTATACATTGGTACCAATGACATTGGGAAGGCTAAGCGGATGGTCCTGGAAGCCAAATTTAGGTTGCTAGGTAGAAGATTAAGGTCCAGGACCTCAAAGGTAGCATTCTCGGAAATGCTACCTGTTCCACGCGCAGGGACAGCCAGACAGGCAGAGCTCAGGAGCTTCAATGCATGGATGAGGCAGTGGTGTCAAGAGGAAGGTTTTAGATTTGTTAGGAACTGGGGAACATTTTCAGGAAAGCCAGACCTGTACAAAAGGGACGGGTTACACTTGAACGAAAATGGAACCAGACTGCTGGCGACTAATATTAAAAAGATTTCAGAGCAGCTTTTAAACTGATTCCTAGGGGAAAGTCGACAGGAGCTGGGCAGCTTCCGGTTCGAGAGGGTGAAATGCCAAGTATGGAGGATGAAATCCATACACTGTAGCACAGCAGTTCTTGTTTGTGCCTGGGGACCTGGGAACAGCACCGGGAGTTCCATTAGCATTAGGGCCTGCACCGGCAGAGATAGATTCCAAAGAGGATTTGGAAGGGTTACCTGAAGAAGCGTTTCCCTCACGGGCCCCTTCTCCCACCGAAAGCTTGGCTTGGGATGAAGGTTGGCCTGACCCCTATGAAGACATAGATAACCAGGTGCAAATGGAGTCTAGTGATAGCGGAAGTTATGAACACCCGGGGGAGAGGTTCGCAGGAGTTTCTAAGTGAAAACATGGAAGAAAGCGGCTGGGAAGATTCTAGGGAGGAAAGCTCTCATGCAGATAGGGGCCCAGCTGCTGAGAGGCAAGGTCGAACCTTTGATAGGAGAAGTATCATTGAGTCCAGGAGAAGGGGATGGCACCGCAGCCTAGACAGGCCGAGGTCCGTCAGCAAGGATTGGAGAAGACAAGGCCTAGAGCGTCGGGGACCTCGGCCGAAAGATTAAGTATAGCATCTGTGGGAACCAATCCCAGTGCTTCGGCCACGTCTCTTCTGAGCAGACGTGTTAGCGAAGTGGGTCCACGGAGCTAAGTTGGCTAGTGGCCGCCAAGTCTTGCCTTGTTTTGTTTTGCCTTGTTCCTGAATCCGCATTGCTGCGCGGAGCCTTGCTTAAGCCTTTTGGATTATTTTGCCAAGCTGTTTTGGACATTGATTGCTTCAAGCCTTTTTGGATTACACTGTTATTCTTATGGACAATATACCTTTTGAACTGTTTTATATTCAATAAAGTAGTTAGCCTTTAGTCCGTCTCTCTGTGTGTGATTAAGGGGCCGGTCAAGTCCGTGCATCGTGACATACACAAATGGCTGAGTCAACAGAAAAGATAGATAGTAGTAGTCGAGAGGTAAGACATGGTAGGCCTTCTACAAATTCTCACAAACAGCCAAAGTTGAAAGTGCACCAGAGAAATAAATATAAATGTCTATACGCAAACGCTAGAAGCCTTCGAACAAAAATAGGGAGTTGGAATATTTGGCAAAAGAAAAATATTGATATTATTGGCATAACAGAAACCTGGTGGACGGAGGAAAACAAATGGGACACAAAGATTCCAGGTTATAAACTGTACAGGAAAGACAGGAGAGGGAAAAATGGTGGCGGTGTGGCCCTGTACATAAATGAAGAGCTAGAATCTCATGAATTAGAACTTCAAGAAATTTCAAACTCACCTACAGAAACATTGTGGATAAAAGTCCCAGGACAAAAAACTAATCTAGCACTAGGGATCTGCTATCGCCCTCCCAACCAAACTCCAGAGGCAGACTGCTATCTGGAAAACGAAGTTAAACAGGCCTCAAAAAGAAATACATTAGTCATAATGGGGACTTCAACTATCCCCAAATAGATTGGCCAAATTCTTGTTCTACGCATGAAAGAGAGACAAGGTTCCTCGACATGCTAGCTGATTATTCCCTTGAGCAGATGGTCATGGAACCAACCAGGGAAAGGGGATCCT
This sequence comes from Anolis apletophallus, assembly GCA_030556195.1. Classification (NCBI taxonomy): domain Eukaryota; kingdom Metazoa; phylum Chordata; class Lepidosauria; order Squamata; family Anolidae; genus Anolis; species Anolis apletophallus. Next base: position 87,900,920 of record JARBWK010000007.1, read on the forward strand.
GGACTTGGTGCTAACTAATGAACAAGATCTCGTTCAAGATGTCCTTGTAACTGAGCCCATAGGTACCAGTGACCATAACACAATAACCTTCAACGTAAGTTTGGATAGCAAACTCAGTGAAAACTAACACGGAGACATTAAACTTTCACAAAGGTAATTTCACCAAAATGAGAAAAATTGTAAAGAACAAACTAAAAGGAGCAGTAAAAAATCAAATCCTCCAAAATGCTTGGAAACTGTTTAAAAATACCTTAAAACAGGCCGAACTAAAATGCATTCCAATAAAAAGAAAGAGGCATGGAAAATCCAAAAGGACACCAGTATGGCTTACAAATGAAGTAAAAGATGTGATTGGAAGAAGAAAACTCATTTAAGAAATGGAAGGCTCTTCCTACCGAGGAGAAGAGAAAGGAACACAAGCTCTGGCAAACTAAATGCAAAGCAACAGTCAGGAAAGCCAAGAGAGATTTTGAGGCACACATAGCAAAGAATATTTAAAAAAAACAACAAAAACTTCTTTAAGTACATCAGAAGCAGGAACCCAACTAGAAAAGCAGTTGGGCCACTGACGACAATGGTCAGAAAGGGAAAATCAGCGAAGACAAGGAGATTGCTGAGCGGCTAAATGACTTCTTTGCCTCCGTTTTCACACAGGAGGACAGACAAAATATGCCTGCAGCTGAGTCAGTTTTTTCAGGGAGGGAATTAAAAGAATTAAAACAGATAGAGATAAAAAAGAAGGATGTTCTCATATGCCTTACTAAACTAAATGTCAAATAATCACCAGGTCCAGACGGCATCCACCCCAGAGTTCTTAAGGAACTCAAGTGTGAAATTGCTGAACTTCTAGCTAAGATATATAACCTTTCTCTAAGATCAGGCACTGTACCCGAGGACTGGAGGGAGGCAAATGTAACACCGATCTTCAAGAAAGGATCCAGAGGTGATCCAGGAAATTATAGACCAGTCAGTTTAACCTCAGTTCCAGGCAAAGTGATGGAAACCATTATTAAAGAAAAAATTACTAGGCACATAGAAGAACAGGCATTGCTGAAAGAAAATCAACATGGTTTCTGCAAAGGCAAATCATGTCTTACTAACTTGTTAGAATTCTTTGAGGGTGTAAATAAACACATAGATAAAGGGGACCCAATTGATATTGTTTACCTTGACTTTCAAAAGGCTTTTGACAAAGTCCCTCACCAAAGGCTCCTAAATAAGCTCTTCAGCCATGGAATCAGAGGACAGGTCTTGTCCTGGATTGGAACCTGGCTAAACTGCAGGAAACAAAGGGTGGTAATAAACGGACATTTCTCTGGGTGGAAAGAGGTGAGAAGTGGCATACCCCAAGGTTCAGTTTTGGGTCCGTTACTTTTTAATTTATTCATTAATGATCTGGATGTAGGAGTGAATTCTGAGGTAGCAAAGTTTGCAGACGACACTAAATTGTTCAGGGTAGTTAAAAATGAAACTGATTGTAAAGAGCTCCAGAAAGATCTCTCGAAATTGAGTGAATGGGCAACAAAGTGGCAAATGCATTTTAACCTAAACAAGTGTAAAGTCATGCACATCGGGGCAAAGAACCCCAACTACACCTACAAATTGATGGGGTCAAGCTTTCCGAGACAAACCAGGAAAGGGATCTCGGGGTTTTGGTGGACAGTTCAATGAAGATGTCAACCCAGTGCGCTGCAGCAGTGAAAAAAGCAAATTCTATGCTTGGCATGATCAGGAAGGGAATCGAAAATAGGTCAGCAAATGTTGTATTACCTCTCTACAAATCGATGGTAAGGCCACATTTGGAGTACTGTGTACAATTCTGGTCTCCGCACCTTAAGAAGGATATAACGGAACTGGAAAAGGTACAGAAAAGGGCAACAAGAATGATCCAAGGGATGGAGCGGCTCCCTTATGAAACCAGGTTGCAACGCCTTGGTCTTTTCAGCCTTGAAAGACGGTGTTTAAGAGGTGACTTGATCGAAGTGTATAAAATCATGCATGGGATAGAAAAGGTGAATAAAGAAAAACTATTTTCTTTGTCACAAAACACTAGGACTAGAGGGCACTCCCTGAAGCTCCAAGGTAGGAAAATTAGGACTAATAAAGGGAAATATTTCTTCACCCAGAGGGTCATTGGGTTATGGAATTTACTTCCAGAAGAGGTTGTGACAGCTGTCAGCCTGAACAACTTCAAGGCAGGATTAGACAGATTCATGGATACCAAGTGTATCGGTAGTTACTGAAAAGGACATTCAAGTGCCACCTCGGAGTTGGTTGAGGTAGGTAGGATTTCCCTGGGTACTGGTTGTGGGGGTCGGGAGCAGGTCAGGGTTTTGCCCTCCCTTCTGCTCGAGATCCCCGTGTACAACTGGTGGGCCACTGTGTGATACAGAATGCTGGACTAGATGGGCTGAAGTCCGATTCAGCATGGCTCTTCTTATGTTCTATGTTCTTATGGGAAGGAGGAATAGTTTTGTTTGCTGTGTTTGTTATTGTTGTATTTTGTTTGTGTTGTCTGCACTTGCTTATATTAATTTTAATTGTTATATCAGCTTATATAAAGAAATAAGTAAAGTTTTAGAATTTTGCAAAGTGATGACTTCTCAAGTTCTCATTGAATGTCACAATCACGGACTTACCGGCCCCTTAAACACACACACGGAGACGTACTGAAGGCTAACTACTTTATTGAATATAAAAACAGTTCCAAAGAATATAGTCCAATAGAATATAAGATAGTCCAAAAGGCTTGAAGTATCACAGTTCCAGGTATCGTAGCAAATAGGCAAATAGCTTGGCAAGGCTCCGCAACCAATGCGAATCAGGAAACAGGGCAAGGCTCCGCAAATCAATGCGGATCAGGAAACAGGGCAAGGCTCCGCAAATCAATGCGGATCAGGAAACAAGGCAAGGCAAGGCAAGGCAAGGCTTGATGACCACGGCTTAGCTTGTGGTCCCACTCCGCTTCACGCCTATTCAAGTCAGACTTGGCCGGAGAACTGAGGATCCGTTCCCACGACTCCTATCCTTACTCCTTCGGCCGAGGTCCCCGACGCTCTAGGCTACTTCTTCTCCAATCCCCTGCTGACGGACCTCGGCCGGTCTAGGGCCCGGGACCAATCCCTCCTGCTAGACTCGATGTTCCGTCTTCTATCAAAGGTTCGACCTTGTCTCTCGGCAGCTGTGTTTGCTATCTCCCTGAGAGCTTTCCCCTAGCCGTTTCCCATGCGCCTTCTTCCATATCTTCCTCAGGAGGCTCCTGGGAAGATCTCCCTCCCGGATGTTCATAACTCCACGAATCAGAATCTAACTGCACCTGGTTATCTGAATCATCCCTAGGACCAAAACACATTTCTTCCCAGGCCAAGCTCTCTGTGGGCGAAAGAGGCCCTTGCGGGGAAAGCTGCCCTTCACCCCAGTCATCTAGCTCATCCTCTGAATCCTGTTCTAGCACAGCTGGTTCTAATGCTAATGGGACCCCAGGTCCTGTCCCCTGCCCTCCAGGCACAAACGAGAACTGCTGTGCTACACTGAATCAGTAAATCTGTACTCCAGCTGCGGTGAAGAATTGGACCATAATTCTATAGCAATTCCTTATGAAACTCGATTTTAATGCTGCAGAAAAGCCTTGCGCCAGTTATTACAGGCAGTCCCAGGTTACAAACAAGATAGGTTTCTGTAGTTTTGTTCTTAACCTGTATAGGTGTGTAAGTCGGAGCAGTTATATTTTTAAATATAACTCTTAATTATTATTTAAAATTTGGATATTGTAGGGAAAAATTAACATCCCTGTAATGTTGTTTTCCTGTTTGTGTCCCACCTGTCTGTTCAGAAGATTTCACCTCATTTTCTGGGATTTTGAAAATTTGTGGTAGTTGTGAAGACAAGGATTGGTGATAAAGCTTTAGTGGAAACACCTTTTTCCCATGATTACTCTTTCCCTTCTGAGGGGTAGATTTCCTTTCAACTCCTGTTGTCTCAACCCTGTGCTTAACTATGAGTCATTTGTAAGTTGAATGTTTGTAATTCGGAGACTGCCTGTGCTTTTATGTCTTTTCAGAAAACATAGAACATGGAAAATTACTTGCTGAGCTACTAATTTTGGAACATTCTGTGAAATGTAGGCCATGAAAGTAATTATTTCTGGCTCTTAAGAAAAAGCATGTGTTCATATCATTAGAATCATGAGATTAGTATCTTTTCTGTTTATGAAAATGTTACACACATTACATGGTGCAGAGATCAATCACTGTGGTGTCAAAAATAATGCAATATGTCTAACTTGCCAAACAAACAAGTTCTATCCCAAATGTCATTTCAATTATTCGCTCTTTCATCTTGTAATCTCCTAGAGGCTAAATTGCAATTGAATTTGAAATCTAGACTACTGTTGCCTCAAGAAACAACATTAACTACTTCACACGAGGGAATGAATCCACTTTAAATCCAGTTTCTGCCTCCTGCAGAATGCTGGGGTTTGTAGTTTAGTGAGGCTGTTCCTCCCTAAACTACAAACCCCAGAATTCTGCAGAAGAATATACATGGAGTTGATAACCTTGTTTTACAGAAGTAACCATGAGATGACATAATAACTGACAGAATCAATTATCAATCTGCTATTTTTAAAACAAGAGTTGAGTAATGATCTGATGAATGTGATGCTGTCGTCAAAAAGTGAACCAGACAATTTTAGTTAAATCAACCGAATAACAAAAAAGTACTTTGGGGAGGATCATACACAATTGTTGATAAACAAAATCAAACATTTACGGGGTGGGGGGGATCAAAATTGGATGTGTATATGAAGTATAATGACTACATGCAAAGATCAGAAGAATATTTCAAAAAAATAGGAACTCACACATTAAATCTATGAACTACAAAAGTTCAAAATATTCATAATATTTCATAATATTACTCTGTGTCCACATTGATTAATATCATTCACAGGGGATCCAGAAAGATATCTACAACCTCCAGCCTACTTCCTGGATATTCCCTGTAGTCCTTTTTGTCTATTCTTTTCCAAGTTCTCCACAGTTCGGCCTTACTGCCAGTCCTCTTAGTACATGCAAAGTTCCATATTCACAATAATAGAATTATAAAAATCATGGGGTTGAAAGGGACACCAAGGTCCATAGAATCCAGTCCCCTGCTATACATAGTTAAATCATCTCTCAGTGGTTGCCATGTCACCTCTGTTTACAATCCACTAATGAAGTTGAGTCAATCGCCTTCTGGAGCAGGCTATTTCCTTATAATGCTAGCCTTTAAAAAGTTCTTTTTGATGTTTAGTTGGAATTTTCCTACTTGCAATTTAGCTCCACTGATTCGGATTCTAAACCCCATCCACAGAAACAAAATGCAAAGTTGCTCCTTCTTGTGCATGACAGCCCTCCGGATATTTCAAATTGGCTATCATCGAGTGTTGGGCTAGGAGATTATAATTTTGATCCCCATAGATAAAGCAGCCATAGAATCCTACTGAGTAAACTTCGCCAAATCACACTTTGAAAGGCTCAAAGGAGGACAAGAGCAAACTCCCCATCAACAAATTCTGCCAAGAAAACCTCGATAGGTTCATCTTAGCATCTCCATAACTCAGACATGACTTGAAGCCACACAACCATCATATTTGTCCTCTCTCCTGGAAAAAAAAGGCTTTATAGATGATCTGGAATAGGTTTACTGGATCACGTTCACTCCAGTCCCTGAGATTTCCAGGCCACAGTATGTGGCTTTGACAAACAAAATATAAATGCCAATATTAATCATGCATCTGAATAGTAACTTGCAATGTATGTCTCTCCAAATTACCTTTGCTGAAAAAAGCACCTGAGTCTCTTCTGAAGAACCCTGAGGCTCTAGTTAGATTCCAGAGAATCCAGTTAATTCCCTTTATGCCACAGACATAAATCTGAGGAGCAGCTGTAACTTCAACAAGACCAGCTTGCTGGAGGCTCTGAGAATAGAAGTGGTGAAGATTAGTTATTTTGGGCTTGATGAGTTGTCTGGGCAAGCAGGGTGGATGCAAAAGGGAGGGGCAGCGGGCACGCTATATAGCTAATAGTCACAATGAATCACACATAGACCAAAACCCAGAAGCATAAGCATATAGTATTAGTGAAAGCAAACAATAATTATACATATAAACAGGTAAATACCCTATTACATATCATAACACGGAACAGCGGTGAGACTCACATACAAGTGAGCGGAGACGCGGAAGTAGGTGGATGCAAGCCGATGACGTATAAAACAAAGCACACAGACCCGGATGGCCCCCCCGAAAGCTTCGGGAAATAAATCAATAAGTTCAATGCAATCAAAGTAAAGTTCACATGTAATATATCAAAATGATTCCCTGGAGGGCGTCCATCGGTCAACGAATTGGTAGAATCCTGCGCGCCTTCGTTTCACCCTGTAGGGGCTTCCTCAGGACCGGGGGCGTGGCCTGGATGGCAAATTCTCGCGAGCGTCTCGGAGTCAAAAATGGCGCTAGAGAGTAGGTAAATATAACATCATACTATCTTTCTAATAGTTACTGAAATAACGCTACAGCATGGGAACAGCCTGGGGTCTTATGGAAAAGATATAAAGGGAATACAGTATAAGACAGGGAAAAAGGTACATACCTAGGTTGACATGGGCAGATATACCACAGAAGCTGACAGTATCCGTGGATACCGGGCCAAAAGCATAGAACTGAAGGAGGGCCTCATTTAAATAGGTAATACTCCAGGTGGATAAATTAGAGAAGTAGCTCATTGATAGCTAATCTGTCATTTAACCCTTGAGGCGCCTCACAGTGTAAATTGACTATCCATTTACTTTTGTGTTGCAAGAGGAGGCGCTTGATGTTACAGTGGGGCTGAGGATATATCCTATCGAGAACCAATACAGTAAAATCATCATGGGCATGATTGCAGGTTTTGAAATGCATATACAGTACAGAGTTATCATATCCAGTACGAAAACGCGATCTATGCTCACAAATTCTAGTCTTGAGTTCCCTTTTAGATTCTCCCACATAAAGCCCCCCACAGGCACAAATTAAACAATAAATGATATTTTTAGAATTGCAAGTGGCCCAGGTGTGAATCTTAAATGTCCTGTTATTATATGGGCTGTGAATCTGAGTTAGGGGTGAGGTGTGTTTACAAATGCTGCACTTGCCACATTTCTTAGTACCAACAGAAGTAGATGTATTGGGGGGGGGGAGGAATTGTCCCTGGTGTGAACTAATAAGTCTTTTAGGTTTTGTGTTCTCTTAAAGGCCTTAAGAGGGGGTTTCTCTTTTTTAATATATATAAAGTGGATTTTATTGTTTAAAACAGTTCCAACAAACATAGTACATATGGGTTTGCGCTCTTCCTCGCAGACCCTTACATTTACAAAAGAACCATGAGGGAAGAGGGGTTGGGGGAGGGGGTATGGGGCAAACATAGGGAACAAACAAATGGGATTATCACAAGACGTTACTATAAGGGTTAAAAACAAATACGGTGGTACAGACATAAATATATTTGGCATCTATGTTAATATCACACTTGTCGCCCTTACAACCAATAGCCCTTTAAGTCTATTTTGTTATTGTTTTTTATATATCGCAGGAATGGATTCCATACTTCTTCAAACTTGACTTTTGCTTTTCCTCTTAGCATATTGGTTAGTTTATCCATTTCCGCTATTTCTAATATTTTGGACAGCAGCACTTCTTCCTCTGGAGTTTCCTTTCCCCAGTATCTTGCCCAGACTATCCTGGCTGCTGTAGTCACATAGCAGATTCGTTTTTCCAGGTTTTTCCCCATAAGGTTGATATCTATAATATTCAGAAGGAAGAGCTCAGGTTTTGGTTCCAACTTAGTTTGTAACATTTCCTGTAAGAGTTTATGTACTTTATTCCAGTATTGTTTTGTCCTCCCACATGTCCACCACTGGTGGTAGAAGGTTCCTATTTCCCTCTGACACTCCAACAAAGGTCATTTCCTAATTTATTGATTTTACATAATTGTGACGGAGTGATATACCACCTATATAGCATCTTCATATAATTTTCCCTTAATGAGGAAGCATATGTGTACTTTGAAGTATACCTCCATAATTTTTCCCAGTTTTCCAGCGGTATATCATGGCCTAGGTTGGCATGCCATTTTACCATAAACTCCTTTATTGGCTTTTTTTGATGTTGGTTCATTAATTTATTTATTATTTATTTATTTATTGGGACTTCTATGTCGCTGAACTCCATGGGAGGCTGGGGTTCTCCCCGCGCTGGCCATCAGAAAGGTGAAGCCGGCTTCCTCCGCGTGTGGCCGGGGCAGAGGGAGCCCAAGAGGCAACAAATAACATGCCCCAAAATCGGAAAAATGACAAACAAGACAATACAATACACAATCAAAGGGTGGGAGTCACCAGCCGGTGGGGACAAGGTCAGAATTCGGGACACCGCATTAAAGATGATCCGAGTCAAGGGCCTAGGGGGCTGGACCCACTAAAGGGGGGCGTGCCCCAGTGCCTCAAGGACTCCACCATGGGGATGGGAGGCTGGGGGTTCTTCAGGGGAGGAAGAATCCCCGCCGCTAAGCCCAGTCCGGGGTCAAGAAAGGTGAGCTGCAGCCGGTCTATCTTCTCCGCCTCCTCCTCGGTCCCTGATCCCCGTGGCCTGTGCAGAGGGAGCCAGGCCCAACTTGTCCTCTTTCCAGCCAAGCGGTCAAGCCTGGAGAGATGTCTGTTCATCGGCCATGGTCTCGGGGTGCCTCTAGGCGGCCGGAGATATGTTTGTATAATTTGCTTACACCCTTCTTCTCTGATTGTAATAGTATTTTTTCCCCAGCCGTTAAATTTTCCTGCCAGCCTTTTTTTGTATCCTCCAAATATTTCTGTTTTAGTTGGTTATACTGAAACCAGTTTAATTTAGCTCTCCCGACATCTTCTTGAGATCTTAAGCACCAGCTACCTTGTTCTTTTGTTAACAAATCCTTATATGTTAGCCAATGCTCTTTTCCGGGTTTGGCCATTTGGAATGCTTCTAGGGGAGAGGACCACATTGGATGTTTATTAATTATACTATTTTTATATTTCTCCCAGATTTTTAGTAGTGGTGCTCTTATTATGTGATTTTTAAATTTTTTATCTTGTTTAAGTTTATCATAAATCAGGTAGCCGTGCCATCCAAACCTGTTGTCCCATCCCTCTAAATTAAGTAGATGTCTGTCTTTTAGCTCTAGCCAGGCTTTTATATTCACTAAACAGTTTGCATCATAGTAGGCTACCAAGTCTGGTAAGCCAAAACCCCCATTTTGCGGTAGTTCCTGTAGGTACTTTTGCTTAATTCTTGCTTTCTTTCCCCTCCAAATAAAATTCGTCAAGTCTGTTTGCCATCTTTTTAAGATGGTCTGGTTTTTCAGTATAGGTAGGGTTTGAAATAAAAAATTTAATCTGGGGAAAACTTTCATTTTAACTGTCGAAATCATACCCGTTAAGGATAAATTTAAATTTTTCCAGTTATGTAGGTCTTTTCTGATTTCTTTCCACACCCTTTCGTAGTTGTTTTTTATCAGTTGGCAATTTTTTGCCGTTATATTAATACCTAAATATTTTATTTTTTTCGAAATGGGTATGCCATACCTATTTTCAATTTCTTGGGCTTCTTTTTTGTCAATGTTTTTTAATAGAATTTGGGATTTTGATTTATTTAGTTTAAAACCTGAAATGTTACCATAGTCTTCAATTTTCCTCATCCAATTCTCCATGTTCACTAGTGGATCATCTACCAGACACACTAAATCATCCACGAAGGCGAGTACTTTATAATTTAGGTTTTTTATTTTTATGCCCTTCACTTCTCCATCCTTCACCAAATCCCTAATTAGAAGTTCTAATACAAAATTAAATATCAGGGGAGACAGGGGACAACCCTGTCTCGTTCCTTTGAAAATTTTAAATTTTTCTGAGTTATGGCCGTTCACAAGAATATATGCCTCTTGGGTCTTATAGATTGCCCTTATTGATGAGGTAAAGACGTATCCCATGTCCATTTCCCTTAGTAAATTTACTATTAGGTCCCAGCTTACTCGGTCAAATGCTTTCTCCGCATCTAAGAATGCCAGAGCCGCTTTTGAACCGATATTTTTATCTAAGTACTCGATCACATCTATGATCTTTCTTATGTTATTTTTCATATGCCTTTTTGGCAAAAAGAGGGGGTTTCTCTAGGCCAGGGATGGAACTAATAAGAGGCCAGAAATTTCTAACAATCTTTTTAATGTGGTATGAATGAGGAGATAGTGTAAGAGGCCAAATGATGCTTTTAGGGGGATCACATTTCCTAGTGGTAAGTAGTTGACTACTGGGGATGTTCTTAACTTTCTTTAGGGCAGTGTTAAGTACTCTATCAGGGTATCCTCTCCTTCTGAGATTATTTAAGAAGACATCAGCATCTTGTTCAAAATGGTGGGTGAATGAGGAATTTCTTTTGAGTCTCAGGAGGGAGGAGAAAGGTAAGTTGTTTTTAAGGGGATAAGAGTGGAAAGAGGAGTAATGGAGTAAAGAATTGGTGTTGGTGGGTTTAGAGAAATTCTTGGTTCTAATATGGCCCTGATGAACAAAAATAGTCAGGTCCAAAAAAATCAATAGACTCCATACTGCTCTGAAATGAAAAATTAATATTTGGATGCCACGTATTTAACCACTCTTGAAATCTTTGGACATTAGTGTCTCCCTGTAGAATACACACTACATCATCAATGTACCAATAAAACAATTTTATTTTGTTTGAAAATGGATTATTAGAATCAGTCCACAAAAATTCTTGTTCCAAGGCCCCCATAAAGATGTTGGCGACTGTTGGGGCAAGGGCTTGGCCCATAGAAATGCCCCCTATCTGTAAATAGAATTGATCATGGAAAACAAAATAATTGTAGTCAAAAATAAGATCAATTAGATATGCTGATGATGGAGAATGGGGTAATGGGCGGGTGTCTAAGGTGTTGTGGAGGATATACCTGGCGTCATTTAAGGGAATGTTTGTATAAAGGGACGAAATGTCCACAGAAATAAGTATGTCATTAGGAGCTATGGGTATGCCTTCAATCTTGTTAATCAAGTCACTAGTATCCCTGATGTAGGTAGGTAGTTGTTGTGCAAAAGGTTGGAGAATATTATCTATGAAAATCCCTAAGGGTTGTAGCAGACTATCAGTAGCAGCCCCTCTGAGTGTCCCACCTTGGCTCCACATTGGACTACTGACACCCCTCATTCTTGTATTTTGGGTATGCCCCAGGACTTTGGCGAACCGTGCTCAGTCGTGTACTTGAACATTATTTCTAGCGGCATTGGGTCTTATTTTCACACCCCGCTATAACTGTGCTGGGCTTGCCTTGTTTGTTCTGAGTTTACCCAGGCATTTGCCTTATATATGATTTTGTGTACTTGGGGGGGTCTCACTAATGTGATATATGCGGCTTGTATTATTTTTCATGCTTGCAATATTGTTATTATTTGCCAATGATTGAATACATTTGATTCATAGATTTTGTCTTGATTGGTGTATTTTCACTGACCTATAGTGTGTTTACGTTGCCCAACAGTACACAAGGACCACTGCATTTGGGAGAGATTCAAGAGAGCAAGGTTTTGGCAAGACATGGAGTGAAGTAAGGAGCTTTGGTTTATGGGGACGCTGGGAAAATTGTTCCAGGTCACCTTTCTCCCCAATATAGTAGCTGTGATAGTCTCATGCAACAAATGTGGACTTCAGCCTGTCAGGACCCAGGGAGTGTAGCGGCTTCCCCCCTTTTGATGGTTTGATTAGCATCACCACTAGACAGTCTCCTTCAACAGTATGCTTACCACCTCGGGACTGGAGCTTTACTCCAGCCCCATGGCCCACTGCCAGTTTCATCGAGAACCATAGACCATTTTACCTTATATTCTCTTTTCTGGCTAGAACATTTGAGTCTGTAGGTTAGGTCCTTTAATTGTCTAATTGTTTAATTGCTTAATTATTTAATTGTTTTATATGTATTGTGCAGTTTTTGTTACTTCTTGTTTATGTATGTGCTTGTGAACCTCGTGGAGTGGCAGTATATAAATCTTTTTTTAAAAAAAAAATCTGATGAAGTAGGCTGCAGTCTGTAAATGCTTGTACCAAATACAATATATTGTTTCTCTGCTCGGTCCATGGGGAAGATGGATAAGAGTTGTTGTTGGAAACCTTGGTGAGCTTGTACAGATCATGCTCTCTCTCAGCCTATGAGCAAGGAAATGGGAATCCTTATCTGAGTAATATCAAGAAAAACATATTATAGGATTGTCATATGTCAGAGTTAACTTGAAGGCATATAAAAAACAAACAAATCACAAGAGCTCTCTGGTTGGGAATTCTAAATACCTCTCCCTAAATACCACTGCCTAAACATCAAAATCCCAGGATTCCATGAGTTGTTGCCATGCTATAAAAAATAATCTTGCTTCTACCATTGTGTAGTGTGAAAGGACACTAACCTGCCACACTCAATTCCATGGAGCTAGTGTGTGGCCAACATTATTTAGGCTGCATCGTATATCTAAGTTTTCCTGGTTGCAAACTGTTCTTTGCAATCACTTTATTTTTTGCACTTTGAGTATCTCCCAACTATCAACCAGTTCCACAATCCATAGCTTGATTTTTTTATTCCAGAAAAACAAACCTTGATTGTGCCATCTATATAAATAAAAATGTAATGTTCATTTGTGGGATTAACATAACTGAAAAACCACTGCGCAAATTGACATCAAAATTGGACCCAGTACACCTATCTAACCGCGGAGTGCTTGGACTCAAATTTGGACCCAGTACACCTATCAGGCCAACGAGTGACCTCCACTCACCAAAACACTGAAAAACAGAGTGGAAGATATTTAAAAGCCAAAAAAGTATATTACAACACATGCACAAAACCACATATATACACATATACACAAATACACACACACACACATATATATACACACACATACACACACACACACACACACACAAAACACATATGCACAGACTGGGCCACAGCAACGCATGGCAGAGGACGGCTGGTTTTCTATATAATACATCACTTCACTAGGCATTGTATATAAGAGATTCTGGTATCCATGGGGGGTATCTTGGAAACAAACCCCAGCAGAAATAAGAACCAGCTCTTATTTCATTTTCCTTCTTGCCTCTTCTACATGCATTGAACTATACTGAAGTATCTACCCTATATACTCCTGTGCTAATCTAAAGATTTCAGGCAAATAAATCAACACCAACACTTGGGTCAGCATATCCACAGGTTAATGTGGGCACTATGCTTTTAACTCTTACTTAAAAAGGAACCATCCCCTTCTCTGGACAGAATGGAAAATGTTGAGTGCTCAGTCTGTCCCAGGAGAACCTAAAGGAAGCACTGACCCTTTCTACTATCTCTGCAGTGGTATCACTTCGGAATCTTTTGAATGCCTGGCTGAGAAAATGACACTTGATGTGGTGCTGTTGCTTTCTCTCACTGCAGGATGACCTTTGATTTATTCACAGGTCATATCAAAATCCCTAATTTTGGCCCCAAACTTTGCCCTCAAGTTTGACTTATACATAAGTATGTGGTATATATTTCTGCCAACCTAGCAGTTCAAAAACACATGACCTTGGAGGTGTTTATGGACAACGCCAGCTCTTCAGCTTAGAAATGGAGATGAGCACCAACCCCCAGATTTGGACACAACTGGACTTAATGTCAGGGGGAAACCTTTACCTATGGTATATTTGGTAATTGTTCACTAAAGATGTATTCTTCACACAGGAGCATTTGTCATTAAATAATGGTGTTTCCAGGATCCGTGGTGTTTGAAGTGATCCTTGAATTCAAGTAAAGCAAGCCATGGGTCCTTCCCGTAGATCTCTGCCATCCAGTTGCAACATGGTCGCTCAGCATCTTTGCCATTTTAGACCATATTCACATCAAACATCCAGGTGTCGCCTGGGCAACGTCCTTACAGATGGCCAATTCTCTCACACTGTCACAATGCTGGGTCTAGGCCCGGCCCCTTAATCACACACACAGAGACGATAATCAATTAACTATTTATTGAGCAATTAAGAACAGGTGAAAAGGGTAAATGTCCAAATAGTCCAAAGTAAAAAGCAAGTAGAATTCAGAAAGCCAAAAGCGTGGAATAGATCAAAGGCAAAGATCCATGAAATCCAAGCGGAATCAAACAAGGCAAGGAAATCCGTAGGAACACAAGGCAAAGTCCATGAAAATACAAGGTCCAAGGCAAGGTACTTGGCAAAGCAGCCAAACTATGGCTTCAGGGATCTCGGTCGCTTCACTCTCTTCAGATCAGAAGTGGCCGACCAACTGAGGAACTGTTCCCAGGGAATGTATACTTAATCCCCCCCCCCCTTTGTGAGACCAGCGCCGCTCTAGGCTTCATCTCCATTCCTTACGGTTGGACTCGATGCTTTTCCTGCGATCAAAACACCTTCCAGGCCGAGCCGCAGCTGGCTCGCTATCTTCCTGAGAAGCTTCCTCCCCTTCGGTTTCCATCAACTCAGCCCCCGCGGGTTCCCAGATACGTTCCTGGGAACCATGCCCTCCCGATCTTTCATATGCGTTATCAGAATCTGAGTCATCCTGACCTTCTCCGTCCGAATAAGCCTCAGGCCAGGTGTCGTCCCACTGCAAACTGTCTGTAGGAGATGCAGGCCCATCCGCCCCTCCATCAGCTCCACCTGTATCCACGGCAATCGGGTCCAAAGCAATTGGGACCCCCGGGGCGGCACCGGACCACCACCCCCCCCCCGGCTGAACTGGAGGCTGGGTTGCTACACACACCATAAGTGACTTGCAGTTTCTCAGGTTACTCCTGACACAAAAAAGACCATATTCCGATGTTTAAAAAAACGTAGAAGCAGCCATGGGTAAACTTCGGCCTTCCAGGTGTTTTGGACTTCAACTCCCACAATTCCTAACACCTGGAGGCTGACGTTTGCCCATGTCTGTTCTAGTGTAACATGCTCGCTTTCATTTTGGTTCAGTTATCCCCTGCTTAAAAAGAAACCCAAGAATGGTTTGGGTCTAGCTTTGTCACTAAATAGAGCTTGTTTTCCCCTTTTTATGCGTGCAGTTCCTATTTATTTATCGTGTCAGAAGCAATACAATTAAAAGAATGAGTTATTTTGCTATAGAAATAAGGGAACCTTTAAAAAATATTGCAATGGAATTGCCTGGAAGTGTAACCATTTAATATATGCTAGCAGTAGTATGAACTCAAATACGTTTGTTTAAAAGAGAAATCTCAAAAAAATTGAAATGAGAGTATTTGTATAAAGTAATTGAAATATGTCTAGTACAACTTAGACAATAATTTTCCTCTAGACCTAGATGACACAACTTTTGAACTGCAATCTTAAAATTGTACCTTGTCATAACAAAGCATCAAATGAAATATCTATAATAAATATATAGTCATCCAGTAGAAATCAGTTCAGGTGATGACATGCATGCCTGCATAAGACAGTTCCATGACCTGTGCTTCAGGAGTGTGTTATGAAAAACAAAGCACTCATTATAGATGTCCTGCTGACAGTTTTAGTCATGGGTGTTTTAGCGGCACCATCTTTTAGAACAATACCACTCAAAGAAGCTCGCTGAAGCTGGGCTGGTTCATGAGACATTGGCTGACTGCCCCAAGTAAGTTTCTAGGAAAGATGGGAACAATTAATAGCCAGGAGGCCCAAATATAAGCACTGGTGGCTTGCACATTGCAGATAATACATTACTTGTCTCCCATATTGGACAGCTTTAGAATAGTTACACTGATTCTTCATACTTTGTTAGAAATATCATTAGATTTCTGTTATTTTACTAGAATTATAGAATGTCTTATTTAATTAATCTTATATAAACATGGAGAGTGGGGTGAAAAGTCCTTTGTGAAGCTATGTAACTCTAAGGGTGTCCATGTCCTTTCAAAAGCAGAAAAAACACATTCCTCAGTGGGAATGGAGTTTTACAGTATTTTTAAATGCTCTCACTGTAATATACTTGTGTGAGAAGCATACTTGCTGTGAGAAGCAGGTTAAATAGCCTTTCCTATGTTTATTGCTCTGTTCAGAACATAGAATATCCTATTGAACCATTAAAGACTACTTCACATTAACCTAATCTCATCTATTCTGAACAATTATTTTACTTATAATATTAGAACTAAACACTCTCCGATCCAAACAAATACAGACAGTTCCCAAGTGTAAAGATGACGCAGCCTTCGTGCATGCGTCTGCTTCACTGGTGGTTTTAGTCTCTGCATTTTCAAACACTCTTGCTGCCACCAATAAATTGTGAAGAGGCTTGCATTTTCCAAAGAAATTATGGAGAGAGTTGGTTTAAAACAGGCTTGAAATGTTTATTTTCACAATAGCGTAGTGGTTACAGTATGTTCAGAGCTTATTTGGTTTCACATCCGAAGAGGAAAATCTTATGGTTACTTAAACTACTACAGAGTCCTGTGGTACCAGACTTTAACAACTCTCTTAGTTGCTCTCCACAAGTCTTTACCACAAGGAACACCTCTCTAAAGGCTACAGACAAACTCTGCCTTCTCCAAAGGCTATATACTAGCTGCTTCTCCCACAGCTACTTGCCAACTCTCTGGCTAACAGCTACTGGCCAACTGACATTCTCCAACTGCTGCTGGAAAACTGTCAGAATTTAAAATGTGCACCTGCACAAGCCAGTACCAGGCTCACTCGAACATTCCGAGAGCTGTGCACTTCTATAAATCCTGTTAGCCCTTTGCAGACTGCTTAGGATTTAACCATACAATTCATTAATAAACACAAACAAATACAAATAAACACAAAACTCATAACACATACATTGACCGCACTACACCAAGTTACAAACAAGATAGGTTCAGTAGGTTTGTTCTTAAGTTGAATTTTTTGTAAGTTGGAACAGGTGCATTTTTAAGTGTAACTCCAGCCAAAAAAAAGTTTTTTTTAAAGTTTTGGATAGCATAGGTAAGGATTTAAATCCCTGTAGTGTTTGTGTTGCTATCTGTCCCTATGTTCGGAAGATTTCACTTCACTTTCTCTCACTCTGATAACTGGATTTTGAAAAACGTGGCTTGTTGCAGAAATAAGGATTGTTGTTACAGCTTCAGTGGATACACCTTTTCCTCCGTGATAACTCTTCCAGGTGTAAATTTCCCTTCTGAGGAATAGATCTCTGTCACTTCCTGTTGTGTCATCCCTGTACTTAATGGTGAGTCATTTGTAAGTCAGTTGTTTTTAACTCAGATACTAGCTGTGGTTATAAGCAAAAATATTTCTAATCACTGAAATGCCCATATTTGTTAATGTACATAACACATATAAGCATATGTATACATGCACTGGGGACACAGAGCTTCTTAAACATCTGGCAGTCCTATATTTGATTGTTTCTGTAATGTCTTCTCTGTATGCATGTGTTTGTACCACACGGAACTGCTTGTTAAATGGTGTGAAGGGGAAAGATTGATCCACAGTGTCACTGGACACAAAAGTGTTAAACCAGTTGTTGGAAGAAAACCTTTGGGGGGGTGACATAGAAATCACTTTTAAAGTATAGCAATGAAATGCTAAATATTCAATGTACTACTGACAGAGAAATCGCATAACTGGAGAACAATTACCCCTGGATAGGGCAGCCATCTCAATATTACCTGCATTTATGAATTAAATATCACCACAATGCCTTTCAGCTCAATGAAGTGGCCTTCATTATGCTTTGGCACTGATTTCCAGCTAATGGCAAAAATGTAGTCATCAAGCATCAGAGCCTGCCTCTTCAGTACTTCCTCAGCAGTGAAATGAGAATAGCAAGAGGGTGAGCAAAGCTGAAGAATGCATACTGTAAAAATGAAGAAAAGTGAAAAAAGTGAAGCCAAACTTTAAGATTAAGATGATCCGGGGAGGCCCTGCTCTCAGTCCTGCCTCCTTCGCAGATGTGATTGGTGGGAACGAGAGACAGAGCCCTCTCAATGGTGGATCCTTGGTAGTGAAACTCCCTCCCTAGTGATGTTAGATCAATCCCCTCCCTCCTGACCTTAAGAGGGTGAAAACATGGCTGTGGAATCAAGCCTCAGAGATGAACTAGAGTGCAATAGAAGGACTGGAATTATGTACAATGACCACTGGAATGACCTAGATTATTATTGCAGATAGCATGGTTTTATAGTGATTCAGTTTGAAAACATACAAATGTGAATAGATCAATAGGTACCACTCTAGCAGAAAGGTAACAGTGCTCTATGCAGTCGTGTCAGCCACATGACCTTGGAGGTGTCTGCAGACAATGCTGGCTCTTCAGCTTAGAAATGGAGATGAGCACCCACCCCCAGAGTCGGACTCGACTGGACTTAATGTCAGGGGAAAACCTTTACCTTTACTTTTAATGCTTTAAAAATGTTTTAATGTATTTCAATTTTGATCTTAATTTAAATGTAAATGTTTATTTTAATTGTATATTGCTTTTAAGGCATTGAATTGTTCCCTATCTGAATGTATGATAACGTGGGCAAGAAATATTGGAAGAACGATAAAATTACAAGAATGGGAGCAAATATGGCAGAAGAAAATCAAATATACATACTCTACAGATATGAAAGGAAATTGGTTTAAGATGTTCTACAGATGGTACGTAACACCACATAAGCTGGGATTAATGTATAAAACAGCAAATAATAAATGCTGGAAGTGCGAAAATGAAGTGGGAACATTTTACCATTCATGGTGGTCTTGCCCAAGAGTTAACTCCTATTGGAGAAAAATACAAGACATATGTGAAAAAATATTAAAAGTAAAAATTAGTATGAAACCAGAATATTTTTACTGGGAATAATAGATGAAGATTTGAAACTAGACCAAAATCAAGATATTTTATTCACATATTTAACCACGGCGGCAAGGATGGTCCACGCAAAAAAAAAAGAAAATTAAAAGAGATGCCAACAATAGAGGAACTGTTAAATAAAATGGAGGATATAAAAGAAATGGACAAATTAACTTTTGCTCTAAGAGACTCTTATGGAAGACCCATGCAAAAAACAGACTGGAAGTTATATGAAGATTTTATCAAAATTTATAAAGGACAGAAAAACTAATCCAATACAGGATTTTTACTGAAAAAAGTTTAGTAGTAATTTAAAACAGGACTAAGATAGAAAGAGAGATATGCCATTATAGAGAGAATTAAGAAGAAAAAGACTATTTTACATAAACGCGGAAAAGATGATTTGGAAGTCACAAACCCCTACCTTTCCCAAATTTACCCAAGACTATCCAACCAATGCCACATACCTTTTACCCAACCCCAACTTTCCCTAAAACTTTCCATCCCCAATACACTAGATAGGTAGTATTTTAATCAATGTATATTTGAAAATTTATGCAATAAAAATTATTTTTAAAAAAATAATTGTTCCCTATCAGTAAGACACATTGAGTCCCCTTCGAGGTCAAGCAAGACAGGATATAAATAAAGTAAGTAAATAAAAATTTAAAAGTGTATGCCTCTACTGAAAATTTCCCAGGAGAAACTGCTCCCCAAGTCTACTTCAAGAAATCCAGGAGGAGTTATTTTTGGCAGCCCTTACCCGAACTTCAAATGGCCTATCCTCCACCCCTTCACCTCCTGCAATCTAAATCTAGCCCTGGGATTTTTTGCCTTTTGGAAGGAACTGTGTTTTAGTTGCTACTGATTTGTGTTATTATTATTTATCAAAATATGTGATGTTCCCCATTATAATCAATGCAGATTTTTAAAAACTTGTATGTTAAGTCAGATTTCCCTGCTGAATGGTATTATATGAGTGTAGATCAATCAGACCAATCCCTTAGAAGTTTTTATCTTCAAAACATGCATGAGTACACACATGTGTTTTGAGAGTACACCCTGGTAATAAAATCATGTATGGCACCCACAAGCCTTCAAAAACAGTCCAACGCATAGTGAAGTCTTGCATTGGAGTCATGAGGTTCCTATCCAATTCTGTAACCTCATTGCAAATGCTTCTGCTGCCAAGCGTTTATACTCTTCAACAAAGTTCCCAGCATGAATTATATATCATGAAATCCACCATCTAAGCTTTTTCTCTAGAGGCCATTCCATTGGTTTGTTTTATGTTAGGGGAAATTGCCCTTTTTAGGACAAAAAGTGAAGTAGTAGAATGATTGCAGTGTTTTATTTAACAGCATGCTGGGCAAATATATCAGTATTCAAGCTGAGCAATTTGGTATCAAAGAAAATATGCACTTTACTTTTTGCAGCAGTTGTTGAAAGTCTGCCCAGCAACAACCAACAACATGTAGCAAATAACAGGAGTTAAATAACATTTATTAAGTGGGCTATCATCTTATCTTAAAAGGTAAGAGTTAACTCTGGTGTGTATTACATGGAATTTCTACCTGAACACAGGTCAATATCTTAAGCTTTACAAAAATTATAATGGCAATGATTTTGTGTCTTGCCAAAAGCCAATCAGGTGGCCAGGAATGCCACAGAACACTGCCGTAGGTCCATGGATAATGCTTTTGCAGATGTTAATACAGTGTTCTCCTTAAACTACTTTAGCAACACTGCCATATTGAACTGGAAAGTTCAGGAGATACACCAAACGCCACACTTCATTAACTGCATTTTCATTGCTTGATGTTTTATGAGAATCAAGAAATTTGTCCTTTCTCAGCACTGGAAAGACAGAAACATTATATTTCATCTGGTCTTCATTATCTGAACTGAATGTAACTGGATGGCATGCTATTTTTACATCTTAGCCTAGTATTCCATATTTGAACTCAAAAACATGAGAAGGCAGATTTTAACAAGGAGACACTAATGACTTATGCTTTTATTGATGTAGTTATGGTTTTTATTATATGTTAATGTTTTAATTGTATTTATGGTATTGTGGGCATTGAATTTTGCTCTGTAAACTGCCTTGAGCCATCTGTGGGCTGAGAAAAGTGGTATACAAATACAGTAAATAAATAAATACACACTACCTTTTTCTGTAATAGACAGGTGTTGATGTGGATATTGGAAAATACAGAAATTTATACATATATTGTATGCACATTAGAAGCACTTAATCTTTTTTTTAAAAAAACGTTTTTGTTTGTCTATAATAAAAAACCTTTTTTTTAAAAAAAAAGCACTGAAACATAGAAAAATCAGATTCTCTCTGTATTGGAAAGCCAAGCTGACAGGACAAAAGGATGGTGAAATCGATCTTTGAGGTGTGTGTGAAAATTCCAGGGGGAGATGGAAACAGCTTGGTATGGACCATACCTTATTATTTCTAAAAGTAAGAAATTAGTCTTTCTCCCTCCCTCCTGACAGGTCAAAAGTAGGCCCATTGATTGATCTGTAGCTGAACCATAGTATCTGTAACTTTCTGTAAGATGCTCTTAGATAGAAAAAATGCTGAGACTTGCATGGAAATGCCCTATGTATGTAGAAAGATATGACTATGATGCTAAAGTGACGTTGCGATGGTGTTAACGTATGTAGGTGCATGTTTCTTTGTTTGCCTGTATTTGAAGATATATAAAAGGGAAAGTCAATGTCTTTATCCTCACTCTGGTTTGTTTTTGGAGTAAATTCCACACCAGGGTCTCAACTGAAAATAAAACTGTACTTTTCTGCCTCAACAAAGGATCACTCTTGGTGTTATCTCTCCTAATAGCAACAACAGTGCAAAGTCTCTTGCAGACGTGCACACACACCTTGAAAAACACAGCTTGCAAATGTAATTTAGTGATGGCAATCAAAGCCAAATTTAATGTCAGATGTGTAATGGTCGATTTGTTATGTTATAGTTTGTTATTACTTTGTTATAAACATGGACTTATTTCTGGGTTTCGGTTGGGTTGTCTATTTGTTTTTGTTTAGTTAATTATGGCATTGAATGTTTGCCTTTTTTGTTGGAAACCACCCTTAGTCCCCTCAGGGAGATATGGTGGAATATAAATAAAGTTTTTATTATTATTACATTGTTAATGTATATAAGTACACTATGGAATCAATGAGTAAGACCTCTGTGTAATAATTTCATGTAATGGTTTGTGGCTATGGAGAAGCATCACAAGTAAGTTACATTGTGTTCAATAAGGCTTACTTTCAGGAAAGTATATGTTGAGGTATAATCTTTTAGTCAGTATTTATCGGCTGAGAGGCCCTTAGATTTGGCAGACCTGCTGTGCTGTTGCAATACCAGATGTGTCAATGCATTATTGAAAATATACTGGCAACACAATTTCACTATTTTGGTAGAACTTAACATCAGTCAAGTTCCTGTGGAAGAAATGCCAGAATAGCAGCTGAAATTTGACAGTCATAGGCAGGATATAATCACAGCTCAAGCATGCTATGATGCCTATCTAATTCATGACTGAATGTGTGTTGAATTTTCACACCACCCTCCTAGATTTGGCATATACACACATGCAAAGTATACACATATCTCCCATTCTTCATGATCACTGAAATATACAGTAGATGTTAAAAACATGTCTGCCCTGCCCCTGACCTGTTGATTTACAACCTTCTGAATTATGAAATCCTTGTATAATATTTCATGGTGGTTGTTGTTATGTTTCTTCAATTTACGATGACCCTATCACAAGGTTTTCTTAGCACGATTTATTCAATTGATTCTCCCCCTCCCCTCCCCCCAGCCTTGCTCTAAGGCTATGAGGCTGTAACCCTATATGGCTCATGTCCAGACTATTTAGCATATCTCATCTCCCAATACAAATATGCCCAGGCCATAAGATCTTCAGGAGAGGCCCTTTTCTCAGTCCCACCACCATTGCAAGCACAGTTGGTGGGAACATGAAAGGGGGCCTTCTCAGTGGCTGCCCCTCAACTCTGAAATGCCATGCCCAGGGAAGCCACAATGCCCTCATTCCTTCTGTCATTCCGGCGGTAGGCTAAAACATTCCTATTCAGACAGGTTTTAAAAAAAGAAAGTTTTTAAAGACTGAGCCAGGGGGTATTGTGTGGCGTTTTATGTATTTTAATAGATATTTAATGGTTTTACAGATTTTAACTATTTATTTTTCATACTCCTATAATTTAATTCTATTTTAATGTTTATATGTATACATATTATGTTTTAAATTATCCATGGTATTGTTTTTAGCATTGTTATCCATCTTCCCAGGGTTCCTACCCTAGAGCCACATGGTGACCTTTCACCCAGCTCCTTAGTGTTTAAAGACCGTTCCTCCTGGTTGGAAATGTTACAACCTTCCCAGTGTTCGTCTTGACTCCACAAGGTAGCAAACTGATTATAGGTGGTTATAGAATCATAGAATCATTTCGTTAGAAGAGACCTCATGGGCCATCCAATCAAAGCCTCTGCCAAGAAGCAGGAAAATTGCATTCAAAGCACCCCTGACCGATGGTCATCCAGCCTCTGTTTAAAAGCCTCTAAAGAAGGAGCTTCCACCACAATGCATCACCTACCATGTTTCCCCGAAAGTAAGACAGTGTCTTACTTTCTTTTTATCCCCAAAAGCCCCACTATGTCTTACTTTCGGTGTATGTCTTATATTGGAAGAGGAAGGGCAAAGCCGAGGAGAACTCTCCTCAGCTTCGCCCTTCCAGCTAAAGGGACACGCCAGCCTCAGAAGCACCGATTTCCCTGCTTCTGAGGCTGGCGTGTCCCTAGAGGAAGGGCAAGGCCGAGGAGAGCTCTCCTCAGCCGCCCTTCCAGCTAAAGGGACACGCCAGCCTCGGAAGCGGGAAATCGCTGCTTCTGAGGCTGGCGTGTCCCTTTAGCTGGAAGGGTGAAGGCATGGAGAGCTCTCCTTGGCTTTGCCCTTCCTCTTAAAGGGACACACCAGCCTCAGAAGCAGCGATTTCCCCGCTTCCGAGGCTAGCGTGTCCCTTTAGCTGGAAGGGCGAAGCTGAGGAGAGCTCTCCTCGGCTTCGCCCTCCCTCTTACAGCCTCAGCCGGGGCAGCAGAACCGGGAGAAATCGCCGCTTCTGCCGCCCTGAATGTCACTGTAGGAGGGAGGGAGGGGCCAAGGGGAGCCCTCCTCGGCTTCGCCTCCCTCTTACAGCTTCAGCCAGGAGGGGCGGGGGAGGCGGGGGCGGGGCCGCTCCTGACAGCGTGCAACACGTCTTACTTTCGGGTACGGCTTATATTAGCCAACCCCCCTGAAACCCCCGATACGTCTTACAATCGGGGGTGTCTTACTATCGGGGAAACATGGTACTTGCCTAGGCTCATGTGACCCTAAAGTTCCTGTGCTGCAGCACTGGCTCCTTCTTCTCAGCAACCAGTGGAGCCTCACTAGCATTCCATCCACAATCTTTGCAACCAGTAATAAGATATGGGAGATATCCCATGGGAATACAGAACCAATGTGTATTTGTGTTATCTGCCTCCCTGCTGCCAATTATACTGGTCATTCAGTTTTCAGCAAAATGATTATTGATCTAGATTTGAACTAGCAATGTTTGTGAACAGCTTTGCACCAGATTTGAATGCAAACTACATAAGAATCCCTTTGCTTACTGTTACTTGCAAGTGTGAATGGAGTAAAATGTTCTGCTCAGTGCAAGGGTCTTGAACAATGAATTCTTGAGAATGTCTGTGCCCACTTTAAGAAAATGCATGAAAAAGATTCCCTTGTTATTCCAATTGGCTACTATCTATTTCTCTGTGTTCCTTACTGATAGAGTGTGTGTGCAGCAGCTGGAGCTTCTCATTAAGGAGCAAATACACCAATGGCTTGGAGAAACAACCTAAAGGCTTTATTATGGTTCTGTCTAAGATAGAGCATTCTTTCTCCAGTAGCTGATTTAGCAAGCGAGCACAAGAGGAAGGTATCTGAGTTAACAATTTTGAATGTTGAGTTGAATGTGAAGCCAGTATCTCTCATGCCAATGACTTTGTGGGAAAAGGCCTTGGCTATTCCTCTAGCCTCAAGGAGGAACCTACCAATTCTACAGAGGCAAATGCAATTTGTCAACCTTCTGGTTATGTTTCAGCATCGATGGTTGTAAGGTCCAATCCAAAGTGGTCAGAACCAGAGAATGAGAGACCCTCAAGGATCTCCCGTCATGCTTTGCCTTCTACTTCTTATGCCATTTTTCTTTCATTTCCATGTGTGGAGGCTGAATTGATTCACTTAATATGAACAGTCCATCCAGGAGTAGCTGATACATCAAAATATACCTGGAAGCAGGTCAACTCCTATCCTAAGATATATCTGTAAAGACACAGGATCAAATAGAGATCATTTTTCTGATACTCTTAATGATGACTCAAGGGCAGTTGGAGCCAACACAGAGTGAATTGGAATAGATCCTGAGTTGGAAGTTACATGTTGAAGAACTAAGTGTTCACGAGAGCATAGCCAAAACTGAAGGAGTAACCAACAGAATCAAGAACCAATCCAGAAGTGTGAGGAAAAAACCAAAGCCAACAACAATCTGGCAAGAAGCCAGGAACAGTCTTAATATCAGTAGGAAGAGAACATAATAACACTGAGCAATTCCAATGATGTTGCAGGAACGAGTCTATGGCACCAGGAGCATGGAAAGGATTATTACCCAAAAGCTTAAGTAAGAGGCCTAGAAAGTTTTAAATAGCACCATACATAGGTCTAGATAACCCATGCGTGTGAATCATAGAGGCCACAGGGAAATAAAATGTGTGGTACTAATAAATTATATAGTATTTTAAAGCATTACACAACACACTCAAAAATAGAGTCCAGTAACAATGTCAGGATTCTTATGATTCCTTGCAGAATTTCTATGTTTTGAAAATACACTCGATTTTTCACTCTTCTGTGTCTCCTTTCATAACAACTATGAAAAACAATAACCACCAAACATTTGTAGATGAAAAAAACCAGTGGGTGAAGTTACTTGAAAACATCAGAGGTGATCTGCGACATTAAAGACAAATGCTGAGATAACTTTGTAATCAAATTAAATTGTTTTATCAATGACTAAAAAACAAAACTATTTAATGATGTAATATAAGAAACTATTATAATAATTAAGGTTGTCAAATCAAGTATGCTAGTGAATGTCTTTTCCCAGGATTTTGCAGAAATTGTTACTTATCTGAAAGCCTGGGAAATTTTACAATAGTCAGAAATATATTTAAGTCATGGTTCAGAACAAAGAACCATTTCCACCGCTATAACTTTGAAGTCTCCACTGATTTGATCTAGGTTGACCAGAATACTAGTTAAGTCCACTTCAGTGCTTTGGCTAAGACCTCCATATGCATAATACCAGCAGTTCCATCCAGCTCTTCTGCTGCCTGACTGGTTTGACTTCTGCAACATGCTCTATATTGAGCTACCTTTATACCAAGTTTGGAATCTCCAGCTGGTTCAAAATACAGCAATCAGATTAGTTATGGAAGCAGTGAGCATATTACACCTATCCTAAAGTCACTCCTCTGGCTGCCAGTTAGTTTCTGGGTGTTTATTTGACCTTTACAAAGGGTTCATTTGACATTAAAGCCCTGCATGGTTTGGTGCCAGGTTACCTAAAGAATCGCCTTCTCGCGTATAATCTGCCCCGCACTCTTATGTCCTCTGGGAGGCAGTTACTCCAGCCAAAACCCGACTGGCAACCACCAGGGGACCTTTTCATCAGCTGCTCCACGACTCTGTAACAACCTACCGATAGAGCTTTGACAGCTTGATCAGCTATTGGAATTTAAGATTCAAGTGAAGGCCTCTCTCTTCTGGCAGGCCTAACCAGACAGTCTTAATGATGAATTTTAATAATGTATGCCTAATTTTTGTTTTGTGGAAATACATTTTAATATATGTATTTTATGGAGTGCTTTAAAATGATTATGTGCTTATATATGTTTTAGTAATGCTGTAAACCCCCCCCCCCCCCGAGCCGTGATGAGAGGTGGGCAAGAAATAAAATTATTATTATTCAGTTTTTACTTGAAAACATATGATACTTTGGTACCAAATGAAATAGTGGGAATCCTTATAACCAGAAAGGGAAAATTCTGTTGATAAAGGAATAATCTTGCCACCACCCCAATATATGTGACCCTTTGTGTTGGGATAAATTATTTATCCAAAGTAGAACAATGGTCTTTTCCAAGGGAACTTTTAGCTTTCCCACAAGAATATATTTGGTATTCCCAGAGGCCTTGTGACATTTTTTCCAAATTTTCTTAGGTATTTTATTTCTTTTTTTAATCTTCCAGAAAGTACACCCAGAGAAATGCAAGGAAATGACAGCAAAGAGAAACTGAACAGCAGTAGTGTGATTACCCCCCAGAGAAACAACGGATACTGAATTGAGCAATGACACTATCACTGTTGACCTGTTTTCAAATAAATAGTTATGCTAGTTTATTGCAGTATTAAAATTGTGGGAGTGGGGTAAGGAGTCCTGAGGCACTATTAAGACTAAATCATTTCTTTGAGCATGCACTTTTGTTGATTACAACCCACTTCTGTTCTTTTTGGGGACATTGCTTTTGGAAACTAATACGAATTGTGCATGCAAGATTCCAGTTTTAATGAATACGTATTGTTGATGGAAGTGAGGAAAGGGAGAAGTTAGGTTTTAAAAAGTCATGCAACTGTTTCCTTATCTTTCAAGCTCAAAACAAGGAGCAGGAGATCTGAAAATATTGAGGGAAATTTTCCATGTATGTATGTATGTGCATGCATGCATGCATGCAAGTAAGGTTTTTAATACAGTTGGGCAAATATATATTTAAAAAACAAATTAGAATGGAACTGTATGTCATATTTTCCAACAAACCCATAAGGAAAGCTTTGTAGTGCAAAAATAACGTAATAAACACATTTCTAATAACTTTCCTGTCTCTGAGAAAAGCCCCACAGGAATGCTAGGCCTTGCAAAGTGGACTGTATGTGATTTACAATACCTGAGATGTGATACTTCTGATGCTTGTGTAATACACAAGGAAGATTTCTCCTTCCTCAAAGAGGGTAGTGGGATCTCAGATACCCTAATTTCCCACATAAATACAGCTTCTCTTAGTCTCCTCAAAGCTGGCAGGTTTTGGTCAGAGGCGCCATCTCTGAGGTAATTATTTTCAGCCCTGACTGGAATTACTTCTGGCCACCAATAGGTGGTGCACTCTCCTGCAGAGTTTCTGTCAGCCTGATATTGAGGGAAAGCCTTAAGCTGCTTTTTTGTAAAAAGGTTTCTTCCACACAATCTAAGCCTTATCAACAGATGGCCATCCAACCTGTTTAATAATGAGAATAATAATAATGATATATTGGGATCCTGGAGTTAGAGGGACAGCGCCCTCTACTGTATATAGAAATGCTATGCAGGCAGTATTTCAGCCATCCTGTAGGGCGCAGCCTTAGCCATCTCGGCAACCCTCACCTATGGTCGTTTGGCAAGTACTAGACCGCAGCGCCTCTGCCCGCCTCCGGGCGTCCGGTAAAGCGCAAGGATACAGCGCCTCTGCCCCACCTTCTGGCGTCCGAAGCGCAAGGCCACAGCGCTCTGCCCGCTCTGGCGTCCGGCAGCGCAAGGCCACAGCGCTTGCCCCGCCTTCTGGCGTCCGGCAAGCGCAAAGGCCACAGCGCTCTGCCCCCGCTTCTGGCGTCCGCAAGCGCAAGGCCACAGCGCCTCTGCCCCTTCTGGCGTCCGGCAAGCGCAAGGCCACAGCGCTCTGCCCGCCTTCTGGCGTCCGCAGCGCAAGGCCACAGCGCTCTGCCCCGCCTTCTGGCGTCCGGTAAGCGCAAGGCCACAGCGCTCTGCCCCGCCTTCTGGCGTCCGACAAGCGCAAGGCCACAGCGCCTGCTGCCCGCCTTCTGGCGTCCGGCAAGCGCAAGGCCACAGCGCCTCTGCCCGCCTTCTGGCGTCCGGCAAGCGCAAGGCCACAGCGCCTCTGCCCTCGCTTTTCTGGCGTCCGAAGCGCAAGGCCACAGCGCCTCTGCCCCGCCTTCTGGCGTCCGGTAAGCGCAGGCCACAGCGCTCTGCCCCGCTTCTGGCGTCCGGCAAGCGCAAGGCCACAGCGCTCTGCCCCGCCTTCTGGCATCCGGCAAGCGCAAGGCCACAGCGCCTCTGCCCCGCCTTCTGGCGTCCGGCAAGCCCAGGGCCACAGCGCTCTGCCCCGCCTTCTGGCGTCCGGCAAGCGCAGGGCCACAGCGCCTCTGCCCCGCCTTCTGGCGTCCGTAAGCGCAAGGCCACAGCGCCTCTGCCCCACCTTCTGGCGGCCGGCAAGCGCAAGGCCACAGCACCTCTGCCCCGCCTTCTGGCGTCCGGCAAGCGCAAGGCCACAGCACCTCTGCCCTGCCTTCGGGCGTCCGGCAAGCGCAAGGCCGCAGCGCCTCTGCCCCGTCTTCTGGCATCTGAAGCGCAAGGCCACAGCGCCTCTGCTCCACCATCGGCATCATGCTATTGGTGCTGGGCGGCATCAAGAGCATGCTTGTCATACCAGAGGCCTGCGATTGGGTTTGCGGCTGAATACCAGCTCCTTCCTCTGCTATTGTTGTGCAAATGGTGCATGCACAGGGGTTCAGCACTGGTGCCGATATCGACACGAAGGAGAAAGCTGGTGCAGGTGCGCACTAATTGTGTTATTCTCATTGGAGATGATATGATTTTGCAAGGAAGGCACAATTTAAGCCCTCCTGACAGAGGGCCAGCTATCCCTGGGCTTAATAATAACAGCAGCAACATCAAATCCCTGAGTTGGATAGGACCCTAAGAACCATCCACCAACCCTCTTCTGCCAGGCAATATTGGGCACATTCAAAACTCTCAGGAGCCAGCATCCTGCACTTAGGAGGGAACCCAATTAAAGCATCTCCAACAGAGAGCCATCCAGTCTTTTTAATATTAATGATACTAATAATGATACCACTTAAAGTAGAGTCCAAAGGTAGGAAGATATCCCAGAGGGTATCCAGTCCAAAAAATAACAAAACAAAACAAAAAAACCACATAGGTTGGACAAGATCCCCACGAACAGAATCCATCGGCCTCACCTAAAATCTCTTGCTTCTAATGACTTCCCTCCCGGGTTTTTACTCAGAAGTAAATATTGTTGTTTCTGGCGGGGACACCTGGGAACCAGAGATGACTCTGGAACAGGGCTCTCAATGCCTCTAAGGTGTGGACTTTCCTTCATTCATTGGTTGCCCAAAAAATATGACATGCCCTGGGATCGGCCATCCAGTTTTGCGCAGGGCTGGAGGTTGTCTATGAAACGCGCTTTTGTTGGAAGGAGACCACCAGAGTCCAAGACCACGACTTACGCCCAGAAAATCTTTCTTCCTCATAATAATAAAATTTTTACTTCTTGGTTATTTTAGAATCATGTTTTTTGCTTAATTTTTAGTGTCCAGCTAGTTTGAGTTAAACTGCTGGACTTTTGATTGTTTAGATTTATTATTGTATAAAAGCAAATCAATTATTGGGGTTTTCAATTCAACTGCATTCTGTAAATCTTAAACAAATGAACTGGAGTGCTCTTTTGTAAAGATCACCCACTATATTTACAGGATCGGTTCCTTTGGGTGTTTGTCTGTGGTTCCTTCTCCACCTATTTTGGACCTTTGCCTCCTTTCTTCGTATTATTTTGCTTTTTTGGCTTTCAAACGGACAACCACGGCCTACTTGAAGGCAGTTTTCGGATGAAATGGCTTTATTAACTAACTGCTTTTTTGGGGGGATCACCTTTCTTTTGCCCCCAAATGTTTTTATTCTTACCTTTTTGGGTTTTAAAAAAATTTTGTTACCAGGCATGCCGCATTGTTCTCTTTTTTTATAGGTAATGGGTTCTTGGGTCATTCTCACCCCGCCCGTGGTTTCTTCATTGACAAGGTATTGGTGCTGACACCCTTTAATCTAACAACTCATTGGACAGGGAAACAAAAACCCCGGCCTTATGGAGGAGGTCATTGCAGGCCGCTTCATTTTGGCCATTAAGCTTGGTCTATCAATTTGATGGGATCCCGGGGGTTTCCTTCTGACGCAAGATGCTGAAACATAAGCAGGAAGGCATCAGGACAGCCCACAAACGTTGCTTTTCCTGATCAACCCTGAAATGTCCTGATGATGCTTTCAACTCTTCTTGTATCTCATCCCTGAAATGTCCATGATGATGTTTTCTCAACTCTTCTTGTATTCTTTCACTGCAACATTTATGCTGCGCTTGAGTGTCTCCTTAATGATCTTCTGTGTGGAGCTTATTGTTAAGTGACTTGTATTGGTGTTTACGCTTACTGGCCTTAGCCTCAGTAGGGTATGAGATAGCTCCAAGTGGGTAACTTATGATGTGTTATAAGTCGACCAGCAGTGTGCTATTAGCACTTGACATCTGGGCCTCCCCTCCCTGTGTGGGAGATCCAGGACCTTATGACAAGAGGAGGCGGCCAATTGCACCCTTCAGTCTTCTTCCCTTGCTTTTCTCCTGCTGCTACTGAGTACCTGGGAGAAATAGTGGCTAGCATCTGAACGTTGCACCAGCCAAACATCTTGAATTGCTCAATCCCTCCTACGTCTTAAGTGTCGTTTATTCGTTGACTGACATTTAAGAAAGTTTGTCAATTAGAAATTTAACCATAATGACATTTAGGTTCGATTACTTGGTATATTAGTCATGCTATTACATTGTGTCCACTTAGTTCTGTACTCAGTGCACATAACTTCATATTGCTCTGCAACTTGGAGATAGATCTGGTCATGACATTCTCTGTTTGCTCTATCGTGTCAGCACTTAAACCGAGCACAGGCCTAGTGAAGCGCTTCCTCTCGGCATTCCTTTACTGATTCTCTTTGCACTCGAATGGTGTCTAGTCTACCAGTGGGCGATATGGTTTGTTCCTCATTGTCCCATGGTTGCTGTACCAGCCATGCTTCTCTTCCATCCTCGAGATGTCCTGGGATGACCAGGGCACACCTTGAATTATTTTAAACTTCTCACATCTCAAGAGCACTGATTCCCTCACCCAACTAGCATTTGGGTATATGTTGGATGGGTGGTAACACCTATTCCACCTCTGTCACAACTGACAGCTGTTATAGAGCCGGCTTAGAGAGCTTTCTAAGTGCCCTCGTGCTTGCGACGGACCCAGCTCCACTTTCTGTAGCCTTTGGGAGGTGTGCCCTCGTCAGCGCATCTTCTTTGCCTCGTCTTCACGCTTGGGGATAGTGCGTCCTCCTGAATGACGCTTTGGCTCTTGGCTTCCGTGAGTGTGTTTTATTAGTGAAACATCTTCTTAGCTGCATGACTTTGCGGAGTCGTGTGTATGATCTTCACTCTTTTCTGGGCACTTGATAATTTACTGGGACAAGGTGGTAACGCGTGTGCTGACCCCACGCTCCCATATCGTAGTAGGTTGCCTTGTTAACCCCTCCTTGTATTGGATGTCAAGAGGGCTCTGGCTTTGATGTTTGTGGGGGCGAAGGGGACTCAATAAGTCCCCTACACTATTTCTCGAGTACCGGGAGGATGCCAGTGGCCTCCCAGTTTTTCCACACCGATTGACTTGTTCAATCATCTCGACGGCCTGTCTGATTTACCATGTGACTGGGTGCACTTTACCTGAGCAGGTTAAGGATCACTCCACTAAACCTGCGGTAGCCTCCACTATCTTTCTGAGGGGATTTTTTGGCCAAGATCGCTGTGTGATAGATGCTTGGTCTACTCTATTCACCATCATCATACATAGCAGGCTTGATACTTCTTGTCGGTAAGGTGTAGCCTGTAACAGTGCAGTCCTTTTTCTTGGTGATGGCATGACGCCCACCAGCCGCTTTATTAGCTTGCTAGTCTACTACCAAATGTGCGATTCACAGGGACCACGATGGGGAAATATAGGTTGCTTACCTGTAACCGTAGTTCCCGAGTGGTCACCTGTGAATTCGCATCCCCCCCCCATCCTCCCCGCTGTTGTCATGCCTCAGTCCTTCAAGCTGCTTTTTGCGGCGGAGTAAAGGATCTGAGGTGGCAGCCCCTCCCACTGGCTATATATGCTCAAGGGGAGTGTGGGCGGGGCTACCATTTAAAGTGATAATATCTTTTTAATAGATTCCGAACTGTCTGCGCAGGCGCAGGAAATACCAAATGTGCGAATTCACAGGTGACCCACTGGGAACTACGGTTACAGGTAAGCAACCTATATTTTTTAATTTTTATTCAGAATAAATGTATGGTAATCTGAAAATTATAGTGTTGCCAGATGGAGTTTTTATCCCATTTTTACTGTACCATTTCCCCAGTTTAACCTCTCTCTCCCTCAAACTTATATTGTCATCATAGAAGAAAAAGGTTTCACCCAGGACTAATGTCAGATTCATCTGGGAATGGGAACGTTGTTTATTTTTGTGGATAATTCCATTTATTTTAACAGATTTTCTTTCTTCAGCAATAGCCAGGAATAGAGAGTTGTACAAATAGAATACACGGAACAAATGCTTATGTTGAGCAATCCTTCCTTCTTTTCTACAGGTTTCCATGTCATGTGCCAGTTTGTTCCAGTGACCTTTTCAGGAGCAGTTTTTGGATGGAGATAGGAGGTGGCAGAGGAATTTTTTTTCAGCAGGAAGAGAAAGGCCTGCTTCATGAACACAGCCTCCACCCCCTTCACTGAGACAGCAAGTATTTCTGTGATATCTGAACATTAGGAAGAACTTCCTGACTGTGAGAGCTGTTCAGCAGTGGAACTCTCTGCCCCAGAATGTGGTGGGGGCTCCTTCTTTGGAGGCTTTTAAACAGAGGTTGGATGGCCATCTGCTGGGGGTGCTTTGAATGAGATTTTCCTGCTTCTTGGCAGGGGGTTGGACTGGATGACCCATGAAGTCTCTTCTAACTCTGTGATTCTATGATATATTTCTGGAAAACGAAGTCCCTTGTCTTTACAGGGACCTCAGAGCCCATCATTGTATTAATATACACATATAATATACAATATATGCATTCACCTGTAATATTTCTGGAATAAATTCTTACAATTTTCTGTTATAGGCCAGGTATTGTTTCCTTAAGGTAAATCCTAGTAAGTTCAATGACCATGCTAAGTAAAGGGATCTGGGAATTGTAGCCCCAAAGGTATGTTTTCCAAGCTCTGGGCAACTAGTCAAAAGAAACTTTTGGAATGTAAAGTAGTTGGGTACTGGCAACCAAGTTACAAACAAGATATGTTCTGTAGATTTGTTCTTACAATGAATTTTTAGTTCAAAACCTATTTTAGTTCTAATGCCCAGACCAGGACATAGCTCCACACAAGTTAGGTATCATCTTGAGAACTAACTAGAGCTGTTTCTTCACAGTACTTGAAAACAATGCTTCTAGTAACACAGCCAAAAATCAAATTAACTTCTTTATGTGGCTGCCCCTATTACACTACTTATTCGTGCTGAGCCTTGGATTGTGTCCAACCTCAAGATCCTTTTCACAAGTACTGCTGCCAATCTGGCTAACTCCCATGCTATACTTGTGGATTTGCTTCTGCTTTACCCAATGCAGAATGTTTCATTTCCCTCTGCTAAATGTCATTCTTTTACTTTATTTTTCAAATCATTATTTTTTTAAAAAATGCTCTTGCTAAATTAGGGAGAAGAATAAGGCAAAATCACAACTCTGGGATAGTGATCTCCTTTCTCAAATAATGTCTTGCCATACTAGTGTAGCTAAAGGATCAGATACTGTTTGCCTTCAGGTGGGGATCTGACAATAGCAGTATTTTCCAATCCAATATACCAATGGACTCACAATTGAAACCAATGTCAAGACCGTCCATGTATAGTATTTCCAATTTCAATGTATGACTGTGAAAACTTGACAGTGAAGAAAGAGGATTGCCCAATTAAAATGTGCTAGAGAAAAGTTTTACACATACAATGGACTTCCAAAATATGTAGGTTATAGAGCAGTGATGGCAAACCTTTTAGAGACAGAGTACACAAACCGGGGGAGGGGGGGAGTTGGGGGCAAGTGGGCAGCCGACAGGAGGTGAATGAACAAGGGAGCAGGTGGCGGACAAGTGGCGGAAGAGCAAGGGGTGGCCAAGCAGGGGGGCGGGAAGGGGGTGGGCAGGCAAGCAGGGGGCAGGTGATGGCTCACATGCCAGGAGAGGGTGCTGCATGCCCTTTCTTGCATTCGTGCCATAGGTTCTCCACTACTGCCCTATAACAAAGCATTTCCTGGAAACCAATATCGCCAACTATGAGGCTATTGTATTTTAGCCATACCAGAAATAACATGCCTCATCAGAAAAGAAAATAACAGTTAGTAAAGTAGGAGGCGGTACTAAAAGGACTGTTGACTACAGTGTATTCTGGAGCTATTTCATGCTTAGGAGTACCATATATTGAAGCCAACCTGATGGAAATTAGTAACAATGCTTTTGAAAAGTCTTTAGCAGCAAGACACAAGCTTCTAAATAAGGGATTCTCAACCTTTGTTCATTCATGTGTTCTGAATGTCAGGTACTAGATGACCCTTTGCAAAGTGGGGGGGAGGAATCATGAGGTAGTATAAGGAACTATCTGGCTGTTTCCCTACCATTGGGGTCCATGATTTCGAACTTCATCAGATGGCCCTTTCTAAAGCCGGGCAAGTGGGAAAAATAATGGGGCACTGTAGAGAACTGTCTGGCTGTCTTCCCTACCATCGGGGGCCATGTTCTCCCTTCCCACAATGTTTTCCTGCTGTCCTCACTTCCTCTTCAGCCCCTTTGTGCTCAGTTTCTCTCCACTGTCACAACACTGCCAACATGGAGCCCCATAAAGTCCTGTCAGAAGGAGCCCTGCTTCATGAGATGGACTCCGTGCAGGCAGCGCAGAGAAGGGAGGTGGGGGAAAGTGTCAGAAGAGTGGGGAAAACATCTTACCCTGTTATCTCCCAGCAGGGTCCATCTTCGGGGGTGGCCAGCCATTCCACAATCTTTCCGTATCTGCTACCCCCCCCCCCCCACACACACACACACACACACTTTCTGGAAGCCGGAGTCGGGTAACAGAAGGGAGTTGTCTCTCCTTTGTAGAATGCTAGTTCAAATACCATGGGCAGCCACCAGGTGGATACCGAAAGTGGCCGTATGTCATGGGATGGCCTATGTGGGACTACGTTTCACCAGTGTGCGAAAACAGAGAACACAAAAGAAATAGCCATATAAGGTCCCTAGTTAGCTTGGTCAACAATCAGGAATTTTGGTAACTGAAGTCTAAAACTTTTGGAGGATCAAAAGTTGCAACCCAGCTTTGGATGGAATATAAAATGTTCCTTCTTAATACATAGCAGCAATTTTCCTGGATATGGGTACCTGACATATTTTGCACTCTATTCTAAATCCCACAAGTATGAAGTTTAGATCCATAGAGTACAGGCAGTCATCACCATAGGATATTCCTTGTGGCCGGGTATGATTGCCTTCCAAGTGCCTTGGTGGTGGGTCTGTAGGTGACTGTAGAAATCTATTCTTGATCCACATATTCTTTCGCAGTGATGACATCTATTTCCAGGTGGAAGGCGGTCCCGGTCAGGGTTGACTTAACATGCCTTCCTCTTGGCACGTTTCTTCCTTTCACCCTCCATCATATTATTGTCTAAAATACTTATTTATTTAAAATATTTTTACCCTGCCTGTATAAAATTCCCCAGCACTGCTGTTTTCACAGAAAAACTTCTAATTAGAATGCTCCAAAGGCTAGGGATTCCCATAGTTCTTGTGGCCGTTTATGCCAAGTTTGGTGGTGGGTTAAGCCCATCTTTAAATCTCTTTTGCTGTCCAGCAACATTCCGCAGTGATGACGATTCCCAGGTGAGAGTTTAGGGAGCCGGTTTGGCAGGCATTCCTTTCACATTAGGCATTTAGAGTACAGGCATTACCCCCCTTCTTGAATTCCCCCAGCACTTATGAACAAGATCACAAAGCAGTGTTTCTCAACCTTCCTAATGTCGCAACCCCTTAATACAGTTCCTCATGTTGTGGAAACCCCCAACCATACAATTATTTTCGTTGCTACTTTATAACTGTAATTTTGCTACTGAATCGTAATGTAAATATCTGGTATGCAGGAAGTATTTTCATTCACTGGACCAAATTTAGCACAAATACCTGATACACCCAAATTTGAATACTGGTGGGGTTGAAGGGTTGATTTTGTCATTTGGGAATTGTAGTTGCTGGGATTTCTAATTAACCTACAAACAAAGAGCATTCTGAACTCCACCAATGATGGAACTGAACCAAACTTGACACACAGAACTCCCATGATCAACAGAAAATACTGGAAGGGTTTAGTGGGCATTGACCTTGAGTTTTGGAGTTGTAGTTCACCTACATCCAGAGAGCACTGTGGACTCAAACAATGACAGATCTGAACCAAACTTGGCACACAGATATAACATGGCCGACTGTTAACACTGTTGGGATTTGGGGAGGATTGACTCACGATTTTGGGGTATGTAGTTCACCCACATCCTTATGTATTTTCTAATTGGAGCATTAATTTTAAAAAACAAAATGCTTTGTGAATCTTATTTTCTCATATTATTCTGAAAACTTAATAAAGATTTTTTTTAAAGGAAATACTTTTTTCTAATAAATAGCATTACAAATTACCTAAGCTGCTTCTGCTGCTGCTGCTTCTCCTCTTCCTGATGTTGCTGGACCACTCTCAATTCCACATCACATGGGTGTTGTTCCCCCTGCCTTGAAAGGACTCACTAGGACGAGCCTCCCTCCAGCCTCACACACACTCCCTCACCCATGCATGCACACTGTGCTGTCATGCACCAAGCATGCCTGCTCTCCCCTCCCCACTTGGAGTCTCAGAAACAGCCCTCCTCTTGGCTGAGAGGCCAGTTGAGAGGACAGCCAATTACAGCAGGAGGGGGGCTTTTGGTGGGAGGATTTGCTGTCTATTTCCCAAAAGGAAGAGAAGGACAAGTGCAGCGATCTTCAACCTTCTCTGATAAAGGGGTTCCTAAGACCATCGAAAATATGTGTTTTCTGGTGATCTTGGTGACCCCTCTTAAACCCCCTCACAACTCCTCCCCCCCCCCCAGGGGCCCCGACCCCCAGGTTGAGAAATGCTGACCCAATGATTTTTTGTCAATTTTTAAACTAAAATTATACAAGCAGTCCCCAAATTATGAACAAGATAGTTTCTGTAGATTCATTCTTAAGTTGAATTTTTATGTAAGTCAAAACAGGTACATTTTTTAAGTGTAACTCCAGCCAAAAATATATATTGCTTAGTTTTGGATAGCATAAGGAAGGGATAACACCCTTGTGGTGTTTGTTTTGCTGTATTCAGAAGATTTCCCCTTACTTTGTGTCCCAGTGATATTTGGATTGTGAAAAATTTGGATTGTTATGCAAACAAGGATTGATGAGAAAGCTTCAGTGCCTCCACTGAAGCTTTCAGGAAAATACTTCCTTTCCAAGGAATAGATTTCTTCCTGTTGTCTCACCCCCATTCTTAACTATGAGTTGTTTGCAAGTCTGATGTTTATAACTAGGGGACTGCCTGCAAATAACATCTGAAACTAAAGAGTCTGAAGCAAATAAAATGCAGCCAACACAGTTTGTTCTGAAAACTCATAGGTCTGTTAAGTGCATGGCAAATGCAAACATATTTTAACACATTTCCACTGCTTTGTTTCATCCTACTATAACAGTAAGATAATAACTACATAAAATGGATAGTGCCTAGAAAATGTTTACATTCATTAAGTCTTGCAATTAAACTATTGCTCAAAGAATCTGCATATGCTAAAGGTTGGCAAATATAGTATCTGTAGGTATGTGTTCTAATGTTATTTCCAAATTATCGGTATCAGTGTTTTTTTCTCCCCTGATCACAACCTTTATATATTTTTCAGAAGCATGTTTTGTTTTGGATTGCATGTTATTTTCCACTGATATGCTTTCTTGAGGAGTATGATCCATAACATTTAGCCTCCCTTGGCAGCATTTTGGATAGTTCTTGAAGCATTCAAAGGGATCGTGGCACTTCTCACAAGGAAAATATGAACATCCTCCCACGATTTGCACAGAGTTACTGCTTGATTCATTTCTTCCTTTAAATGATTTCAGCGGAGCCTCAAAAGCTGATCTGTAAGTGCAGTTTTGCATGCCTCTGGGACAAAAGCAACTTTTGAGGCATAATTGCTGGAGTACTGTAAGATCTTTGACAATGGTGCTTCGGAAATTGGGCTTTAGAAAAAGACACATAGCTGGGTTGTAAAGTGTTGAAGACTTTGCAAATACAGCTGGCACTGCAAAAGCCACTGGAGGAATCTTGTCAATTGATCCAAAGGCGGCCCACATTGCAATGATAGCATACGGGCTCCAGGCCACAAAAAATCCAATACATACAGCGATGCTCAGCTGGAAATGAGAAAAGAAAACCTTGTTATCAAGACAGAAAAATTGGGCGTGTCAAATCAATAGATTATTTCATCCATATCACCCTATTTCCAACAATTGTCTAGTACTGGTACTTCAAATGTTAGTATTTTCAACTGATTATGTTTCATCATCTGGTCAATAGAGATGACAATTTTATTATTTATGTCAGTGATTTTCATTACTAGAGATAGTATAGAGAAAGTGCAGAAGGAGCCGTGTCTAAATTCCTATTGGTATATTACGCGAGCATATTGATATTTTGGCTGATATATAACAATCATGTATAGGGAGTACCCTCACACTACAGAATGAATCCACTTTAAATCCGATTTCTGCCTCCTGCAGAATTCTGGGGTTTGTAGTTTAGTGAGGCGGTTAAAGGCTCCTCCTCAAACTACAAACTCCTGAATTCTGCAGGTGGAGGCAATTGGATTTAAAGTGGATTCATTCTCTAGTGTGATGAGGTCCATAGTTAAAGATCATGAAATACTAGTTGTGTATGTGACACCATTGTCCAACAGTGTGTGTTCTGCATTGCTGCATATTGTACACCAACTGTATGGTTAAGCACTGCACATCAATGTGCATTTGGTTGTGCATGGCATAATCAAGTAGCCATTACACATATGTAAGATATAGAATGTCTCTTCAATGTTCGGCCAGTAATGTAAGTGTTTTCTTCTGTTCCTGGCAATGGATTTTGGGAGTGATCCTGGACTCGTTGCTGAGCCTGGAACCCCAGGTCTCGGCAGTGGCCGGGAGAGCTTTTGCACAATTGAAACTTGTGCACCAGCTGCGCCCGTCCCTTGGGAAGTCTGACTTGGCTACGGTGGTCCACACTCTGTTTACATCCCATTTAGACTACTGCAACATTCCCTACGTGGGGCTGCTTTTGAAAACTACTCAGAAGTTTCAACTAGTCTAACGGTCGGCAGCCAGGTTGCTAACAGGAGTGGCATACAGGGAGCGAACTACTCCTCCGTTGCACCAGCTTCACTGGCTGCTGATTAGCTTCCAGGCACAATTCAAAGTGCTGGTGTTAACCTTTAAAGCCCTAAATGGCTCTGGCCCAGTTTACCTGTCTGAACGCATCTCCTGCTATGAACCATCACATAGCTTAAGATCTTTAAGAGAGGCCCTGCTCTCAATCCCACCACTCTAGCAAACGGGGTTGGTGGGGACAAGAGACAGGGCCTTCTCAGGCAAAGTGCTGGTGTTAACCTTTAAAGCCCTAAATGGCTCTGGCCCAGTTTACTGTGGAACTCTATGAACCTCCCTTTAAGAACATCAGGTTGGCCACCTCCCTCCTGTCCTTTAAGAAACAACTAAAAACCTGGCTGTGGGCCCAGGCATTTGACTAAAGGTATTGATTAGTGGACAATGCCAGTTGGACTTGAATTTAACGATGTGACGATTATAGACCTATTTGGCTGGACTCTGGTTTAGCGGCATGATAATTTTGAATGTGAAGGAATTTTATTGATGATTTTATACTATTTTAACTGTGGCTATTGTTTTAATTTGAATGTATATGTGTATAGCATATTTGATGCATATGTAAGCCGCCCGGAGTCCCCCCATGGGAGAAGGGCAGGATAGAAATGAAAAAATAATAATAATAATTTTTGATGTTCCCTCCTACTAATCAAGTAATGGGAATCATAGGTTATTTGGCCAAGTAAGATGAATATAAAAAAGAATCATAGCTCTCCATTTCTGTTCACTGACCACTTCTTTAAACTAATGCACCCTCAGTTGACCTTCCCTGCATTCCCACTATTCTTTTTGGTATAAGATTTTAGAAAATGTTATAAAAAGATGCTTTATGTCTGTTGCTTTTCCTGCAATGGATATAGTTGTCATGTAGGACAAACATGTGCTGTCTTGTTTAAAGTGTGAAATGGACTTTTATTTTGTCATTTGTGGAAATTGCAAGCATAAAACACTTTATCTATATCAATGTATACTGCTCTTCCTGAAGTTATTAACTGTGCAAAAATATACATTTAGAGAATAAATTCCATGTAAAAAGAATCC
Organism: Anolis apletophallus; assembly: GCA_030556195.1. Taxonomy (NCBI): domain Eukaryota; kingdom Metazoa; phylum Chordata; class Lepidosauria; order Squamata; family Anolidae; genus Anolis; species Anolis apletophallus. Next base: position 87,942,390 of record JARBWK010000007.1, read on the forward strand.
TACACGTCAAATAATCCAAGAGTGTACTATTCAATTTAAAACACGAAGGTACCCACATCCCAGCCTATTTGAATTAACTAGCACCTAAGCAGAGTTCTAATTTTACAAATTGCATTCTGTGAGTACCCAAACAAGTGTCAAAGTTCTTAAACTGTCAATCATTATAAGGTGTATTCTGTCACAGCATGTTTGATGAAAACATTTTTGGCACAGGTTACTAGAAAATGTACATTTGATTTCAGTGTCTATATGTGGTTTCCAAATCTTCCATCAAGATTATATTACACTTCAAGGGACATTTAGGGCACCCCCGTCAAATGTTGCTATGGAAAACTGCTTAGAACGTGGCTGCACATATATCATGCAAGTTCATCTGCCTGAAGCTAAAACTAGGATAGTAATTGTACAGATTCTCATGCCTGAACATTTGTTGGGTCTGTGGTGCATTTAGTCATGTTTGGTTCTATTACATGGATGCATCATTAATCTATTTCTATTTCCATTGGGAACAGGGAGACATACGTATGCTTAATGATTTTCTTCTACCATGATTATATACAGTTCGGTCCAAAATATTAATTGCTAGTACTCACAGGCCATTGAAAAAAAACCAAAACACAACAGAGTACAATACAATACTCCATTGCCATATGAATAGATATGCACATTAGGTAAAGGTAAAGGTTTTCCCCTGACATTAAGTCCAGTCGTGTCCGGCTCTGGGGTGTGGTGCTCATCTCCATTTCTAAGCCAAAGAGCCAGTGTTGTTCACAGACACCTCCAAGGTCATGTGGCCGGCATGAGCACCGTTACCTTCCCGCTGGAGCGGTACCTATTAATCTATTCCCATTTGCATGATTTTGAACTGCAAGGGGCTGGGGCTAATTCGCTCCCCGAATTCGAACCTGTGACCTTTCAGTCAACAAGCTCAGCAGCTCAGTGCTTTAACCCACTGCGCCACCTGGGGCTCCGGTGCACATTACAAATCCTTAAAAATTAAAAATACACATTGCATCTTTTTAGTTTATGTTAAAATTGTACCTTTTCAAGCAATCGAACTTCCTGATGATCTAGTGCCAGCTGATTCAAGGTTTTCATTAAAAATATTTGTTGTTATCGCCGACAGTACAACATGGTGAGACACCTAGTCTTGCTCACCAGGCAGCATAGGATAGTGTAGTCTGTTGTGACCACTTGTCACAAAGTGTGGCAGCAAACATATTTAGGACAAACATTCAGTGAGCAAACCAACAGATAACATAGCTCAACAAAAAAAAAATCTGTGTCTTTGGGCCCTTCCACCCAGCCCTGTATCCCAGAACATCAAGGCAGGAAATCCCACAATATCAGCTTTTAACTGGGTTATCTGAGTCCACACTACTATATATTCCAGTTCAAAGCAGATAATGTGGGTTTTCCTGCCTTGATATTCTGGAATATAGGGCTGTGTGGAAGGGCCCTCTGTTTTAGGCCTGTTCCTAGGATTATTTGGAGCACTGATTCAGAAAAGTGCATTGAATAGACTACATCAGCTCTAGTTTCTTAGATATGGTTATAATGCTTTTCTGTGGGTGAGCAGATGAAGACTACTAGATGGCATATGTTCTATTTAACAAAAACTAGTGCTGATAAGGGAAAACCAGTGTCATTTTTGGAATCAGCAGGTCAAATATACCCAGAAACAGGTCTAGCATTTGAAGCATCAAGACATGTGTTGGCCAGTGTGCTCTAGATGTCCTACACAATCATGTCTACAGATGCACAATATCATCAGTTACAGGAATGTGATTATATTTACTCTTTAAAAAATCAAGTTCAATTCCTTGAACTCTTAGGCCCCGTCTACACAGTGGTAGTGTAGACTCATATAACCCAGTTTGATGCAGCTAAACTACATTCTGAAGCTGCATGACATGGCAGTGTAGATGGGCCTTGGTTTTGTCAAGGAGGTCCTTTTAATGTTCAATTGAAATCTACCCTTTCTGTAACTTACAACAATTAGACTGAAGAGTATCTTCTAGGGCAACAGAGAACAACCCTTCTCCCTCCACTCTGTGATAGCCCTTTAGATATGTGGGGTACAACTATGTGTTTTCTCAGTGTTTTCTTCACTAGACTGTACATGTCCAACTCCTAATTCTTCCTCATACATTTTGTTATCCATATGTCTTAACAAATGTTCCCTGGTTTTAAGAAAGTATTTTGTGCAATATGGTTAGATTTTAGTAGAAAATATACTTGTCATGGTTATGATTTATATGCATATCTTACTCAACTATTTATTTTATTTATTTATTATTCACTTTTATATACCGCTCCTTCCAGCAGGCTCGGGGTGGTTTACACAGTACATATAAAACAATCGCAACACAATTTAATACACAATACTAAAAGCATGTCTGAACAAAGCTGTTTTGCAAGCTCTCCTAAATGGGGGCAGTTCTTTGATGGTATGAACTTCGACTGGCATAGAGTTCCATACAGATGGTGCAGCCACAAAGAAGGCTCTTGATCTTGTAGTGGACAGCCTACAGGAGTGGATCGATGGGACTAAGAGGAGGTTCTGCTCTTCTGAGCGCAGTGATCTCGAGGGAATATATAGGGTGAGGCGGTCCCTCAGGTACGCCAGCCCTAGACCATACAAGGCCTTAAAGGTCAATACCAGCACCTTGAAAACAATTCGGTACTCTATTGTAAGCCAGTGCAGTTGCTGGAGAATGGGTGTAATGTGCTCTCATACCGATGCTCCCATTAGTAGTCGAGCAGCATTATTCTGTACTAGCTTGAGTTTCCGGGTTGCTGACAAGGGAAGACCAATGTAGAAGGCGTTACAGTAATCCAGCCTCGAGATGACCGTCGCCTGGATCACCGTAGCCAGATTGCCTCTGAATATGTAGGGGGCCAGCTGCCTAGCCTGTCGCAGATGGAAAAATGCGGTCCTGCATACTGTGGAGATTTGCAACTCCATCGATAGCAGCGGGTCCAAATGGACCCCCAGGCTCTTTACAGAGGACGACGGGCTTAAAGGCTCGCCGTCCAGGGTAGGCAGCCGGCACCCACTCAACCCAGGGTGACCTAGCCATAGGATCTCTGTCTTTGACGGGTTCACCTTCAACCGGCTGATCCGCAGCCATCCAGTCACAGCTTCAAGGCATTGATGGAAACAATCGGGTACGGTCTCCGGCCTGCCATCCATTCTCAGCATGAGCTGGGTGTCATCAGCGTACTGATGACGCTCCAGACCGAAATCGCGAACCAGCTGGGCCAGGGGGCGCATGTAGATGTTAAACAGTAGTGGGGAAAGGATGGCTCCCTGAGGGACCCCACAAGTTAATGGGAGTCTCTCAGAAACCATCCCTCCCACCTCTACTCGCTGTCCCCGATCTTGGAGAAAGGAGGCCACCCATTTAAGGGCAGTCCCCCTCACCCCTGTCATGGCTAAACGGTGGGTCAACAGCGCATGGTCTACCGTGTCGAATGCTGCTGTGAGATTTTTTTTAAAGTTTTATTGCAGATAAAAAAGACAAACAACATATATTCAAGCATACTTCAAACCACGTAACCTGTCACACCACAGCCCGGTGAACCAAACCGCTGCCATGTCTCTAGCAAGAAGGCAGAGAGGCCAGAAAGCCAGGCTCAGCCGTTTCCCTCAACAGGGTCCCAGTGGGTCAGAGAGAAGCGCAGCGCAGCCCTTTCCCATAGAGATAACAACACCTGGAGCCGAGTCGGCTCGCAGCCTCCCTTTTCCACAGCTGTCCCAGCTAATGAGGTGGAATTCCAGAAGTCTGCAGATAGGAGATGAGCGAAAGACTCCCTTTCTGTTCCCGTGGGAAGGCCCAGGAGAAGTCAGCGCATTGCGGAGCTAGGTAGAGCCAAACCTATAAAGGCCCAAGCAGGACTTCAGTCTTCATCTCATGATAACTTTTGAAATACCTTGTCAAGCTCCACTGAGGGGACCAGGGAGGTCTTCCTAGCCGTGGGGACCTTGCTACCAAGTCAGGCTATCGGGCCTGTGGATTAGCCCTTGTGGCATCAAGAGACTTTATCCTTTGCAACTTCCAGAGACTTTGTCCTTTGCAACTGCCAGAGACTTGCCTGTCGGTCAAGGACTGATTCTTGATATTTAACTGCTTCCAGTTTTGATTCTTACTTTTGCCTTTTCTATATCATTTGTTCTAAATAAAGCATTTAACCGCAAAGACTGTGTCGTGGGTGGGTTACTAAGGTCCAGTCAAGCCTAGGGTACAATATAACTGGACAGCACATACTTAAAAAAACAATAAGATCTAACAGCACGAACAGCGCTGACCCATCCTGGTCCAGCTGGCAGCGAAGTCGGTCTGTAATGGAGACAAGCACGGTTTCCGTCCCATGCCCAATACGGAAGCTGGACTGGAAGGGATCAAGTCCAGCTGTGTCTTCTAAGAACCGTTGCAGCTGATCCCCTACTGCCCTCTCAGTCACCTTGCCCAGAAATGACAAGTTCGAAACCGGGTGGTAACTGGAAGGAACCAACGGATCTAAAGTCAGTTTTTTCAGTAGTGGGCTTACCATGGCCTCTTTTAAACTCCCTGGGAACACTCGTTGCTCAAGGGAGCTGTTAATTATCCTGCCCAGGGAGTCTCGTAACCCCTCCTGGCAAGATCTAACTAGCCAGGAGGGGCACAGATCGAGGGAGCATGTTGTTGGTCTAGCTGCAACCAGAATCTCATCGACAGCTGCTGCGTCCAGATAATGTGGATTATCTGAGTCCACATTCAGATAATGTGGGATTTTCGGCCTTGATATTCTGGGATATAGGGCTGTGTGGAAGTGTCCTTGGTGGGGCTTGATAAAGATTCTTTTCCCCCAGGTACTGTATATATGTGCTTTAAAATAGCCATGCTAGCATATCTATTCTGCCTCTCTAATGGTAATATCCACCATTCTATGGAACTATTTTTCAAATTGATCATGTAATACAAAATCATTTCCAAATGGGGAGACAGGCTTTTAAAATATACTAGCACTTTTAGGTAAAATACTTGAAACATTACAAATCACTTATACATCTTGCAATGTCATTTAAAAATAAAAGTAAGGTAAAATGATTTGTCTTGAAACATTACAAATCACTTATACATCTAAGTGCCAGCATGTCATCTCATAAATAGAGTTGTAATCTTCGTTCGCGAAGTAATGCCGAGAGAGACCTTATTGATCATTTTTAATCTATCTCTTTAGTCCAAGCTTAATCCCAAAATAACTCCAACCTCAGCTTTCATCAATTTGATTGCTATGCAGGTCACCAATAAAGGCCCTGTTTTTAGGAGCTACATAAACAATTTTTTTACTTATAATTGTGAAAGTTGAACTGTGAGCAATGTTCATAGGAAAAGAATCAATTAATTTGAAATATAGTGCTGGAATTCCATGAATACCAGAGGCTGCCAAAAAGCCAAATAAATGGGTCAAATAGCAAATCAAGCCTGAACAGCCCCTAGAAACCAAAATGACTAAACTGAGACTGTTATACTTTGGCAATAACATGGAAAAACGTAACTCCTTCACAAAGAAAACGCTCTTTGGTAAGATAGAAGGCAGTAAGAAAAGAAGAAGATCCCATTGAAGGCGGATAGCCTTAATCAAGGAAGCCACGGCCATGATTCTACAATATCTGTAACATAGTTATTTGGAGGTTTCTGTTAAGATCATAGAATTAACTTAAGTCAAAGTCATTCTGCTGGCAATGAACAACAACAGGTAAAGGTAAAGGTTTTCCCCTGACATTAAGTCCAGTCATGTCCGACTATCGGGGTTGGTGCTCATCTCCATTTCTAAGCCAATGAGCCAGTGTTGCTCACAGACATCTCCAAGGTCATGTGGCCAGCATGATTGCATGGAGCGCCATTACCTTCCTGCCAGAGTGGTACCTATTGATCTACTCACATTTGCAGGTTTTCAAACTGCTAGGTTGGCAGAAGCTGGGACTAACAGCTGGAGCTCATGCCACTCCCTGGATTCAAACCTGTGATCTTTTGATCAGCAAGTTCAGCAGCTCAGTGGTTTAACCCACTGCACCACTGAGGACTCAACAACAACATAAATACACTTAGGCCCCAGTATTCCCTAACCTTCACATGTTGTGTAAGGATGTCTACAGAGACATCTGTGGAAGTGCGCATCACCTTGAGTATAAGCTTCCCAACACAATAAGTGAAAGTGATTACATTCATGCAAATTGGGGAAAAACTCTTGCACATCTCTTGGTCGCCATAAAGTGTTAGGAACTTAAAGCTAGCATGTGCAGATCAGCAAGACCACACATGCACTTTATATGCTTTTTAAATTATGTATACTGTTTTTATGTGTATTATTGCTTAATGTCAATAGTTTTAATTGTTTAAGTTCTATTGTTATTTCTGGTTTTTACTGGCATTGAATTTTTGCTGGAGTTGTAAGCCACCTTGAGTCCCTTCCGGTGAGAAAGTTCAGGTAGAAATAAAGAAATAAATAAAGTGGGTTTGTTTCCTTTATCTATCTTCATGTACAGTCACTGACAACGTTGAATCTCTTTCATTGTAATGTGCATTAATTTTTTAATTTCCTAGCACATTTACCATTCTCCATAACTTTACCGTTATCCCACTACTACAGAGGTAATTCTGATATGAGGCATTTTCCACCCAGAGTTCCACAAACAACTTTAGTGTGAAGCTTTAAAGACCCTACATTCTGCTGATATAGTAATGTAGTCTCCTATTGTTTTGGTGATTAATGAGAAAAATTACCAGTATTAATAAACAGTAGTCAGCACTGCATGTTATATGTCTGGTTTATTGTTTGTTGAGTGTTTGAAGTAACATAATTCAATGCCACCTAGAATATGTTAATTCAAACACCCAACAAACAATAAACCAGTAATATAACATGTAGTATTTAAATTTAAATCAAATTTAAAGTGAGCAGATTGTTTGTGAAGTTTCTTTCAGCAATTCAATCCATTTCCCCCAAAGATTTCAACTTGAAGATTTATGCTACAACTCTTGGTACAACTGTTTATCCACATCATTCTGATTTCGGAAATCAGATTTTGTGCTTGTTCCACTTAGATTGAGTGACAAGATAATTTAGGACTGATCAAATCAGCCTTTTATTATCCAGTTCGGTCTTTTTGGTTCTTTATCTTCACTTGAGGATATTCCCCCTGGAATTCAGGCTGAGGATTTCCAAGATCCCTGCTAAATTGAATGGGAACTTTTTATTGAGCACTATCTGATTCTGCAAATCAGACAAAAGTCAATACACTGAAGGCCACAGAAAGCCAAGTTAAAGCCCACAATCTTCAATCCTTTTAATTTTATTTCTGCAAAATACAAAATTGCTTTTAAAAGTATCACACGTAGAGGTTCTTTGTTACCTTCCAATGTATAACATACTTGGTTGTATTATGGATGTCTTCGTGTTTGTGATGGTAAAAATACACAAATATTTATAAATATAAATATATATATATTTATATAAATATAAATAAATGTTTTCTTTATGTTTCAGTTTTACATCATGGGAATTTCTCTTCATGTTACTCAAGTGACCACATGGATAGCAGAATTAATCTCAACATTTCCCTTGGTCAGAAGACCAATGACAAGAATATATTTTCTCTCTGGCAACCTTAATGAATTGCAAACATTGTGCAGGTGGAATAAAGGCATTTGTTTCCTTTTTATGAAACATAAGCATGAAAGGCTTAGAGAGGATAAAGAGTGTGCACATATTAATAGCAACACCATGTTTGGTATTCTAAAATCCTAAATTGCAATGCTGTTTTACAGCATGCCACCCTGAGAACCTCCAATATATAAATAAATAGTAAGCATGCATCCTGGAAACCTTAAAATACATTGGAACATGTATGGTATAGGCTGCTATTATTATGAAGATATTATTACTTGCATAAATAAGCACCAGTCTGTTTGATTCAGTAAACTAGACATATGTACTTTTTCAGAGAGAAGACCAAATATAAATTTGGGAAGAGTCTTAGAGCTGGGAGTTCGTGTCTGGGGCTGCCTGCATGGGACAGAGTCTAGTATAGCACATCATTTACAGGCTGTAAAGCATGGCTCCGTTCTGCACAACAGTTTTTAAATGTGTGTAGGGCGTTCAAAGTTTAAATGCATTCTTAAATGGGAAGAAAAATGGGGTATAAATAAATAAGATTAAATATTTCCAATCAAATATATAAAACACAGCTTAGTTGCATACAACAGCTTTCAAACCAAAAACACACAGCTCAGTTCTAACCAGGGAGTCCCCGGTGGTGCAATGGGTTAAACCTTTGTGCTGACAGGGCTGAAGATCGACAGGTTGGAGGTTCAAATCCGGGGAAAGTGCGGATGTGCTCCCTCTGTCAGCTCCAGCTCCCCCTACGGGGACATGCGAGAAGCCTCCCACAAGGATAGTAAAACATTAAAAAAACATCCATGCATTTCCTGGGCAACGTCTTTCCAGACAGCCAGTTCTCTCACACCAGAAGCGACTTGCAGTTTCTCAAGTCACTCCTGATACAAAAAAAGTTCTAACCAGGGTATTTAAAGTTTACATGCTTTAAAAAGCAATCTTATCTCATAATCAGCAATCAGAAATGAAAGAAGCTTGCTTCCAAAATCAGCAATCTCCATGGAACCCTGACATGTTTCTTGCAAAACATGCTTCACTCTCTACTGTATCTTTTAAAGGCCATGCCTCCCATGCTTCTAGAACATGGGCATACAGCCCGAAAAATCTACAACTCATGCCTCCCATTATTATGTGATTATATCTCAAGAAACAATACGGCATAGTTAAACAAACTGGCCATCAACAATACACACAGGTGTATGTATTACTTCAAATCTTTGACAAAACAATGCGTACATGTACAGAACAGCTTTTCAAAAAGAACCAAAACATTACCTTGGCTGTAATGGTGTGCACACTGCTCATCCTGGTGGGTCCCAAGGCATGTTGTTCCACTGCTTTTCTGGATTCCTTCACAGTAATCAGGATAAGAGTGTAGGAAGTAATAATTATTCCACAGGGGATGATGAAGCAGAAGACAAAGAGGGCAGTGGAGTAAGACATGGCTGTCTTCTTCGTGTTTGACATACGCCAATCAATGCAACATGCTGTACCGTAAGGCTCAGCTCCATATTCTCCCCAGTGAGCTAGTGGGGAAAAGGCAAAAATAGCTGCATAGATCCAAGCACAGGCTATCAATATCCAACCATGTCCTCGTCTAAATCTGTTCCCTGAAAAACAAAATCAACATTTTAAAAACATTAGAGTATAAGCCTAGCTTTTCAACCTTTTTTTAGGCTGAAAAAGGCCCCCTCGGCTTATACTCGAGTCAAGGTTATGTATTATTTCACTCTGTTATTATTATTATTTATATTATTATTTTACTCTATTATTATTGGAAGGATATGTCAGCACATTGACAAAGGTTAGAATAATGGTTTAATCAGAGTTGGACAGTCTTCTCTTAAATTACAGTTTATGTAAATATTCAGAAACATTTAAGCTGCAGATGCTTCAATTAATGTAATTTTATTAGTATCTATTTTTATTTTGAAATTTACTAGTAGCTGCTGCATTTCCCACCCTCGATTTATACTCAAGTTAATCTGTTTCCCCAGTTTTTTGTGGTAAAATTAGGTGTCTTGGCTTATATTTGGGTTGGCTTATATTCAAGTATATACAGTATACTATTATCTCACATTCCTAATGTTTTGCTCCAAGTAGACTCCTAATCTATGCAGCCTGATACGATTTCATTTTCTTTTTTATAGTTCTCAAAAACAAGCAAGCCACAAATAAATAAGGGCGTTTTTTATCCAACACAATTGTAATGCTGAGGTTCCATTTCAACCACCATGACTACCATGAATCCTAGGATTTACAATTGTTTTTTATTTTTATTTTTAGGATTTCTCAGGATGCACCATGGCAGTTAAAGTGGAACCACAGAACTATATTTTTGAGATATGAAAGGACAGCCAATGACTAAAAGGAATAAACATTTGTGTTACTACTCACTTTGGGACATTTTGTAATTGTCTGCTATATTTTTTAAAACATCTGGTAGGAGGAGGAAAAAGGTATATTTACCATAAACTGGAAAGCAAATTTTTAGACAACACACTATACTCAGTAGTGTTAGTGTAGACAGACTGCAGACGCCAAAAAACACTCCACAAAATGCATAGAATAAGCAAACTTGTTGCCCAAACAGCCACCTGAGGGAAGGAACAGAGAAAAACAGGTATTAACTTCCAAAAGCTCTTCAGCATTTTCCTGTTATTTTCAGTCATTTGATCAACAGCAATTTATACAGTTTCTAACAGAAACAATAGCTCTGATTATAATTGCTTCTTAGTCCATAAGGTCATATTGGCTCACCTGCTCAACAAAACTGAAACAAAACAGTTGTCATCAAGTCACAAGAGAAAACCCTGTTGCTTCATAAATTAAATAACACAAATAACACAAAAAGGAAATGTAGCCACTCCAAACAGATAGATCTGGAATTAAGACCTCGCAGGTTCTTAATATAGCAACAATATAATAAATGGAACAGAGATTTTAAAGAAATTATACACCATTACATTTTTCAGTATTTTTGTAAGGATTCAATAGCTCCTTACTTTTAATCAAAGTGAAGTGGGTGTATTAAGAAGCATTATACTGAGGTAGTGGAGACCACAGAAGTGTGTACTATACAAATTGCTGTGCACCTCCTACTTAGGGTCACAAATGGTGATCAACATTGTTCTGTTACCAACACTGAAGTAGTGTTGGCACAACCGTCCTAAGGCATTGGGGGGGATTGAAGGCCCCCATGATGGGGCTAGTTGGCTTCACCAGCCCCAATCACATGACAGGGGCAGAGCTGCAGGCTATGTAAGGCTGCTCCACCCTCCTGCTGTCCTCTTTGCTTCAGCATGACCCACGCTCCCACCCTATGGGCAGTGAGTTTACACTGCAAGAGCTGGGCAGGAATCCTCCCCCCCCCCCAAAGCTTTTCTTTGGGTTGTTGTTTTTTAAAAATATATATTTTTCCCCTACCCTACTCTGTTCCAAGGAGAATGGTAATTGGCTTTGGGTGGAGTCACTTCAGTAGCAAGTTAAAAATTGTCCATGAAGTTGTCTAACACAATAAATACCCCACCCCCACGCCATCCCGGAAATGATCTATAGTTTCCCAAGGGCATCAGAACAAAAACATAATTTTAATTTCTTTTAAAAAATTATTCTCTGGACTTCCACAATTGCGGAGAAGGATACTGGCAGTGGACCAGCAGTAACTCCCTCCATAAGACTACATTGCTTCAAATCTTTAATAAAATGTATATTTTCTCTCAATCTTCTTTAATGCTATTTCTATTCCTATATGTGTAAATATAATATACGTTATTTATACCAAACCTTACCAAGATGACCCTCTTCACCTTTCAGCCCCCACACAGAGATATTTCCTGGAACAGGAGAGGTTAGGCTATCCCTGACAAAGGGGAAAATCAAGATCCATTGTGTGTACGTGTAGAATGATAGTTTGTTTTACCAAGACTTTTCCCCATCACCTGGAACTGGACAATTAAGTCACTCAGAAACTCATGAACATTTCCCAAATATGGACATGAATCTTCCACAGCTTGCCCCCTCCCATGGGGGATGTCTTCCATGGCTGATTGGCCCTCCCAGACCAATCCCCTGTCATCTCTTCTCCACCAAAAGGAATTCCCACCTAGAGGTGGCAATGTCATCAGGGCACTGATCAATCAAGGTGCAGGTCCAAATTGGCCCTTCTTTTGGCCAATCAAGGGAGGCAGCAAGAAGTTTGAATAGCTGTCAGAACCTTGTGTCTCAATATTCAAGTTATGCTGTACCCTGGAATGCATTTGAACACACATCATTTCTGGCCAGATCACTTAAACCTACATGGCCTGTTTTCAACCTGATGAGTGACTTATCTATTTTGGTCTATTTCGATTTAGCCTGAATAATTGCTGGGCACAGATCCTTTCATCTGCGGTCCTATATCTAAATTGAACTATAGTGGCATGATAAAGGTAAAATAGTCCTTGTAAGCACTGTGGCACCCCCCCCCACCTCATTTTAGGGGTGAAGAGTGGACTTCCATATCAGTTTTGGGGGTTGGGGCCTGAAAAATTGGCTACCCTTGGGGCTGGAATGAGGGTTCCCATTCTTTAAAACTCTGAGGCTTAGGAGGAAGTGCCCTCAGGATGGCCTTCAAGTTATGATGGGCCATGGAGTGCAGCCAAAGAATTTGGATGGCTTTCGAGATCTTTGGTACATGTATGTCATTGGAGGTGGTCATAGAAAGTGACAGTTCTGCCCAGGGACAGTTCTCACAAGCTGGCTAATACACCATGAGTTAAGTCTTACAGATTAAATCCCCTCACTAGTGTTTTTTCCTGGGTTGCAAAAGCATGCCTGGGGTTAACAATAAAATACAACCTGGATGGGAAAAGAGCAGGATTCTACTGTAGCCAATCCAACTGTAGCCATACTTATTAGGTAAGCATCAGCTGTCTTTGGAATCCATTCTGAAAATGAACAGCAAAATAGAGAGCAAAAGGAAGAGGAGATAAGTCTCTCCAGCATCTGTAAATGTGCTTTTACTCCATGGCAGAAGGGGGTTGAAGTCGATGCCCCATTGGGCTGCTCTTATCATCATCATCATCATCATCATCATCATCATTGCAAAGGCTATTATAACAGGCTGTATTTTTAAATTAAATTTTAGTTGTTAAGTCATAATTTGTGTTTATAAGTTGGGTTGTTTAAATTTTGTTAGTATGAATGTATTGTTACTGTATTCAGACATTGAATGTTTGTCTTTTATGTTTGGAATCCGCACTGAGTCCCCTCGGGGAGATAGAGCAGAATATAACAAAATAAATTATTATTATATTGGGGGTGCTTGGATTGTACTTTTCCTGCATGGCAGAAGGGGGTTGGATTGGATGGACCCTGGGGTCTTCCACTGAAATACTGTTAAGTTTAGGTTGGTAAAATTGTTCTTCATTTGAAATATTGTATTGTTCTTCTTCCTTCTTTTATTCTTTTTTCCCTTTCTCTTTTCTTTTCTGCGCTACAAATGAGGTATGTGCAGAATACATAAAGATTTGTTCATGGCAGGGTTTTCTTTCAATTAGTTCACACAAACACTCTCCATCTGACACTGGCCCAGCCCATCTGTCAAGAGGGAGGGAGAAAAGTGAATATGTAAAAATTTCTTGGGGCTCCATGAGAAACTTTTGCTTCAAAAAGGGTTCTGAAGCTGAGAACAACTATATGGAATTATGGCCAAGGATAAAGAAAGATAGATAAATGGCACAAGTCAAATTTATCTCTCCTGGGAAGAGCCGCAACGATAAAGATGATGGTTCTGCCAAAAATAATTTTTTTGTTCATGGCCTTTCCAATAATTAAAAGTTAAAAGATTTTTAAGAGCTGGATGATGGACATATCCAAATTCATCTGGAGTGGTAAAAGGCCTAGAGTTAAAATGAAAACAATGCAGGATCCCACGGATAGAGGAGGGTTGGGAATCCCTAACTTAAGACTTTACTACGAAGCCAGTTGTCTATCATGGATCAAAGATTGGATCCAATTAGAAAATCAGAAACTTTTAAATTTGGAAGGTCATGACCTTAAATTTGGATTTTATTTATTTATTTATTATTTATTTATTTATTTATTCGGTCTTATATTCCGCTCCTCCCTGCAGGCTCGGGGTTATGTGGTATATGGTTATGTGGTATATAATAAAACAAAAGCAGACGCAAACTTTAATAACCACTACATACGAAGAGCACTAATAACGATGTACAACCAGAAAATACCCCTTTGGGCTTCAGCAAATGAAGCATATAGAATCAGGGAGTTAGAGAATAATAAATGGATAACCTACAAAAATGCTTTAAAATGGAATGGAAATAAGTTTATTTTAAAGTCCAAGGAAGAGCTAGAAAAGGAAGAAATAAAGGTCAACTGGTTCTCATTTCTCCAAATGAAATGGAAATTTAAAGAAGATGAGAAGCTAGGTTTTATGAATGAGGAGAATGAAGTAGAGAAAATAATCATAAGAGAGGAAGAGAAACTAATAGGGAAAATATATAAGGTATTATTAGAAAGAGACACAAAGAATAACCAAGAAAGAGACTATATGGTTAAATGGTCCAGGAATGTTGGCTACAAAATAAATTAAAAAACATGGAATGATATCTGGAAAAATAATGTTAAAAAATCTCTTTGCTATGCTTTCAAAGAAAACTGGGTGAAAATGATTTACTGCTGGCACTTATCCCCTGAAAAGCTGGCAAGAATATATAAAAACACAGATCCAAAATGTTGGAAATGTGGGGATAAAAACAGCACATATTTCCACATATGATGGACATGTTCCAAAGCCACAAATATTGGAAAATGATTCAAAGAGAACTACAGAAAATAGTTAAATGTAAGATAGAAAGGAGACCAGAGATATTTCTATCAGGGATACTAGACGCTAGCACTCCAAAATTGGAGAAAAAATGGTTTTATTAGAGATTACAGCAGCTAGAATGTTATACGCCAAACACTGGAAATCCCAGGTGATACCATCTAGGGAGGAATGGTTTGTAAATAGATACAATACGGATGGAATGGCTAAAAAAAAGAGAGAGATAAAGATAAGGAAAGAATGGAGAAAACAGACTGGGAAAATCTTCAGAATTATTGTAGGATGGAATTCAATGTAGATTTGATATTGGAATAAGAATAAGTTGTTGCTCTCTATCTCTGTACAGGTAAATAAGAAGAGAAAAATCTGAAAATTCAAAAAACGGCGCAACGGGAAAATGACTTCTATATATCTATACTCTATTCTCCAATCATTGCACCCTTTCCTAATCTCACACCCACCCTGCACAATTCTGTATTGTGCTTTTCCCCTGCTTCTTCCGATTCTTGGTTTACTCTTTGCATTTGTTGTCCCCTTTCCCCCTTTCTGTTTTAATGTTTGTACATGTAAATTTTTCTGAAAATTCAATAAAGTTTTTTTAAAAAAAAAAAAAGGGTTCCGAAGCTGAAAAAGCTTCATTGTCAGCTTCATTAACAGACTATTTTGCACAAAATCTGGATTCTTGAGACATGAGTCCTAACTCCAGTTTACAAATATTGACTATGCAAATACACAAGGATTGAATAACAAATTACACCAAATGGCTGAATAACAGCTTAAGCTTAATTGACAATGTAATGTTTCTAAGCTTAATTTTATAAGCACTCTCCTCTACAAGCTCCACAGAGACGAAAACAAAAGCTCAAAAATCACATAGGATCAGAAAGACAGTTCCTGTGACACAGTAATAGATCCTTGAAATAACTGTAGGCAATGACACTTTTGTACTCCAGAGTAAATTATTTGTATTTTATTATTCACACTCTCACACATACATGTCCAACTTGTTATCTATTACAAAACTGAAGGTAGCTCAAGAACCAGGATGGTTCTGTTGGACTGCATTTTCCATTATCCCCAGTCTGCTTGGTGGATAATAAAAATGATGGGAGTTGTCATTCAATAACTGCTAGGAACCCGAATTAGATACAAACTAAAGACCACTGGCTGCTATGTAATATATATATATATATATAGTTGGTTCTCTGTATCTAAGGGTTCTCCAGCCATGGGTTCAATGGCCCTTTGAAGGCAACCATAAGGCTGATGTGGCCCTCAACGAAAATGAGTTTGACACTCCTGCTGTACACTGTAGAATTAATGCAGTTTGACTCCACTTTAACTGCCATGGCTCAATGATATAAAATCATGGGAGTTGCAGTTTTACATGGTCTTTAACCTTCTCTGCCAAAGAGTGGTGGTCCCTTAACATACTACAAAGCCCAGGATTCAACAGCATTAAGCCATGGCAAGTAAAGTTGTGTCAACTGCATTAATTCTACAATGTAGCTTCAATCTCGGACTTGATTCCCTTTCAACTATGGAAGCCCACAGGGTGACTTTGAACCTCACACTCAGCCTCAGGGCAAACACCCTCTGACCAAATCTTGCAAAGATAATCCCATGATAGATTCGTTTTATGGTCACCATATATAAGAAACAATTTGAAGAACAAAGAAAATGCTCAAGATCTCCAGGAAGTCATCTTTTTAAGCACTGATGGACTAATACAGCTCTTTCACACAGTTATAGTGATCTGTACATTTTATTTGCCATGATACCACCCTATGGGATCCTGGGGATTGTAGTGTGGTGAAATAATTAGAATGTTCTGTCAGAGAGCTCTGGTATTTCACCAAACTACAAATCCCAGGATTACACAGAATACAGCTAGGGCAGTTCAAATGTATTCAAAAGCCAATGATTGTAAAGTAGGGTTGGGTTTTCGGATGAAGAAATTAAAATAATTCGTATTAGATCCGTTCAAAATGCTAATTTTAAGCTTTACCGCACTTTTCCCGCCAAACCGGAAGTGGACTTTGATTTCCGCACTTTGTGGGCCCAAAAGTTCTTTATTATTGTAATTATTTTGGATGCCCCTCTAACAGGAAAATTATCCCCTCCAAAATAGCTTTCCAGACATTACTCACAGTCAGATCAGGGCCTTTGCATGGTCGGAGCCTAATTTAACTGAAAGGCCTTCCTCTAGGAAGTGAAAAACCAACCAGAACCATAGAGAACCAGAGCGCGACTCCTAGAGTGGTTTGGAAGACTGAGAGGAAAAAAGCCGTTTAAACCCCCAAGAAATTAAGCTAGATAGAAGGACAGATGAGAAGGACATAAGTAAGGCTGAGAGAAGGGGAGCAGGGAGTGAAAAGAGCACGGAGAAGAGAAGGAAAAGTTCAGAATCAAGAAAAATCATAGAGGACAAACGGAGATCCTACAGAGGTTTGGAAAACTGAAGGGGGAAAAGCTGGAGTGAGAAGAGCACTAGAGAAGCAAGTCCTAGACCAGAGGTGGGCAACTATTTTATAATAATATTAATAATAATAATATATCAATTCATTATATTTCCCTGCAAGGAAACCCAGGCCTTTTATAATAATAATATTAATAATAATATATCAATTCATTATATTTCCCTGCAAGGAAACCCAGGCCTTTTATAATAATAATATTAATAATAATATATCAATTCATTATATTTCCCTGCAAGGAAACCCAGGCATTTTATTATAATAATAATATTAATAATATTAATTCATTATATTTCCCTCCAAGCAGGCCCAGGCATTTTATTATAATGATAATAATAATAGGTCCCAGTGAATTGCACTCCAGAGAAGAAGGGAAATGTTGCCCCATTGATTTGCCTGTGCTTAAAACAGTGTCAGTCCTGTTTCCCTGCTTTGGACAAGTTAGAACTAATTACAAAATTTTGTAAGTAATAACATATCAAATAAGAATTTCTTTGAAATTTTTTTGTAAGTCATTACGTTAAGCATTAAAAAATCCCCCCCCCCCCCTTGGTTTTTAGAACCGCGATTTTTGGGTTCTAAATCAACCCTATTGTTTAGTGTGGAAGAGCCAACATACCTGCTTAGCTTCAAGCCTATCATGTATTTTCTGAACATGTTGCAGTGATGTATCGATTCTACACACTTTAAAACTTTTGCAACTAGGATCTGAAAATGTTGTGCTATATTTTAATGATATTTACAGTGTTGCAAGTTCTGGTATTAAACTCTGTAACTATTAATACAGCCACTAACTTTAACAAGTTTTATCAATTTACAAGAAATACTTGGGCAAGTAATGCACAACCACAACTCTCTCAGGCTTTGATTAGGAAGAGCTCACAAAAAGATAATTCACAGAATGTCTTGGGAATTATAGCTGGTAAGGATTATGTGAATTTTATATCATTGTTTTTTCCTTTTCTTGGACAACAGGGTTCTTTTATGTGGAAAATATTATTATTTCCAAATAGCAGCAGCTTGTAGTTTTGTTAGCTACTCATTAATTAGCTATTTGCTCCTACATGCACACCAAATGCATACCAGTGGCACATCTTCTCTCATTTATTATTTGCTTTCACTATTGCTGCAAAACTTTTTTTCCCTAGCGATCCCGGTACAGCATCTTGCTGTGAGAGATCCAAGTGAAATACAAAAAACTCATTATTGTATCAATGTCTTACACCTCCTTCACTGCTCCTTGTTGGCCTGGAAATATTCTCCGTTCTTTGGTTGGCCACTGTTTCTAGTCTATGTATCTCCAGACACTTTCAAATTCCACACGAATTCTATCTAGTTACCCTAGAAACCTGTTTTGATCTCCCAGCCTAAACTCTCTTTTGTAATCAATCTGTTGTATTTGGCCATGACAGCAGTATAGCATTATGCGTTTGAGGAATATGCATGCCTTCCAATTTCTTCAGGGTTTGTACACCTTCAAAGATCATTACAAATTGAGGCCACATGCTTCGACACTGTTCCTCTGTGCTTAAAAACAGTATGACAAGCATATAGTCACACAGAACAATTACAGAGCAAGGGCTGGAAAAGTGAGCCCACCAGATGTTATTCCTATCAGATCTAGCCAGCCCAGTCAATGGGGAGGAATGCTGGGAGTCGCAGGTCAATAAGATCTAAAAGCTGGACGCTGTAGAGGAAAAGCTGTCATAAAAAGCAAGTAAGAAAAATAAATAAATATCTGTTTGGTTTTATACATCCACAAATCAAAATTCCAAAACACATTTTTATCTTTTGCATTTTTAAGAATGAAGGAAGTTTGAAGCACTATCAGGCAACCCAAAAGGTAGCTTCAGTTGTACATGTTCAAACAACTAATGATGAAAACCAGGAGTTTAAAAAAAAGCATGACTGCATGAGCATTTTGACATTTTAACCACTCACACCATGAGTTATGCAGAAGTAGGACTGTGAACAAGAACTGTGATTTGATGTGGAGTTTAATTTGCTGACTCGGATCTAGGACTAATGTGGTTTTAATTGATCTGGATTAAATCAATCCAACCTGAACAGAAGCTCTGAAATCTGGATCATGACTTCTCCCTATCAACTTGCACTAGGAAAGCAATGTGTGTGTGTGTGCTCTTTTCATACAGCTGCATAAAAATTAGAGAGATAGTAGACCTTAAAGAGAAGATGAATTATTTTCAAACAGGGGTCTTTTGTGGTAGCTACTAATACATGTTGCTGTCTTTCCAAGATTCAAAGCTATTTTAAAGGCTATATTATCGAAAGCTTTCATGACTGGAATCACTGAAGTGTTGTGTGATTTCCAGGCTATATGGCCATGTTCTAGCAGCATTTTCTCCTGACTTTTGCTTGCATCTATGCTTGCAGCTTCAGAGGAACCACACAACACTCCAATTTTAAAGGCTGTTTGCTACTCAGTCTTGGCAATTCATGCTGCTTTTGTCCTGGCACTATCTCCCTAGTAGTGGGACATCTTCCTAAAGTGCTTAGACAACCTTATCTTGTACAGCTGAAGAACAGCACCAAAAGGGCAGTCAGCCTGAATCCTAGAGGCAGAGGTGGGCAGCAAGATGTTAAGGCTAGTGTTAAAAAGCCCTGGCACTTTAGCACCACTCTTTTGATCTGTACAGTGCAGCAAAGTGTTCTAAATGATGCTTATCTTCTATCTTAGGGGCTATGTTTGTCATTGTGCTGCTCCTGTTACTAAATTGCCTCTGATCATTTAAATTCAAATACAGTATTCCTATTAATAACAATGTGCTTCTTTCTGATGCCACTACCCTGAACCCTTCCAAGTATTACTTGGGATGGAACACCAACAAACCAATGTATTACTGTGTATAAAGTCAAAGGAGTGCATTTTCCTCTGACTCTAGAGGCATGAGGATTTGTATAAGATTTATATAAGTGCTGCAAAGATGTCTCATAATTGATTAAGTTAAACTGATCAGTCATTCAGCTGTATCAATCCTTATGTAACAGAATAAAAAAGTAAGAAGAAAATATAGAAATATTAATAATATAGAAGTTTAGCTAATGAGGAGATAACTGGATGTGAAATATAATGCTTTCTAACTCAATCAACTGAGCAAATATGTTTTGCTTGCTTTCACCTTAACAATTGAAAATAGTGATACCTTGACTTCAGAGTTTAATTTGTTCTGTGACCAAGCTCTTAACTCAAGACATTCTTACATCAAGGTGAATTTTTCCATTGAAACACTTTGAAATGCTATTTATTAATTCCACCCCCCACCCTCCCCCCATTTTTGCAGGATAATAGGTTACACAAGTTCAATAACTGCACACAATAGCCCTCGCTAAGCAGAGATTGGAGGATGCCAGTGTGGTTCTTTGCCCAGATTGCATGTTAGAGCTATCAATAGGCAAAAATAAATTCCTCTGCTTCTCTAATCCTGCCCATCACATGCCCATCACATTTTCCTCTTAAGTTCATTGTCTGATTCCATACCCTACTTTTCACATCCATATTCCCAGTTACTTCTCTCTCAAATCAAACTGAGTCTACCTGATTCTATCTAAAGCTAATCAAATCTGTCTAACTCAGGTAGCTTTATCAGTCAAACTGATTGAACAACCCTATTAAGATTTTTGTGACATGGATAAAAGCCATATGTTTTAAATTAGGATCAAATGTTATGTTATGAAATGTATCAACTATGCCACACATTTACTACAGTATTCCATAGGGTTTTGGCCAAAACAAGTATCCTCGTGGGCTGGTTGTAAGCAAATACAATACATTTTAGAAATTATTTATTTATATTATCTATTAAATGTACTAGGTGAAAGGAAAATGTATTTAATTTCATGAGCTATCAGAAATAATAGTTATTTCAAAACAGGAAAGGGTGTACTACATATTACTGGGGGGCAACAGATAAGACACTTCTATTGCTCAATGTAAAGAACATTCACAGAAATGAACAATGAATGGCAACTACAAAATCTCCAAGTTCTAACTTCCTTCTTCGTGTTACTCTGGCTTCTTTACTAAAGTGGAAAACTTTTCTCAGAAAGTTAAGTCCCTTTTATCTAATCCTCCTTATGTAATAATTCCCACTCATATTTTCCAGCCACGAACTCCATCTGCTTCATTGGATATCAGGCCATAATTAAAACATTGACAAGAGTTCCATATCTCAAAAAAGTGAATCTATCCAAACATATTTTGGTCCAGGAAATAAATAATTAAAAGAAAATGGTATATTAGGAATTTACCATGAGAAACCATTCTAGTCCAAGAGAAGGAGCCATTCATGAAGGAATTAACTCCAGTCATCACCCAGGATCACATGTGGTTTTTGAAAGAGCAGTATTTCTTACTGAATTCCTTGCTCCTCTTTTAGTGAACCCCAAACCCATGAAAAAGAAAAACAGAAAACAGGAAGAATCCTTTCAAAAATGAAATTGGTCTTGCTACTTTGGGTGGAGCTGGATTGCTCCTTCTCCTTGAGTAGAATGGTCCTTTCAATAAGTTCCCAATGTGCCATTATCAGTCGGTATAGAAGAGGCCACCCATAAAAAAGAGATACCTTTCCGATGTGTGCCTGAATTTCATGAATACCTGTCACATCCAGATTCTATTCCCCTGGGTGTTGTGTGTGGTGGTTCTGGAAGTCTGGTTCTATACTCAGAGTGCCCTGAATGTGCTGTGCTGCAAGGGAGAGGATGAGGAGCTGTTCAGCGTTGTTGTAGAGGGATAAACTCTCTCCTGTTTTCCCAGGTAAGGTTTTGCTGTATTGTTGTCAATGCAGACTAACGTGTTCCTACAAGGGCTTGCTGGAAATGAAGAATGACCCCTGATACCCAAGGTTTTACCCACTGATCCTGTGAAGTTTTTCTGTTTGATTCCAAACCATCTGAACTAAGACGGCCCATAAATGAGCCTTCCAGCCCTGAAGACTGGTATCTGTCCTGAAGTCTCGGGTGGCATTAATAAAATACCCAAAGAGCTGAAGCAAACCCAAAAAGCAGGGCTTTGAATTGGTAGTGGGCATTGAGGTAACGAAAGTAAAGGTACATGTGCAATGATAAATTGATAAGGGAAAGATACTTCTGAAATATACAGAAAGATGAGAAAATCACTCAGAAAGATGCATTCCTATATTCATTGGCAACTCTACATCCAGAATTTTACATATTCATTGACGAATGTGCGGTCCAGAAATGGACTAACTCCATACCATTTCTTAACCACTATAAAGAAAATACAGTATTAGCCCTTTGAATATTTCCTTTGAAGGGTTACTTACTTACTAAGGCAATCCCTCATTGTCTGAGTAAGATTGTCCTCCAAATTCGAAGGGATAGGTCTGTGGGTCTAGCCTCCAAGAGGTGACAGGTGGTCCAGTGAATTGTAAGGTTCTTTTGATAGGTTTTTGGTGAATGAAATGCTTTCTAAAGCAACATGTAATCCTCTACCTTGCCTGAACAACAACTGAAATGGACCCTTTTCTAGGAAGGGACCTCGTGGACTATCCAGTTGGAAGAGACCTCATGGGCCATCCAGTCCAACCCCCTGCCAAATAAACAGGAAAATCACATTCAAAACATCCCTGACAGATGGCCTTCCAGCCTCTGTTTCAAAGCCTCCAAAGAAGAAGCCTCCACCACACTCTGGGGCAGAGAGTTCCACTGCTGAACAGCTCTCACAGTCAGGAAGTTCTTCCTCATGCTCAGGTGGAATCTCCTTTCTTGTAGTTTGAAGCCATTATTCTGCGTCCTAGTATCCAGGGCAGCAGAAAACAAGCTTTCATACTAAAGCAACTGACTGCATTAACTAAATACACTCTTAAGTATCTGTTCATATTGCTCTCAGTACATATGTTTCCTCAATAATGTTCAGGATGCCTATAGCAACACTGAATCACATCAATTCTTTATCACCTTTCTGGTTGTTTTTTTCTCTCTTCACCACCACCACTACTCTTCCCCCAATACCTGATACTACAGAGGTGTTTTACATAAATACTGATGATGATGATAGTAATAGTTTATTTTTAACCCACCCTCTCTCCCCGAAGGAACTCAGGGTGGCTTCCAAACATAAAATATAAAATTCGTAAACACTCAATGCCATCAAATCAACATTAATATATTTTTATATTTGTTTTTAACTTAATGTTCTATTTACTGTTTTAAACTGTTGTTACATTTGTTTATATATCTGTACCCAATTGTTTCCAACTATGCCTTGAAGCCGTGACTGGTTGGCTACGAGCCAGTCAGTTGAGAGTGAATCCACCGAAAATGGAAATCCTTTGGTTGGGTGACCCAGGTGGGTGTGGGTTCCGACTGCCTACTCTGGACGGCGAGGCACTACGCCCGTCATCTTTAGTAAAGAGCCTGGGGATCCAGTTGGACCCGCTTGCTGACAATGGAGGCTCAGGTCTCGGCTGTCAGCCAATCAGCTTTTTTCCACCTGCGACAGGCTAGGCGGCTGGCACCCTATCTCACCGGAAGTGACCTGGCCATGGTGATCCAGGCAATGGTCATCTTGAGGCTAGACTACTGTAATGCCCTTTACATTGGTCTTCCTTTGTCGATCATCCAGAGGCTTAAACTGGTGCAGAACACAGCAGCGAGGCTCCTGGCTGGGGTGCCGGCCAGGGCCCATATTACTCCAACTCTGCAGCGACTGCACTGGTTGCCAATTGAGCACCAGATCATCTTCAATGTGTTGGTCTTGACCTTTAAGGCCTTGCATGGTCTGGAGCTAGTGTACTTGAGGGACCATCAACTCCCATATGTTCCCCAGAGATCTCTTCGATCTGAGGATCACAACCTCTTGAAGATCCCTTCCCAACGAACTGTCTGTCTATCTTCAACTAGACAGAGGGCCCACTCTGTTGTGGCACCGAGCCTGTGGAACGCTCTGCTGCCTGAAGTCCGTGCAATTAGTGAGCTGCCGGCTTTCTGGAAAGCTTGTAAAACAGCTCTTTTCCGCCAGGTTTTTGGCCTTTAGTCACCCTTGGTTGTAGTTTGACACAGTTTTAATTTTCTGATATCTGCTGTTCCATAGTTCCGATGTTATAGTTTGATATGCTGTAAACCGTCCTGAGCCAATTGGAAAGGACAGTATACAAATTGAAATAATAAATAAATATAAATATATTTGTATTATCTTGTGGCATCAAATTGCCAGTGTAAAATATAGATTAAAACAAAACGACATTTGCTGGTAATATGAATTTATTTATTATTTATTTATTATTTATTTGCTTCATTTATATTCTGCTCTTCTCACCCTGAAGGGGACTCAGAGCGGATTACAGTACATATACATTGCAGACAATCCCTACAGTTTTTAACATATATACAAATCTTGATGAACATAGACGAAACAGACGAAACAAAGAGGCAATTTTACTGGTAAACTTTCTGACAAACTTCTGGCCACCAGGGGGAGCTCCTCATCTCTCTCAGCATTTTCCAGCATTTCCCAGCTTCCCTTGTTCTTCCGCATTCCTTTCAGTGATTCTTGGGCTCATAAATCAGTCTAAAATTTGTCTCCCCACTTAATGTGGTACCTTTATCTCCTACTTGACAAATGAACTGTCTTTCGGGCTGCAAAGGTGGACAGCAGGCTACACTTAAGGTCAGGCACCCACCCTGACCCGGGCAGGCCTCAAACTCATGACCTACAGGTCAGAGAGATCTTATGCAGCTGACACTTAGCCAGCTGCGCCACTTCCCGGTGCCAGGCATACAGTCAGGCAATTAAAACTGTATAAGAAATAAAAAATATAGTTCTTTTTACAGAAAATCTCACAATAACACAAATGCATGCTCCACAACAACCTTTTAAACCAAGAGTAATAACACCCTATATAAGTAATATATGACTACTAGTAATATATAATTACACACTAATCACTAACAACTCTACCTCCACCATAAAAATACATACAAATTGACTTCCTACTCTCCAATCCAAAGAACTAAATCTAAAAGTTTATTCAATGTCTCTATAATATCAAACTTAACTATTTTATTCTGGCAAAGAAAAAAGTATTACATATACATTAATCTTCGAATCCCACAAGCATAATATTTCCAGCCTTATTTTTATGTAAATCAAAAACAACTTCCAGTCCATTAAAAATTTAACTCATGACTTCACTCTAATCAGATTAAATAATTTGTCCACTTTGGCCATTTCAAAGATTTTCAGAATCTTTGCCCACAATATCACATTATAGAGAATCAGCCTATATTCCACACCATGAGGTTGTCAATTAACTATCCTCAACAATAAGAACTTACTTAAGGGATATTTTCCATCAACCTCATGATCATTTTGCAATATCTCTTGACCTTTGCACTTTTGATCCATATCTTGAAACAATATTGTTGTAGGCTCATGCCTACATCTGTGGTTTTTAACACAGAGATTATCTGACATTGGACATTTTCCCACCAGCGTTATGAATTGGGGCTTTAAAAATTGTTATAAACGTTGCTGATTTCTTTGTTTGCCACATTAAATTCCAGGTAAAATATAAACTTTAAAAGTTGTAGTTTAAGCATCAACTTTACTGTAGCAACCGACGCAGCAGCAACAATGTGTGGACACCACTGAAGACAAACAAAGTTACTTTGATAGCAAATCATTCAATCCTGGTTAACTCAGAATAGTAAATCTCACTAGTCAGAAATTTGGTGGCAATGAAAATGTATTGAAAATAACAATGTCTGACTACTGAGCACTTTTGATATTTTGCAGCAATTCCTGAAAGTTCAAAAGACACAAGTAGGTACTTTTTAACCGCGATGAAACAAATTATACAAACATAACTAAGGCATTTCCAGCTGCATGCTGGAAAACATAATGCTGAAACATAAATTACAGGACTGCCTGTGCAACCCTCCTTAGCCAGTATCATTTTATCTATCTATCTATCTATCTGTCTGTCTGTCTGTCTGTCTGTCTGTCTGTCTATTTATCTATCTATCTGCATGTGCAATCCATGGTTCTAAATGGTTCTAAAGTACTTACAAAACTAGGGGGCATTGGTGCTTTGTTTCTAAAGTGTTTCTAAAGTTTTGGTGGTGAAAATTTCAGAACTCTAACAAAACTTTCAAAATTTCATTATAAATGGCAGTTCCTATTTGGTTCTGTCCTTTAAAAAACATGGCAAAAGTTTGTTACACTGCAAAAACTTTGTCTTTGTGCAAGGGACATCACCCTATAGCTCATTTTGGTTTGTTGAGTCTCCACCAATTTAACTAAGTTTCTGCCTCAAAAATAAAGTTTCTGGAGTAAAGAGCACACAATGAAACAGGAAACCACTCTCAAACCAGGAAAATATTTTATTACTAAAAATGTTTTATAAAAGCTTTGAAAATTCACCAAAAATCAATGGATAAGTAAAATGTTCTGAAATGTTCTGAGTTTTGTTAGAGTTCTGAAATTTTCACCACCAAAACTTTAGAAACGCTTTAGAAACAAAGAACCAGAGCGCCCTAGTTTTGTAAATACTTTAGAACCATTAGAACCATGGATCGCACATGCCTCTCTCCTTCCTTCTCTCTCCCTCCCCCCTCTCCCCCCCTCTCTATATATACACATACATACACATACATACATAACTCAACAACAATAAAATGCTTTACTACAGAGAGACACCAGTTCTTTTGTTATTCCTCCCACAATGATCAGGGAGTAGCAACAATACATTCACTGTATTGAATAAACATTCCCTTTCTTAATAGACATTATAATGACAATAGTGTTGTAAACATAACAATGCTAATTATTGCCAACAGCTTGGAGGTTGAATAACCTTGCTTTTTGCAGTCCCACTAATTACTTGACATTCTCTTAAAACAATGTGGAGGAAAAGTACTACAGTTGTTAGTGTTTCCTACTAGCAGAGTCCCAGCGCATGTGGTGGATGTATATTGAACAAACCTGTGTGCAAGGCTGGATGTAACAGCTAGAGGGTACAAGGTCAGAGTCATACCAAGGTCACTGATGGCCAAGTTGGTCATGAAGTATTCTGCTGGTTTCAATAGGTTCTTTTTCTTGTAGGAAACATAGAGGAGGATACTGTTCCCGCAAAAAGAGCATATGCCTGGAGGATAAAATACAATAAGGTAATTGTTTGTTGTTCTGTTCTGATTAATGGTAATCCTAAAGTGAATTTATCATGGGGTTTTCTTAATCTGAAAATGATTAATCAAAGATCACTGAGTGGGCTTTTATAGCCAAAAATGGATTTGATCCCTGTCTCTCAGAGTCCTAGATGGCATTGGCTATCAAGTTAGCTGTATTCAGTCTTAATTATCATTTTGATTTTGCAGACAAGTAGCATGCTGTCATTGAGAGTAATTCTCATAGTGAAAACACATTTGGCCAAGGTAAGAGAGTGACTAATGCTAATTTTCTTTATGCATTTTGCAAAAACGATTACTCCTTAGTCCTTTTAGCATGATTTCCAAGTTGTTCTTTCTTTTCTAGTGCCAGGTTATTTTTATTGCCCTTGTCTCCAAAGTGGCCAGGCACTCTGAAAATCATTAAGTACTTCATATATTCTCATATATTATCACTTTCAGCTTTTCAATAGGGATAATAAGCAGATTAGATAGATGGAGAATGGCAGCACAGAGAAGTTGGAGATGATAAAACATTACGGTATAGAAATAAGGGTGCATTAATATGTATCCAATTTAGTTGAAGTTAAGCAGAGACTTAACTTCAACTAAAGAAACTGATGAGCAATCCACACCATATCAAATGTTTCAAGCTGATGAGCTCCAAGCCCCTTGTCTTCTGAAAATTTTCAACCATATTTTGCATACAGCTACACCAGAGACCTTGTGGACTAACAACGAAACACTACATTCCTGTATTTCCCCTTCCATTCTGCAATTTAGAAGCAATTTAGAGGCCACAAATCACACTGGGAAAAGGGCAAACCAAGTGCCTTCTCAGCCGCCCTGAGAAGGGGGGGGGGGTTGAGAAGGGCGGGTTAGAAATACAGTAAATAAATAAAATAAATAAATAAATTTTGGAGTTATGTGTACCTCTTTATTTAAAAAAACCATACCAACTCCAAGAAATCCCATTTGATCCCTGGAAAACTGGGTCAAATCTGGTTCGGGCCACTGGACAGTCATTTTACCTTTTCCATCATTTGTAGCAATTGCACCAACTATGGAGCTCTGCCCTTTACTGGGTGCTACTGCTGATGTCAGAAAAAATGGCAGCATAAACTGTGGAATGGAGGCAATCCACCTCCTTTTCCAAGATCATGTGGGCACTTGACATCAGCAAAAGTGCCCACATGGCCTTGGGAAAAGAAAGTGATCACCCCTTTTTTCACCAGTTCACGTAGGCATCTTTGCTGACATCAGCAAAAGGTACCCAGCAATGGCCAGGGGCTCTTCAGAGTTGTGTGGCCACAGTGTCAAAACAACAGGAAAGGTAAGTCCCATACCCTTTTCAATGCATTGCAGATCACAAGGAAAATGGGATGGCAACACTGGCTTGTGTGAACATCTGGACTGCTTGGTATTAGAACCATCCCTGCCATTTTTATACCAACCCTGAAGAGTGAGGCGGAGCCCCCGGTGGCATAGTGGGTTAAACAGCTGAGCTGCTGAACTCCTGACTGAAAGGTTGCAGGAGTGAGCTCCCACTGTTAGCCCTAGCTTCTGCCAACCTAGCTGTTAGCAAACATGCAATGGTGAGTAGATCAATAGGTACCTCTCCAGTGGGAAGGTAACGGCACTCCATGCAGTCATGCTGTCCACATGACCTTGTCTATGGACAATGCTGGCTCTTTGACTTAGAAATGGAGATGAGCATCAACCCTCAGAATCTGACATGACTAGACTTAACGTCAGGGGAATACCTTTACCTTTATCATGAAGGCATCGGTAGGCAGATCTGGCAAGCAAGTATATAGACAGCATGTTAACCAGGTCCTAGGCAATATCTAGCCCAATACATATATCCAGGAAATTCCCAGATAAAGAAAAACAAAATAATATTCCTGCTGGTTTTTACTTTTGGTTTCTTATCATAACATCACTTTTAGTTCAGCTTCCTACTAGGGATGCTGTTTCACGGATAGCTTTAATGATTCAAGACAGGTGGAAGGAAGCTTTGACCTTCCAGATACTTTGGTCTACAATGCCCACCAGCCCCTACCCAATACAACCAACAAGAAAGATATTTGTAAGTTGAAGCCCAAAACATCTGGAAAGCCTTTTTTAAACTCCAGTTCAGAGCTTATCTGGGGAGAAAATACCTTGAAACTGAACTACTCCACACACCAAGCATAATTATGATCATTCTAGCACACTTCAATTGAAAAGGTGTTCCTTTAGCCCCACTAAATCCTGCAACAAGTTATTAACATATATTTTGTGAATGCAGACTGATAGACAATGAGAAGCCAGCATGACAAAGAATCCGATTGTTGTGAGTGGTGAAGAAGTTCCTATGTGCAATTTAGTCACTCTTGTTTGGCTTCTCCTGCATGAAGGAGTCACTAAACTTACTAGGAATAAAACTGGGCTTGTTGGCCTCTTCCAAGCCAACATCACAAACTTGGTTTAGTATGTTTTTATGATCCTGGGTGTTTGTTTGTTTTTTTAAAGTAACAAGTTAGAAATGTTGATTCAAATGGGAGCAAACAGCCTGGATGAAATTGGGGCTTAGCCTTGTGTGCTAACCCATTGGCCAGTGGCCACACACATTGTTCCAGACTGAGTAGATCAATAAGAGAACATCATGTCTAGTTCAATGAAGGGCAAAGTGGTTGGAAACCATCACGTACGTATAACCAACAGAGTACATATTATGCTGTGGAAGTTGAAATATAATCAACATCATATGAAGAGAATCTTTAACAATTCTACTTACCAAATATAATATAAAAGATGCCAACAATAACATCTTCTGCTTCTGTTATTTTGGAATGAAATGTCGTATTTGCAGAGTAAAAGCCCATCTGGAAAAAACAGAGGTAGATAATTATGTGTTAGTGGTTTTCAATTTCAGTGACAGTGTTTTCAGACACAAGGCAATGCAGTTCAACATCTACATTTTTGCTTCACATATTAGTTTTAAAAGCTGGCTGAGACAATGCAGTAGTTCAATACCTACGTTTTTTTCCTTCACATATTAGCTTTAAAAACTGGCTTAATTTAAAAACTGAGAGTAGAAATATATTTTAAAAACTCTAAAATCAAAACAATAAATAAAGAACAACACTCAAAAACAGGGGAATTCCAGGCAAGAAATAATCAGGGCCAGTTAATCACCTCCCAACAAAGGATTCCCCCAGGCAGTAAGCAGCCAGACCTTGAAGCTGCAAGGCCATTAAATGCTAATCAAGGTAGCCAATTGCAACATTCACACCTTCCTCAAACAGACAAGAGTTCTTTCTCCCACCCTGGACATTCCACTTGCCTAGTCTCCAACAGACCTCACAACCTCTGAGGATGCCTGCCATAGATGCAGGCTAAACATCAGGAGAAACCACTACTAGACCATGGCCATACAACCCGGAAAACTCAAAGCAACCCAGTGATTATGGCCATGAAAGCCTTCAACAATACAACAGGTAGACAGATAGTTTTGTTTTATAGTTGTTCTTGAGTAGAACGATTTTAAAATTAAAAATAAAATAAAATCCATCATTCTCAAGAATTGTATCACAGATGCCCATGTGCTTGACAAAATATTTGCAACAGGAATAAAACAGCATAGTGATAACGCTGCAGCACCCTCAATATTTTTCATATATTGCCAGATTCATAAAGGCACCGGTAAGCAGATCTGGCAAGCACGGGTTAGCTGGCCCTTAATGTTCAGAATATATAAGCCCTGGCCATAACAGCCTCATCTAATGTGTCTGGTAAAAGCAGTAAATCAGGATTGGAGTTAGGTGGAAAGCTGAACTCTTTTGAAGCACTGCAGAAGCACCTCTGAATGTTTGCTAAAGGGAAAAATCAAATTTCAAACCTTTTTTTTAAAATCACAGAGAAAATGTAAATATTACACAATTATTTATTGTGAATACTGACCTAATCAACAACTTTTTATTTACAGTGTTTCTAGCTCGGATTTCACACGGCCTCACTGCAACATTTGTGTTATGTTACTATGGAAGACTTATTCAAATAAAGAGTCAGTTAAAGTCACCCAGAGAAAACTTTTTAAAAACATGGATGAGTAATCTTTAAGTACTAAGGATAGCTTCACAAAAAACAAATCTCTGTAGTAAAATTTAGGCCAGCCATTCTGAGTGTTGGGCTGATAGCCACCATGGGGTCACGTACATCTTTCTAATGACTCACCAAGCTGCTTATGATGGCAACAAAAATAAAATTAAAGATTCAACTGTATGCTGATCAGACTTAGTGAACCTGATTAACTCTGTCTTGACGATAGCTGACATCTCCCCGTGGTCTGTATTGTTTGCTGTACTCTGCCATCAGAGTTATGTTAGAAATGCCAGAACAGTAATATTCTGTTCTTGGGATCAACAGCCAAAATTTAAGACATATGTGCCAGACCCTGAAAACATCCTCATCAACAAACAAATTCTTGATACATTCTGTACTAGACACATAGTCCGCAGATAAGGATTACCACATATGGATTAGCTATTGCTCATGCACTTTTTGTCATTATCTGCTTAACTCTGGTGCTTGAAATAAACTCTATAAAATAAACCAGTGGTGTGAAGTGATTGGATAGAAAAAAGTGCTGAATCCTGGTAGATCAGTAGGCTGTTAGGAATTGTGGGAGTAGAAGTCCAAATCACCTGGAGGGCCAAAGTTTGCCCATGCGTTTGGCCAAAGGTTTGGTGTGGGGTGTCTGTTAGTCTTCCTGCTCAGTTTAAAGGCTTGTTCCAGCTCTGGGTCCCAATTGGAGGATAGAGGAAGGCTGATTTTCAGGCCTCCTCACAACATACATAGTACATTCTTAGAAGAATGATATGCAAAAAGGATCAAACATGAATTAATGTGTAGGTGCAAATACACGTTTGAGTTGAAATTGCAACTACCTGAAGTCCTTTCCAGTCCAGGAATGTAGAAAATGCATCCCAAAGTCTTCATGTAGTTCATAAAGATGTTTTGTAGTTCTTCACAAATTTATTTTGTATTTATTTCCTGCTTTAGACAAAGATCTTTCTGGGCCCCCTGGGGATCCAGGATTACGCAAATGAATCTGAAGCTATTGTGACTTTGAAATGCATTTCCAAAATATTATGGTTCTACATTAGCTTCAGCACTTTTAAGGACTGACTTATGAGAGCATCGTTTGCCATTCTGCCTCAGGCAACAAAATGTCCTTGGTGCAGCCTTGATTGTTGACATACAAATTATGTTTTCAATCATGTTTCTCTTAGGTCTTCCCAAGACATAAGACTAGTTGGGAGAGGGTGGAAAGTGTAAGTATATGAAAGAGGAACAGACTCTGCCGCCCTGCGTGCTGCTTCAGCACGGCAACGCTCCCCCCCCCCATCACATGGGGGAAGTGTTGCCCAACCAGGCCAGAAGTCTGCTGGCTCCAACACAGGAGCCTTCCCATATTGACAAGGAAATGCCCTAGGATGCTTCAGTGCTGGTTGGAGGGAAGGCCTCTGCTTGAAGCTGAGGAACAGTGTGTGATAAGCTACATACCCATCCATCTCTTTACTGGCTGGCAAATGTCCTAGGATGCTTAAAATGGTAAGTATGATAAGGTTCATAAAGAAACCCTCAAACGGGGGGGGGGGAGTAATTTGGGAGAGCGTAGATAAGTGAAGCCATGGATATCAAATCAATTGATAAGGGGCCATACTATAGCACAAATATACATTTATAGCACCAAGTGGCCCAATTCATTTCTAACATAGCATTTGCTGCACATACAATGCGTGTGATTGCAGCTTCCATGTTCACTAGTAACTGCAGAGAACTCAGGCAGTGTGATCTTTTTACATCTGTTTCTCAAAATGGAAACTGAAGTGTGTTCCTCAATTGTTGGTTACTAATAAAATCATAAATATTTTAGCAAAGATAAGTTCCTATTAAAACCTTAATGACATGAAGACAGCAATCCTATATGCATCACTAGAAAGTTCCCACAGTGAATTTGGTATCAGTATAAACATATGAAGGATTGCTTCATGCTCTCTTTCCTTATCCAAATATATCTGTTTAAGTATTTTTCTTAATTTGTTTTAGAAAAATGATCTAACCAAAAACTTCCATAACACCTATATTACTACTGTTACAGAGGTACTACCAATGTGTGGTGATTAAGCTCCACCTTCACATTCTACTTTTCCTCCTACAAAGCAAGTGAAAAACATTGTTTATTTGCTTTGATTTAGATGAGCAATATAAAAACAATGATATAAGGATGGGATGGACAGCAAAAAAGAGGGGGGGCACCTAAAGTGAAGCATTACATCTGAATTCCAAACTAATAGAATGCTCTCTGGCAATGTCTAGTACATAAAATATTCTGCTACCAAAACATTTGATTTATGCAGCTATCAAATACATGGCGTTTAAAATGCATTTATGAGTTATCTAAGGACATCAAAACAATCTGAAGAACTTGTTTATAGCCTAGTTTGCTCAAAAAATAAAATCAGAATCAAACAGACAGATGATGGTATATGATAATATTTCTACCATTCCTCAAAACTAGAACCAAACCATTGAAATCGGTTGATCTAAAATTAGCTGTGATTACCATGTCACTCTTGTTTCAATAACTCTTTTCTAAATGGGACTAAGACTGAATTTGGCTCTCCATTTCTTAATTAATAAGTAGCTCAGCTTGCCAAAGAAAGTAATATTGCTTCACTTTCATAATATTTTTATGGTGAATGAAAAACCTAGCAATTGCTCTTGGCAGCATTGGCACAGACGTGTGCTATGAGATGTACTATGAGTATTTTTAGAAAACCATAAACCCTATCACCACACACCCCCTTCCTCCCATAAGATTTTTTTCAATATTTAAAAAATAAATTTAATAAATTTCTGCAAGCGACTGGTTAGTGCTTACAAGGTTACTGACTTTGTGGTTGAAAGGATTAGAAATCTACACTATAATAATGAACTCGGGATGTATTTTTGTAAAAAAAAAATGAAGCTAGAGTAAGGACACTCAGTTCTCAATTAATATAATGGAAACCGTAGATCAAACTGAGTTGAATGACTTTGAACACTGCTTTATTTTGTATGAGAGAAACTCATACAAAGTGATACTTCAATAGCTTCACCAATCTCTTACTGGTTTACATCTGGCTAGCACTTGCTCCGGCGTTTTTGGCTTCTTCTCAAGAGTTATTTATGGCAAGATAAAACAAGGATAAGCCCAAAACATATCATTTGAAAATAAAAGAGGTTAATGTCACATTGATTAGGACAACGGATGCCAACTCAAGGTTACTGCTAAGGTTATAAGCCTTAGTTCTTTCACTAACTTTATGAGTCTAAATTCTGCTTGTGTGATTGATATGTACTTGTTTGCCACCCCTTACATGTTTGCCAGCTACCCTTATTCCTGATATAATGTCTTTATTAAAATGATCTTTAAATATTAAAATGAAAATATTTATTGAAAGATGGAACAGATGATAAAATGAATATTCTTAGCATATCACATTTTTGTGCTACTCTCATCCCCTGCCCTTGCTGACAAAGAAATTGTCTTCCGTTTATGCAGCTCTTCCAAGGAATTACTAAGCACTTTGTTTTTTCACCTATACCTCTCATACTTTATACAAAATGTGCAATTCCTATCTTTCAATAACTTTCAACCAAAAGAAAATGAAGAATTCTTAATAAAATCCACAGTTTTAGGACTGGATTGCCTCAGACAATGGAAAAAGTATGTATACATTAGGGTACAATATCATTGTAAGGCAAAATGGTAATGGTTTCCCCTTGACATTGAGTCTAGACAGGTGGGGGGTTGAGCTTATCTCAATTTCTAAGCCGAAGAGCTGGCGTTGTCCTTAGATGCCTCCAAGATCATGTGGCCAGCATGACTACATGGAGTGCCATTACCTTCCCACCAGAGCCTATTGATCTACTCACATTTGCATGATTTTGAACTGCTAGGTTGGCAGAAGCTGGGGCTAACAACGGGAGCTCAACTTGACCTACAGATTTGAACCATAAACCTTTCAGTCAACAAGTTCAGCAGTGCAACCTGCTGCATCACCATAACCCCATATCATTGTAGAGGCCTAAATATTTTTAAAGGACCAATTCTGATCTGTTCTTAAAATATAAGGTTGACCTTTATTAGTACTTGGACGAAAGAATATCAGGCACTATAGCTTATATTTCAAAGGAAGGAACTGGCCAAAATGCTTTGTGGGTATTTCTTGCCTTTAAAAACCCTATAATATGTATGTGGGTTGTTGTAAGTTAGCAGGCAACTTGAAGACGTGTCATCATATACAGTATAATCCAAGTGGAGAACATAAATGCACAATATAGCAATCAATACATGCAAGATAAAATCCTCATAATGCAGAATACATCAGCAGATACATACAAAAGGAAGCCCCAGCAGAATGCATCTTATACAGTATACAGGGGGTAAATCCCAAAATAAATTCAGGCTCAAGGCACATGCCAGGTAAATTCTAACTAGATAAACAATAATGTAAATAGATACCCGGAAACCCAGGTAGGTGATGGCCAACAGAGGAGGTAACGAGGCGTGTGTTTAGTGGCCGCGTCAGGCTAGGCGCGCCAGATGGAGAAGCCAGGAGGCGTGTCTGCTTGGCTTCAGTATGAGACGTCGCTAGTATGTGACGCAATGTAGTCTCTGCCTCGAAGTCACGTCAGTGGATGGGAGCGTCGCTCGTCAATGACGTAGCGCGAATAGCGCTCAAATTAAATATAAAGTTTTACAGGGGAAAAAACCCCCAAAATAATGTTTCAAAAATCAAGGGTGAACATGCCCCAAGAGCAAATACTGTCAGCAAAGGCTGGACCTCCGTGGTCACAATAGAGCCGCTGGAGCCGTGAAAACCCACTCGGAAGAAGGGGGGCCAGTGGGGAAGACGAAAGCAAGCCGCGAAAAGCGCCAAAGTGCCGTAGCACCATCCAGCAATTGCAAATATATGGCTATATAGCCTGTAATGCGGCAAAACTATAAAATAAAACTGAACATCAGTAGCAGGCCAGTTCGAACTGCCCAGGCCCCAAGAATGCGGGTAGGTGGAAAAGGAAAGTGGCTCAGGTGAGAAGAAGCATACGCCTACGGGTAATACCGCCGCGCTGCACCTGTTTCGGACCTCAAGGGTCCTTCTTCAGGGTGAAGGTCCACACAGACTTATCTGTGGCTTCAAATAAATCTCAATAATCTATGTGTAGTAATCAAGTAACATCAGTAGTGGGTATGACTGTATGGCGATTAAAGTAATAGCTGTTGCAGAGAAAGAGAGTCATTCAAACCGCCCGGGCGTTTCGCTGGTTAACAAGAGGGCCCATTTCTGGAAATTTCTTACAGCACAACCACCCTCCAGATAGCTTCAGTATCTATGGCCTACAAAGGGTTAATCCCTTACCACACACTGATCTGACAAAGCAATTACTTAAAGCTGAAAAGAAATGGGCCCTCTTGTTAACCAGCGAAACGCCCGGGCGGTTTGAATGACTCTCTTTCTCTGCAACAGCTATTACTTTAATCCCATACACCTATAATATCCCTATATCTTTAACCTGCTCTCCTCTCCTCTTGCTGCATTCAGCCGAATGGATGATCTTCAGTGACACCCTTTGAACTTCTCGCCCTGGTATGTTTACCCTTCATCCTTTCGCTGCTCTTTTTGCTCTTAATTGTGTAACCCTTATCGGCCAGCTTGGCATTAGCATCTCATTATGACCATATTGTATTATTGTAGATTATTTTTGAATGAGCGACGCGCCCCGAAGAAGCGTCTGTTGACGTGAAAATGGCAGACCAACCTTGGCGCCAGGAGACCATTTACCCGTTCGGCCCTGTCCCGGCTCTCCTTCTCATTGGTGGGTCCAATTGTGCTCTTACCAGAGCCCCCACAGCACGACAGGTCGCTTACGACAATTCTTCTTGCCTTGCGGTTTCCTTTCCGGCGTCCCCGGCAGGCTTGGCTGCTTCATCCCAGCGCCGCGGCTCGAGTCTCCTCGTCGCGCAACATTGCGGGGGGACTTTTCTCGACAGTGCCGCCTCAGAGAACATTTTGGGACTATTATTTACGGTGGAATCACCTCCCCTTTACACAGACCTTCATTTGTTCAGGTTTTATTACCTACCTATGTAACGTAAACTGTGTTATTTACTGCAAGGTTAATTACTGCAAAACTTTTTCATGTATATCAGAGGCGTGCATGCCTATGTTATTGTGTAATGCAAGTATTGATACATAACTAAACGGACATTTCCATGCTTTTGTAAAAAATATTTTTGTTGCTACTTATTGAACACTATATTCAATTGTATCTACTTATGTCACTTTGTACCATGTTTGCATGTTATATTTGAGCCTGTAGCATTGCTCTTGTGGTTCTCCTTTTGTTTGTTGCTAGCTACGAGCAAATCCCACCCTTTCTTTTGTACTCATTAAGAGAGGGACTACCCTACCAAACCTTTTGTATTGTTATCCCAATAACCCCATGAATGTGGGATATAATGAGCATGGTAATCAGATCATGATATGAATAAACATAACAGTTTAAATAATGTACCAGTAAGGCCTTTTCGCAGACCACCCTGAGAATTTGAGGGGGGGGGCTGAAGCCCCCTAAGCCCCCCCCCCCAGCTACATGCCTGGGTACATATAAAACAAAGGAATTAACCAGTCCTAGACCCAAATATAAAAGAACTTACAAATAGCCACTTGCCTAATGACCAAGAACCATATACAATGAACCAGCCAGTAAATCTTATAAAATTGGCAGGATGTAGCCTTTATGTCAGACCCATCGTGTTACACATACCAATTAATTTCATCCTCTATTTCCTCCAAGAAATTCAAGATGCCATATTAGTATATCACATATCTCACTTAGTATTTACAACAATCCTGGGAACTAAAACCCGAGGTACAGTACATTGATTAGTCACGATAAAATCCAATATGATTCACCAGTCAGTTGAGGCTTTGGTGCTAATACACCTACTTCTAACCTAAGGCATTAAGCAATATAATACACTGGAGTCCCAAAATAACCAGGAAAAACTTTCCAAATACAATCAACCCATGGCTTGAAAATATTTGTTACAAAATTCCAAAAAACAAACTTTGATTTTGCCAATTTAAGGGGCAACATTTACTACTTTTGTATATAATGAGACTTGAGCATTCACAGATTTTTGGTATCCATGGTGGTGATGGTGTCCTAGAATCAAGCCACAGTTGATACCAAGAGCCCACTCTAACAGGTTTACAAATGGGAGAACCCAACTAACTTAATTCCTGATCGCGAATATAAAAGCTGACCTGAATATAAGCTGAGACACCTAATTTTACCACAAAAAAACTGAGAAAACGTATTGACTCAAGTATAAGCCGAGAGTGGGAAATGCAGCAGCTACTGATAAGTTTCAAAATAAAAATAGATACCATTAGAATTACATTAATTTTTTAATGGTTTTTATTGGTTTTTAAAAGGAGGAGCATACAAAAACAAACATAACAAGTGCGGGCTTACAGATTGGCCCTTACATAGTCAGGGGAGAAACGAAGGGGAGGGGGGGTAGGGAACGTGGGTTGGGGATAAACAAGAGGGTATTCCAATGACAGGACAGGGTTACATTAAAAACAAAAGACGGGTTGACTTCACCCGGTGGAGCAGACGTGTTTGTTTTTGGCTAATGCATTGGCTACACATTCCTTACCCTCATAACCAGTAACCCTTTAGATCTATTTTCTTATTGTTTTTTATATATACAATGAAGGGATTCCACACCTCCGCGAACTTAGAGTCCTCACTTCCTCTTAGCATGATGGTTAGTTTGTCCATTTCAGCTATCTCTAACAGTTTGGCCAGTAGCTCTTCCTCATCTGGTGACTCTTTCTTTTTCCAGTATCTGGCCCAAACTATCCTGGCCGCCGTAATCACGTAGCATACTAGTTTTTCTGAGCTTTTGTCCATAGAGTTGTTGTCTATAATATTTAGGAGAAAAAGTTCAGGTTTCAATTCAATATTAACACTCAACATATCCTGAAGGAGTTTGTGCACTTTGGTCCAGAAAAATTTTATCCTCCCGTATGTCCACCATTACATTAATTGAGGCATCAGTAGGTTAAATGTTTTTGAATATTTACATAGAACTGTAATTTAAGATTACTGTCCAACTCTGATTAAATCATTATTCTAATCTTCACTGTAAATGTGCTTATGTATCCTTCCAATAATAATAGCGTAAATAATAAATGTGATAAAAATAATAGAGTAAAATAATGTAAATGTAATAATAAAAATAGAGTAAAATAACACATGTAATGATAATAGTAAAATAACAAATTTAGTAATAATAATAACCCAGTAAAATAATAACTTTTATTAGACTATAAACTGAGAGGGATTTTTAACCTTAAAAAGGGGGTGAAAACTTGACTTATACTCAAGTATATATGGCAAATGGAATATATCAACTGCCGTGTTATGACTCAACAGCTGTAGAGGCATAAGAGCTCAAGTCATACAATATTCAGTCAGAAAGTGAATTAAAAAATCAGAAAACAAAGATCCCAATATAGATGGTTTTGATTTAAAGAGCAATCTCATCAAATCCTTGGAAAGCAGAAAAGTGGGGTGAGGAGATATTTTCCTTTTTTAAAAAAGGAATCTCAGATGCATATTATCCACTTCTATCTTCACAAGAATCCTTGAGGTTAAGTAGACTAATTTGAAAATAATTCTCTCTCATGGACAACTGCAATATTCAGTGTAGACAAGAAATGCATCTTGCTTGTACGGTAAAATGAGAAACAAATGGAAATAGGCTTTCAGAGAATGAAATCTTTCCAATACTGTTAAGCTTGTCAAATGTTCTGATTTAATTTTCATTCCTTCTCACAGGACACATTTCAGAATCCCCATAAGACATTCCTATGCATCTCTTCATTCAATAAAAGATCCCAATTTACATGTCTGAGTACAGTATGCTTGGGAGAGTATCTGGCAGCATACGTGCAGCACTTGCTTCCAGGAAGCCTTATTTTTCTTTCCAAAGCACATCTTTTTTCTCATTTTCACCATTGTTCACTGGGAACCAGGACATCAAATTATTTGCAGAGCATTTACCAAGATGAATACTCAGAACATACCAAACAATAACAAAATAAAGATTTATCAACATTTGTGCAGGAGAAGAGTGCTTTACTGAATTGCTAAAGAATTCACTAAACAAAAGCAAGAACGGGACCACGCGAATAATGTTGTAGTAACAAATGTGTTTCATAATATGCATTTTCAGGCGGAGAAGACTTCAGAAAGTTTTGTTTTGATCTTATCTCGAGAGTTGTACTGTTCTTTTTGTTATCCTCTGCTATTTTAAAGTATTGAAATTGAATAAAACATGGCAATTCCCCCTTTGCTCTAAAACAGTGGTTCCCACCAGTGGTCCCTAAGAACAAAAATATGGTCCATGGCCTAACCATTACTACACTATTGCCTCAAACCCACGCAAAGAACAACCAGTCTCACAAAACCCTCTTATAGAGCTGAGGCAATGGGGATGTCGGGAGGGGAGAGGCTGACTACCCACAAAAGATTGCTACTACCACATCAGTTCTAGTTTATTTAAATGTAGTTTTCCACAGGTGAGCAGATGGTGACTACTGGATGGCATATGTTCTGGATGATATATGTCCAAATTGAATCTAAAGTTGACCAAAAACTGATTCATAATTCCTTTTGGTACCAATGTTGGAGAATGGTCCCTGGTCAAAGTGGTCCCTGGTCAAGTGGTCCCCGATCCAAAAAAAAGGTTAGGAACCACTGCTGTAAAACCATGGAGCAAGAGAAAGGCCTGCCAGAAACCTTATATATTCAGTCCATCATAAATGCCTCTTGAATAAACAGCTGTCAGTACTGAAAAATATAACATAACCAACCAATTAGATCCAGGTCTGAGGCATATATAACACCATCAAATATATCAGTTGGTTGCAGGACACACATTTGAAGAAAAAGGTGAATATATAGGAACCACAAACACTATAGAAGCCTGACCAAGTTTAAATAATTCCTTTTAGATTCTTGCTGTATCTCAAACTATCCATACACATTTCCATCTTATATGTTCATACATACACACACAATTATTGCTGGCAGCTTTTTCTAATCGATGAGTAATTATTAGATATATCAATTATCTCAATCTGTCACCGCAAATGACAAGTAGCCAAACGGTTTAA
Organism: Anolis apletophallus; assembly: GCA_030556195.1. NCBI lineage: Eukaryota > Metazoa > Chordata > Lepidosauria > Squamata > Anolidae > Anolis > Anolis apletophallus. Next base: position 87,983,798 of record JARBWK010000007.1, read on the forward strand.
AAATCTGCTTAGGGGTGCTTTCAGACAGCTTTAAATCATGGGTTTTAAGCAGGGGCAGACTTCAGAAGAGGTCTACATACAGACTTGTTGGTCCCAGGATTTCTGCCTCCATTGTACAGGCTTGATGCTTTGGTGTGAGATTTAGAGGCTCCCAAGATGGCCACCCCAAGACTTCTGCTGGAAACTTCAGTTTTGTTTTGTTTTGTTTTTTACCAAAAAAAAACCCCTCAAGATGCAGACATACAGAGATTCAGATATGAGAATCACTGCAAAAGTTCCATTATTCGTCCTGGCCAGAGAAACTGTGCCCTCCAGACATTTCATGAAGTATCTGCCACACAAAGAAACTGAATGGGGTAGGACCACTTCTGCCCAAGTCAGTACTGCACAATCAACAGGAACAAACATTTTCAAGCTAGGAACGGAACTTTTTAGATCCTGGCTGCCTGGCCATCTATCCAGAGAGATTTGGTTGTGTACTTGTGGCATGGAACAACAGGTGGCTGTTCCTGGGTTATACATGGCTATTCCTGATTTTTCTTATTGTGAAAAGATGTATAACATTGACTAGAGGGCCACAACTTTGTCCTGGCCAGAGATAATGTTCCCTCCACATGTTTCATGAAGTTTCTGGCACACAAACAACACTTTTGCCTTCTACTCAAATGTCACCTTCTTTTTAGGAACTGACCAATCAGAAACAAATATCTAAAACCTGGGAATAAACCCGGATAAAAAATCCTGTGGTTTCAGATTGCAGGGACATATAGACATGTGAAGATTTGCATATTTGGCTCAAAACCATGATAGTCCCGCGCCAATAATCTTGTTTTTTGCCTTTAGTAGGAATTGCTTCCACATTTACAGGAAATGGCGGTTCGCCACCCTTCTGTTTTCTGTGGAAGCTCTTGGGATAAAGGTACTGTCTGGACAGGCTCTGAGTCTTCTACACAGTTCTCCTTTTTTTCTTTTCGCTTTATGAAATTTATGGGATCACCATAAGTTCACAGGTGACTTGAAGATGTGTATATACACACAGGCACACATAATGTTGTGGCTGCAAATCTTTATACAACCTCCTTTGTGGGGACAATATATTCTGCTACAGCGGGGTGCACAATTGTTGGACTGCAAATCCCAGCTTTTCCACTATAGTCCATGCTGGCTAAGGTTGATGAATGCTGCAATTGAACATCTGACAAGTTGCCATTTGTCTACCTCCACTCTAGAAATGTAAACGTCCTAGGCTGATCTAACAGAGGCCTGCACAGATTACACTAAAATGTAGAAAATATGCAAGTATCTGATAAAATGCAGGGCAGGACAGACATTAAGATAACTAAAAGAAACTTCTTACAGCACCTAATTGACAGAACCACCACCCTGCGATGTAATGATGCTCCACTTCAAATGGGGAAGTTTTGTCCGTATAGATTTGCGCTGTTTACACAGAAAGGTTATTCTTTCTGGCAGGTATCTCATACTTGGAATTTATTTAATTTTGAAAAGCAGGCTGAAAAAACCAATCTGCTATTTTCCAAGAAGTTAGTCATCATCCATTTCATTTATAAAGCACTCACATTTCTCAGATAAGGAGCTGAGAGAGTGCAAAGAAAGAGATGTTAAAATAAGGATGTTAAAATAAGGTACAAATTGAGTATCCCTCCTCCAAAATGCTTGAAACCAGAAACATTCTGGATGGTTTTTTTTCCAGATTTTGGAATATCTCTGAAATGGGAACAATCCATGCCTCCTACCATTTCACAGATCCTCATGTCTCTCTCCAGCCTGGAGTCTCCAGTCTTGCATTTTACTCACTCATACTTGTGTTGTGTATAATACACAAGACCAGATAGCGATTGTGTCGATTGTGTCCAAGTGTTATACTCAGCATAAATCCATGCTTTCCACCATTTCATAGATCCCCACATCTCATTCATTAGCTACTTGTGTTGCATATGGGATGTGAGCCTGGGGAGAGACTGAGTATCTGAGAGACTGGTGTATTTGATATACAGAAGGTCTTCAGGGAGCCTGCAAGAAGCCTATCTTCTGCCTTGTAAAAGTACAAATTAGAGTGCCACACCTGGTAACAACTTGTTTTGGATTTTGAAGCTTTTTGGATCTACACATTCAGCTTGTGCAATGACCTATACTTATAAAATGTGACTGGATATACTACATAAGATAAATTAATTTTCTTCAATCCTGCATGGACACCATAATTTCTCAGACATCTACCAACAAGACTTAATGTTGCCTATGCACCTACCTAGCTGGATACACACAGAGCCACTAAGCCATTTCAGCATCTCTGCGTGTTCTGTGCAGGCACAACAGGTTTGATCAGGATTTGATCAGTCATCCCTTTCCCAAAAAAGCTGCTGTTTATTATTCGACATCACAGCCCAAACAGAATAAAATAAGCATTTTTTTTCTTAACAACCCTGCAGTTACATGGCAATATGCAAAACAAGGCACTACCACTTCAGGAAGGATGCTCTACTCTTAGCACACTTTTCATCTTTCTCCAGCAGCCTCAAAGGGGCCACTGCATCTTCAACCCCAACTGCAGCCTCAATAAGTTCAGTGTCATTTTCTTGCTATCGGTATCTGAAGAGATGCTACTTTAAAGGGACTTAAACTACCTAAGGCAAGGAAACTGCTCATCTTCCAAAACCTTTTGTGACGGACTCCGCAGCAAACAAGCTGTTCTTGGCCTCATGGGAATAATAAAGAGAGACTTCAGGCTTTCTACCAGTGTTTGTCAGAAATAGGACACCTTTATAGCAAATCAGGAGTACAGAATTACAGGATAAACTGAGGAAAGGACGTTACACACTTCTTTAATTGTTGCTAATAATTGTCAGATTTTGGCTCTCTTCTTCCTTGAACTTATAGCAAAGGTGACAAGTAGTATAGCCAGTCTTCATTCTACCACCATATGTCATGCTCCTGATGATGATGACATCACTCTCCTCGAAGTCCCTCGAGGTGCAATGGGTTAGACCCTTGTGCCGGCAGATCTGCTGACTGACAGATTGGCCGTTCGAATCCAGGGAGCAGGATGAGCTCCCGTCTCGGCCTTAGCTTCCCATGCGGGGACATGAGAGAAGCCCCCACAGGATGATAAAACATCATATATCTGTGTGTCCCCTGGCCAACATCCTTGCAGACAGCCAATTCTCTGAAGTGACTTGCAGTTTCTCAAGTCACTCCTGACACATACACAAAAAATCACCCTCCTGAATACAGTACTCCAGATAGGCACTTAAAAGCCATCTGAGTGCCCACTCACATTCCCACCCCCCATATGCCAATATCCACTTTTTAATAAAAGTGACAGAGTTTTGTTTAATCTGTTTTATCATACTCACTGTGTTTATACATCCTCTGTACACCGCTCTGGGCCTCGGAGTGAGTGGTATACTAAATCGAAGTTAATAAATAAATAAACAGCTGAGTGATTCAAACAAATGTCATTCCCCAAGTTACAATCAAACAAAAGCTGGGCTGATCCAGGGCATTTTGCTGCAGAAGGCAGAGGAAATCTCCTTTGTTTTTATCCCCAAGTCTCTCTCAAGTCAAGGCATAAATCTTCCTACTGGAATATCCACTTGATTCCAGTAGGAAGATTTACTTCAAAGTGCTGGTTCTCACCTTCAAGGCTATTCACGGCCTGGGGCCAGCGTATCTGAGGGACCGTCTCGCCTCATACTGCCCATCGAGATCACTGCGGTCTGAAGAGGCCAATTTACTGGTTGTACCATCTGCTAAGCTGGCTCGTTTAACATCCACCCGAGGGCGTTCTCTGTGATAGCTCCTACGCTATGGAACGCCCTCCCGGTTGAGGCCAGAGCCCTGAGGACCTACTCCCCTTCAGACGGGCCTGCAAAACCTACTTGTTTAGGCAGGCCTTTGGGGAGTAGGCCCTTGCATCTGCAATGGACCGATTTTTCGGCCACTGTTCATTGTTTATTGCTTTAATTGTTTTAACCGTTTTAACTGTTTTAATTGTATTGCATGTTTTAATTGATGTATGTTCCCTGTGTTTTTATGCTGAACCTCTGGCACTGTGCCATTGGCCCTGTGAGCCGCCGCGAGCCCTCGGGAGTCGGCGGTGCAAAAATCCACCGGTGCAAAAATCCAAATAAATAAATAAATAAATAAATAAAGTAACTTCTTCCCTTGGACAACACCAGTTATGAACTGACAGGCAAAGGCAATAAACCCTCAGTTAACTGGAACTCAGTCAACCAGAATTCTCAAGCGACAGGCAAAAATACTTTAAATAAAAAGAAACTTACATTTATACTACAATAACACTGTATTGCATTAAGCCTGCCTTAATTTGTCATCATATGCTTTTAATGACTGTGTTTCAATTTTTTTTTTCCGTGTCAGGAGCAATTTGAGAAACTGCAAGTCGCTTCTGGTATGACAGTTGGCCGTATGCAAGGGCATTGCCCAGGGGACACTTGAAAGTTTTATCATCCTGTTGAAGGCTTTTCTCATGTCCCCATATGAGAAGCTGGAGCTGACAGATGGGAGTTCACCCCACTTCCCGGATTCAAACCGCTGACCTTTTGGTCAGCAGTCCTGCCAGCACAAGAGTTTAACCCATTGTGCCACCAGGGGCTCAGTTTCAATATTAATATCTGTAGTCAATACAGAGTTTATGGCAGTGGGTCCTAACCTATAGACTGCAGCCCACTGGTGGTTGCAAGACCAAAAATAAGGTCTGCGGCTCTAGATTATTAAATATCGTTTTCTGTGGGCAAGCAAATGGTGACTACTGGGTGGCATATGTTTTGTATCAGAAACTAGAGCTGATGCAGTCTATCCAATGCAATTTTCTGAATCAGCACCCCAAATAACCAAACCAAATCTAATGTTGACCAGAAACTGATTTGTAACCCTTTTGGTACTAATGTTGGAGAGTGGTCTCCGGGCAAAGTGGTCCTTGGTCAAGTGGTCCCTAGTCAAAGTATTCCCTGGTCAAAAAAAAAAGATTGGGAACCACTCTTTTATGGTATGGTATAGTAAGGTGGATAGTTGGTAAGACCCATTTTAAGAGGAACTCTAAACCAGAAACTACATCATATCATCATCATCATCATTAATATGCCATTTTTTTCCTTAAGGAACTCAAGCAGTGAACAGTAGTAAAAACAATACAGAAAACAAATTGAAACCTAAAGCCTATAAATACTGTATTTTTAAAAGAGTGAAAGCTAGTACTATCTAAAATATATAATTAAAAGCATTAAAAGCCAGTTAAAATACATAGAACATCACGCATTAGTTAGGCCTGTTTCATAGTAACTGTCAAGTAACCAGAAACTACACTATTATCATTATTCCTATTTTGAATCCCTCTTAAAGGGATTCAAACAGGGAAAGGTAATAGACACAATACAGGAAACATGGCCATCCAACCTGGAAAACTCAGGGCAACTCAGTGATTCCAGCTATGAAAGCCTTCAACAACACAATATAGGAAACTGAATTGCCAGACTACACAGAGAAGCCATTGAAATCTACAAGCATGTGGACAATTTCAACAGAAAGGAGGAAAGCATCAAAATGAACAAAATCTGGTACAATTTTTTAAAAACTCTAAAATCAGAACAGGAAATAAAGAGAAAGACTCAACAATCAGGGGAATTCCAGACAAGACTCAATCAGGGCCAGCTAACACCTCCCAAGAAAGGATTCCCTCAGGCAGCAACCAGCCAGGCTTTGAAACTACAGGCCATTAAATGCTAATCAAGGTGCTCAATATTGCAACATTCACCCTTGCCTCAAGCAGACAAGAGTTGTTTCCCCCACCCGGGACATTCCACAGATATGTAAACCTCACTTGCCTAGTTTCCAACAGACCTGTCAACCTCTGAGGATGCCTGCCATAGATGTGGGCAAAATGTTAGGAGAGGATGCTTCTGGAACATGACCGTACAGCCCAGAAAACTCACAGCAACCCAATGCAGGAAACTATTTGAAACCTAAAGACTTGAAATATTACAAAAGAATGAAACCTTGCACGATCCAAGAATATATAATTAAAAGCAAGAAAACCCAGTTGAAGTACTTAGAACATCACACATTTGTTAGATCTATTTATATTAGTGGCTCCCAAGCAACCAGAACCTTCATTTATCCATCTAACTGAGAGTGTGTCTCAGCATCTAGAGCAGGCATGGGCAAACTGTCTAACTTGGGGGCCACATACTAGCACTCCCTGCTTGTAGGACTGGTTGCCCAGTGATAGAAGGAAGGACGAAAGGGAGGAAGGGAAGGATGGAAGGAGAAAGAGGGAGAGAGGGAAGGAAAGAAAGAAAGACAAAAGGGAAGGGTGGAAGGAAGGGAAGGAGGAAGGAAAAAGAGAAGGGTGAAAGGGAGGAAGGGAAGGATAAAGGAAAGAGAGAAGGAAGTAAAGACAAAAGGGAAGGGAGGAAGGAGAAAGAGAGAGGGGGGGGAAGGAAGGAAAGCCGAAAGGGAAGGAAGGATGGAAGGGTGGATGGATTGAAGGAAGGAAGGAAGGAAAGGAGGAAGGAAAAAGATGAAGATGAAAGGGAGAAAGAGAAAGATGGAAGGAAGGAAGGAAGGGATAAAGAAAAGAGAGAAGGAAGTAAAGACAAAAGGGAAGGATGGACGGAAGAGAAGGGGGAAGGATGAAAGAGAAGAAGAGCAGGATGGATTGAAGGAAGAGAAGGATAAAGGAGAGAAGGAATTAAAGACAAAGTGGAAGGAAGGAAGGGGAAAGAAAGAGAGAGGGAGGAAAGGGAAGGAAGGGTGAAAGGGAAGAATGGAAGGGAAGGAAGAAGGAAAAAAGGAAGGATGAAAGGGAGGAAGAGAAGGAAGGAAAGGATAAAGGAAAGAGAGAAGGAAGGAAAGACAAGAGGGAAGGAAGGAAGGAGAAAGAGGGAGGGAAAGAAGTGGGGGGGAGGAAGGAAGAAAAGACAAAAGGGATGGAAGGAAGGAAGGGAAGGAGGAAGAAAAGAGAGAAGGGAGGAAGGATGGAAGGGAAGGAAGGGAAGGATAGGATGGTGAGAGAGAGAGGAAGTCCTGAGAAAAGAGTCCAAGGGGGACTCAATTCGGAGTAGGAAGGGGGCCCCTCGGAAACGAAGGCCTCCCCGCGCCCTCACATGCACAATGGGTGGGTTCCTCTCCCCCGAGGTAAGCTTGCCAGGCTGAGGGCGCCTGTGCCTTTAAGGGCTGCCCAGGGGCGCGAGTGGCAGCGAGTGAAGCTTGACCCGCAACTCCCGCGGAAGGCACGGGAGCGCCTCTCCCGCTTCCAGCTCTCCGCCCATTCGAAGCCCCTTTCCCCGCACGAGAGGCTCGGCTCTTCCCGGGATCTCCGCACCTTCGCGGCCGGAGCCCCGCGCTGCGTGGGCCGCCCGGCGCCACCGCGCATTCTCCTCCTCGCTCCGCGGCGCCCCTCCGAGGGAAGCGAAGTTAGCGCCCAAGCCAAGACAGAGGACCTCCCGCCGCTTGCCGTCTCCCCAGAGGCTGGTGCATCTTGGGCATCCCCTGAGCGGCCCCTCCAGCGGAGGCCAGGGAAGGAGCGGCGGGGCGCTCCGGGGCTCCTTCGCCTCCCTTTCCCGAAGAGGCCGGAGGGAAGCCCATGACGGGACCGGAGCATCCGGAGCCCCGCGTTGCCTTCTTATCTAGCGGGGCTGTTCCTCGGCCTGCCTCCTCCCTCCTGGAAGGGCTTCCCTGGTGTCGGGGACTGAGCCAAGCCCCCCCCCCCCCAGGAAGGAGCCAGCGCGGAAAGGCTGAAGGAAGCCCGCAGAAGCCCCTCCCCACCTTCCGTGCGCCCGGCCGAGGAAAGCCTTGCAGGGCTGTCCAGTGGCTCCCAAGGCAGACCCACTCTGCTTTTGGCACTGTGGGTCAGAAACAAGATGTTGCCTTCCAAAAAAAATTCCTGTATTTTTTGAACAGTTGTGAGTTCTCTACCAAGTAGGCTTGGTTGATCCAAAAAGGGGGGGGAAGGGTTAAAAACTCATTTCGGATGTAGGGGGCGCCGGTGGTTCGATTCTAAAGCCACTTCCAGTTTTTTCTTTTAAAAATCAAAACTTTCCGAAACTTCCGAATCACTTTGTTAATGGTAGACATGCATGCACAGTAGGGGGGGAAACCACTGGTACTGGGGAAACTTCAGGGGATTCTCCCTCATTTTAAGACCAATCCTGATGAAACTTGCTACAGTGGAGGAACACATAGCCCACTGTTAGCACCCCAAATTTCATAACCTTTGACTTATCCATGGGTTTTTGGCGAATTTTCAAAGTTTTTATTTTTAAAACCCCATTTTTAATAATAAAGAAAATCTGTTCCTGGTTTGAAAGTGTTATTTCCTGTTTCAGTGGAAGGACTTCACTTTGAAAGTAGTTGTTCAATTCCAGAAACTTTGGTAAAGAACAGAAATCATAGTAGAGACCCCATCAAGGGACATCTAGACTGACTCCCTTCTTCTGGGCAGAAAGGCACCATCCGAACTCTCCTGACATCCATTTGCTTCCTCTGCTGAGTTGGAGGGGACCCTCAAGACACATCCATCCGTTTATTCCTTTTTGCAGGTACAATCAATCATTTTATTTTATCATTACTTACCGACATAAAGGGCTGGCTGGCTGTGGCTGGCAACCCCAGTGCCTTGTTCATGGCAATCAGGCCAAAGTGAAATGATTGCTTTTTAAGCAGTTTATGTTCTCAAGGCTTTGCAAAAGTTGCTTATTGCTTTGCTGCCTTCTTTAGACGCCTTTCTAGATTCAATCAGTTTATTTTGTGTTTAGAGGAAGACTGCTATAGACAGCTATAAGAGTCCTTCAGCCATTTTGGCTAATGAGCAGCAGAGCATTGTGGGAAATGTAGTTTAACAGCAGGGTCTTTTGCAATCTCTACCATTGGGGGCCTGGCCTTCACAAACTACAACAATGGCTGTTCTTAGCCACGCCCCCCCTTATGAGATTTTAAAACTTTTTAGGCTTTACCAAAGTTGCTTAATGGTTGTGAAAATTAAAATAACCTTGGGAGACACCCCAACATTATAGAATACTCCCGAAAAAAGGTAAGTGGTTCAAATTCTGATTCTGCTCCCCCCACACACACACACACCTTTCCTGCATGGTTCAAAACTGCTTCAAAAGTCAAAATTTGGAAGTTTTTTTACGACTTTCAGGCTCTTCTGAACAAACCTATCCAACCCTATAACCTAGGTGCCACCTAGAGACACACGCGTCTCCCATCTTTTTAAGCAACTGTAAATTCCTTGCTTGCAGAAGTTTGACAGGTTGCTCCAAAAGGGTTAGAAAGGCATGATCATCAAGTCTGCAGAAGACACCAAATTAGGAGGGATAAGACAGGAGCAGAATTCAAAACGATCTGAACAGATTAGAGAGATGGGCCAAAACTAACAACATGAAGAGAAAAATGCAAAATACTTCACTTAGGCAGAGAAAATGAAATGCAAAGATACAGAATGGGGGAGGCCTGGCTCAAGAGCAGTACGTGTAAAAAAGGGCTTGGAGTCCTCGTGGACAAGAAGTGTAACATGAGCCAATAATGTCATGCAGTGGCACAAAAAGCCAATGGGATTTTTGGCCTGTATAAATAGGAGTCTAGTGTCTAGATCCAGGGAGGTCATGCAACCTCTCTATTCTGCTTTGGTCAGACCACACCTGGAATACTGTGTCCAATTCTGGGCACCACAATTTAAGGGAGATGTTGACAAGATGGAATGTGTCCAGAGAAGGGTGACCAAAATGATCAAGGGTTTGGAGAACAAGTCCTATGAAGAGCGGCTTAAAGAGTTGGGCATGTTTAGCATTCAGAAGAGAAGGCTGAGAGGAGGCATGATGGCCATGTATAAATATGTGAGGGGAAGTCATAGGGAGAAGGAGCAAGCTTGTTTTCTGCTGCCCTGGAGACTAGGACATGGAACAATGGCTTCAAACTACAGGAAGGGAGATTCCACCTGAACATCAGGAAGAACTTCCTGACTGTGAGAGCTGTTCAGTGGAACTCTCTGTGCCGTGGTGTGATGGAGGCTCCTTCTTTGGAGCTTTTAAGCAGAGGCTGAATGGCCATCTGTCGGGGTGCTTTGAATTGAATTTTCCTGCTTCTTGGCAGGGGATTGGACTGGATGGGCCACAAGGTCTTTTCCAACTCTATGATTCCATGATTCTAAATCTCTTGGGAAGACTGGCGGACAAATCTCCACTTTCTGGAAGAAGCAAATACCACCAGCATTGGAGCCATGCTCCTCTACCATCTATGTAGGCATGTACGAATGCCTGATCTGCATCTCCCAAAGCAGTTACAGTCAGTCCTCAAGTTACAAACAAGCAACTAGTTAAGGACAGGCATGAGGAGCAAAACACAATAATGGGCAGGTTACCAAGACTATAACACACAACACAACTGACCAGGTATCAACAAAACAATGAAAGTATGTCCAAGATATAATTTATCAATGAAATATTATAGAAAAAATTGCAATGAGCAAAGTCAATTGTATAGACCAGTGTTTCCCAACCGCTGTTCCGCGGCAGACTAGTGTTCCGTGTGGAATCACCTGCTGTGCCACAAAACCTCTCTTCCCTGGCCCCGCCTCCTGGCTTAGCCCTCGGCCCCTCTCCCCTCTCCTCCTCCTCCCTTGCCTCTGCGGGTCCGCCGCTCCATTCAGTGCCATTCGTCCTGTGCTACTCATCCTGCGCTCCCTGGCCTCGCCCCCTGGCTTGGCCCTCGGCCTCCCTCCCCTCTCCTCCTCCTTCCTTGCCTCTGCTGGGTCCGCCACTCCATTCAGTGACATTCGCCCTGCGCTGCTCGTCCTGCGCTCTGTGGCCCCGCCCCCTAGCTTAGCCTTCGGCCCCCCTCCCCTCTCCACCTCCTTCCCTGCCTCTGCTGGGTCTGCCCTTTGCCGCTCCATTCAGTGCCATTCGTCCTGTGCTGCTCGTCCTGCGCTCCCTGGCCCTGCTCCCTGGCTTGGCCCTCGGCCCCCCTCTCCTTCCCTGCCTCTGCTGGGTCTGCCCTTCACTGCTCCATTCAGTGCCATTCGTCCTGCGCTCCCTGGCCCCGCCCCCTGGCTTGGCCCTCAGCCCCCTCCCCTCTTCTCCCCCTTCCCTGCCTCTGCCAGCAGCACCAGGTCCTCCTCGGAGCCCGTCATCAGTGACTCGGAAAGGCTCCTCCGAGGAAAGAGCAGCCCTCCTTGGCTCCCCTCCCCATCTATTATTGTTGGGTCTGCAAGTCATCCCCGAGCTTTGTTGGTTCAGAAGAGACAGAGAGACAGAGAGTGAGGCAGAGAGCGAGAGCGTGCACGAGAGAGAGAGAGAGAGAGAGTGAGAGAGAGAGGCTGAGAGAGAGGTTGAGAGAAAGGGGCTGAGAGAGAGGCTGAGAGAGAGAGAGGCTGAGAGAGAGAGGCTGAGAGAGAAAGAGAGGTTTAGAGAGAAAGAGAGGTTGAGAGAGAGGGACTGAGAGAGAGAGGCTGAGAGAGATGGGCTGAGAGAGAGGCTGAGAGAGATGGGCTGAGAGAGAGAGGCTGAGAGAGAGGCTGAGAGAGAGAGGCTGAGAGAGAAAGAGAGGTTGAGAGAGAGAGGCTGAGAGAGGGAGGCTGAGAGAGGGGCTGAGAGAGAGGGGGGCTGAGAGAGAGACAGAGAGAGAGGCTTAGAGAGAGGCTGAGAGAGAGACGCCCCAGGTTCTCCTGCAGCCGGGATTTAAACCCAGCTCTCCAGAGATCTAGACTTAGAATGACTGCAGCTCAAGGCTACTTTCATTGCTATGGGACAACCTGGCAGTTGTGGTTTGGGGAGGTTTAGGCAGAGACGGCTAAAGACTTTGCAAAGCTACAACTCCCTCTAATTCCGTAGCATTGAGTCTAAAGTGGTGTCAACTCCATCAGTTCTTCAAGGTAGGCATGGGCAAACTTGGGCCCTCCAGGTGTTTTGGACATCAACTCCCACCACTCCTAACAGCCTCAGGTCCCTTCCTTTCCCCCTCAGACGCTTAAGGAAGGGGCCTGAGGCTGTTAGGAGTGGTGGGAGTTGATGTCCAAAGCACCTGGAGGGCCCAAGTTTGCCCATGCCTGCATAGATGCACCCATAACTCCAATGCTCAAATTACTTATCTATATTGGTTCATCTATGTTGTGTTCATTGAAACAGGCCTAGGTTTCACACTGAGTGTATGAATACATTAAAAAAACTTTTAAACTATATGTATTACTGTGTTAGAGTGTCATTTTGTGTCATTTTGGTTGGTGGTGTGCCCCAGGATTTTGTAAATGTAAAAAGTGTGCCGCGGCTCAAAAAAGGTTGGGAAACACTGGTATAGACCACTATTAATCTCAAAAACATGTATGCTTAAGCAAGCAAATAAACACTAAAGTGTTTGTAGACGCCAAGGTAATAGACACAGTTCATGAGCAAAGGCATAACGGACAGCACTCACTGGTCCGCTTCTATGCTGCAACCAGGAATTCCCATGGGAGATTCCACAAGATATAGTCCACGGAGGGTGAGGGAGTCCCTCGTAGTAAGTAAATGGAGTAGCCATGAGCACAGAAGTAGTGGCATCTTTTGACCCCCGGTGAAACAAACAGGGCGTGGTGCTTAGCAATCTTCAAACAAACACACGAATCTCGAGGCTTGTAAATAATGGTTGTTATTATAGCAAATTCAAAGCAAATACGTGTTAAATCACACAATAACAAAATGATAAGCAAACGTCCATTTGTAATCCAAACGCCGTTGCGTAAATGAATTTGTAATCCCCACGCCGATGCGTGTAATAGGGTAGACCCCAAATGGGGTGGTCGGTGGTGTACCGGTGTCGTCGAAAGCCAATGAGGACGCAGGTGCGTGGGCCCTTTCCACGTTTCGACCTGGCTGGTCTTTGTCAAGGCTATGCGACAAGTGGGTAGAGGTGTCCACAAAGGTAGGTGACCATTTCAGTCTATAAGAAATTATATACAATGGGTCATCTCGATATCCATAAAGCAATCCACATAGAACACAATTATACATAAGGTGGCATGGTATGCAATATCAATTAATACCATATATGGCAATCAATACATCATAGTTAGAAAAGGCAACAATCCAATAATAACACAGGGCAAACAAACATACCTAGAGCATAGGGCGAGAAGTGTGTCTCCCTATGTGGTCATGGCAAATGCAAAGACTTAGAGCTAACAAAGCAATTAAGTACACATTGGAGGCAAGGAGCACAGGTGGGGCTGGGGGAGAAGAGAATGGAGTATAGGTAGAGTCTTAAAGGGTTAGATCATGAATGCGTAATTTTTCATTGAGGCCGGAGGGCTGCTCGCTGTTAAGTTTTAAAATCCAGGCCGCTTCTGCACGCCTGAGTAGTACATCAGGGTTTTGGTGAGGAGGGATAATAACCCGCTGTAAGCCAAAGAATCGGAGGGAATCCGGCCCATGGTTTTTCTCTTTGAAATGTGTATAAAGTGGGGAGTCCTCAGCTAATCGGCGTATTTTCGAACGATGTTCAGAAATTCTGAGGCGTAAACAACGTTTAGTTTTGCCCACGTAAAGGCTTCCACAAGGGCAAACCAATCCATATACTGTGCAGTCCGTATTGCAGGAAAATGATCCCCTGAAAATGATGTCTTGTCCGGTGCCAGGATTAAAGATGCGCTTATCCGGATACACAAACCTACATTGAGCACAATGTCCACATTGGTGGGTTTTTGAGGTTAAAATGCTCTTAAGTACTGGTGCTTTCAGTTGCGTGTGCACTAGGACGTCTTTAATGTTTCTGGACCGCTTGTGGGCTATGATGGGCGTTTGAGTGAGGCTCGGGATGTTCTTCAGAATAACCCAATGTTTGTTGACCACTTGTCTGATGTGGCTGGTATTTGGAGTCAAAGTCAGTGGCCAAATAAGACGGTCTGGCGTTTCCTTGGCTTTACTGATGAGGAGGGATTCCTGGGGATTCTGGCTGCTCTGGTGCTGGCGGCTGTAATTACAGATTCAGGATAGCCCCTGGCTAGAAGTTTGGTGGATAGTAGGTTCAGCTCATGATCATACTGGGTTGGCATAGAACAATTCCTTTTCAGGCGTAGCATCTGAGCTAAGGCAGATTATTCTTAAGAGCGTGGTTGTGGAAACTTGAGTAATGTAACAAGGAGTTGCGGGCAGTTGGTTTGTGGAAGCATTTGATGAGTAGTTTGTTATGGTGCACATATGTGGTGACATCCAAGAAATCGATGGTGTTACAATTGGATTCCAGGGAGAACTTAATGGTGGGTTCCCACGAGTTCATCCAGTCATGTAAGATGGTAGAGGGGATGTTACCATCTTACAATTACAGCCGCCAGCACCAGAGCAGCCAGAATCCCCAGGGAATCCCTCCTCATCAGTAAAGCCAAGAAAACGCCAGACCGTCTTATTTGGCCACTGACTTTGACTCCAAATACCAGCCACATCAGACAAGTGGTCAACAAACATTGGGTTATTCTGAAGAACATCCCGAGCCTCACTCAAATGCCCATCATAGCCCACAAGCGGTCCAGAAACATTAAAGACGTCCTAGTGCACACGCAACTGAAAGCACCAGTACTCAAGAGCATTTTAACCTCAAAAACCCACCAATGTGGACATTGTGCTCAATGTAGGTTTGTGTATCCGGATAAGCGCATCTTTAATCCTGGCACCGGACAAGACATCATTTTCAGGGGATCATTTTCCTGCAATACGGACTGCACAGTATATGGATTGGTTTGCCCTTGTGGAAGCCTTTACGTGGGCGAAACTAAACGTTGTTTACGCCTCAGAATTTCTGAACATCGTCAAAAATACGCCCGATTAGCTGAGGACTCCCCACTTTATACACATTTCAAAGAAAAACCATGGGCCGGATTCCCTCCGATTCTTTGGCTTATAGCGGGTTATTATCCCTCCTCACCAAAACCCTGATGTACTACTCAGGCGTGCAGAAGCGGCCTGGATTTTAAAACTTAACAGCGAGCAGCCCTCCGGCCTCAATGAAAAATTACGCATTCATGATCTAACCCTTTAAGACTCTACCTATACTCCATTCTCTTCTCCCCAGCCCCACCTGTGCTCCTTGCCTCCAATGTGTACTTAATTGCTTTGTTAGCTCTAAGTCTTTGCATTTGCCATGACCACATAGGGAGACACACTTCTCGCCCTATGCTCTAGGTATGTTTGTTTGCCCTGTGTTGTTATTGGATTGTTGCCTTTTCTAACTATGATGTATTGATTGCCATATATGGTATTAATTGATATTGCATACCATGCCATCTTATGTATAATTGTGTTCTATGTGGATTGCTTTATGGATATCGAGATGACCCATTGTATATAATTTCTTATAGACTGAAATGGTCACCTACCTTTGTGGACACCTCTACCCACTTGTCGCATAGCCTTGACAAAGACCAGCCAGGTCGAAACGTGGAAAGGGCCCACGCACCTGCGTCCTCATTGGCTTTCGACGACACCGGTACACCACCGACCACCCCATTTGGGGTCTACCCTATTACACGCATCGGCGTGGGGATTACAAATTCATTTACGCAACGGCGTTTGGATTACAAATGGACGTTTGCTTATCATTTTGTTATTGTGTGATTTAACACGTATTTGCTTTGAATTTGCTATAATAACAACCATTATTTACAAGCCTCGAGATTCGTGTGTTTGTTTGAAGTCTTTTGACCCCCAACAAAGGCCCGACATAATCCATGTTTGGTCCATGTTTCCCTCAGGCACCCAAGCCCCCTCCATCTCTGAGACCCCTTCTACACCAGGACTTAGCGACCTAGAAGAGAAAGAGCTTAAACTCATTTGAGTCCAACTCAATGCCTCATCCCTGTCGGATTATGTTTGAAGGGAGATTATCCCCAGAGGACTACGTGTACAGATCCCACCAGTCATCTACACATCCCATGAAATATTCATGAAAAGCTGGGAAGCAATTTGCTACAGATGCTCCCTAGACCTTATGACTCTTATTATCAGAGATTCGGCTCTAGAAGCAGAACAGCTGCAAACAGAGATTGGGAACATCAAGGAATCCCTTAAAGATGCTATAACTCCTGAACAACTGTATAAGATTAAAACTGATTGCCAGGCCCTCTTTGAAGACCTAAGGAAATTCAAACTTAACAAACTAAAGAGAGATGAAAAGGACTTCAAGGAAGGACATGCCTTTAAGTGGAATCCCAACAACAACAGTAGAACTAGAAGAATCACTTTCTCTGGAGATTCATATGATTCTGCCACTTCTCAGGGCTCAGCATCTGGGGACTCAGATGATGCCTCCACCTCCTCCTCTAGATACAATTTTCAGAATCGCAAGCAATCAAATAGAGGTAACCCCAAACAACAAGGAGGAAATTTTCAAAGGGGACGAGGCAAGAAGCCCAATCACTAGTACTAAATCTCTCAAGTTATAACCTCTCTCCTATAGAACGCTCTCTCCTGGATCGTGGCCTCTCTTATGTTTGCACCCCACATTGTGATGATCTTAATTTCCATAAAGACTTTGCCACCCTCTTCAGATTGATCAGACTTAAAGACTATTTCCATACTCCCCAGTCCACCACTCTCCCTCCTCCTCCTTCCTCCACTGGCTTCAGGTTTACTAAACGCAGCAGATTCACACCTCCTAATCCATCAATGTGTGTCAAGGCATTTGAGGAGGTCATCCTGAAAGAGATCAGATCCATTGACCACACGAGGGATTTGCTAATCTTACTCCATTGGAGCGATCTATCCTGAAACAGCTGGGTAACAACCGCGACGCGGACAAAGGAGGGGCAATCGTCATTCAAGACACTCAAACTTATGTTAATGAATGCCTCAAACAACTGAATGATGCCAGGCTCTACAAACGCCTTACCACATATCCTACTTCCGCATATTCTAGAGCTATATCATTGACGATAGAGGAAGCCACTGCCACGGGCTTACTGGAAGAATCGGCCGGCCAGTTTCTTATGACGGATAACATCAAAATTCCATATTTCTACTGCCCCCCGAAGGTGCACAAGGGAATTACGCCCCCTCCTGGCCGCCCCATTGTGGCAGGCAGAGGAGGAATCCTAGAACCACTGGCACAATTTTTAGATTACTTCCTTCAACCCCCAGTCAAACGGACAAAAGCTAATTTATGGATGGACAGCCTAGAAAGACAATTTGTGTATCCCTAAAATAACCCTTTTTCAAACAATATAAAAAAATTACTGTTATATTGATGATCTGATCTGGATCCTATCAGCAGATACCAATCTTGCATCTTTCTATGACTGGCTTGAAACATGGCACCCCTGTATCTCTTTCACTCATACCTCAGATCTCAATGCCATCAATTACCTAGATGTCACTATTTTTGCTGAGAATCAACTTCTCAAAATAAAAAAACTACAAAAAACCTATAAAGAAAAATAGTATTTTACACTACAAAAGCTTTCATTCACACGCATTAAAATCCAACTTGCCCTACTCCCAACTCATCAGAATGAAGAGGAATTACACCAAGGAGGAAGATTACCACCAAGAAGCAGATAAGATGTCTCAAGATTTTAGGACTAGGGGATACCCAGTACATTTAATTCAATCTGCCAGACGAAGGGCGGATAACAAACCCAGACACGTACTTCTCCAATCTAAGACATATGTCGAAACGGACCGAGTAGTCTGGCCCCTCACTCTTTCTCCCCACAGTAAAGCCCTCATTGACATCACCAAGAAATACTGGCCCCTGGTTAACCACATCAAGGGCCTAGAACAATTGCCAACGATAGCATATAAACCAACTTCAAATTTCTGTGATGACATGGTACACACCAAATCTATTCCTACCAGAAAGAAAAGCAACCTTGCTCCAGGAACACGCCGTTGTGGGAATTGCTCTGTATGCTCCAATATAGACCCAAACTGCGAGATCTATAGTCCCTCCAAGGACCGCAAATTCAGAGTCTTAGACTTCGCAACCTGTAATTCGGATTTCTCGGTCTACGCCATCACTTGCGACTGTCTGAAGGTTTATGTGAGGCAGACACGACGTGAAATCAAAGTCAGATTTATGGAACATCGTTCGAGAATAATGAATCATTCAACAGAATCGGCCTTCTACAGACATTGTTTACAGGAGAGACACAGTGCTGCGTCTTTAAAACTCAGAGTACTGGAACGAATTATCCCCAATGTCCATCTGGATAATTCCATGCAATTAAGAAAAGACAAGGTAAAATGGATTTTAAGACTGGACTGTGAATGGCCCCGGGGCCTCAACAACCCCGTCAGCATCAATGCTCTGCTGACGTGATACACCTGTGCAGCCTAATCAGTGCTCTTATATAAGCCCACTACTTCTGGTTGAAAGCACCTTTTCGTCACCCCAGCTACTTAGCTCGGGGTTATGCTCATGATTCATCTCAGTTTGGTATGTATACTTATGTTATATGATGCTATTCTTGGGCTAACTTATGTGCCTTTATTATTATGTAACATTTATATCTATGTGATGTTACTCTTTAGAGTCTGGAATGCCTATATACCACCATTTTGCCTTGATAAAACCCGCTTTGGGTGATATGTGGCCTGGGATATGTAGCACCAGTTTTCTGTCGGCGTTTGTTTTCAAGCAGCACCTCTTCATAGGAGCGGATCGTTCTCCTTTGCTTCCAGGAGCTCCGACTGGGAGCGACTCTGGGACACGCCCCCCTGCACCCACAGCCTCACTTCGGTAGGATCATCGGATCCTTTGGATTACAAATACAGCCTTTTTGCTGTGGCTTGCACCGCTACAGGATCATAGGATCCATGGAATTATAAATACTTTGGATGGACTATCTTTCATTCCAACCATTTGGACCCTATTAGCGGTAGGACATTGGGCTTTTTGCATACTGTGTCCCTTGGTGTATATATATGTGTACATTATGCACTAATAATAATCTTTTATACTTGAATGATTATTTTGCACTCTTATGTCGTTTTTTTACACCCAGGAGATCACCAAATCCACAGCCTACGGCGTTGCTGTTGCCAGAGTCGGCTACGTCACCATTTCGCCCCTTTTGGGGCTTCCTCAGGGCAATTCAAGTGTGCTCAGAGGCATCCATGGAGTCTATAACATCAAAAAGTAATACAATAATCATATGACCATAGTCAGGAAGATGGTACCCATATTACAGTATACAGAAAACAATAAAATCACAATATATATTTACCAATATCCTAAGATCATCATAGTAACAAGGTAAGTAGAGACGCCACAGTCAGTATACACAAAGTGGAGAGATACACGTCACGCACATATTTTATACCTTATCCTAATTACCTATTTAACAATGCATTGATGCTTAATACGTCATTGAGGCCAGAAGGTTCCTCACTCCCAATTTGGAGAATCCAGCTAATTTCTCTCTGCCTCGAGAGCTTCATGTAATCCACATGAGGTCTGGGATTAACCCTTT
Source organism: Anolis apletophallus (assembly GCA_030556195.1). Lineage (NCBI taxonomy): Eukaryota > Metazoa > Chordata > Lepidosauria > Squamata > Anolidae > Anolis > Anolis apletophallus. The sequence goes on from JARBWK010000007.1 coordinate 88,003,272, forward strand.
CCAAGACTTGACCTTTCAATTCTCTAGGTCAGGGGTGCTCACACTTTTTCAGCATGGGAGCTACCATATGAAGAACCAAGTTTAAAAGATCACCTGGGGGGGGGGTGCGCGCGCACCCACTCCTGCTGCCACCTTCCATCTGCACGGGGCTTCTTTCTTTCTCAGAAATGTAAACAACGAGACATACAAAAATACACCCAAGCACCCCGTTTCTCCCTCTCTGGCATATTTCCACAGATATTATCAGGCAGAAAGTAAACAAAGAGACCTGGTAGCTGCAAAGCCATTTGTTTCTCAGAAATAGAAACAATGGACATGCAAAAATACACCCAAGCACCCCATTTCTCCCTCCCTGGCATATTTACACAGATATAATCAGGCAGAAAGTAAACAGAGAGAACTGGTAGCTGCAAAGCCATTTGTTTCTCAGAAATATAAACAATGGACATGCAAAAATTCATCCAAACATCCCATTTCTCCCTCCCTGGCATATATACACAGATATTATTAGGCAGAAAGTAAGAAGACCAACCTTTGTGCTTCAATTTGGTGAGGAAAGGGCTCCCAAAGCGTCCTTTTTTTCTTCTCCGTCATTGCTCCTCTTGATGCGCCACCTGCACGCTCCAAGCGCGCCTGAGACTCCAAGAGGGAGAATGGGCTCTTCTGCGCATGCGCGGGCCAGCTGAGCACCACGTCATCCAATGCTGCCCCTGTCCTTTGCTCTGTGATGACTCTGAGAGTCTGAAGAAGGAGGGAGGGAGGGGGAAAGCGGAAGAGCCAAAGAGGGAGCGGGCATGGATGCCATCGCGTCATCCACGCCAATCCCTCTTTTGCCCTTCTGCATTCCTCCTCCCTCTGTCCTTCTCCGGCCACTCACAGACGTCACAGACCAAATAACTGAAAATGACTGTTAATTGGTAATTTATAGTGACAAAAGAATCCTACCACGTCTGTTGGCAACACATGAAAACTGTCAGTACATTTTGACAGAAATTGATAAACTTCAGTGAACACTCAAAAGTGCAAGTCCAGTCAGTCTTTCCTGCCCTGTTGTGCTTCCTATGTATGTTTTCAAATGTTTAAGAGTTGAAAATGACACACAAACACAAACTTTAAAGTGGCATATGTAAAATCAAGATCAGTGACCCATACATTTTTGGACACTACATAAAATACCTTTAATCTGGTACCTAATTATTCAAAAATTACTGGGTAGTTTAGGAGAAAAAAATGAAGTTGTATTCACTGCATACAAAACAAAACAGAAGAATTGCTCTCACCAAAACATAATATAAAACAATATCTTTGGTGAGTCCTCTTCATTCAACAGCGATATGCAGACTTGGAAGAAAAACAATATACAGTCTCTCTTACTCAGTTGTCCGTAGAGTGATATTGTCTTGCCATCAACAAACTTTATCTTCAGGATGCTTGCAGAACTGCTCCCAGCACCAAACAAAAGCTTTTCAGCTCAGAACAAGCCCTCAAGCAAACCATAGAACACAATGCTCAAAGTACAAACACACAGTGGCTTACGATATACATGAGATAACAATACAATCAATTAAGCCCATCAATTATCTGTGTCAGCTACAACAGAAACAGCCCTGATCCTTTTCAAAACTTAGGAGAAGTATGTTGCAAACCCTTAGTAGCAACAAGAGCTACCTTAAATAGCCTGCTGCTCCTCCCCTGGCCACCTCCCCCAAGGCCTTGGGTAGTTCAGCAGCTATATTCACAAGTGAGCAGCCCTTTTAGGATCAACTCTGTTCACCCCATATGGGAAGGGGGCTAGAATAGGTGCCCTAAACGTAGTCGGCCTCTCTTATCCCTGACTAGACTCCTGTTCTAAGTGGTCCTAGAAAGAAGTGACTAGTTGAGTGCTGCAGTGTGTGGCCCTGGGCCCAGTGCTGTTCAATACTGTTACACACATTACTGTCAATACACAGTACACACATATACTGTAGATGAACAGAGGCAAACTCTGGCCACCAGGGGGAGCTAATGCACTCCTCATCTCTCAGCATCCCTTGTTGTTCCTTCCGCATTCCTCAGCGTTCCTGGAGGTCTTTTAGTGGCCTCATAATTCAGTCAAAATTTTCCTCCACACATAATGTGGTACCTTTATCACCTACTTGACAGATGCAACTGTATTTTGGGCTGCAAAGGTCGACAGGAGGCTACACTTAAGGTCGAGCACCGACCTTGACCCGGGCAGGCCTCGAACTCATGACTTATTGGTCAGAGAGATCTCATGCAGCTGACACTTAGCCAGCTGTGCCACATTCCCGGTGGACCTCCATATAGTTCAGAATCCCTACAAGGCTTGACAGAGCAGCCCAAGAAAACCAGGGTGAAGGAGAAGAGCAGAACTACACTTTTATTTAGCTAGCCATCATACAGCAGCTCTACTCATGAACTCTGGAAACAAAGGTGAGCCTATCCTGAAAGAATCAGGCAAAAATGGATGACCAAGACTCTTTCATGGAAGAGCCCAATGAGTTATTATGATTCATAATGAAGCAGTAACTCGGAGTCCCAGAACTCCCAAGACAATTACCCTTTGAACTGGGTTGCCATCTCTAGCGAGCACAAGGACGGAAGACGCAACAATTTCTACTGCGATTCAGGAAACCAGCTTTATTTGCATCACATCAGCTGATGGGTCTGCCCCCCTGTGCGGAAACGCAGCCGCTGGTGGACAGAACCCCGATCTTTCCCAGTGGACAGGTTTTATACAAACAATGGAGTCAACATTTAGTCCCTCCCTTCTTCATGCATTGTTACTGGCTAACATCTATAAGCTGATCTGACACCAAGCAATCAACAATGCATTAGGTAATCTAATAATCCATTGGCTAACAGGCATTGCGCAATTTATTTTCTTGGCCAGTTATTAAAGCTATTTCTATGTGCGCAGCTTGTCTTTATTCTGTTACTTTTCTGATAAGCATTCCCACGTTCCAGCCAGATGAATGTTTCATTAGGCGAACACATGCGATGTCTCCTGAACCAATCACTGGCTATTTCTTGTGCTGCTGCTGCTGGCAAGCTGCCTCTGCTATTCTGAGCCTATGCTAAGTAGCACTTTCTCCTGGCGTTTCTTCTGCAAATCAACAATTCTACTATAATAAGGGTCCTAAATTACTTGGCCACCCACCACAAAATATTAAGTGGTCGAAAGTGAACCCTAGAATCCAGTTCTGAAACAGTTACGAGCACCAATTTTGCACAAAATGTCCCTAAATAATGTGTAGGGTTGTAACAAGCGTAAATATAATGGATGGGCTTCTTAGAGACCAAATAAAATTTGTGGATTATTAAAACTATCTCCATATGTCCTCCAGGACTTTCCCTCATATTCTCCCTTGCCCATATTTACATCAAGGAGAGGCTTTTTTTTTTTCAAGATAGAAAGATTTTGATTTTAATATACACTCAAGTTACAATTTCTATTCAGAAGCTGTTACTCCAGGTAACATTGTGATTCCCCTGTTAGGCCTTTTCTAAAGAAGAATGTGAGCAAAAAGTCACGTTTTTCTGTCACCCATCCCCCTGAGTTGGCCAACTGCCTCTCGGAATGCCAGAACCATTGGCTGGCAGAGCCTAACAGAACCTGGTATAACTGACTTCTTTAAGACAAGCTCTGATATCGAAGACTATAATGGATGGAACTGAGAAGAGGGAAAAGATGACCATGTTTTTGAGGAAGTCTGGCACCTGCTTGGCCATATTAATGAAGCTCTGGCTGCTCTCCAGCAACGTGAAAGTCGGTGCCTGGCCCTGCACCACTGATCGACTAGTTCATTCATCTGAGTCTTTTGATGTGCTAAATGTACGAATAACACCTCCATCTGGTGAGCACCTTCGTTATGTGTACAATAATCCAATCTTACTACCACACCCCTGTGGAAAGAGATTTTCATCAGGGATTCCCCCAACTTTATACCTTGGGGAAAATGTTTTTCTCAGTTTCGACAGATTTGAAAGCAGCCGACAGCCAGTACTTATCCCATCCATCTTTACAACTCCGCCAGCCCTGGTTAGTGCTGCTGTCTTTGTCCAAACAGAAAGGCTCCTGCTAGTGGTAAATGGGAAGATTTATCTTTACTTCTTTCAGAAACTGAATTTATGGTCAAAAGCGAAAGGAATTACAGAACCAGTTACTGACCTCTCAAACTATGATTGTTGCTTCGCTACAAAAGATCCAGTCTGCTTTGAAATCAGTGAAATTGTTCTGGCCTATGACACAGGCGATTTGGCCGACCCCAGGCAGATCTTTTACTCCGAAGATGGTGGTTATGAATTTATGCCTATAAAAAGCAGGCCACATCAAACTGGCACACTACTTCGTGTATACTATTTTGCTTCCTCCTCAGATATTGGAATGCTTGTTAATACGACTGTAGGTAATGCAACTTTGACGTATTTCACATATGGAGACGTAGATTATCTGATTGAAGATAGAGGAACACCATTTGCTTTAAATCTACACCAAAATGACAATATCCTAAGCATACTTCCTCCTGGGCTAAAAGGTTTTATCATACTTTGGAGCCATGACTACTTTATTAGCTCCTCCAACAATGGGCTGACAACAGAAACTGTCACTGTACTTCCCACACATGATTATCCTAACACCAGTTTCCCTACACATGATGAAGGTGTATGTTTTGTGGCTGCCAGTAGTTCTGAAGTTGCAGCCATCACCAAGAATCGGCTTTTCTATGGAACTTTGGACATGGTCTCCAGCCAGATGGTACTTCTTGGGGAAATCCCCACCTTCACGCCAACTGACCCCTGTGAGGTGATGATGTTTGAACACAGTGGGACACTTAGCATCATACACCCCGTTGCCAGCAATGTATCCAATTATTATAACTTCCATAAATGTACCATCAATATACAAGCCAGGCTCATGGATTTGCGCCCACCGATGACGCCTTGCCCAATAGAGATTCTTTATGGAGAGTTTCATGATCATATGTTTTATATTGATATAGGTGATCGGCTTTCTTTTAATGTCACATTTGTCCCCAAGCCAGGCACTGGGGCACATCCTTATGTATCTATGGGCAATCCAGAGGTGCTGGCCTTCCGGGCACACATTGTGCAAGAAGGCTATACCTATGATGGAAACCCTAAATACATCTTATATATAAAACTGCTTGAGCAAAGGAATGCGGACCAATCTCGTAAAAAGTTTCAAGATCGTGATCTCTCAGGCAGGGTATCTACAGTCACTGTGGATGTCTACAACAAAGGCATATTCTGTGTTGATATGCACCCACTGACGGCTCTTATTGCCGTGGAATGTCCGCCGAAGAAACACATCAGAATTACTAAGACTACAACAGCATGCAGCAGGGACCTCTTTAGGCCACGCCTGATGCAAAATTTTACTTATGTAATTGATGGGAATTTATATGATCCGTTTTTACTTGGCAGAAAACATGTGAAATCGAAGGACCTCTCTGTTTATTATAAATATGAGGAATGGGGATGTCCTCTTCTCGTATATTACGACACTCCGTGGATTCCAAGTCTTGAGCTGTGGGATGATGATGCATTTGTGAAATATGTAGATGCTGATTTTGTACTCATCGAAATCAACGGAATGCATAATTATGATTACCTCTTGAACGAAGTAGAGGCAAATTGTCTGTCAGCAGCTCAGAACTGGTCCATTCAGATACTATTGGGTTTTTTGGATGTACCACTTACCGCTTGGAACAGATATAATTATCACACTTGCAAGACACACAAAGGAAATTATTCATTACCATCCACTGCCTTGAAGTATCAAGTTCTAAACAGGAACGAGAATAACAGAGTAATATTTCCTCAGTACAATGGCATCTATGTCTTCAGAGTAGTTGTTGTGGATCCACGCTACAGTTACTGTAACCTAAACACAACTGTCAGTGTGTATGTGCATGGTGCCCTCCCAAAGTCTGAGATCAATGCCGCCAAAACCCTGGTTAGCTTTCTGGTGCTGATATTTGGCAGCATCTTGATGGCATACTACTTTCCTAAATTAATGAAGGAAAATGCAAGGATGAAATCTGTTTGGGACTAACACTTTATCTTACTGCCCCAAGTTCAAAGAAGCTGACGCCAAGATAGATTTCCAGTTTCACAACACCACTAATTAAACTCATCTGAGTAGGTAGCAAATGTATTTAGGGTTAGTTTTCATAATAGTGATTTTATTAATTCAACAGGATTTTAAAAAATTCTTTAGCAGTAGTCATGCACATTTCACAGCAGGAATATGCAAACTGGCTGTGGCAGGAAGTCCTCTTTTCAGTACCAATCCTTCCATTTCAATATCAAAATATATTCTTCTGCTATCATACCTTATATTAAATAATCTCTCCTTTCTCACCCACAATGACACAGTCCCTTAGACAATTGTCTATAAGCATTCTGCTGTTATGTTAGTGGGCTGACATGTGCAATTCCCTGGTATCTGTTCTTATTTCAGACACATGCTTGTGCTTCAAAATACGCAATAGCAATAGAAGAGTGCTCTGGACCAAATAAGGAAAGCACATGTGTGCACACACAAGACATTGTGCATATTGATCATTAGCTGAATGTAGACATTTAAGCCATTGCTTCTCTAATCCAGTTTCTTTTTCTGTGTATGCAACATACAAAATCATTTGTAGCAATAGACAGGCTGTCTAGTAGTCTTCTTCTACCATAAAAATACCATAAAATAATACCAGTTTGCCATTCAATTGAAAGTATCCTGCTCTGGAGTGCAGCCTTTGATCATTATTGTAACAGGACTGAACTCAGTAAGGTTGGAAGGAATAAACTGTCACACTACTTACACCAGCACTAACCATCAGGTATTAATAAACACCTTAATCTCTTCCAGGATTTGAGGGGGGGGGGAAACATCAGTACAGGAAATACAGTACACATTTTATTATATTAACAGCACATTTTCATAAATATACATTTCTTGAAAAGCTTAATTAACTGGTTTTTTCACAGTTGAATTAAATTGTTATAGTTACATAATAAAGTGAATGTGTCGAAATGAACATTTCAGATTTTTGAAATAGTGCATTTTGTACTGAGATGAATGAGTAAATATCCAGACTGGTTTCAAAACTGTTAGAATATTAAGTACTGGATGCAGTTGTCAACTGGCTATCAGTACAGGAAAAACATAGCCTCAACTTCACCTTTAAAGAAGTGATAATGAATAACTGGATAGATTTGTTGTTCATATCCTATAGAACTTCATAAAAATAACATAATTTAAAATGTTGGCCTGAACCCTATCCCAAGACAAAGTCTTTCTCCTAAATTGCCTCCTTCACAAATATTAAGACATGCTCAACATTTTCACAGCTGCAAAACTTCACTGGGCAAGGGGATAAGTATACAAGAATTTTCAATTATGGTTCGAGAGTCTTACATTTGTATGAACATTTCATATTTACTTAGAAAATATTTTAAAGATCCCAGTTACTAGTCCAATATGTCTGGCATTATGAAATAGAAGTAGACAAGTAATTATAATATTTTGTCAACATCTTTTAACAGGCTCTATGCCAGGGGTGCTCACACTTTTTCAGCATGTGAGCTACTCTTAAAGCAACCAAGTCCAAAAGAGCTACCTGCCCCCGCCGCCGCGCACTCCCGCACGCTCCTGCCACCACACGCTCTTGCCACCATGCGTGCTCCTGCTGCTTTTTTCCGCCCGCACAGCACTTCTTCCGCCTGCGGGGCATTGCAGGAAGGAGAAAGCACGAGGCAGGGCATCCAGAGGGAGCGCTCGGCCCTGCCTGTCTCGCCGGCAACGGAGGCTGCACAGTTGCTTCAGGGCAAGAGAGAGGCAGGGCGCTCCCTCCAGAGGCCCCGCCTCGTGCTTCCTTCTTCCTGCAATGCCCCGCAGGTGAAAGAAGCAACGCGAGAGCGGAAGGCAGCAGCAGGAGCGCGTGTACATGCAGGGTGTGCACGCGCATGGCAGGAGCACTCCATCTGGCTGGTGAGGCCCAAAATCACCTGGAAGAGGGGCGAAGATCTACTAGTAGCTCCCGAGTGACCTAATGAGCACCCCTGCTCTATGCCAAGGTTGCAGGCTGAAAGAACCCCAGTTATCACCACCGTTCAATTAAACTAGCTTACTGATTTATTTTATGTGCCCTATAAGAAACTTCATTTTCATATGCTAAAAATGTTAAAAATGGTTTCAGTATAGGAAGTTCAGGTCCTTTACAATGATGCGGAGGAACCTTTAGATAGCGAAAAACAGGAACAAGGAGGAGGTAAAAAGAGCAAAACAGGTATCTGCAATGCTAGGCAGGGCATGTTTGGGGGAACGAGACACGGGATGTAATTTTACAATTGGACAAGCATGCTGAATCTGAAGGAGGAAGGGGTTGTTCCTTATTTAAATAAACAGTGTAATCTTCACTTGAAATGGGATATATCCCTGATGTGGATCAGCTTATGTGGCCAAAAATGGTTGTGGAACTATGGAGAGAACAGCTTTAGTGGGGTTGTGCATATACAGTATAAAGGACAACAATATTCCATATAAAAATATATATATTGCAGAGAACTAGAGTATCATAGGTAAGATTAAACACATACTATACCCATTGCTGGATACAGGATAAGGACGACGGTATCACCATGGAGGCCTTGATAAAGCTCCGTCCAGGAGGGAAATGTTGGATATGCGGCCCAAACATCTTTGGCATCGCCATCCCATTGGCCTCGCCCTAATCTTCTCATTTTGGAGAATACACCAGTCTCCTTTTGGTCCTTACCTTTGTGTGGGATTACTTGCCTATCTCGCAGACTAGAAACATTATTTTTGGAACTTATTTTGGACACTTATGCACACTTCATGGAAAAGGATATTTAATCCGAAGTATCCACTATTGGGACATTGCGCCTTTTGTGTACTACGTCGTGTGCTTTCCTGTATCCAGCAATGGGTATAGTATGTGTTTAATCTTATCTATGATACTCTAGTTCTGTGCAATATATATATTTTTATATAGAATATTGCCTTGCTTGTGTAATACGTTAGCGTTTAAGGCAACCCTTGCTCTGTTTACTTTCTGTTGCAGTATAAAGGACGAGGCAGGATTCCTGCCAAAGTTATTCGACTTAAACATGTTTTGAAGAAGTCCCTATGCAGAAGCAAAGATCACAAAAATAGATTGTTCTTTAGTTAGACCAGGGGTGCACTGCTCACACTTTTTCAGCATGGGAGCTACCATATGAAGAACCAAGTTTAAAAGATCACCTGGTGCACGCGCACCCACTCCTGCTGCCACTTTCCATCCGCACGGGGCTTCTTTCTTTCTCAGAAATGTAAACAATGAGACATACAAAAATACACCCAAGCACCCCATTTCTCCCTCCCTGGCATATTTCCACAGATGTTATCAGGCAGAAAGTAAACAGAGAGACCTGGAAGCTGCAAAGCCATTTGTTTCTCAGAAATAGAAACAATGGACATGCAAAAATACACCCATTTCTCCCTCCCTGGCATATTTACACAGATATAATCAAGCAGAAAGTAAACAGAGAGACCTGGTAGCTGCAAAGCCATTTGTTTCTCAGAAATATAAACAATGGGCATGCAAAAATTCATCCAAACACCCCATTTCTCCCTCCCTGGCATATATACACAGATATTATTAGGCAGAAAGTAAGAAGACCAACCCACTCTTTTGCCCTTCTGCATTCCTCCTCCCTCCTCCCTTCTCCGGCCACTCACAGACGTCACAGACCAAAGGAGGGGGCGGCGTTGGATGACGCGGTGCTCAGCTTGCCCGCGCGCATGCGCAGAAGTGCCCATTCTCTCTCTTGCAGTCTCAGGTGCACTTGGAGCGTGCAGGCGGCGCGTCAAGAGGAGCAACGAGCGATTGACCGGGTCAGAGCCTGAAGATCACCTGGATAAGGCCCAAAGATCACCCGGTCGATCGCGATCAACGTAATGAGCACCCCTGATTTAGACGATTTGAGGACATTATAAGAATTCTTTTTGAAGGTAGCAAGTATGGCCTTGTTATTTTCTCCAGCCTTTTCAATTCCATTCTTAAAAGTCTTGTATTATTTCTGCAGTTTACTTCTTGAATTTAAGGAATGAGGAAACCCCTAAGAAACAACAGATGTGCACGCTAATTGTGTCCATACCTTGTCTTTGTCTACAGTCTATATAAAAGAATGTATTGAGGAAAACTGTGGGATTTGAGTAATATTCGTGTTTGAAAAAATCATTGAGGTTTCTTACAGTTGATGAATAATTACATCAGACTCTTGTATAACTGGATTTTTTAAATAGTTAACAGATAATTGCTCCTTTCTTTTGCTGTATGTATTCTTCTGTGCAGATAAAGATAAGTATTTTCAATTTAGGCATTCGCATACTTAGATATAGCAGTTTATTTATATGATTATTACACATAAAGCAGTCACAAAGTTATGATATACATACCTGTTCACTTCCAAACACGATATCTGCAAATGTATAGTGTTCTAAGAATGAAGAAAGGGGAGCGTATCAGGTCTCCAAAAATGAGGAAAAATGATTTAACATTCCAGATATCTTATACTCCAAAAATGAAATATTACCTGCTAAATTTATTTATCTATTTATGATATTTATATGCTGCCCTTCTCACCCCGAAGGGGACTCAGAGTGGCTTACAGGTAAAATGTAAATACATTATTTATTTATTTACTTACTTACTTTGCTTCTAGACCGCCCCTCTCAGCCCGAAGGCAACTCGAGACGGTGTACAAATAGCAGAACTGCTCAAGACAAACATACCAACAATTATCAACACAATTCCAACATATACAAATTAGCATTTAATGTTAAAACACAGTATCAGCGTCTCATTATAAAATCAATTTCCAATTGCATCGTCGTCGTTCCTTAGGTCTCAATTTGATAATCATACTGCAAATGCCCAGTCAAATAGCCAGGTCTTGACCTTCTTGTGAAACGTCAGGAGGAAGGGGGCTGATCTGATGTCATTCGGAAGGGCGTTCCAAAGCCGAGGAGCCACCACTGAAAAGGCCCTGTCTCTCGTCCCCACCAATCGCGCCTGCAAAGCAGGCGGGACCGAGAGCAGGGCCTCTCTGGATGATCTTAAGCATCTTGAAGGTTCATAGGATGAGATGCGTTCAGACATGTAAGTTGGACCAGAACCGTTAAGGGCTTATACCATTTATTTATGGTATTTGTATCCCGTAGCTTCTCAACCTCGCAGGGGGACTCAGCACAGCTTACATTTGCAGCACTATAGGCCGCACCACCACAATACAATATAAAAAAATGCCATATAATCAACATCATTAAAAAGCATTTAAAACATTTTTAAAAAAACATTACATTAAAAACCACTGCATACAACAATAATTAATTAAAGCCATCAAGCGGAACACATTGTCAGCCCAGTCAAGACCAAAGTGTCAGTCCAGTCAAGTCCAAAGGTACAATTTAGATCTGCTGCCCAAAGGCCTGGTCCCAGAACCACAACTTTAGCTTTTTTCTAAAAGCGAGGAGAGATGGAGTCGATCTTATTTTGTTTGGGAGTGCGTTCCATAGGCGAAGGGCCACCGCCGAGAAGGCCCTGTCTTAATAAATAAATAAATAACTTGCTAAATGTTTGCACATTACTGAACACAGCTTCTCTTTCTCTCTATTTGCCAGCTTAATATCTGGTAGAAGGAATGACCAAATATGAATACTTTTCATGTCATATATATTTACATGGCCAAACCACCAAATTAATACAGCTGACAAAGAATTATTTGTTAATATAACATGATTCACCAACCAAAACGCATCTACAGCTATGATTACAAAACCTTAAGGAATGCCATCTTACAGCATAGTGCAGAAATCCATTTCACCCCTATTAATGTTGTGCATCCTATTTATGCTTATTAACCCTGCCCTTTCCTAAAAGACAGTTATATGTGCCATCTTGTGGTCAGTTAGGCTAGTTAACCCCTAATTGATTGCAGGGCTAACAGGCTATCTATAATTCGATTCTCTGTCACTGCCTCCCTGATGGAGAACCCAATTAAAACAACAAAACAAAACCCACAAGGTTAGGTAAAGGAAGTGGTAGTAGCAGTAGCCAACCCTTTCAAGAGACATGGACCAAGATGTATGGCATTATAGATCATTTTGCGTTCTATGTACTGAAACAGTAGTAAGCAGAACGTGGAATATAAATCGACGTTTTGAAACGAATCATTCCCAGCTCTTGAAAAAAGTGAGAGGTTTTTTCTCAAAGTGACACCCCACCGAGTTATGCTTGATTTTTTGGCAAATTTTGACACACCAAGCTCAAAAGGTTGCCCATCACTGTCCTAGCCGATCTAATGGATGCCTGCACTGATCACACTGAAACGTAGAAAATATGCAAGTATCTGATAAAATCCAGGGCAGGGTAGACATTAAGGTAACTAAAAGAACCTCCTCAAAGCTTCTCATTAGCAGAACAACCACCCTGCAATATAATGATGCCCCACTTCAAACGGGACAGTTTTCTCCATATAGATTTGCTCAGTTAACACAGAAAGATTATCCTTTGTGAAAAGTATCTCATACTTGGAACGCACTGGATTTCACAAAACCAGGCTGAAAAACCAATTTTCTATTTTCCGAGAAATTAATCATCAGTTTCATTTATAAAGCACTCACATTTCTCAGATAAAGCTGCAGAGGGATTTCAAAGAGAGAGATGTTATTATTTATTGATTTATTGATTTATTATTTCAATTTATGTACCACCCTTCCCAATAGGCTCAGGGTGGTTCACAGCACAGGCATAAAACATAATCACAAAAGAGCATTTAAAACACAAGAAAAGCAATTTATACTAAAAACAGAGAATATGGATTAAGCAGGGCCTCTAAAGTTTGAACGCCTGCCTGAAGAGGTTAGTCTTGCAAGCTCTCCGGAAGGAGGACAAGTCTGTTATTGCTCGGACCTCCTCCGGCAAGGCATTACATAAGTTAGGCGCTGCTACCGAGAAGGCACGCTGTCTCGTAGATGGCAAAGCGACAGGTTCTGACTGACGGGACTTCCAAAAGATTTTGGTCCTCGGACCGTAGCAATCTCTGGGGAATATGCAGGGAAAGACAGGCCTTCAAGTACGCTGGCCCCAGACCATGCAAGGCCTTAAAGGTTAACACCAACACTTTGAAGGCAATCCGGTACTCGATAGGAAGCCAATGCAAATGCTGTAAGACTGGTGTGATGTGACACCTCAGTGACACTCCAGCCAGCAGTCGAGCAGCAGCGTTTTGCACTAACTTGAGTTTCCGGATCACTGACAAAGGGAGGCCGATGTAGAGGGCATTACAGTAGTCTAATCTCGAGATGTTAAAATATGTTAAAGGTAAGTAACTAGCAGAAGGATGCAACTCCACCCTCTTCTGGAAAAGTAACGTCCAGATATTAGAAATTGAGTATCCCTTCTCCACAATGCTTGGAACCAGAAATATTTTGTTTGTTTTTCAGATTGTGGAATATCTCTGAAATGGAAACAATCCAAGCATGGTGTTTGATACCGTAGCCAGAAAAAAAAATTCGGGGGGTTGAACCTTTTTAAAAATTATGAAGAGAAATTATAAACACAAAATAATATAAATAGTATGGTTTATTCTATATTTTATATAGACTTAATTAAATCAATTTTATATTTTAGTTACAAAGTTTCAAGTCTTAAAGTAACTGAAAATGACTGTTAATTGGTAATTTATAGTGACAAAAGAATCCTACCACGTCTGTTGGCAACACATGAAAACTGTCAGTACATTTTGACAGAAATTGATAAACTTCAGTGAACACTCAAAAGTGCAAGTCCAGTCAGTCTTTCCTGCCCTGTTGTGCTTCCTATGTACGTTTTCAAATGTTTAAGAGTTGAAAATGACACACAAACATAAACTTTAAAGTGGCATATGTAAAATCAAGATCAGTGACCCATACATTTTTGGACACTACATAAAATACCTTTAATCTGGAACCTAATTATTCAAAAATTACTTGGTAGTTTAGGAGAAAAAAAATGAAGTTGTATTCACTGCATACAAAACAAAACAGAAGAATTGCTCTCACCAAAACATAATATAAAACAATATCTTTGGTGAGTCTTCTTCATTCAACAGCGATATGCAGACTTGGAACAAAAACAATATACAGTCTCTCTTACTCGGTTGTCCGTAGAGTGGTATTGTCTTGCCATCAACAAACTTTATCTTCAGGATGCTTGCAGAACTGCTCCCAGCACCAAACAAAAGCTTTTCAGCTCAGAACAAGCCCTCAAGCAAACCATAGAATGCATGGCTTACGATATACATGAGATAACAATACAATCAATTAAGCCCATCAATTATCTGTGTCAGCTACAACAGAAACAGCCCTGATCCTTTTCAAAACTTAGGAAAAGTATGTTGCAAACCCTTAGTAGCAACAAGAGCTGCCTTAAATAGCCTGCAGCTCCTCCCCTGTCAACCCCCCCCCCCCCCCCATGCCTTGAGTAGTTCAGCAGCTATATCCACAAGTGAGCAGCCCTTTTAGGATCAACTCTGTTCACCCCATATGGGAAGGGGGCTAGAATAGGTGCAAAGAAAAAGTATCCAAACACTGGATTCGCTTAAAGGATATTGTATTCAATAATTACTCCTAAGGAGTTGCAGGCAAATCAACATATCAACCCCAGTTGGGTGCCTTAAACACAACCCTGTTTCAATCCCTTATAATTAGAATATCCATGTAAACAAAATAAGTCTCGGAACACCGTTCGAGAATCTGCCAACACTCGGAGGATTCTCCATTATATGTACATTACAAGACTTATCACCACGGTCCGAATGACCTCCAATTCTGCGGATTAGAAATTGTCAAACCTCCACCCCACGGGGATGCCCAGAAGACACTATTGAGGGCAGAAAGCAAATGGACGGTCCTTTTAAAAACCGAGCAACCGTGGGGCCTAAACGAAAAGATCCCCATCAACAACCTTCTCCTTTAATTACCCCACCTGAAGAACTCCGGTACCTATTATATTCTTCCCTATTTACCTGTGTTTGCGCATTTGCCCCACCTATTGAGGTGGAATACACCAGAGATCTTTTCTCTAAGGTAATTTTCATGTGTTTGTAGTACCTTTGTAGTACCTTTGTGCTCCCATTCGCTACTATGTTATATAAATACCATGGTCACTTTATTTGAATGCTGACATTATGTACTTTGAATGTATGTTATATGCGACCTTATATCTTTGTTAGATTCTCGCCGCTTGCCGTGTGATGCACTGTGAGGGAATCTATACTTTGGCCTTGAAAAAGACCCGGGGGGGGGGGTTGAAACGAGGTGGGACCCCTGTACACTTGTGTCCTCGTCGGCCAGAAGACTTAGCAGACACCACCTGAGAAACCAACTCTCCACATTGGGGACGCTACGAAGCCCAGGATTGGGGTTTGACGGTGTGCCTGCCTTCCATTTCCCATTGGATTACAAATACCCATCGGGGTTGGATTATAAATACCCATTGGGGTTTAGAAAACTTACTTTGCGGCGTTACTCCACTTTTTCATCCCACCCAGGAACTGGGAACTTATTTTGTTTACATGGATATTCTAATTATAAGGGATTGAAACAGGGTTGTGTTTAAGGCACCCAACTGGGGTTGATATGTTGATTTGCCTGCAACTCCTTAGGAGTAATTATTGAATACAATATCCTTTAAGCGAATCCAGTGTTTGGATACTTTTTCTTTGGTTCTACAGTGACCACACCCGTTGTGTTATATTGGGCTAGAATAAGTGC
Organism: Anolis apletophallus; assembly: GCA_030556195.1. Lineage (NCBI taxonomy): Eukaryota > Metazoa > Chordata > Lepidosauria > Squamata > Anolidae > Anolis > Anolis apletophallus. The sequence continues at coordinate 88,019,110 of JARBWK010000007.1, forward strand.
CCTAAACGTAGTCGGCCTCTCTTATCCCTGACTAGACTCCTGTTCTAAGTGGTCCTAGAAAGAAGTGACTAGTTGAGTGCTGCAGTGTGTGGCCCTGGGCCCAGTACTGTTCAATACTGTTGACAGAACACTTGATATGAATTTTGGACAAGTGTAGCACAGCAGTTCTCGTTTGTGCCTGGGGGCCAGGGAACAGGACCGGGGGTTCCATTAGCATTAGGGCCTGCACCAGCAGAGATAGATTCTGAAGAGGATTTGGAAGGGTTACCAGAAGGAGCGTTTCCCATCTCTGGGCCTCCTTCTCCCACAGAAAGCTTGGCATGGGAAGAAGGTTGAAAGATTAAGTATAGGATCCGTGGGAACGAATCCCCAGTACTTCGGCCACGTCTCTTCTGGGTAGACGTGTAGCGAAGTTGGTCCACGGAGCTAAGTTGGCTAGTGGCCACCAAGTCTTGCCTTGCATCTTGCATCTTGCTTTGTTCCTGAATCCGCATTGCTGTGCGGAGCTTTGCCAAGCCTTTGGATTATTCACCTAGCTGCTTTTGGACAATTGATTGCTTACAGCCTTTGGATTGCTTTTGCTATTTTTATGGACAATATTGCTTTTGACCTGTTTTATATTCAATAAAGTAGTTAGCCTTCAGTCCGTCTCTGTGTGTGTGATTAAGGGGCCAGTCAAGTCTGTGCAACGTGACAACAAGAGCTTCCATGATATACTTAGGGGTTACTCAAAGGGTATATTTCTTCCCCTTGGGACGAAAACAGAAGGCTGAAGAGTCTGAATTGGTCCATCAAGATTACAATTGTGACATCAGTCACTTGTCAATAGGAGGGGATCAGCTACCCCAGAGCAGCCCATCTCATTCCATTGGTCTTCTTGTTTAAAAGTGCAAACCTGAAGTGTGGCAGGCTGAATTGGTTTCCCCTCTCTTTCTTGACCAATTGATCATGCAACTCTAATCTAGTAAAAGAAATTCCAACTATGGTAGCTTCCACTTTGCTTGTTATGGGGAGAAGAAACTACCAGTATGCAGCTCACCACCTTCCAGGAACCTTCTTCTATGGTCTTTTTCACTTCTGGTACTGGATTTTCACAACTTGATGTGTTTCTTGGACATTTAGAGGTAATACCTGCCAATTGGGGATTGTTTCTGTGACTTTTATGAGTTTGGGGGATAGGTCCTCATCATATGGAAGTATTTCTCCATTTCTACGCACTTCAAAGATGGGCTCCCACAAAGACCATCAAATGAGGCAAGACTGCTTCCAGTGGTTGCTCGTGTCTATTGTTTCTAAAAAGGAGGGTTTCAAAGACAAGCAGAAATTGACTCCATCCCTTTATCTGCACATTGAAACACTTAAAACTGGCATTTTTCCTTTTGATGGGTAGTGGTGGATTTGTCCATTTACAGTAGAGTCTCGGTTACCCAACATAAATGGGCTGGCAGAATGTTGGATAAACGAAAATGTTGGATAATAAGGACAGATTAAGGAAAAGCCTATTAAACACCAAATTACATTATGGTTTTAAAAAATAAGCACCAAAACATGTTTTACAACAAATTGACAGAAAAAGCAGTTTAATACATGGTAACGTTACGTAGTAATCACTGTAGTTACAAATTTAGCAACAAAATATTGCAATGTATTGAAACAGCTGTGGATCCAGACAGGGGGCCGACTGCATTGGATAATACAGAACGTTGGATGAGTGAAGGTTGGATAAGCGAGACTCTACTGTACTATGTGTCATTTCAGTGTTCGTGTGGGCAGTCTGCTAATGCTCCTTCTGTTTCCATTAGTGGTTTAAAGACATTGTTGGTCGCACTAAAAGAAACTGATTCTCAGCTTTCTTCTAGAACTAAACAATTAAAACGAGAAATATTAAATGATGACATAACATTTCTTTGTAATGCATGATAAGAAACCCAGGCCCTACATACAACATAATATAGCACCCAGACCCATAAAATGAAGCAAGAGGCATGTTCAGATGGGCTGCTGATAGTTCTGCACACAAAGAACAACACAATTATTGCTACAACCAGGGAAATATAAGACATGATAGAAATGCCTAGCAGGTCATAACAGTGACAACACGTGAAGCCTGATAATCAACTGAACATTAACCGGACATGTGCAGAACCACAAGAATTGTTAAAAGAGAATGTGCATCTACTAAGAACAGCAAGAGAATAGGTAAAATATAAATTTAAAAAGCAAGAGGCTGCAGAAAAGCAAAGCAGTTAAAATGGAGAAGTAGCACATTACATTTCAAGTACATGGTCATCTAGCTACAGAGAAGGAAAGCAGAGCAAACGTTAAAAGGTGCCCAAACAGATTGTCTTTGGAGATTTTAAGTGTATAACTTTGTTGTTTTTTTATTTGAGGGGGTTTCTTTGTCGTTGTTACAGAATTACAACCAGATAGCATACAGTAGTTGAAAGGAAACAACACACACACACACACACACACACAAAGAAGTAAACAAAATGAATATATAGTGTCTTTCTGATTTTCCAAGTCTGAGTTCAAAAACTGTAAAGATAAATTGAAAAACTGGCATTGGGTCTCAATGAAGGAGCAAAGATCCAAAATACTCCTTAAATCCATATCTGAACAGCAGAAGCCGCCTTTCCAGTGGACAGGGCGAGGAAGGACACCACGAAAGTTGGATCTTTAAAACTGCAAAAAACCTGTTTATTCCGTGGCCATAGCAAGATGACAAAACACATATACAACGCAATCAAAAGGTTTTGCCGCACCCCAAAAATTTATTTATTTATTTATTATTTTATTTCCTCGGTCTTATATACCGCTCCTTCCTGCAGGCTCGGGGCGGTTTACATACAGCCGAGATAACAATCATACAGCAGGGTTAAAATTGCATAAAAATGGAAACGGTTACATAAAAACAATAAAAATGGGGCTGCAAAGCTTTTATCACATTGACAGTAAATTGAAAACACATTCTCATTGGTGTTAAAAGATTTATCATTTCATTGGTCTAAGCTGGCTATACAGATGCTCATTGGTTCTTTATGACTTTGACAGGCATGAAGGCACATGTGGGACGTATGGCACAACTATAGTCCATTGCTCTCTGATCATGACTGTCTTAATGAATCAGTCTTATCTATTCTTCTGTTGCAAGCACAACTCCAAAATGATTGGGAAATTTAGGGAGTACCAGCTAGCCACTAGCTAGACAGTAGGGGTGGATATCTCCGGTCGTAATACTTTGATTTCCATTAATTTTTCATATTTAAAATTATTTTGACCCTATATTGACCCTCGGAGTCCAACCCGGAAGCGATCTTTCTAAATCGAAACCAGGTCTGACGCTGTTATTAGTTCGTTTTTATTCCCGCCCTTTCTTACTCTTTAACCCGCCTCAGCTCTCAACTGGCAAAAGGAGACTGGAAAGCAGTGCCCTCCTTTCCCCTCTAGCCAGCTGAGAGCTGAGGTGGGCGCTTTGGAAGCCTGGAAGCCAGGAGCCCAGATCGCTTGGGAAGGAGAGTCTTGGAGATCCGGAGGAAATCACCTAAGAAAGTACAACCAACTAACACACCCCACATACACACCCGTACATCCACACCACACTACCACTGTACACTCACAACAACAAATTACACACTCAACACCACAAACTCTTCTCCAAGCACCATCCTACCCACACACCACCAATCCTCCACTTTACAAACACCACACCCACAACATGACAGCCACACAACTCGCGATGCCTACCTCTACAGACCCACAACACAACAGACACACAACACACACAACGCATACATACCACTGCTAAACAGAAACCTACACAGTACAACCAACTAACACAGGAGGACATAACAACTACCAGGAGGACATAACACTAACACAAATAGGGCACCAGGGACACAGGCACCACTGACAAACACATACCGTCGGAATAACACAAACTTGCAAAACCCACAAAAAAAACAATCCTGCAACACAAAAACCCACCCCAACCAAAATTCACAACAAACGCCTCTGGCAAAAGCAACACCCCCTCCACATCACAACCAGCACATAGCCAGACTGAGACAACTATGTCACCACAACACACACAAAATACACCCCACAAATACCTGACAACTTCCCCAACACAAAATGCAGGACTGTACTCACTACTCACCACCACACACCTCCAAATACACACACGTCCCAGGCACAATACTCCAGCAATTCCTACCCACACAACACAACACAACTTCCTATCACAACCCATCCCCCCAACCTTACGGGACCCCGCACACACAACACCTACCACCACCACAAACAAAAACCAACTCCATCTATACTCCAACCACAACACAACGCAACACTGCACTGATACTCTACAAACACAGAGTATCCTCCGGAGGGGAAGGGCGCACGGAAGGACCCTTCCCTTCATTCAGGCCGAGGAAGAGCAGCGAGGAGGGAGAAGCAACGGAGCCTGAAGGCCCTCGGGGAAGGGAAGAGGGCGAGCCCGAGGCTTTGGCGTGCCTGTAGGCCTCGCCTTCAGGACTCCAACCCCAGGAGCCTCCTTGGGGAAGGGAAGAGGGGGAGGCAGGAAAGGCCTCGATTTATTCTTATAATATTATTTAATCACACAAACGAACAATAATTTTTTATTAATATAGCTTTATTATTACATGTAATTTTATACCCATGGTATTAAATAATAATAAATATTATTATAATAAATTAATATCATTTATATAAATAATATTTATATATATATATATATATATTAATATAAATTATTTACATTATTTAATTATTATTAATTAATACCCTGAATATAAAATTACATATAATAATAATAAATCTATATAAATAAAAAAGCAGCAAAAGAGGCAGGGGGAACCACCTGGAAAGGGCTTCCTAAACTTTCTAGCTCCAGCACCACTGCCAACCTATGCTCTCTACTCAGCACCCCAGACATCCCTGTAGTTGGGCACCGGTTACCAGTACTTTCTGTTGGTAATGAGTTCAATATGCCAAGTTTGGTTCAATTCCATTGCTGCAAGAGTTCAGGATGCTCTTTGTGTGTTAACTATAAATCCCAGAAACTGTAACTCCCAAATTCCAAGGTCTATTTTCCCAAACTCCATCTGTGTTTACATTTGGGCATATTCAGTATTCATGCCAAGTTTGGTCCTGATCCAACATTGTTTGAGTCCAGAGTGCTCTCTGTGTGTAGGTGAACTACAACTTCCAAACTCAAGATCAGTTCCCAAGCACCCCTCCAAGACCTTAAGTAACATCATTTCCAACCCTTACATACTCAGACTTTCTCGCATCTCCTAAATAGGGCACAGCAACGCGTGCCGGGTACAGCTAGTTTTATATAAGATACAGAATTTGGGCAACTCCTCTGGTAATGTAACTCTCTGCAATGTGTTGTTCCATGATTATTGTGCAATATCTTTATCATTGCATTGAATACCACATGATTTGAGTATCAGAACATTGAATATATACATTTCTCTTAGATAATGATATGTATTTGTCATAATTAGATGGTTGGATTGATTTGCCTGAGCTTTTAACAGTGTCAGTCCTGTTTTTCTGCTTTGCGCATGCGCTGAAGCAGTAACGACCTCATAATGAAAATTTGTTATTAATTACGTTTCAATTACGAAATTTATTTTAAAAAATTTGGAACACTTTCTATAACGACCCACCAATGGACCCCCCCCCCCCCACGAGTTTAGAAACATTTTTTTATGGATCAACCACCCCTACTAGACAGTATTGTCCTGGCGTACTTTTTATCCTTGAAAGGTAACTTACGCTCTGCAGCAACATTTTCTCAAACCACCAGTATCAATCAAAACTTTATTACGGTCACAGACCAGCACAAAGAGGGCACAAGCGCCCTAAGAGGAGAAGGACAACTCCCCAGTAAACAGTTATTTAAAATCAGACTAGAAATCGGTATAAAAATGTATTTTAAAAGACAGGAAATTGTTGCCTTACGATGTCAATCATCACCCGTCTGATATTAAGGGCAGCAGCACAGAACTTTGCAAGTCATTGCAGTGTTAGAGTCCGAAAGCAGCAGGGTGGAGTAACATCTTTCACTGTGCCCCAGGTACTTTAGAAGCCATGGTCCAATGAGATTGGATCTATGATCTCTGTAGCATATGCACTGAAGAAGCACGTGCTCAGTTGTTTCCACATGACCAGACCCACAGGGGCATAGTCTCTGCTTGAAGGGGGTCTTCTGATACCTCCCCTCCAATACAGCCAATGGGAGGGCAAGGCATCTTGCCAGGGTAAAGCCCTTCGGTGTTTGGGCACCTCCAGGTCTGTTAGGTATGCCATGGGGGCAGTGAGGTATCTAGTGGCTTCTCCAACAATGAAGGCTGGGGAACAGGCTAGGTCGGATTGGCGCTCTATGTCCAGGATCCGTTGCTTAATGAGATCCTTGCAGGCCCGGATCCTCCATAAGGCCACCCGAGGCCATGGCCTCGGGCGGCAGATTTTGGGGGCGGCAAAGTTGCCCCCCACCCCAATTAAAAACAAAAATGTAATAATTTTTTTTGATTTTTTAAAAAAAAATTCAAAAAAAATGGTGCCCACGACCATGTGCGCTTTTGCACAGGCGTGCGGAGCATCATGCACGTGCACAGCGTAGCGCATGCGGCGCCAGGTCGCCACACGCACGCCACGGCACCCTTCCGTCCTTCCGCGGCTCTGTGCGCGCCTCGTGGCGGGCCCTGGCAGCGGCATGAAGTTGAGGAGGCCAGGAGGGAGGGAGCGGGAGGAGCCGAGCGCCGAGGAGAGTAAGTGCAAGGGGGGGGGCGGGGGCAGGTTCTTCCAGGTGGCCTTTTTCCTCCCTTCCTGGACTGCTCCTCCTCCTCTCATTCCCAAAAGCCTCCTCTCCTCCGGAAGGCCGTCTTGGGCACCCTATGGCTGCCTGGCTGTGTCGGAGGGTGGGTGGGAGGGAGGAGCCGAGCCAGGAGCTCCCGCCCCCGCGCACGTGCGTCTGTGGGGAAAACAAACAAGGAGCCGGCCCTTGTGGTTTGCTCCTTGGAGGCGCCGCTTGCTTCCTTTGCTCCCTCTTTCTTTCGTCCCTTCCTTCATATGCCTTCTTCATATGCCTTCCTTCCTTTCTTCATATGCCTTCCTTTCCTAGCAGCACGGAGAACAGGGAGGCTGGCTTCCCTCTTTCCCTCCCTCCCTCCCTGCTATTTGTTTATTTGCTGTTGGTCGTGGGACTTCTGTGTGGTAAGTTTGCCCCAATTCTATCGTTGGTGGGGTTCAGAATACTCTTTGATTGTAGGTGAACTAGAAATCCCAGCAAACTACAACTCCCAAATGCCAAGGTCTATTTCTCCCAAACTCCATCTATGTTCACATTTGGCCATATTGAGTATTCATGCCAAGTTTGGTCCTGATCCAACATTGTTTGAGTCCACAGTGCTCTCTGGATATAGGTGAACTACAACTTCCAAACTCAAGGTCAATGCCCACCAAACTCTTATAGTATTTTCTCTTGGTTATGCGATATTGTGGGATTTTCTGCCTTCATATTATAGGCCTGTGAGGAAAGTTCCTGCGATGTCTGATTTCCTTTCCACACTTCTGAATAAAATCCCATGTTCTCTGCTTTGATCCAGATTATATGAATGTGGACTCTCAGATAATCCAGTTCAAAGCAGATATTATGGGATTTTCTGCCTTCATCATATAGGCCTGTGGGGAAAGTGCATGTGATGTCTGATTTCCTTTCCACACCTCTGAATAAAATCCCATGTTCTCTGCTTTGATCCAGATTATATGAATGTGTACTCTCAGATAATCCAGTTCAAAGCAGATATTGTGGGATTTTCTGCCTTCATAATATAGGCCTGTGGGGAAAGTTCCTGCGATGTCTGATTTCCTTTCCACACCTCTGAATAAAATCCCATGTTCTCTGCTTTGATCCAGATTATATGAATGTGGACTCTCAGATAATCCAGTTCAAAGCAGATATTGTGGGATTTTCTGCCTTCATCATATAGGCCTGTGGGGAAAGTGCATGTGATGTCTGATTTCTGTTCCACACCTCTGAATAAAATCCCATGTTCTCTGCTTTGATCCAGATTATATGAATGTGGACTCTCAGATAATCCAGTTCAAAGCAGATATTGTGGGATTTTCTGCCTTCATAATATAGGCCTGTGGGGAAAGTGCCTGTGATGTCTGATTTTCCTGATGTCTGGCTCAAAAAAGGTTGGGAAACACTGGTGTAAGCATTGCTTTATTTAATTATATTTTTTATTTAATTTATTATATATATATATAATTTTTATATTTATTTTATTTATTTTAATTCAATATAAAGGTATGTGTTTAGTATATAATCTTTATCTGTGTAAGCATTGCTTTATTTAAATATATTTTTATTTTATTTAATTTATTATATATATTTATTATTTTTTATATTTATTTTATTTATTTTAATTTTAATTCAATATATATATTTTTCAGCATATATTTTAGCACTATGGTCTCTCTCAATATTTCTGGATTTCTCTAATGTTGTAAGAAAGGACAGTTTTCTCATGCTGTGCTGTTGTTCCTGTGAATGTGCATGTATTCATGGATCCAATGGCTTTTCAGCTTCATAGTCTGAGTGCCTGCTTGCATTTACCTTTAAAGTTTCTAGAAATCCCTAATGTTTTAAGAAAGTACTGTTTTCTCATGCTGTGCTGTTGTTCCTGTAAATGTGCATGTATTCATGGATCCAATGGGGAGATGGATGCGGGTTAGAAATAAAGTTTTATTTTATTATTATTATTTTACTGTGCATAATATTGTTATTATAACCTTCGTTATTCGCGTATTTTTAACGCTTTCAGTGCTGGTAGTAGTACACTACTGTAACACTCCCTGGGCTGTCTCGAGCAGTGCCGGCCTTTGACATTCCGCCATGTAAGCGGCGCGTAGGGCGACGGGTCCTGGGAGGGCGCGCCGCCTGCGAGGGGGCGCCACCATGCTGGCCGCCCTCCGCCGCGCTCTCCTGCCCGGGAGCCAGTGCTCCCAGCCGGTGATGCAGCCGGCGGCGATGTAGCCGCGCCAGGCGTCACTGCGCATGCGCAGGCGTTCGTGGACGCACTTTCGCGCAGCTTCGCGTGACGTCACCACGCATGTGCAGGTGTGCGTGACGCCGCCGCGCAGCTGCGTGTGACGTCACTGCGCAGCTGCGTGTGACGTCACTGGCGCATGCGCAGGCATGCGTCATGCACGCCTGCGCATGCGCGGTGACGTCGCCGCATGGGCTGCCGCGTCCAGCAGCCATGGGGGGGGCGCAGAAATGAGGCTCGCGTACCCCCCCCAGGAGAGGTGAGACCGCCCCTGGTCTCAAGGCACTGTTGGTACTGTAAGGGTTAGTAATAACCTAATATCTAGGACTAGTTACTAATTATGTGTTTCTCTCAAGACAAAAAATGAACAGCAATACGCTTCTTGAAGAACAAAGGAGAAGATAAGGTTTTCTTTTCAGTGTGGGTCTGAGTGATGGGGGGGGGGCGTCATTCCAAAGTGTGGCCTAGGGTGCCAAAAAGTGTTAATCCGGGCCTGGATCCTTGGCTTGGTCCCATCTCATGCTTAGCAATTGTCCTTGGGCGGAACCTAGCGTTGTGATCTTTGCTGCTATTGTTTTAATCCATGTGGACTGGAAGTCGTCTCTCATGATGAGGGGGGCAAGACCACATGGGGAGAAGCATAGGTGTAGCCAGTAATTGAGAATAGCTGTCCATATTCTCGCTTCCACTTTCATGAAGCCTGTCTCCAATCGCAGGGTAGCGTTAGGGACACAACTGGGACAAACCACCCGTAAAACTACATCTCCTTCATCAAAAGTTAGGCAAGTAAAGCAACTGGTAGAAATTCGATCTCAGTTTAAAACAAAACTACCAGGAATGGCCTCCGCTAGTTTATAACACGAGCTCAAATTATTTATTATTATTTATTTACTTTATTTATATTTCGCTCTTCTCACCTCGAAGGGGACTCAGAGCGGATTACAGGTACACATACTTAGCAGAAAATCCCTGCCATTTTCCACATACACAGTAATAATATTAATAATACTGTTTATTTCTATTCCGCTCTTCTCACCCCGAAGGGGGCACACTGTACACAGTACACACAGTACACAGTACACAGTACACACATATAGATGAACAGAGGCAAACTCTGGCCACCAGGGGGAGCTAATGCACTCCTCATCTCTCAGCGTCCCTTGTTGTTCCTTCCGCATTCCTCAGCGATCCTGGAGGTCTTTTAGTGGCCTCACAATTCAGTCAAAATTTTCCTCCACACATACAGTAATGTGGTACCTTTATCACCTACTTGACAGATGCAACTGTCTTTCGGGCTGCAAAGGTCAACATCAGGCTACAATTAAGGTCGAGCACCCACCTTGACCTGGGCAGGCCTCAAACTCATGACTTATTGGTCAGAGAGATCTCATGCAGCTGACACTTAGCCAGCTGTGCCACATTCCCGGTGGACCTCCATATAGTTCAGAATCCCTACAAGGCTTGACAGAGCAGCGCAAGAAAACCAGGGTGAAGGAGAAGAGCAGAACTACACTTTTATTTAGCTAGACATCATACAGCAGCTCTACTCATTTACTCTGGAAACAAAGGTGAGCCTATCCTGAAAGAATCAGGGAAAAATGGATGACCAAGACTCTTTCATGGAAGAGCCCAATGAGTTATGATGATTCATAAGGGTCCTAAATTACTTGGCCACCCACCACAAAATATTAAGTGGTCGAAAGTGAACCCTAGAATCCAGTTCTTAAACAGTTATGAGCAGCAATTTTACACAAAATGTCCCTAAATAATGTGTAGGGTTGTAACGAGCGTAAATATAATGGATGGGCTTCTTAGAGACCAAATAAAATTTGTGGATTATTAAAACTATCTCCATATGTCCTCCAGGACTTTCCCTCATGTTCTCCCTTGCCCATATTTACATCAAGGAGAGGCCTTTTTT